>BSBK01000606.1:2070000-3270000 GCA_027943335.1 Chamaecyparis obtusa
GTATTAAGGTTAAGACCTTCTTCACTTCGAGTAATATATACTCAGGCGGGTGTACCTCTATTATTGCTTCTTCAAAGCACTGAAATACATATTTATGAACTTGTCATAATATGACTCAAGTCTGGAAGTTATGCATATAAAGTAAAATGTCAATCAATTATATATTGGATGGTAAACCAATGTAAGTGGATCTAACACCAGTCCCTTATCCGCTGGGCATCAGAGTCGAACTCTACCTTCACATATATCTATTAAAATGAATACAATGAAACTCAAATAACATGCCTAACATATCATTGTTTCCATTCCTACACCTATCATCAAATCCACATATAGATATTCAATTCCCAGAGACCTCCCCTAAGATTTTACTCTTTCCTTGAAAGATACTTAAGCTCAACCCCTACATTCACCTTGTGAAAGATGTATTTAAATTGTCTTACAATTTAAATGCATAAAGAAACTAAAACACTCCACATGTAAAGACAATCAAATTGTAGTAACAGCACTCCAGTGTATTTGTATTAATTGATAAAATGCATTCGTACAATTTTCCTTGATTACACAGAAAATCAGGTTCTATATTTCAGACCTCTCCTTTACAAAATATTTTCCAACCCTGATCATCAATAGGAACAGACTATTTATACTAATCAACCATCCTGGAATCCTCGAAAGGATGCAACAAGCTTCGGATGGCTGATAGAAAATTGCGCTAGAAAACAAAAGAAAATACAAACAGAAAGATATTTAATAAAGACAGCAAGGCGTATTTTCAGTTTTGAACAACTTCCGCAGCTGGCACCTTTGTTTGTAGATATTTTCAGAGCAGTTACCAAGTTTGTCATATGAATGATGACCGCCATTACAGGCTAACTTACATCATTCTCTGTTTGAACACGCTCTCCCTCAAACTCTGGATCAGGTGCCAAGTGCGATCTATTCTTCTTCCTCCTCCGTCAGCTGGGTGACCGGTTTCTTCTTCTTTGTGATTAGCTTTTCCCAAGCTGCCACATCATCATCGGATGGCCAGTCGTAACTCTGCAGCTGCTGTAACAAGTTGACTTGCCGTTCCCATGTAGAATCAGTTACATTTTTAACTTCTGATATAAACTTGATACAGTCACCTTCAACTTTGAATAAACTATCAATTATATTGTTAGTTCCTTCCACATCCAAAGCCTTATTATCTTTTAGGAAGGCATCTTGATTGATGACCAACTGACCCATTGACAGCTTCCAATCTTCCAGCTTAACCACATTTCCATTGTCATCATATACCGGGGGCAAATACTTGCTGTAATCTTTATCAAACATGGCTAACTTAGCCTTTATTTGGTTTGACTTTCCTTTGAAAAACTTTGATGCTGCGCTTATTAGGCCAATCCTTTCAAACACATCAGTTACTACGTTTGGGATATCAGGCCTGTGTTCTTGTAAACTGTCAAGCTTATCAAACAATAAATTCCTCCCAGACCAAATACTATATAGTGGCTCCAAGGTGGCTAAATAATCATTCACCTTTTGATTGGTCTGATGTAATAGGCTGACTGATTTATGAACTGCATCCATCCTCTCCTTTATTTTGTCCTACCTGTACTGCACTATTTTGGCTATAGTGTCCAGGGATGCATCCAATTTCACCTTTTCCAAGTCTTCAGCAGGTCCCTCAATTGCCTCCAAATTTATCTGAACAGGTACCTCAACTTGCAAAGGAGGAGGAGGAATTATTTTTGAGGCTTCCTCAAGTTTGACCTTTATTTCTACCAGCTCATCTTCCAACTGTTTGATCCTCATCATTTTCAGATCTCTGTCCTTGGCTACCATGCTTGAACTCTCAAACAATTTGGCATATCTTTCTGACAGCTGAACTGTCTTGGCTTCATTCAGATTAGCCCAATGAGTTACTGCCTTGGAGACTTCAAGGTCTGTTGTATTTTGTACAGTCCATATAATTTTATTCCCCTCCATCTTATCCTCTATACTCAATAGGGATGGCTTTTGAGTTTTGGGAGCCATGGACCACATTGCAAAAGCCTGGGACTTAGGGTCATAGCCACTTCCTCTAATCATGTCACCAATGTGAACTTCATATGATAGGCTACCCTCTGGTTGCTTTCTCAGTTGATCAATGAGGAATGCAGAAGTCAGATCCCATCCTGGGGTTAACAACATTCCACTTGATTTAACCAAATCTCTAGCTTCGTCCACTGTGATGGGATCAAGGCTAGGATCATATGAAGCAAGAGCTCTCAAAGTTTCTTCACTTGGCTCCATACCTTTAGGCAGAGCTTTCTTTACTTCTTGCTGCTTGTTCCAAATGAGAAAACTTTTGAACTCATCAGTCTTAATGAACTGATCATCACTCAAGAATTCCTCTTGATAAACCTCTCTGATATCCTTCTCCAACCATAAGGACTTTTCTCTGCTTTCCTGCTCAACGACTATTTTCTTGCCTGCTCTTATTGCTTTCCTCAATTGATGATGGTATGGCCTATCACCTGGTATAAGAGCAGATGCTCTATCAATTTCCCTTCTTTGTCTCACATGCCTTGAAGGTTCACCTTCGTCAAGCCTCTGTCTCTTCAATGGTGGCACTGAGATATCCTGCATTTCTAGTTGATCTTGAGTGAGATCAACAACTGGTGGTCTCTCAACCTGTGGAGGACTATCTTCTTCTTGTGACTCATCAGTAAATTCTTCCTCATCAGAAGATGAATAATCTTTCCTTTTCTTTTTCTCTGGCTCATTTTGATCAATCAAGCCTTCCAATTGATTTTCCAAGGTGTCATACTTTTCAATCATCCCATCAATCCTCTTCAAATAAGGAAGATCGGGGAAAAAACCCTCAAAAGGAATCTGAGATGCTTTCAACTGGTTAGACAAATCCACTAAATCAAAGAATCTGTACCATCTCCTTTTAACTTCATCTTCATCTAAGATGTTTCTGATCACATCTTCTTCATCCAAACCTTCATGCTCTTTGATCACACCAATGTTTGGGATGTAAGTCATCCTGGCAGTCTTGATGAAGTCCTCAGGATCTATGTGCCTACAAGCACCAGTAACCATTTTAAATTGTTGTAACCATGCACTGATTTGAGGAAAAGCCCTCTTTCCTATCAAGAAGTCACCAACCCTGAATTGCCTGGGTGTGAATGTACCCTTTCTGTGAGGGGCCAGGAGCTCTTTATCTATACACATTAGTTGCCAAACAAATTCCAAACAAGCCAATCTCGGAGGCACATACTTTGGTAATAAATGTGGGGGTTGGGGACAGCCATAAACTCTGATAATTGTGGAATTATCTCCTAAGTAGAAATCACCCCAATTATGATTTCCCTCCCACTTATCCACATACTGCAGTGGTCTTAAAAGCCTGAGGACTCTAGGAGATAGCCTGGTGACATTTATACCTAGCATCCTGATAATTGGATAAACAATGAAATTCTGAAAAACACAAAAATCTGCTTCATTTGAGGTAGAATTCCATATCCTCACCCACAACTGCACTGGATTGTGCTGATCCTTGAAATTGAACCTTGGTTTTAACATGTTTGCATCAAAACTGTTGATGTTGAAAAATAGAATCAAATGCATTAATAGAGAATAATGCATGAACTCAATAGGACTTTTACTTTCTTGGACAGACATTAGCCCCTGATGCATCCTATCGATCACATACTGGATGTAATCATAGTCAGTGTTTACCAAAGGATTTTGAATATCCAGGATGATCATCAGCAAGTCAGCTGGTAAAGATTTTGCATTCCCATCCATTCCCAAGACTCTACATAATGCATAACAAGTATATCTCATATAATGATGGAGGGATTTGAACTGGTATGGGGCATTCATGTTAGCAGGAAGGGGGGCTATATATTTGTCCTGTTTTGGCATATGCTTAACCAATTGGTCTTTTACTGACCCTACATTGCTTCTGTATCTTGCCTTTTCTTTGTTCAAATCAATCTCAGTGGAAAAGGACGTGTAAAGACCAAAAGCTTTCATAAAAGATCCCCTATCAAGAGTAACTAAGGGTGATTGATCTTCTTTTCTAATTGTCCTTGAAATAGGGTCATACCTTCTGGCTAGGGCAACAATTAAATCAATATCTAGGAAAACGTCAGGGACAACCATTTTTCCTAATCCTAACACCCAACCATTAGAGACAGGAACATGCTTATTTCTATTGCCGTAAAAGAAGTTGAAAATGGTGTAACCTGTGAATTCTAGAGTGATTGGGTCTCTACACTGTTCCAAAAGATCTTCAAACACATCATCAGCAGCCCTCTTGTTCTGACTGGAGCCCGGCAACAGTTTCAGGAATTCATCTGAAAAATTAGGCTTATTCTTGTCCTCACCAGTTTTGGACTTGGCCTCACCACTGGAAGACGCTGCACTCTTCTCAGGTTGACTCATCTTTGCTATAGGAACACCTTCAATTCTCTGTATCTCAAATGCTTTTATGCTCGGAAATGCTCTGGACAGACAGAAACTCTCAATGACTGAAACTTGAACAAATAAACAATGAGCTTGAACTTATTTATCGATATGAATCCAAGGTGTGCAACTACCGCAGTTAATGCAAATCTCCTTAATGGATCCCATATTCAATTTCATGTACCCCCAGATTTCAAATTTCGAGCTCGCCATGTCCGGATGTTGACAGATAGATTAAACTACTTGAAAACAAGGTGAAGAGGGAATGATCAGGATTCTGTACTTTAAAACTGTTTGCGTCATGCAATCTTTCTTCTTGAAGCTGATTTGATGGCTTACTAGTTTTATGTCCATATCAACAAAGTACTTTATCTATGTGGCAACGGTCCTTTTTCTTTTTCCTTTATGACCTTTTCCATCTGAGCCCATTTAGCGAACCAGCGACTAATGGCTTCTCTTAATCGCTGAATAGAATGCTAACCCTAGCTATCAACCGGAGAACTGGCGACCACTGGCTTCGCTAGTTCTCTGAATCCTTGTTTGACCCTGGTTCACATCTGGAGAACTAGTGACTATTAGCTTCGCGGGTTCTCGGAATCCTATCCTTAACCATCCAAGCATTTCGCGAATCAGCAAACAAAGGGTTCCCACTTACACAGTTAACCTGCAATTACTATTTGGCGAACTGGCGAACAAAACCATCTCCCATTCTCTTAATGTTATGACTGATGGTCAATTTTCCTGGAGATCTAGCGAACAAAGGGTTCGCGCATTCGCTTAAAAAATATACTTAACCGCTTGACTGTCTGGAGAACTGGCGAACACTGGCTTCGCTGAGTCGCTAAATCATTTAACTTAATCATCACTTTATACGAGGATTCCAGATTGACCATTGATCTTCACCAATCGATGGCCATCGCTAGTTCTCTGATTATCAAAACCCTTAACCATTTAATTCCGAGAATCAGCGAACAAAGAGCATTCGCTAGTTCTCCAAATACTCTATATCAGTGACAATTTCATTTCGAGAATAAGCGACTGAAGCCTTAAAATTTATCATGCATTGATTCGCTTATTCACCAGATTGCTTTAACCTTTATCCTTTTATTAAGAGAACTAGCGACCAAAGGCTTCGCTGAATCGCTAAATGGTTTAGCATGTTACCAACTTATTCTGAGAATAAGCGAATGTGATAAAACTTATCTCCGCTGAAATCTTTTGGCAAAACCATCAGAACCGCCAGATTTAGAGGATAGCATTATTTTCATTTAGTCGCTCATTCGCCAGATCAAATATGCATGACCCACAGATATTTTGAGATTAAAACAGGGCCGTTGATCTTGAAAGCAATCCACGGTATTCGCTAATTCTCTAGTTGAAATGACCCTTGACCGCCAGATTCTGAGAACAAGCGAACATAGTGTTCACTGAATCGCTAGAATGTTTTAAGAGACCGCCAGATATTGCGAGAACTGGAGATAACCGCCATTCGCTAGTTCTCGGAAAGGAAAATGAAACCGTCGAAACACTTGGAGACTTAGCGAACAAAGGGTTAGAAGCTTGGTTTTAATGCATTCGCCAATTCGCTGGATGTCTGGGATAACCGCTGGAGGATCTAGAGAACTGGCGACTGATATTAATAATGAATATGAACATGACTCATTCCCTGAATCGCCAGATTGTTTTTGACCTTTGCTAATACATTTCCCGATTCAGCGAACACCAGGGGCAAATAAGCATGTGCACAAATAGCAACTTAAGTGATTTAAAGGTAACCAAGAAAAAGAAACAAGAGGGCCACATGAAGTTTGGAAACGAAATGGAAATATTTTGGAAGACAAGACCTAGGGTAAGGGTTTTCCTGAACATGTCAAGACCATTTTCACGACACTTTACAAACCCTAGTTCAGGAAAAACACTCGCATGGAGACTTAAACCAAAAATTGGACTTCAAACCTCAAAAAATTTTAGGATACCCAACAGTGGCTCCATCTGAGGAAGCTTGATTGTAAGATCAAAGCAAGAAACCATGAATCTCTGGGAGGCAGACCACAAAACCTGAACCTAAAATGAGAAGCAAACACACCTATACATATAATACAAGCCTACTGTGCATGGAAAAAGAACTTTCAACTGAAGAAAAATTTCAAGAATTTTCCATGCACTGGCAATTCTTGCTCTTCACCATCCATACCTTGCAAAAAATAGGAATCTTTGCGATGAATTTGACAAACAATGAAAGGACCCATCCATAAGGACTCAAATTTTTTATGCTTCCCTTTGTCTTCAAATCTAGCATTCCATTGAAGAACCATGTCACCAGGCTGAAATTTTCTTACAGTAGCCCTTTTATCGAAAAGATACTTCATTTTTTGCTGCAGTTTGATGTTATTTTTCTGCCCTTCCCTTCTTATCTCATCCAACTCAATCATCTGAACCATCCTATCTTGCAGTGGGTTGCTGATTTCAATATCTTCCTCTTGCATAAACCTGTAGATGGGAAGGAAATTATTAATTGGCAATCTTGTCTTTGCACCATATACCATTTCAAAGGGGGATTTCCCTGTGGCCTTTTTCTCAGAAATTCTATCAGCCCATAGTGCTAACTTTAACTTCTCATGCCAACCTCTTTTGTTCTTTTCCAAGGTCTTCTTCAAAATTTGCAAAATGCTCTTATTGCTAGACTCAGCTTGTCCATTGGCCTGTGGGTGATATGGGCTTGAATAAGACAAGATAACTCCCATTTCATCACAAAAATTAGTAATTTCCTGAGACCTAAAACTCATTGCATTATCTACAACCAATTTGATTGGGACACCAAATCTTGTGATTATGTTGTTCATCAGGAAATCAATCACCACAGCACTTGTTGCTCCTCTAGTGGGAATAGCTTCTATCCACTTGGTGAAGTAATCAGTAGCCACCAAAATGTGACTATGTCTTCCACTGGACTTTTCAGAGAACTCTCCAATAAAATCCATACCCCACATTGCAAAAGGGGCTTCTGCAACAACTGGATTTAATAACAATGCACCTAAAAATTTTAGTTTCTTTGAGAACCTTTGACAAGGTTCACACTTTGTAACATAAGAGTGGGTGTCTTTAAACAATACAGGCCAATAATATCCTGCCCTCAAAATTTTATGAGCTGTTGACCGAGCAGAATAATGCCCTCCACACATTCCAAAATGCATTTCTTTTAGCACCTTCTCTGATTGATGTTCATCCAAACAGAAGAGTAGAATGCCATCATTGTCTTTCCAGTACAAATCACCTTGAATGAGGACATATCTTTGAGCCTGTAATCTCAAGCTTCTTCTCTGATTATCATTCAATTCAGGTGGACATTTAGCATTTTTAATAAAATAAACAAGATCCTTGTACCAGGGTTGCATCTCAATACTAGTAAATGTATCAACATTAGCAACAACATTATTGATCTGGACAAGGTCCATGTTTTCCTCAGTCATTAACTTGGCAAGTCCCAATCCTCTTACCAATTTGGTAATGTGAATCTCAAGGTCAAACTCTTGAATCCTATTTATCCATTTACATCTCTTCCCTGTAACTTCACTCTGTATCAAGATATCCTTTACTGCAGCATGGGGTACATAAGCATTAACCTTTGCACAAACCAAATACGGTCTGAAAGCCTTGACTGCTTTCACAAGTGCATAAGCTTGCTTTTCCATTATTTCATAATTTAGTTCAGCAGATTGTAAAGACTTGCTGAAAAAAGCTATAGGATGTTCATATCCTTCTTGATCTTTCTGCAGAAGGACAGCTGCAATAGTATGGAAAGATGCAAAAGAAAATAGGGAAAAAGGTTTCAAATAGTCAGGTGATACCAAAACAGGAGCTTCTTGAATTGTTTGTTTGATTTTTTCAAAAGCTTGCTAAGCTTCCAGGTTCCATTCAAATTTCATTCCCTTTTTAAGGAACTTAACTATTGGCTTGACCAACTCAGCAAAGTTGGCAATGAATCTTCTCACAAAATTTATTTGCCCCAAGAATGATTGCACACCCTTTATATTCTTTGGTGGAGGGACCCTTTTTATGGCTTCCACTCTTTCAGGATCAATCCTGACTCCTTTTGATACTATGTGTCCCAATAACTTTCCTTCTGTCACTGCAAATTGACATTTCTTGGGATTCAAGGACACACCAAACTCTAAGGCTTTGAGAAAAATCTTTTCTAAATGGGAACAATGATCATCAGCCCTTTTGGAAAAAGCAGTGAGATCATCTTGATACACTACCATTAAGACATTGATCATTTCTTTGAAAGCAACATCCATGGCTCTCTGAAAAGTTTCCCCAGCATTTTTTAGACCAAAAGGCATGCGAACATATACATAAGTTCCCCAAGGAGTTGTAAAGGCTGTCTTGAATTGCTCTGATTCTTTGACTAGCACTTGGTTATACCCTGAGAAACCATCCATCATTGACAGGAGTTCACATCCAGTCACCCTATGCAGCATGGCCTCCATATTAGGCAATCCATAATTATCCTTGAGTGATGCCACATTGAGGTTCCTAAAATCAACACAAAGCCGGATGTCACCATTCTTCTTCCTCACTGGTACAAGGTTTGAAACCCAAGTTGAGTGCCTAATTGGTTCAATAATACCAGCATCTCTCAGTTTTGTCAACTCAACTTGCATTTTGGTGGCCAGTAAAGGATTAATGGGTCTCTGCTTTTGTCTAAAGGGTGTGGTTTCCTCCTTTAGAGGAACTTCATGCTGGAATAAATCAGCCCTATAAGCTTTGAGGTCATCATATGACCAGGCAAACACATGTTTGTACTTTTTCAAAAGTCTGATCAAGTTGCCTCTGATCTCCCTACTCAGTTTCTTTCCAATGTATACCATTTGTGGGGAATTTTCTGATCCTAGGTTTATCTCCTCTAAGTCTTCCAATTTTGCATTATACTTTTGGGACAAACAACCATCATTTATTTTAAACATTCCCTCCAATTCTACCAATCCTTTGGGTATATGATTAGAAGGCAATTGAACTATTTCATTTCCCATGATGCATTCTTTTCCTTCAATACATTCCTGTACCTCATTGAAATCTATCTGTTGACCATCATATTGATCCAGGCCTTGAAGGAATCTAAGGATATCAAGATCATCCTCAAAAACTTGCCAATTGTACACATTGTCAGGAACTGCAGGCCTAGTTTTAGTTTCCAACATGGAAACACCAGAGAGGGTGATATCATTGTTTTTCAAAGCAACATTAGCAAGAAAGTTTGCCATGATGTTATTTGACCTCTCTACCCAGAGTAGATTAAAAGCTTCAAAAAATTCTAATCTATCCCAGACAGCATGCTTATACAATTTGAGTTTCTCATCCTTAGAAGCATATTGGGATCTTACTTGGGCTACAATCAATTGGGAATCACCATGAACTTTTAAACATTTAATACCATGCTTTATGGCTACATCTAATCCCAAGATCAGGGCCTCATATTCAGCAGTATTATTTGTACAACTGAAAGTCAACAAGAAGGAATACTTGAAAGTATTACCTGATGGGGAAATGAAAACAACACCAGCTCCTGATCCTTCTTTGGAGCATCCACCATCAAAAAACATTTGCCACAAGCTATCTTGTTGCATCATCAATTCTTCCACAATCGGGTCTGTGTTCTTCAACTGAGGTAACACTTCTTTAATTACAAAATTGTTCATGTCAATATCTACAAAACAATTAAGGGCTTACGGAGCAACCATCTCCACCATAACTGAGGAACGGGGCTCCTTGTACAACTTTACTTCTGTCCCATTCACTGGAATAGTGGCATAAGATAGATCTAGTTCCAGCTTTCCACCTACTGCTGCAGCCCATTGTCTTGACAATAACATGCCATAGTGAGGCTCTGTATCCACAACAACTACATCCATTTTGTATGTAGCCTCTGGGAATGCAGCAATTTTTACCTCAATTCCAACCAAAGTCCCCACAACAGGCACTGCCCTATTATCCATTGCATAACACCTGCCATTAGAAGTGTCAACTTTCAATCCTAATTCTTTCATTACATGATATGGCATCACAGTTGTGGCAGCACCAGAGTCTATCATACAATTTTTTAACAATAAGTCATTCACAATTAAAGTGACATAAAAGGGATTGATGGAAGAAGGTTCTTGTGTTACAATTGTCCCAACACATACATCTGAGATGGGAATAGGCCTTCTCATAGAACTCCCTTCTTCTTGTTTGGTAGGAGCAAATCTCTGCTCATTTATAAGAGCCAAGGCTGCTGTCTTGTGCTCTTCTATTTTCAACATTTCAAGCAGAGGGATGGACACTTTCATCTGAGACAACGCATGTCTCATATCAAATGCAGGGGAATCAGTAGGAGAATCAGATTGATCCTTTGTCCTACCAGTTTTCTTTTTCATCTTGTCAGTACTAACTTCCTCCCCTTTCTTCTTTTCACCCACAAGTTCTTGATCCTTGCCATCTATAACATTGGACTTTGGGAAACCCTTATCCTGAGGACTACCTTTGATGAATAGTGATCTAGGAATTCCCTGTTCATTATCCACCTTTCTGTTCCTCAGATTGTATGAGGATCTTGCTTGTGTTATGGCAGCCACAGTTAAGTTTTTTATTTCCTCTTCACTGGGCTTCCTCCATTGCTTCTCATCTGATCTGGATCCCACCATATGAGTTTTATAATCATTATTATCAAATTCTTCAGGATCAGATTGAGTAAATATTTGTTGCTCATAATCAGAGAAAATCTTTCTCTTATGATCAACATCTGGACAGCTTGCTTCATCATCTGAAGACACAAAATCCTCTATTGGATCTGTAGTAAACATGTTAATGGAAGGCTTTTCAGATTCTTCATAATCTCCTGCACATGAGTTATTAGCCTCTTCTCCTAAGGCTTGGGCCACAACACACTGCAAGGGTGAATGAGGCATATTACAAGAAACACACCAAAGAGTGTTTTCTACATTGTGTGTTGTATTTTTCTTTAAAGGATCTGGGGTATCTCTCCCTTTTTGTACCTCATTACTGTCGAGAATAGGTCTCCCATCCTTCCAATTAGTTTTGTAGGGCATGTCTCTCAAATTAGGGGCCTTGTCTTGCCTTTGATAAGGGGGTCTTGCATCTTGAAAGTTTCTACCACCTTTATCAAATCTTGTTGGGAACTCCTTGTTAGCACCCGGTCCTTTATCCTCCTCTTTAAAAGGCCTTGCATGTTGTGGTCTGGTCTCTTTCCACAATTTACCCTCATCCCTCTTGTACATTTGGCCAGATGCCTTTCGGTTACTCTCAATAGTTATGGCCAATTTAAATGCATCCCTAAGGGTGCGGGGATTTTTATCTCTTAGGAGATAAGACATTTTACCATCCATGGAATTGAAATAAGTGGTCATGCAAACTGCATCATCCAACCTCAAAACCTGGAACAATTTGTACATAGCCTTTTGAAACCGGCTATTGAACTTTGACATGCTCTCATTATAATTTTTCTTGATATTATTGAATTCATTGAGCATGTAACTAGAATTCACATGTTCAGCATACTGCTCCTTAAAACTCCTGACAAATTCATCCCATGAAGCAATACTGTTTTCAGGTAACCCTCTGTACCAATCCCTAGCATCTTCAATCAATGATTGAACAAAAAGTTTCATAATGACATCTTCATGCTCAATCTCATAGTCATTAACTTTATCTGTGAAAAACTTCAAATGCTCTTCACAAGTAATAACATTATTCCCAGTAAATAATGGGATCTTCTTCCTGATTTCATTAGGAATGGCATTAGGTTGGCCAGGAATACCATCAAAAAACAAGGGCCTATATCTATCCAAATGAACTAGTCGTCTTTGGATAATTAGCTGATTTGAAGGGGTAATTGCAACATTTTGACAGGGTATAGTTCCCACTGTACCCTGAGAAACCAAAGGAGCTTGACTAGGAAATTGTCCAGAGTGAAAGGCTTGAGTATTTGGAATTGCAATGTTAGGCTGACTGGATGAAGTTGTTCCTATGGTAATAGGGACAGAACTACTAGCAGATGTATTCATGTTAGCATGTAGAAAGGCAATCTTCCTCTTCATTTCATCTGCAGCAGCCTCTAACTCAAGTTTCTCAAGTTGCATAGCCAAATCCTCCTTTGCTTTTCTAGCTCTGTCTAAATCTGCACTAGCTTGAGTAGGCACATTAGGAATGGGCACAACTTTCTTCGGTTCATTTATAGCAACACCCACCACCTTTTGTTTTCCCTTATCAGGGATTTCCTTGGGGGCAATTTTAACCTCCTTGTTTATTTTGATTTCAGAGGGATTCAGTTGTCTTAAAACATGGCCTGTTCCCTCAAATTCACTTTGTTTGGGCCTGGTATCCTGAGCTTGCTTTCTCAAAGCTTGCATATCACCAAACAATTCTTTATCCAAACCTTGTACATCCTGGTTTAGATCACTAACATGGGTCTCATTTCTCCTGGTTCTTTTGAGGAGTTCTTCCCTTTCCAGAAGCAATTCACGAAGCTGTTGTTCCCTTATCTTCATTCTATTAGCAATTTCTGCTAATTGCTCACGTTCCTTTTCTCTCAAAGCAATCACTTCCTCTCTTAACTTCTCAGAATCATATGAAGCTGTTTCAGCAGTAGAGGTTTCATCAGGTTGTTCAAGGGTTTCTCTAGCAGGGAAAAAACCTACTTCTGTGACTACTTCTTTCTGCATATAGACCTCTGGTGCGACCCTTTTGACATGCTCAGGATCGCTAGAAGACGAAGAAGTTTCATGAGGAAGTGGAACACGAAATCTTTCTCAAGAATGAGCCTGGGAACTAGCATTATTTTGGCCTCTCCTAGACCATTGCTTTTTGCTTGGTGTGTGGAGTTCATCCCCTATATTATCTTCTGGATGATCCCTATAGTAAGACCTAGTGTTCCTTGGTCGACTCATGGTAAATGACAACAATTTTTACAAAATTTTGCAAATAACAGCAACTGGTAACACAGATTTCTTTAGAGTCGCCACCCACTACTCAAGCGAGAATGAAAAAATATTTTTACTGGTCTACAAACATACAATAGACAAGATTTGCACTAATCTATTACAGGCTATCGAGATAAATCCCCAGCAGAGTTGCCAATTTTGTTAGTGTTTGAACTTGCAGATTAATCAATTACTCAAATAATCCCAATGGCTATAACCTAGCAAGTTACAAACTACTAAGGTATTAAGGTTAAGACCTTCTTCACTTCGAGTAATATATACTCAGGCGGGTGTACCTCTATTATTGCTTCTTCAAAGCACTGAAATACATATTTATGAACTTGTCATAATATGACTCAAGTCTGGAAGTTATGCATATAAAGTAAAATGTCAATCAATTATATATTGGATGGTAAACCAATGTAAGTGGATCTAACACCAGTCCCTTATCCGCTGGGCATCAGAGTCGAACTCTACCTTCACATATATCTATTAAAATGAATACAATGAAACTCAAATAACATGCCTAACATATCATTGTTTCCATTCCTACACCTGTCATCAAATCCACATATAGATATTCAATTCCCAGAGACCTCCCTTAAGATTTTACTCTTTCCTTGAAAGATACTTAAGCTCAACCCCTACATTCACCTTGTGAAAGATGTATTTAAACTGTCTTACAATTTAAATGCATAAAGTAACTAAAACACTCCACATGTAAAGACAATCAAATTGTAGTAACAGCACTCCAGTGTATTTGTATTAATTGATAAAATGCATTCGTACAATTTTCCTTGATTACACAGAAAATCAGGTTCTATATTTCAGACCTCTCCTTTACAAAATATTTTCCAACCCTGATCATCAATAGGAACAGACTATTTATACTAATCAACCATCCTGGAATCCTCGAAAGGATGCAACAAGCTTCGGATGGCTGATAGAAAATTGCGCTAGAAAACAAAAGAAAATACAAACAGAAAGATATTTAATAAAGATAGCAAGGCGTATTTTCAGTTCTCAACAACTTCCGCAGCTGGCACCTTTGTTTGTAGATATTTTCAGAGTAGTTACTAAGTTTGTCATATGAATGATGACCGCCATTACAGGCTAACTTACATCATTCTCTGTTTGAACACGCTCTCCCTCAAACTCTGGATCAGGTGCCAAGTGCGATCTATTCTTCTTCCTCCTCCGTCAGCTGGATGACCGGTTTCTTCTTCTTCTTTGTGATTAGCTTTTCCCAAGCTGCCACATCATCATCGGATGGCCAGTCGTAACTCTGCAGCTGCTGTAACAAGTTGACTTGCCGTTCCCATGTAGAATCAGTTACATTTTTAACTTCTGATATAAACTTGATACAGTCACCTTCAACTTTGAATAAACTATCAATTATATTGTTAGTTCCTTCCACATCCAAAGCCTTATTATCTTTTAGGAAGGCATCTTGATTGATGACCAACTGACCCATTGACAGCTTCCAATCTTCCAGCTTAACCACATTTCCATTGTCATCATATACCGGGGGCAAATACTTGCTGTAATCTTTATCAAACATGGCTAACTTAGCCTTTATTTGGTTTGACTTTCCTTTGAAAAACTTTGATGCTGCGCTTATTAGGCCAATCCTTTCAAACACATCAGTTACTATGTTTGGGATATTAGGCCTGTGTTCTTGTAAACTGTCAAGCTTATCAAACAATAAATTCCTCCCAGACCAAATACTATATAGTGGCTCCAAGGTGGCTAAATAATCATTCACCTTTTGATTGGTCTGATGTAATAGGCTGACTGATTTATGAACTGCATCCATCCTCTCCTTTATTTTGTCCTGCCTGTACTGCACTATTTTGGCTATAGTGTCCAGGGATGCATCCAATTTCACCTTTTCCAAGTCTTCAGCAGGTCCCTCAATTGCCTCCAAATTTATCTGAACAGGTACCTCAACTTGCAAAGGAGGAGGAGGAATTATTTTTGAGGCTTCCTCAAGTTTGACCTTTATTTCTGCCAGCTCATCTTCCAACTGTTTGATCCTCATCATTTTCAGATCTCTGTCCTTGGCTACCATGCTTGAACTCTCAAACAATTTGGCATATCTTTCTGACAGCTGAACTGTCTTGGCTTCATTCAGATTAGCCCAATGAGTTACTGCCTTGGAGACTTCAAGGTCTGTTGTATTTTGTACAGTCCATATAATTTTATTCCCCTCCATCTTATCCTCTATACTCAATAGGGATGGCTTTTGAGTTTTGGGAGCCATGGACCACATTGCAACAGCCTGGGACTTAGGGTCATAGCCACTTCCTCTAATCATGTCACCAATGTGAACTTCATATGATAGGCTACCCTCTGGTTGCTTTCTCAGTTGATCAATGAGGAATGCAGAAGTCAGATCCCATCCTGGGGTTAACAACATTCCACTTGATTTAACCAAATCTCTGGCTTCATCCACTGTGATGGGATCAAGGCTAGGATCATATGAAGCAAGAGCTCTCAAAGTTTCTTCACTTGGCTCCATACCTTCAGGCAGAGCTTTCTTTACTTCTTGCTGCTTGTTCCAAATGAGAAAACTTTTGAACTCATCAGTCTTAATGAACTGATCATCACTCAAGAATTCCTCTTGATAAACCTCTCTGATATCCTTCTCCAACCATAAGGACTTTTCTCTGCTTTCCTGCTCAACGGCTATTTTCTTGCCTGCTCTTATTGCTTTCCTCAATTGATGATGGTATGGCCTATCACCTGGTATAAGAGCAGATGCTCTATCAATTTCCCTTCTTTGTCTCACATGCCTTGAAGGTTCACCTTCCTCAAGCCTCTGTCTCTTCAATGGTGGCACTGAGATATCCTGCATTTCTGGTTGATCTTGAGTGAGATCAACAACTGGTGGTCTCTCAACCTGTGGAGGACTATCTTCTTCTTGTGACTCATCAGTAAATTCTTCCTCATCAGAAGATGAATAATCTTTCCTTTTCTTTTTCTCTAGCTCATTCTGATCAATCAAGCCTTCCAATTGATTTGCCAAGGTGTCATACTTTTCAATCATCCCATCAATCCTCTTCAAATAAGGAAGATCAGGGAAAAAACCCTCAAAAGGAATCTGAGATGCTTTCAACTGGTTGGACAAATCCACTAAATCAAAGAATCTGTACCATCTCCTTTTAACTTCATCTTCATCTAAGATGTTTCTGATCACATCTTCTTCATCCAAACCTTCATGCTCTTTGATCACACCAATGTTTGGGATGTAAGTCATCCTGGCAGTCTTGATGAAGTCCTCAGGATCTATGTGCCTACAAGCACCAATAACCATTTTAAATTGTTGTAACCATGCACTGATTTGAGGAAAAGCCCTCTTTCCTATCAAGAAGTCACCAACCCTGAATTGCCTGGGTGTGAATGTACCCTTTCTGTGAGGGGCCAGGAGCTCTTTATCTGTACACATTAGTTGCCAAACAAATTCCAAACAAGCCAATCTCGGAGGCACATACTTTGGTAATAAATGTGGGGGTTGGGGACAGCCATAAACTCTGATAATTGTGGAATTATCTCCTAAGTAGAAATCACCCCAATTATGATTTCCCTCCCACTTATCCACATACTGCAGTGGTCTTAAAAGCCTGAGGACTCTAGGAGATAGCCTGGTGACATTTATACCTAGCATCCTGATAATTGGATAAACAATGAAATTCTGAAAAACACAAAAATCTGCTTCATTTGAGGTAGAATTCCATATCCTCACCCACAACTGCACTGGATTGTGCTGATCCTTGAAATTGAACCTTGGTTTTAACATGTTTGCATCAAAACTGTTGATGTTGAAAAATAGAATCAAATGCATTAATAGAGAATAATGCATGAACTCAATAGGACTTTTACTTTCTTGGACAGACATTAGCCCCTGATGCATCCTATCGATCACATACTGGATGTAATCATAGTCAGTGTTTACCAAAGGATTTTGAATATCCAGGATGATCATCAGCAAGTCAGTTGGTAAAAATTCTGCATTCTCATCCATTCCCAAGACTCTACATAATGCATAACAAGTATATCTCATATAATGATGGAGGGATTTGAACTGGTATGGGGCATTCATGTTAGCAGGAAGGGGGGCTATATATTTATCCTGTTTTGGCATATGCTTAACCAATTGGTCTTTTACTGACCCTACATTGCTTCTGTATCTTGCCTTTTCTTTGTTCAAATCAATCTCAGTGGAAAAGGACGTGTAAAGACCAAAAGCTTTCATAAAAGATCCCGTATCAAGAGTAACTAAGGGTGATTGATCTTCTTTTCTAATTGTCCTTGAAATAGGGTCATACCTTCTGGCTAGGGCAACAATTAAATCAATATCTAGGAAAACGTCAGGGACAACCATTTTTCCTAATCCTAACACCTAACCATTAAAGACAGGAACATGCTTATTTCTATTGCCGTAAAAGAAGTTGAAAATGGTGTAACCTATGAATTCCAGAGTGATTGGGTCTCTACACTGTTCCAAAAGATCTTCAAACACATCATCAGCAGCCCTCTTGTTCTGACTGGAGCCCGGCAACAGTTTCAGGAATTCATCTGAAAAATTAGGCTTATTCTTGTCCTCACCAGTTTTGGACTTGGCCTCACCACTGGAAGACGCTGCACTCTTCTCAGGTTGACTCATCTTTGCTACAGGAACACCTTCAATTCTCTGTATCTCAAATGCTTTTATGCTCGGAAATGCTCTGGACAGACAGAAACTCTCAATGACTGAAACTTGAACAAATAAACAATGAGCTTCAACTTATTTATCGATATGAATCCAAGGTGTGCAACTACCACAGTTAATGCAAATCTCCTTAATGGATCCCATATTCAATTTCATGTACCCCCAGATTTCAAATTTTGAGCTCGCCATGTCCGGATGTTGACAGATAGATTAAACTACTTGAAAACAAGGTGAAGAGGGAATGATCAGGATTCTGTACTTTAAAACTATTTGCGTCATGCAATCTTTCTTCTTGAAGCTGATTTGATGGCTTACTGGTTTTATGTCCATATCAACAAAGTACTTTATCTATGTGGAAACGGTCCTTTTTCTTTTTCCTTTATGACCTTTTCCATCTGAGCCCATTTAGCGAACCAGCGACTAATGGCTTCTCTTAATCGCTGAATAGAATGCTAACCCTAGCTATCAACCGAAGAACTGGTGACCACTGGCTTCGCTAGTTCTCTGAATCCTTGTTTGACCCTAGTTCACATCTGGAGAACTAGCGACTATTAGCTTCGCGGGTTCTCGGAATCCTATCCTTAACCATCCAAGCATTTCGCGAATCAGCGAACAAAGGGTTCCCACTTACACAGTTAACTTGCAATTACTATTTGGCGAACTGGAAAACAAAACCATCTTCCATTCTCTTAATGTTATGACTGACGGTCAATTTTCCTGGAGATCTAGCGAACAAAGGGTTCGCACATTCGCTTAAAGATATACTTAACCGCTTGACTGTCTGGAGAACTGGCGAACACTGGCTTCGCTGAGTCGCTAAATCATTTAACTTAATCATCACTTTATACTAGGATTCGAGATTGACCGTTGATCTTCACCAATCGATGGCCATCGCTAGTTCTCTGATTATCAAAACCCTTAACCATTTAATTCTAAGAATCAGCGAACAAAGAGCATTCGCTAGTTCTCCAAATACTCTATATCAGTGACAATTTCATTTCGAGAATAAGCGACTGAAGCCTTAAAATTTATCATCCATTGATTCGCTTATTCACCAGATTGCTTTAACCTTTATCCTTTTATTAAGAGAACTAGTGACCAAAGGCTTCGCTGAATCGCTAAATGGTTTAGCATGTTACCAACTTATTCCGAGAATAAGCGAATGTGATAAAACTTATCTCCGCTGAAATCTTTTGGCAAAACCATTAGAACCACCAGATTTAGAGGATAGCATTATTTTCATTTAGTCGCTCATTCGCCAGATCAAATATGCAGGACCCATAGATATTTTGAGATTAAAACAGGGCTATTGATCTTGAAAGCAATCCACGGTATTCGCTAATTCTCTAGTTGAAATGACCCTTGACCGCCAGATTCTGAGAACAAGTGAACACAGTGTTCGCTGAATCGCTAGAATGTTTTAAGAGACCGCCAGATATTTTGAGAACTGGAGATAACCGCCATTCGCTAGTTCTCGGAAAGGAAAATGAAACCGTCGAAACACTTGGAGACTTAGCGAACAAAGGGTTAGAAGCTTGGCTTTAATGCATTCGCCAATTCGCTGGATGTCTGGGATAACCGCTGGAGGATCTAGAGAATTGGCGACTGATATTAATAATGAATATGAACATGACTCATTCGCTGAATCGCCAGATTATTTTTGACCTTTGCTAATACATTTCCCGATTCAGCGAACACCAGGGGAAAATAAGCATGTGCACAAATAGCAACTTAAGTGATTTAAAGGTAACCAAGAAAAAGAAACAAGAGGGCCACATGAAGTTTGGAAATGAAATGGAAATATTTTGGAAGACAAGACCTAGGGTAAGGGTTTTCCTGAACATGTCAAGACCATTTTCACGACACTTTACAAACCCTAGTTCAGGAAAAACACTCGCATGGAGACTTAAACCAAAAATTGGACTTCAAACCTTGAAAAATTTTAGGATACCCAACAGGTCCCCAAAGTATCGCGCAACCTAAGGCACCAGTATCGCACGATACTGGGTGAAAGATCACACGATACTAGGTGAAGTATCACGTAGCATAAGGTATATCGCCCCGCTATAGGGAGAAGTATCGCGCGATACTTCTCCAAAAAAGAATATCGCCCAGTTTGAAAATTTGATATTTAACGCATTTTTGAGCAAAAATGACATGGGTCTAGATAATGTTACGCTTTAGAGATATTTTATACTGAGTTTTTAGACATCCATCATGATATGTGCTAACAACTGGCTTGATTTTTGGCTTGCAGGAGGTCTTTCCGATGCTGATCATCAGAGCACTGAAGGTGACAGGATTGAGATGTGTCCGAGATCTAGACGATCCGGGCAATGCCGACATTAGAGCTATGGGATTCAGATATCTGTTGAGATATCTGTACATCAAAGCGGACCATGGGTTGTTGACTGCTCTTACTGAGAGATGGCATAGCGAGCACAACACCTTCCACCTGCCTACTGGAGAGGCATCGATCACTTTAGAGGACGTCTACAAGATCTTACGAGTGTCATGTCATGGCAAGCCGGTGAGTATAATCATATTTTGAGATATAATCATAAATGTAATGTTTCCATATGATGAAAACTGACATGATTTGTTTGTTGGCATAGGTGTACTATGATCAGAATGCCATTGAGGGGTGTCGACTAGTTCAGGAGATGTTCTAGGATGTCACTATTCTGGATAGGCATATCAGCTGGGAGAGGCTGATAGATGATTTTGGCAGAGACTACCTAGTGCCATGTATAGTGGCTTCCATTATCTCACAGATCTTGATGACCGATCGCAGTCAAAAGGGATTCCTGCTCGGATGGGCTCGATTATTAGTTGATTTGGTCGGCAGGCCTTGGTGAATGGCATGGGGTCCTACCATATTGGTAGAGATGTACCATGAGTTGCATGAGATCGTCTACAGAGACGGTCGGACATGGGCATGCGGTGCCATCCTGGCATAGGTGTGGGCGTGGGAGCACATCGCTGTGGTGCATCCCAGGGTTCAGCCGAGGGAGAGGAGGTACCCCTTCATCTATAGGTACCTCGGGTTCATATCACATGCCCATACTGGGGATGTGACGTACTACAGGTAGATTTTGGATGAGATAGCCTCATTCACATGGAGGCCATACAAGGAGGTGGAGGTCTGGGGAGATGCAGCCGATGAGCTGAGCTACATGTTGTGCACTCGGCCACTGGTAGGTCGGTATGCAGAGATAGTGGAGAGGTTCTGTATCACTCAGGTATGATGACAGTTTAGGAGGCAGCAGCGAGTCTCGACAGAGACTACAACATATGCTAGGTCCAGGGATGAGGAGGGCCATGGGTGGCTACCCATGTTGGACTATCAGTAGGCTATCGTAGAGATAGAAGGTATCAGGAGTGAGCCCTGGGAGTATTTCCCAGATGTGGCAGATGCGGGGGCCGATGCAGCCTATAGAGTAGAGTGACAGAGGGTGCCATTCCCTTGGTTTACAGTACCAGATGCACAGGTACCAGCACAGGGAGGAGACAGAGGGGATGATGGGGGAGACGGATGGGACGGAGGGGACGGAGGGGATGGAGGAGATGGAGGGAGGGGGAGAGGGAGGAGGATGGAGAGAGGAGAGGGATCGAGATCAGGTGGCTGAAAATGGTCACAGGGACAGAGATCGGCGACGCTCGAGGATGAGGTGAGACCAGCTCACCGGCAGGCAGAGGCACAGCAGGATCAGCCTACGGGTGGGGATGATTTGAGAGCGCAGATACAGGCTCAGGAGGCAAAGATACAGTAGCTCCAGATTACTATAGTAGTGCGAGATCAGTAGCTACTGGATCTGAGAGTGGAGCGAGATCAGCAGATAGCTGATCTCAGAGTAGAGATAGCACGCCATGAGGTGATGGCACAGGCAGATGCACTAGAGCTCCGACAGGAGTCAGTGAGAGCAGCCTACTATCATGGACTTTACCTGCAGGCCATCCCAGAGGGTGAGAGAGCACCATCATACTCTCAGAGGGTAGGGGTATCGGATGTAGTACTCGATAGGAGAGCCATGCCTCCACCACCACGAGCTCCTCACGAGGGTGGTAGCGAGTCTTAGGGTTAGGTGTTAGATGTTTTAGACATATCCTGAGACTTTTTATCCAGATTTTGGGATCTCATATTGTATTGTATATCATGACATTGTTATAGATTTATGAGATTACTAGATGTTCGATGTATCATGTGTTTATGTCTTTCTTGTGATGGATGTATCAGTTTATGTATATTGTCTTGTCATTTTGCTCAAAATGCTTATGTATATGCTTATGTATGTTCTCTCTCATAGATGTATGTTTAATTCTCATGTGTATGATATAGACTTATGTTTCTTGAAAATGACAGTTTTGATATAGATATGATGATATGATTAACCCCTTGTGATGAACAGGAACAGGTTCGAGGCGAAAAGGACAAGGAGTGGAAGACATGATCGAGAAGAAAAAAGGTGAGCGCAGTCGACTGACAGGTCCACATAAGATGAAAAGGAGAGCTCTCTCCATATGCAAGAAATGCAAAACTAGACTATCATGACCCTAAAAATGCAAGCTACTATGAAAGTGGTTGACTTGCAAGGTCACAACACTTATGGACATCTAATTATCATCATCGAGCATTATTGGTAGTGTCGTAAGATCATACAATGTACACTAGCATAACTATGTGGATATGAATATGATCTTTATCAGATAGAAATGTGGAAATCTCACCTAGGCATTAAAGACATATAGGTCAAGATGACTAATGCAGTGAGATCACCTAAGTTTGATATGGTGAGATTA
The DNA here is from genome assembly GCA_027943335.1 of Chamaecyparis obtusa. Lineage (NCBI taxonomy): Eukaryota > Viridiplantae > Streptophyta > Pinopsida > Cupressales > Cupressaceae > Chamaecyparis > Chamaecyparis obtusa. The sequence continues at coordinate 2,092,933 of BSBK01000606.1, forward strand.
TGCTTGTATCAAGACACATGAAAGTCAGGATAGCTAAAAGTATGCACTCGCAAAATAGTCAAGGATAATACCTTGTCAATCCATAGGGTCAAGTAAGACCAGCATAAATGCTTATGACAGTTAGGATCAACAAAATATACCCACAAGTAGATAAAGAAACAAAACATGTTCTCATTCCCTCAGTCTTCTAGCTATGCATCATCGAAAACTTCTCAGGGAGAGGCCACTCATCAAATAAATCCTCATAGACAACACACAAAGAAAAATAAAGTCAACATATCTCAAGCAAGTTGATTGTTTAAGTGCGTATGTGTTGGTCATAGAGTCAGACTCTGGTTATCACATCTGCAAATGAGAAATATCGCATCATACTTAGACTATTGGGTAAGACATCTGATAAGTGTTAAAAAACACTCAACGCAGGGTTAGTGTTGAAAAACACAGTTTGGGGTGGTGTTAAAAAACACCTGTTGTGAAATGCCCCAAGAGACAAACGCACCTAAAAGACCTATGCTAACAGGTATGCCCCCTAGACAAAAACAAAGACCAATTCCAAACCACGTCAAATAAGGTCAAGGCATGATGGAGAAAGGCTAAGTGTCGAGGATGCATGCTAACAAATAGGGGTGCAAAGGCCTCAAGTAGTGCCTGTTTCCAGGTTTTCACCACTTGGATTTATTGCAAATTTTTTTTCTTTTTCTTATTTTTTTAGATTTTTTGCTACCAAGGTGCCTGTTTCCAGGTTTTCACCAAGGCACTTTTTCTATTTTTTTTTTTATTTTTTTAATTTTTTTAATTTTTTGATTTTTTTATATTTTTTCAAGACTTTTTATGCTTTTTAGGATTTTTTCAGCATCATATATGAATTTTTTTTTTGGTATTTTTTTCAGGATCATAAATATGTACAAAAGATGCCCCCGGACAGAAATGAGCATCAAGGATAGAACTTCTTGAGGTGCAAAATGTTGATGGGATCAAGGAGCTGTTCTCCATCAGGATCTAATAGTAAATACGCACTGGTACCAAAAGTAGCTGTGATGACATATGGTCCAAGCCAGTTAGGTTCAAACTTGCCTTTTTGCTCTCTGTTCTGTTGGTTCTTAGGGTTCTCTCGCAAAACAAGATCACCTATTTGAAATTCTCTAGGGTGAACCTTCTTGTTGAATGCTTTGGACATACACTTTTGATACACTCTCATATGATCAAAGGAAGCTTTACGCTTCTCATCTAGGAGTTCTAGTTCCTGTATCCTCATGGCGCGATAATCCTCATCTGTAATCAAACCTTTGAGTGAGACTCTAAGTGATGGTATCTCAACTTCTAAAGGCAATACTGCTTCAGCACCATAGGTAAGAGAAAAAAGAGTGGCTCCTGTAGGTCTGTGAATGCTTGTTCTATAAGCCCATAGTGCTGGATTGATTTGTAAGTGCCAATCCCTACCATTCTTGTATACTGTCCTATGAAGAATCTTAAGAATGGTTTTGTTAGAGGCTTCTGCCTGTCTGTTTCCCTGTGGAAAATAGATGGAGGACCAATGTTGCTTGATTTTAAACTTTTTGCATAGATGCTTTAGGTCCTTATTCTTAAATTGACCTCCATTGTCAGTAATGATCTCAGAAGGCACTCCAAATCGGCAAATAATATGATTCAAGATGAACAAAGAAATGGTCCTCCCTGAAGCAACAGAAAGTGGCATAGCTTCCACCCATTTTGTGAAGTAGTCAGTGGCAGTAATAATGAACTTGTGTCCACCTGATGAGTTGGGATGAATCTGCCCAACCAGATCAAAGGCCCAGCGCTGAAATGGCCAATGAGAAATAGAAGGGATCAGCTCCCTACCTGGAGCATGAATCAGGTTTCCATATTTCTGACATTTTTCACATGACTTAGCAAAGGTGACCACGTCTATCTACATTGTGGGCCAATAATATCCCACCCTAAGCAACCTTCAGGCCATGGAAAGACCATTAGAATGTCCACCACAAATGCCCTTGTGGATGTCAACTAACGCTTGGTTGGATTCCTCCTTTTCCAAGCACCTAAGGAGTGTCCCATCTAAACCCCTCCTATATAAATCACCAGAGATGAGGGTGTGGCGAGAGGTGTTACGGATGAGGTTTCAACATTCAGAGCAGTTGAATGTGTCAGGGATGATGCCATCACGAAGATATGAATAGATACCACCATATCGGGAAGACTCATGTGTGACAATGGTACAAATGACATGGCTTTCAAATGAGTCAAAGATGGGATGGTGTAGCTCTTCCACCAGGAATTCAAATCTGGATTCATGTGTCTCCAACTGAAGAAGTGAAGCTAATGTGGTCATGGCATCTACAGCTTTGTTCTCTGTCCTAGGGATCTGTTGAAACGTCACAAAGGTGAAATAGCATCTCAAAGAATCAACCATCTTTTTGTAGGGTATCAATTTATCATCTTTGGTTTGATACTCCTCATTGACTTGGTTGATGATTAACTAGGAATCCCCAAAGACATGTAACTTTGTGATGTTCCATTCTATAGCCATTCTCAAGCCATTGGTTAGAGCTTCATATTCTACAATATTATTCGTACATGGGAATAAAATTTTGTAAGACTTTGGAATATTGTACCCATGTGGAGGAACAAATAATACTCCAGCACCTAATCCATTTTGCATGTGGGAACCATCAAAGAACATTGTCCAAGTGCGAGTAGTCGTATACAAGATGTGTTCATCTGGGAATTCCACTTAGACTAGCATACTATCCTGAATTGGGAAATCAGCTAATTGGTCAGCAATAGCTTTCCCTTTTATGGCCTTCCTTTCAACGTACTCTATGTCAAATTTGGTTAGGACCATCATCCATTTAGCAAGTCTACCTGTGAGGGCAGCCTTACTAAGAAAGTACTTAAGAGGATCAATTTTTGCCACTAAATGTATGGTATGAGCAAGCATGTAGTGGCGCAACTTTTGAGAAGCAAACACCACTGCAAGACAAGACTTCTCAATGTTATTGTAATTGATCTCATAGGAGACTAGAGTACGGCTGATATAATATATGGCCCGTTCTTTCCTGGTATCATCTGATTGAGCCAACAATGCCCCCAGGGAAGTGTCTGTAGCTGAAATATATAGGATCAATGGTTTCCCTGGAATAGGAGGCATGAGAATTGGAGGATTATCCAAGTATTGTTTGATCTGATCTAGGCTCTTTTGACAATCCTCGTTCCAAACACAAGAAGCGCCCTTATGCAATGTCTTGTTGAAGGGTTGCGCTCTATCTGCAAGCTGAGAGATAAACCTCCTAATCGATTGAAGACATCCCTGAAGACTTCTCATTTGGCTGATATTTTGAGGAGGTGGCATATCTAGAATTGCTTGGACCTTTTCGAGATCAACCTAGATACCTTTTGCTGATATTATGAATCCTAAAAGTTTGCCTGAGGTGACGCCAAATGTGCACTTCTTTGGATTCAATCTGAGTTGAAACTATTCCATACGATCTAGAATTACTTCCAGATCATCGAGGTGTGTCCCATTTTCTTGATTTTGCCAGGGTATCATCCACATAATCTTCCATGTTTTTGTGCATCATATCATGAAAGATAGTGGTCATAGCTCTTTGGTAGGTTGCTCCTGCATTCTTTAATCCAAATGGCATGATGTTCCAGCAATAATTTCCCCATGCACATGTGAACACTATTTTCTCTTGGTCTTCAGGAGCTATTTTGATTTGATTATACCCTGAGAAGCCATCCATTAGAGAGTATATGTCATAGCCCGCTGTCATGTCCACTATTATGTCAATGTTTGGAAGTGGAAAATCATCCTTTGGGCATGCTTTGTTTAAATCTCTAAAATCTGTATATACACAAATGGACCCATCATGTTTGGAAACTAGTACTATGTTTGAGATCCATTCTACATAATCGATGGCTCTAATGAATCCAGCTCTCAAAATTTTTTCTAATTCCCCTTTGACAAGGAGAGCTATATGGGGATGCATTTTTCTGAGTCTCTGTTTCACTGGCTTGACTCCTGGAGCTATGGATAAGTGATGCATTATAAGATTTGTGTCAAGCCCTGGCATGTCTGAATAGGTCCATGCAAAATTAATTTTATTTTTCTGTAAAAATTGTACATATGCCTTGGTCTCTCCCTCTGATAAAGACTGAGCAAGATGGACTATTTGAGGATTTTCTTCTGTGTTCAAATTGACTGGCTTTGTTGGCTCAATCAATACTGATGATCTATCCTGGAAATAATTCGGCAAGTTATTAAGTACCCCATCCTTAGGTGCCTCAAAGAGGTTTTTGCCCTCGGATGCGTCATTTCTTTTTACTATTTTTGGTTCTGATACCGCCACAAAGTGGTTTTCGCCATCAGACCTATTTTTCTTTTTTTCTTTCTCTTTTATTTTTAGATTGAGGTACTTAATATCAGGCTCTGTCATGCTGGTTGTTGGTTCACTGGTGGAAGAAGCCATGGGTTCAAGAGCATTCAGATAATAGGCAATTTTGTAATCATTCTAAAAAGTGAGGAATGTAGGCTCTTGATGGCACTGAGACCAGTCAATTAGGTCAAAGTAAACAAGGGGTAGGTCAATGACTGGTTCAATGTTGTTTATGCGAAAGGTGTCATCTCTGGTGACCATATAATCAAAGTTCATCAAGTCTTCTCCTAAGATACCTGAATTAGGACTCATCCTACCAAACAAAGCATCGTCCACTAAGGCAATTTGAGGAGTACAATCCTCTAGTCCTACACTAAGCTCGTTAGTCGCATCAGGTTGGGTACTATAAGCATGGACAATATCTATGTCCAGATTAGCTATTGCATCTGAAAGTGAGTCCCATTCATATTCATGGGAATCTGTGTCTGAGTCATCATTTGGGCCTCATGATGTAGAAGCCTCAAGGTTAGGAAGGGTTTCCCCCTCTCTAGTGCTAGTATTGGTACTATCCGTCGTAGCTAGGATAGCAACACTTTCCATTATCGATCTAGCAATCATACAGTCACTATCCGTTGCAGCGGGGATAGTAGGACTGTCAAGTATCAAATCTGTGGAATCTCCCCAAAGGAGATTTGTTGAGGACACCCAATCATCAGACACATCTTGTTGATTAGAAAGATCGGGCATATAGTTTGAGTCACTGTCCATCACAATTAGGATAGGGATACCTTTCTTCTTCTTATTCTCAAAACCTAAGCCAACCGTGGACTTATTCTTTCATCCAAAAAGAGCATGATCAAGAGGCTCAGCTTTAGCATCCAGCCTATGGCTAAGGGGACCATATCCAGGATAACCCATATTCTTAACCATTGTGTACCCTTTCCCGTAAGCTTCAGGTGGAGGAGCAAAATTCTCGTTGTGCTTGTATTTTTCCTCGTGATAGATCCAGTCCCTTATGGAAACTTCCTCTTTCTCTTCCTGAATGGGGACCGAAGACTCAACAAATTTCCCAAATAATGTCATTGCTAATGACGAAGGCTTCACATTTGGTGATGGTCTCCCATAAGACCTAGGAGAGATTGGCATGTTTGTAAAAGAATCAATTTAATAATCTCCCATCCCAAGATCTATGGTCTTAAATCTCTGTTTGCATTGTTCAAGTGAACTACTAGGACTGTCAGCTTCCCTATTCAAAGGTACATGTGATCTGGCGGAAACGTTATTAACTGACAAAGCACTATCTCTAGGGATGCAAATTTCTATACCATTATGGGGAAACTTAACACACTGGTGATATGTTGATGGGATTGCTTGCATTTCATGAATCCATGGCCTACCTAGAAAAATGTTGTAGGCTAGAGGTCCAACATCAACAATTTGAAATAAGATATCCTTTTCTACTGGACCAATGCGAATAGGTAAAATGGCCAATCCCTTAGAACTTCTTTCTGCTTCATCATATGCTTTGATCGTGATCTTTTTCCTTGTGTCAATGATGTTCTCAGAAAATCCTAGAGCCAGCAACAAACTCATGGTACAAATATTGAGCCCCGCACCCCCATCTATCAGTACATGCCTGACATGGGTTTTATGAATCATGACTTCAATGTGTAAGGCCAAATTATGTGGGTGACTGATGGATTTGTCATCTTCTTCTGAGAAGGTGAGGTAATGAGGGCTAACCAAATGGTTGACCATATTCTGGAATTGATCAATATCTAAGTTGTTAGGGACACTAGCTGTTCACAAAGCATCCTCAAGGACGCGCTTGTGCTTAGGAGACAATTCTAAAAGCTCAAAAATGGATATCTGCGTGGGTGTACGTTGTAGTTGGTCAATAAGATTATAATTGGAATCAGGACCAACGATAGATTTGGGAGGAGCACCTTTGGACATGGGCTACTTAGACTTGCTAGTGCTAGGACCTCTAATGATAATGGGCGCTTGGGCCTGGCCCCTAGTGACAGCATTGAGGGACTAGGGCATTCTTTGTGAGTGAGGACCTCTTATCACCACAGCGGGTCTTTCATCAGTCATAGGAGTTGATTCCACATTATGTCCATAAGGATCTTTCCCTCTCACCATGTTGACACTATCATCCACAACTTCAAGCATGTTAATAACATTCTCCGCATTTGTGTAGGTGTAGTTGATAGCCGCCTTGCCATTCTTATTGTTAGAATTCTCTCCTTTCTCATATTTAGGCAAGGGCTCTTTAAAGGCTTTATGATCTGCATTAGTGGTTAACCCATCAACTTGTAGTTGTCCTTTCTCAATAAGGTCTTGGACAAGATGCTTGAGTTTAAAACAATTTTCTATGTCATGTCCAATCCCATTATGGAAAATGCAAAAAGCCTTCGCATCCCACCAATGAGGTAAAGGATCCGGTATATGATGTTTTGCAGGATCCTGTGGGTGTGCCAAATTATGAGCAACTAATGTCTTAAAAACATCTGCATAAGATTCTCCCAATTTGGTAAATTGTCTTTTCTCCGCTTTAGATCTCCTTTGATACTTAGGTTTATCTTATTGTGTTGAAGATGTTTGCAGCTTCATAGCTTGAACTGCATGAGAGAGGTTAAGAACTCCTTCATTTTTGGGTTGAGATGAGTCAACAACTCCGTCGTTGACCACTTGCTTGTTTTTGTTCCAATAGGAGTTCTTTTTGTCCTTGTTACCATTAGTATTTTTATTTTGGCTATTGTTGTTATTTGTTGGTTTAGCCAAAATTCTTTATTCTTTCAGGACATCCTCAATGCGACATGCCACCTCTACCATAGTATCAAAGGAATTAAACAGGATTTTCTTGACTTCATATCTTAGTTCTGGTATTAGATTTCTCACAATGATATCAATTCTCTCCTCTTCAAGAATTATCCTTGGGTATTTTGAACACAATTGCCTCCATCGTTGTAAAAATGTGACAAAAGATTCCCCTTGATTTTGCTTGAGTTTGCACAAATCAAGCATTGTGACCGACCTCGATAAGTTGTAAGCAAAATGCTGAACAAACCTTTGGACAAGTTCTTTAAATGTCTTTACTGGAGGGGAAAGGTTGGTGAACCACTCCATGGCTTGACCTTTTAAACTCCTTGGGAATAATCTCATCAAGTAGGAGTCTTCATGGTGAAAGGAAAAGCTCATTATGTAGAACTGTCGAACATGGTCATGAGAGTCACCAGTGCCATCATATTTGTCATATGTTGGGAACTCAACTTTCTTAGGAAATTCTACCATCACCACACTTTTGTCAATGGGGTTAGGACATATGGAGTCCAAATGAAACGTGCTCTTGGGAGCCTTCATCCTGTCTATATCTTTTTGCATTTGTAAGATCACCTCATCAGTTGAAGGGCTCTGTTTCTTGATCTTTTGGTGAACATCAAAATTATATGGAACTTTAGCGCCTTTGTTAATAAGACTTTCCAAGAATTGGTCTTTGTTTTGTTCCACATATTGCTCCACATATGCTTGAAAGGATGGTTCTTGTTGCATAGTCATGAAATCCATATGATCAAATTTAGCATAACTTCCTCCATGTTGTGAGCCATGATGTGCTCATTGGGAGGGTTGCTTTGAATGTCTATGAGATGACTGTCTCCTATGATGGTCATATCTTGAAACCCTTCTTCCTCTAGGGCTTGGGGATCGTGAGGGTGTCCTTGATCTTCTTCTAGGACTTGGTGAAGGGTTAGATGGGGGTGAGTTGGTCCCACTATTGGCTCCCCTCCCATTAAATCGGCTTTGGAGTTATTGTGCATAGAGTCTATCTTCTTCTTCTTGGGTGACTCTTTTCTGTATATCCAACAATGCATGTTCCTCTTCCTCTAGTTGTCTGAATTTTTCCTTTTTAGCAGCCTGTTCATCTAAGTAGGCTTGCTTCTCTCTCTCAATGCTTCTCAATCTTGTATTTGCATATCGAGAGGTGTCTTTAAGCAGGGAGGTTTGTCTTGAATGTCTTATTGCATTGGCTGCATTTATGTGGTGATCACTAGATTCATTGTTCTGGTCTTCGTGTTGTGACCCTGAATCTGAGTGAGCTTGCTTATGATGTCTCTCGGCTTGTTGGTGAGCATCAAAATACCTCACATTGTTGGGAGGTGACCCGGGTGGACTACCATGAGAAGAACCACCATACTCTCTTCTGTGTCATTGGAAGATATCCTCAAGAGTTTGATTCATGGCTTCTCTTTGTTGTCGGGTGAAAGTGTAACTCATGTCCATGCTTGATGAAAGTGGTACAAAAGAGGTGCTCACTTCACTAGGATTAGCTCTCAGATTAAAACAAACCTTAGATTCACTCTTAGGAGATTGATCAAAAAGGGGTCCTTTTCCCTTAGGTTGTCAATGAGTCTTGACGGGTGGTAACTGGCTAAAGGCAACACAGGGTCGCTTCCCTTGATTGATTTGGTACCTTGTTGTAACTAACATGAAAGAAAGATACTCTCAATGAAAAGGTGACCTCTCAAAGTGTCAATGCCAAACTAGGATAATCAAAGTCCTCTATTGTCCAAAGAGAAATGAGAAAAAAAGGGCTTTACCAACACTGTCAAAGAGGTGCTTCAAATCAAAGGGTGACTACCCTTGCACTTTTGAATCAGGAGGTTGGACTAGGCCAAAAGATAATTGAAATTGAGATTTAAATGAAAATTATTTGGACAATAAGAGTACTAAAATTTTCCAAGAATGTAGCTAACAATCTTAGAGATGAACCTTGGCACCAAGAATGACCTTCTAACTTGGCAATTATTTCAAAGTGATTTCGTAAATCAAATGATGCTATCTAAAACTAAAAATTTAGAGTAAAGACAGGTCTCAAACGTCAGGGCAAGAAGCCTACTCTAAGACCTAACCTGATTAACAGCAACTAAAACTGACCAAAGTGTAAGCACAGCAGAAATTAACCAGGCGATATACTCCAGGCTACTGGGGTGATATACCTATAACCACGCGATACTTCGCACAATGCCAGGTGATATACCTCAGCACTGGCGGGCGATATACTCCAAGTAGGTCAGGCGATAGTCTGTCAAGGGTGAACTATCGCGTGATATTTCTCTTCAAAGCAGGTGATATTTTTAGCAGGCATGAAGTATCGTACGATATTTCACTTTACAGTGTGTGATACTGTTGCAGAATTGTTCAACTCTTGACCAGAATTGTGTAAAATTTGCATTTTTGAGTCTACTTGGTCAAAATTTTCAGTCTGAGGGTTGATATTTTCAATTTCAGTCACAATATCAGTAGAATTTTGGTAGGTTTGCAAACAATGAGGGATCAAACATGTCTCAAACACTTGAAACAAGGGCAAAAGCAACCTTGCTAAGACAAACACTTGTGATATTAGAATTGAAAAAGCACCCATGAATGCTACCAATTATTTGTATGTAAAAACATTTGCACTGGTATCACACAATCGAAAACAATTCAAGCAAATCTATCCTAAAAAGTTAAGGCTCAATACTTACCAACTTAGCCCACAACTTGATGCCCCCTCGCCTCACACCAAGTGGTTACCCACAAGAGATGTTGGCTTTGTCGTGGAAATGTCAAATGACACAACCAAAGGGACACATATGGTGAGTATCTTAAGGTGATCCGAGTAAACCACTTGGACCAATCCTTGCACTAAGAAGATAAGCGGCTAAACAAGGTGGCTTCTATCTAATGGTTCTTAATAAGGATTTCTGTTCACAACACCCCTCTTGCTCCTCATAAAGGACTAGGACCTCGCGGCCTCAAGAGTACCTTAAGCATTCTTGTTCAATGTTTTCCCCATGGTCGCAATCCCATGAGCTACTCACATCAAACGAAGATAAGTGTTATGTCTACCAAGGTTTTTGGTGTCCTTGATAGCCTTGAGATTATAGTGAGTTAGAATCACTTGCCACCAAAGAAAATGATGACAAGGTTGTCCCCACTTGAGTCGTTCCTCTTGATTGCTCAAGAGCAGGCCCGCTAAAGGATCCTAAACTAAACAAAGAATAGATCAACTCTTGAGGTTAAAGGTTTTTGGTTCATCACAAGGGTGAAGAGCATACTCCCCTATCTCAAGAATCTCTCCCAAACACACTAAGCAAAGAGGTTCAATTACTCCCTTGCTTCCAAAACCTTAAGATGGGTCAAGATTTTCTGGTTCACCTAAAGGTGAAGAGCATACTTCTCCTACCACCTCAAAATCTCTTTCACAAGGTTTTAAAGATTCCTAATACAATTAGTGAATACCACACTTGAAAGGAAAGCAAATAAACAAGCAAGAAATTTTTTTTATTTTTATGCTTGGGCAGTCCTGCAAAAACTGTTAGTAGCCCTCTTTGACATGCGTTTTTAGCAATTTTCAAGTAATGAAAGCACTTACAAACACCAACTTGTTAGACCCACAAGGTTAGCAAAATCAAAATCCAAATGTAAATATGCATAAACTGATAGATTCAAGCTAAAAGATGCAGGTTAGACCTATCTAAATACAGTAAAATGAAACAGCAAGCTAAAATGATCAAATTCGGATGATAAAACTGGAAATGCAAGTCTCTGTCAGATCAAGCGATATACCTCAGACTTCACCAGTATCGCGCGACACAGTTTCCTATAGTCATGCGATATACCTCAGTCTGGGCGATACTCTGCACTATGGGCGGGTGATACTTTACACGATGCCAAGTGATATACCTCAGTACTGGCAGGTGATTCTTCTCTCACGCGAAGTGTCGCACCGCTATACAAAAGTATATCGTGCGATATTTCTGAGAATTATCGCGCAATACTCTAAGATAGAAAACTGAAACTGCAAAATTTCTGAAAAATAATCCAAAAAATGACAAAAATGCAAATGACAAAGGACAAAGCCTATCTACTCTGCCCACGGTGGGCGCCAGAAATGTACACACTAAAATGGTGCACTTCTATGAACCATTACATGCAAAGTTGCTCAAGAATGAGGCCTCACAAAGCGGCTCATAGCTCTCTATGCATGGAGTTGCAAGATTAAAAATTGCTCTCAGCTAGAGCTACAAGCTTGTGACCTTGCTAGTCAACCATACAATGAGAGATTCAAGTGAAGACAAGGGCAACAATGCCAATATCTCCAAGAATCACTATGAAGATGTAATGCAATGCAACTAAAATGAGGATGCAATCTAAGCTATGAAAGGAAGGTACAATGTAACTATCTATGAAAGGAAATAGCAATGGATTACAATCCTCCTATTTAGACTATGTGAGCTTATTCTATTGCATAAAGGAAATCTATACTAAGAATGTCATTATCATGCAACTAAGAAAGCAAATATGCAACTAAATGATGAAAGCAACAAGTCTTCAATGTCTTCAAAAGCTCCAAATGCACCTAAAACCTGCAGCATAACATTATCATAAAAACATGGTATATCCAAATGAAGGAAAGAGCTCTCCTTTTATAAGAAATGCAAAGAAATGGACCATGGAGATTAAGAGGCAAAAAGTCTTAATCAGCGGTGGAGCTTGAAAGAGGAGCAATCCATGTGCACAAGTATCCTCCAATAGGAAAATAAGAGTTGACTTTATGTCCATATGAGACAAAAAGTGCTTTTTCCCTTTTTATAAAATAAGAATAATGCTTTATTTGTGCAACTTAGGATAGAGGAAAAGGTGGGCTTTTTATTTAATCAAAAGGGGAGGAAATATTCCTTTTAATCAAATAAAGACTTAGGATAAATGGTTAGCCCATAGGATAAAAATCCAATATATGATCGAAATTAAGATTTGATCAAGAGATTGATATGTTGAAAAATATTGATTATTGATAAAAAAGATTCAGGATTGATAAATTGAATAAATGGGGCCGAAAGTCTAGGTGACCATTTTAGGGTGCATACAATATATATATATATATATATATTATATATATATATATATATATATATATATATATATATATATATGTATGTATATATATGTATATATATATATATATATATATATATACATACATATATATATATATATATATATATATATATATATACATATATACATATATATATATCTATATATACATATGTATATATCTATATATACATATGTATATATACATATATACATATGTATATATAGATATATAGATATACATATATATATATATATACATATGTATATATATATACATATCTATATATACATATATACATATCTATATATACATATGTATATATCTATATATACATATGTATATATAGATATATACATATGTATATATAGATATATACATATGTATATAGATATATACATATCTATATATACATATGTATATATACATATGTATATATATATATATATGTATATACATATGTATATATACATATGTATATATACATATGTATATATATATATATATATGTATATATATATGTATATGTGAATATATATTTTTATCTAGCTCTACACTTGTCCAAAAAATATATGTAGAAATTAATATTTTATTTTATATGTGAATAATAGGTTACCGAAAACATAGTAAGATGCTTCTAAAAAAAAAAGAAACGAAGCACAGAAGAAGGGTATTCAACATATGCCCTATGTATAACACTATCCTCCATAAGCCACATTATCCAACCTTTAATAAGATTCATAAATCACTACAACCTTCCCCGTCCAAATACTAGGTTCTAAAAGCTTACAGACCTATCCCAAAACCCAAATGCAAGTAAAAAATGACATGTTATTTTGATTTAAACAAATATATGTTGAGCCTCAAAAACAATACTGAATAAAGGTATTAATTAAGCTAATATAAAGGTAGTAAGAAATGAGAAACTCAAATGCTAGTAAGAAAAATGAATAAAGGTATCAATTGAGCTAAAGAAATTCCTTAGTCTAAATCCTCTAATAATGCTTAATAATCTAACACATACTGATAATAAGAATGGTGAATCAAATGCTCCATTGAGTAAAGCTTATCAAGAACAAGGAAACTAATCTTAGAGTTATTCCTTTACCATAATACTCTTCTATCTTCTTGATTTTTTATTACTACCATAATCTTTACCAACCATAGACTGGTAGCAACAAACTTTCACAAACTTACTCAAAATTCATATTCATTAATTAAGCATATATATCTATTTAATGAAAAAAGATAATTCATACATGAGTAACTGCATTCAAAGATGAAGATTTATAAAATCCTTTCTAACAATATCCATCAAGGTTAAATCTTTCATCAGTTCTTACCTAACTGGCCCGTAGAGCGCCATTCCTTCCAAACTTAAGACAAAAAATGTATTATACTATATGCATTTATAGGATTTGTGTATTTTACTTAAGAAGGATCAGAGAGCTATGTTCTAGTTGGAAGTATAATTAGTTTACAAAACATAGAAGTGCTACTAATAGGGTTCATAGAGATCTGTCTATGCTAGCTTCTAGATTACTCTATCCTAAAATAAACATAGTACATCTCACTTCATCCTTTTGAAAAATATTAATGCTTCATCCTCCTCCTTGTGAGATTTTCGGCTTCAAGAATTCTTTTTAACAGTGGGAGCTATGAAGCAAGTCTCACAAGCATTGTCTTCTTTATAATCTTCAGGAATGTTGTAACCTTCCTCCATCCAATATTCTTTCACCCAATTGGTGGGCATAGGGAGCTGTAATATGGATTTCATCAAGAAGTCCATGTTTCTTTTCATTGCAGGCCAGAAGGTTTCAAAAATTATCGGCTCCCTAAGAACTAAATTGGGTGTTTTTGTGAGGAAGGGATGCTGGGAATTTGGTTCAAATTTTCTCTCATGTAAACTTTTAGGAAGGGGATGCGATTATTTGAGACTATGCATTCCACAGTAGCTTCTAACCCTTCGAAGACATCCTCATTGAAGATCAATTTAGTGGAGGCAATGATATCTTCTTTCGAGTATCTTGCCTCTAATGACAGTGAAATAAACAAACCTACAACATGTCCATTTACTCTAACTGTGTATTCATAGTCAAAGTAGACTTCACCTAGGATTTTTTCCAACGCCCTTCAGCATTCATTGGGAATCTCCTTAAGGATCGTATTCCACCGCTCTGGTAAAATAGGTCCCTGAAAATCCATTTGCCTCTTCTCGTAAGAGAAAGTAATGACATTCGTCTCCATGTTAATTAAGAGGGATTTCTGCAGTAAGAAGAAGCTAGAGTTGTATATAAAGATTTTAGTAACAAAGAGTCTGGAAAAATACGTGTGAAAGGTGTGAAATAATAAAATGCTAGCCAATTTTTTCATTCTTCTTAATGATTGTACAAAATTATCAAAGGGTAGTGAGGCTATGTGTCTCCTTTTCTCATTATGATGACAGTTCAGACATCTAGGCTTGTGTAATAAATCTCAAATTTTGGTTACTCATAGATTTGAGTACGTTGGAATCATAAAACTTTGATGTGGTATAAATTGATAGTGAAGGATGGTTGTGTGTGTAAAATCACCAATCCTATCCACCTACACCCATAATTATTACTAGGAATGTAACATTAAATTGTTAGATTCGAAATATTACTAGAAATGTAACATTAAATTGTAAAATTTCATAAGACAACGAAACATATAATAAACTAAATTTTGAGAAAAGAGTTATATCTTGAAGAAGCGTGATATGGTCTTCGAGGATATAGGATGAAAACTAGTCTATATATATTTATAGTCCGATCTGAATATTAGTTACTCTACCAAATTTTGATAAAGTTGATACTTTTTTAAAAATGTAACATCTTGGAAAAACCTAAATGAGAAACTTAAGTCTTGAGATAAATCCTTAATTTAAAATTCTGATATTATTCCAGAGAGGTCTGTGAAAGAGACATGAGAGTCTGAATTTAAACAAAGCTTGGAATATGTCCATCTTAGAAGCTTTCCTTGCTTAGAAAAAATGAATACATTATTTCCTCTGGGCTTAACTTCCTACAGCCTTGTCAGAAGAGCATGATGATGATGATGAGTATTTATCTTCTCTTGCCAATTTAAGCCCAATACCATCTTCCATGATAAAACCTTTCATCCAATTTTCTTCAGGAGGAGAGCGCAAGTGAGTGAAGAAAAACAAAAAGTCTAGATTTCTTCTTATTGAGGGGGTTTCCTCAATGTATCTATCCTAGTCCTCCAGCTCTAGAATGGGAAAGGTGGATGCGTATTTATTGTTGATAGCACTTCTTTCATAGTCTTTAGGTTTCAGAATAGATAAGTCTATTTGAATGCTCTTTAGAACTTTATCCAGATCTCTTAAATATTTTCTTTTAAAGATTCTCCTGCATAGGCTCCCAATAGTCTCAATATCAGGATCCACTTGGAGGGCCGAGGCTAAGAACATTGCTAGGATATCTGTATTAACTCGATAATTGTTGGATTTTTCCTTGAATTCACTTCCCAGGATCACTGAAATGGCTCTAACTGCAATACTAAATTTGATCATGATAATTTTTTTGATCCTGCTTGAAGAAATAACCTCATCAAAGGCTATTTTCCTATGAAAGCTTCTAGATTTGATTGGGATTGACATTTCTATGGGGATTTTAAGAGAAGATGTAGGATAGTTACTATGTTAACCAAGCTCTCCTTATAAAGGTTTCTCAAATTAGTTTAAGGGAAGGGAATCTCAAGCGATAGCTATTCCCAAGGGATGCCAAAAAATCCCTTTTCATTTTGACTCCACCTGTCAAATAGCTATAAGATTTATTCTACTAAAACTTGTTGAATATGAGAAAGTTATGCCATAGCTTGTGTAACGTCTACAAAGGAGATGGTCTTTAGAACCTATATTTATGAATAACTAAATGTGGTCAGAGAAAAAGACCATACTGGGATGAAAATTAAAGAGAAAAAATTAAATTATTTGCCGAGTGATGTTTATAATATGAGTGTATAATTATGAAAATTAACAAATGAACATGCTAACCTCTTAGCTAACCTTTATTAATATTATGAAAGTCTAAATTTACCCATCTAACTACCACCTTGAGACATCAAAAGTAATTCCCTAGCCATGGCTACCTTATAATCCTACTTAAACTTGTAAAGTTGTTTCTGAGGGAGAGACAATTCCAGCATATTACCATCTTATATTACAGCATTAATTGGGTTTTAATTGTGCTTCGATTAGGGACTTATTGATGTAAGGCAATGTTCCTGAGCCTTTTAGGTGGATTATATGACCACAGGTTGCTACCTGAGATGAAAGTGTTAGCTTATGTTAGAGTTATCCCATCTTCCCCCAGGTTAGCTAATTCATCCGCTCTCTTATTTCCTTCCCTATAAATATGATTAATTGATACTTCTTGAAAGGATTCACATAAGGTCAATGCTTGGGATAGAAGGGAGTTTAACCTCAAGTTTGGTGTAGCTTTTTTCCTTAGTACATTAATGATAATTGTTGAATCTCCTATTTCTAAATCTTGTAATCCCAAGGAAACACTCTTTTGAAGACCCTTGATTAAAGCATAGAGTTCTGCCCAATTATTTGTTTCCTCTCCAATAGGAGCCACTATTGCTGCAATTTCCTCACAATCTTGATTGCAAATGCTACATCTGATGCCTACAATTCCAGGGTTTCCTCTGGAAGCACCATCAAAGTTAAGCTTATGCCAATTATTTTTCGGAGGTCTTCATATGCATTCATCTCTTTTTGATGGTTTATTTTGAGAATTTGAACCTAAATAGGGTGGTAAGACTAAACCTACCCATTTCCCACGCATTCTACTATCCCACTGACTCATTCTGAGATCTATTTTTAGGTTTTTGGTTGTATTGCAATTCATAATTTCTATGATGGTCGCCTCGATTTTGTTTCTTAGTTGGTCCCACTCTAATTTTTCTTCTCTAAAAATTCTTCTATTACGTTCTTTCCAAATTTCCCATATTAAAATAGATGGGGATATTATCCATAAGTTTGCAAAGATACTCTTTTTTTTAATGATTGGCCAAGCTTGCAACATAGCTTTAAGGGATTGGGGAAAGGCTGAGGACAATCCTAAGTTCCCTTGCAACCACTTCCAGCAAAGATTTGTAAAAGGGCAATGCAAGAATAAGTGGTCCACATCTTCTTCATTATTTTCACATAGTGGGCATCTAATTGGGCCAGAGAAACCCCATTTCTTAAAATGATCAGCAGTTAAAAGTCTGTAATTCATTTCTAGCCACGTACAAAAGCCTACTTTTGGTAAGCACTCCTTGCCCCAACATAGGTAAATTGGTAAAGTGGTTTTAGGTCTTTTTTAGTTTTGGGAGATAAGCTCGTATCCATCCTTTGTGTTGTATTCACTTGACTTGTGTCCATCCCAGACTAGTTTATCTCTAGAGTTGTTTAACAAAATCTTTCAATTTTTGAGGATATCCATTATTGCCTTCTCCTCAAAGGATGAAATCCCATATTCTTTTAAGGATTTCCAATCCCAGTTTCCCTCTTTAAGAATGATTTAGTCTTTGAGAAAGAGCCCTATCTTGTCCTTCAGTAAATTAATGAGTGAAGGATTGTTTAATTTCCTAGATATTACCTCATAACCTCCCCAAGGGTCATCCCAGAATAGAGCCTCTTCTCCTGACCCTGGGCTCCATGTTAATTTCTCCAAAATAATAAATTTGCATTTCATCATAAAATCCCAAATCCTTGATCCTTTTGGGGAATTTGATTCTCTAAAGATGTTAATGGGGGAATAATTTTTTAGATATTTGTGAATAAGTATTTTTTCCCATTTCGCATCAGGGTTTCTAAAGAGTCTCCATAGTAATTTAGCACCTAGGGCACTTCCCTGATCCCCTAGATTTTTGAGGCCTACTCCTCCTTCCTCTTTAGGTCTACATATGTTTTCCCATGAAATTAGAGGAATTTTCTTATTTTCATTGCTTCCTTGCCAAAACAACGTCCTTAAATGCTTTGTGATTTCTAATATTTTGTTTGCAGGAAGGTGCATGTATGATAAATGATATGTTGGCATAGCATTCAATACTGACCTAACCATGGTAGTTCTACCTGCAGAGGACAGCCATCTTCCCTTCCAAGAGCTCATTTTGTTTTTAATCTTGTCTATAATGGGATCCCATATATTTGTTTCTCTATTGTCCTTAACTAAGGGAAGACCTAGGTATTTACATGGAAGCTTGCCTTCCTTAAAATTAAGGATTCTACATATATCTTTTATAGTTCCTATGTCGGTATGAAAAAATAATATTTGTGATTTATCTGGATTGATTTCTTGTCCTGAGGCTTTTGAATATGTCTCCAAAATTCTCCTAAATGCTCTAGCCTCTCTTCTTTTACTGGCTCCATATAAAAGAGTATCGTCAAAAAAATGCTGATGAGTAGTAGGCTCCAAATCACTAGTAATGGAAATTCCCTCAATAGCAACATTATTCCTTTCTCTTGATATGGCCCTACCTAATGCTTCAACCATGATTATAAATAGAAATGGAGAGATTGGATCTCCCTGTCTAAGTCCTCTAGATATGCCAAAAAATCCCTTTGGGATTCCATTTACTAAGACCAAAATCATAGGAGTGGATATACACTCAAAAATTAAGTTAATCATGCTTTTAGCAAAGCCAAAGGCTTCCATGCTTTTGCAAAGAAATCTCCAGTCAACTTTGTCATATGATTTTTTAATGTCCAGTTTGATAAGCATGCTTGGGTTCTTATTTTTTAGGATAGAGTGGATATCTTCTTGAGCTATGATTACCCCATCAAAGATGGATCTTCCTAGAACAAACCCTATCTATTCTTCACTGATTAATAGAGGGAGAAGTTTTTGAAGTCTAAGAGAAATTGTTTTAGTAAGCAGTTTATATAAAGTGTTTCATAGAGCAATTGGTCTAAAATCATTAAGGCTAGAAGGTTTCTTTTTTTTGGGGATGAGAGCTATAAAGGTGTTGTTTAATTCTTTAATAATTTTTCCTAAATTTCTTACCCCTTCTAATGCTTCTGTGACCTCCTCGCCAATAAAGTGCCAGCACTTTTGAAAGAAAATGGCCAAGAAGCCGTCAGGTCTCGAGGATTTGTCTGGATTCATTTGCATTAAGGAATTATGTATTTTGGTCATAGTAAATTTACCATTTAGCATTTGGTTATGTTGTTTAGTTATGACTTTAGGAATATTTCATAGAAGTTCTATCTGACATCCTAGATTTGAAGAGTCCCTATTGCTCAAAATATTGTCAAAGTAGTTCACTAATTCATTAGCTATTTCTTTGGGGTCCTCTATAGTTTTACCCTCATCATTGATGATACATGAAATCCTATTAGCAATTCTTCTCTATTTGGTACTATTATGAAAAAAATTTGCATTTCTATCCCCTACATCCAACCAAGTTTCTCTTGATTTTTGTTTCCAGAAAATTTCTTCCCTGGCTAAAATTTCATCATAATCCTTTAGTAAAACCTTCTCCCTATGATACAGGTCATCATTTGTTCCTTCTTTAATAACGTGAGAATCAACTTTTTCCAGTTCAGTTTCGAGTTCTAATTTCCTATCGAAGATATTGCCAAATTTAGACAAATTCCATTCAAGTAATTTTTTTTTAATCCATTTGAGTTTTTTTACTAATCTATACATTTTAGATTCCTCAATCTGAGGTTCTAATCACCATGTTTCAATGAGTTTCAAGATTTCAGGTCCCTTAACCATACTTGTTCGAATTTAAAGGTACATTTTTTTGGCCTAGTCTATGTTAAGATGCTGAGGTTAATAGGATAGTGGTTTGATCTAGATAATGAGAGGATATTTTCTGAAAGTGAAACCTATCTAATTTTTCTACAATGTTGCAAAAGCCTGGTCTTCTATTATTCCATGTGAATGATTTTTCTTCTGTTGGGATTTCGAGGAGGGAGTTACTATCTGTCCATTGTATGAAGGCTTTAGCTGCTAATGGAAGGGAATTTTCCCCTCTCCTTTTATCAAAAATCTTAGTTATAACATTGAAGTCACCTCCAAGAAAGTAGTGTATCCTTTGTTTGATTGAGATAGGACCCTATCTCATTCCAAACTATAAGTTTATCTTTATTTTGAATAGGGCCATAAACATTAACTAAATTAAAAGTTAGATTAAGTCTAAAGTTTTTTACTGTTCCACTCATCCAGTATTGTCTTCTCTCTGTTATGTTTATTGAAATATTTTGAGGATCCAAAATAATTTCCAAACCCCCTGATGCACCTCTTTCTAGCATGACTTCTATTTCCCTTATCCCTAATTTCTTTTTGAAATTCCCTACTTCTATGTCATTAAGCTTGGTTTCTTGAATTAACATTATCTCCAGATTGTGAATTTTGATGCAACGTTTAATTTAATGTTTCTTGTTAGGGACATCCATGCCCCTAACATTCCATGATAGGACATTCATGGTGCTTTGGGAAGGCTCTTCCCCTTCCCAGCATTCAGTATAGAAGTTATTTTAATCTGTCCTACAGCTTCCCCTGCTAAGCCCCTCAATTCTGCATTAGGCCTTCTACCTCTCTTCCTAGGTTTTTTTTTCACAATCCGGGGAGATCTTACTCTCAATAGGTTGAGCTATGCCTAGAGAAACCTACTCCTTCATTTCTTTTTCTTCCAAATTTAATAATAACTCTTCTATAGAAACTTCTAAGTTGTCTTTGTTAAAATTGATATCTCCATCAAGGAGTTTCCTTTGGTTCTCAAGTTCTTCTGGATCCCAAATCTCATCCAAAAATTCTTCCATCATTTCCTCTGGTAATGTTTCTTTTATATAATTTGTTATTATATTGACTTCTTCTTCAATTTTCTCTTCTTTAGATTTTGAGTTTTCTGAATTTTCTAACAGATCTGCTTTGAGGATGCTCCTAGTATTTGGAGAGGAGCTATCATTAACCTCTATCCTACTCCTAGAGGGGCTTATAGTGGGATCTCCATCTAATTCCTTATCTTTTGTACCAATAGTTTGGAGGATCTTTCTCTCCATGCTCCCTAATCATTGATTTCATCTATCTCCTCATAACTAATGCATTCTTTGCACTTATTCCTAAACTCCTCTGAGTTTGGTTTTATAAAATTTAAGGGTCTTGGATTAAAAATCATGTCATGATGTTTGTTGGACCATGTCTCATCTGTTACATAATTTTTTGGATAGTAGATATCCTTCTTTTTGTTCCTCGTGCAGTTAAGGATAGGCCAGTCTCTACATCACATCTCTTTTCTAGGGATATTGCTTATTTTTCTATGATATCATAAAATGATAAGGATGAATCTACTTTCAATATTTCTTCAATTAGTATACTCTTCCTCCTGTTGGTTTCTTTAGAATCTTTGGTCTCATCATCAGTTGAGAGTGAGAAATCAATATTTTCTTGGACCATACTAGAGCTTGATTTCCTTTGATTGTGGTTATTTGTTGAAAGAGTCACATTTCTAGCTGAGGGTATATTAGCTTCTGAGTGACACCCTAAAGATCTTACTTTTGAGACTTTTTTGATTTCAGATCCCCTTCCTTTGACTTGTTCTGCTTCAAAAGAAATACTTCCTTCTAATACCAGCTCTTTAATATCAACCTTATTGCACCTGGATAGTTCATCTTTCCGCCCTTGTGTTAATTTTTCATTGATTTTTGTTTGTACTACCCTAAGTTCTCCTATACTTACATCATCCAAATTCACTTTATTTTCAATGACTTGTATTCTAACTTCTAGAGATAGGGGAGCAGAGGACTTGTTGGGACTATGTTCTACATGTTGGCTCTTATTCTGATCGCCCTCAAAGATTCTCTCAGATTGAGTGGCTAGATGGGATGAGGAAATTTTTCTTGAGCTGGGAGCTATAGTCCCTCTAGTGCTCATAGGGTTCCTAGGAATGGGAACTTGAGGTGTAATATCATCAATCCTTCCATAATTTTGTTCAATTACAAACCCTCCCTTGTTATCAAGGAAAGTAACCTTAATATCTTGATTACCTAGATTAAGGGTTGGGGGAGGCTGGTGCTCTAAAGGACTAGTAGTATTAACAGGGATATCCTCTTTTACCTCTTCGATATCTAAGGAATTCTGAACTATAGTGGGCTTGATGACCACTAAATTTGATTTACAGCAAATTCTGATAGGTGGGATTATCTTCTTGTGAAGGTTCATTTTGACTATAATAATCTTTTCTACATAATTTTTCTCTGTTTCAACCAACCCTATGTATTTGCCTATACAGTTTCCTATTTTTCTAAGAGTAACCTGCTAGGTAAATTCCAAAGGAAGGTTTTTTAGGATAATAGCTTTATCCACCATAAAGTCAGATAGCTTTTCAGCGTTAAAAAAGGGAGTCCAATCCAAAATGGTAAATTCTATATCTATGTATTTAGGGTAGCCTTCTAATAAAACCATTTTTTTAAGTTCTTTCCTACTCAAATCTAGATAAATGAAGTTTTCAGTAAGAATTGACACTGCTACCTTTTGTTGCCAACTTGATTTCAACCATGACACTATGTCTCTAATAGATGATCTAAAGACATTCCACCTGCATATAATTCCAAAGCCAGCACACACACTCTGGATCCTTTCTATGCATCCATCTTTTAATTCTAAATCTAGGGTTTCCATATTAGAGCGAGTTTGATTAGGACATAAAGAGAAATTATTACACAGGTTGTATTTATTACTCTAATTATGGATCCCTGCCGGATCATATCTCTTATGTGGAGGGTAATAGACAGAATCATTCTTAATTAATGTATTATGAAAGGATTCTTTATATCTTCATGTGCCTATGGATTCTGCATATCTATCTTTTTTGTCTTCAGTAATGTTGATGTCTGAATCAGATGGGTGGCTTTTATACATACCTCTATTACAGCGATGTGGGGCCATATATGTACTTGTGTCCATCTAAAGTTGTTGCCTATTAGTAGGTAACCTTCTATTTTTAGGGTCATTGCCTTCATTCATCCTTTCCAGGTTTGGTCGGAGAGTATTAGGGTTTAGAAATGTGACCTTGTTTCCCAGACCAGAACTCAATTTAGGCTTGTGGGGTGGAAAGTAATGATCTTTCAGTGATCTGAGATGTTCATAACTATTGTTGAGGGGGATTTTAAAAGGCATCTGATGAAAAGAGCACTGGTGTGATCATAGATTCGTCGCATGCTGCTTAGCCCTCCTTGAGTTATGTTTATGAGTCGGTAACCACAGATTAACCTGGGCACGAGCAAGCATCTCCCATGGTAGATCCCTAGATGAATTCCTAGGGGAAGAATGTTATTTCACCTTCAAAATTTTAGCCTGAACAGAGATTGGGCATTTTCCTTTTGAAGTTGCATATGTGGTACTTGCAAAAAAATGCAACTGAGAGCCCAAAGAGACTATCGTGAAGATGCGAGAGTTCGCATAAAAAGGTAGAGCCATCGTCTTTCTTTTTTTTAAATTGCAATACATGAATTTTTTAATATATAAATATATTCATTATATATATATATATAAGTTAATTTAATAATATATAGTTCTAAGATTTAATTATTCTAAGAGATTAAGATTTTAACTAAATTATATTTTTCATGTTTAATAAATATTAATTAGAAACATATTACTCTAAAAAGAATAATAGAAAAATATAAAGAAAAAATAGATACTTCTTATTTTTCTAATTTACAATAAAGATGTTTCTATATTCTCTTTATATTTTTCTATTAGAAATATCATTACTCTTAGAAAAGTGGAATATTAGAAAAGTATAAAAATAATATAGAAACATCTTACTTTTCTAATAATAATAATTTCTTTATTTTTATTATTAATCATATTTAATGATTTCTTTGAAAGTAATAGGATTACCATGAACAATAAATTTTAGAGAGAAACAATTCAATCTTGAATATACATTTAATATAAGTCAATCATTAAAAAAATGGATCATGAAATTTTTTAAAATATTAATTCATAATCTATTATATATAATTATTTTAATTATTTTTTCAAATTTAATTATGTAATATTTTTTGAAGTAATGTTTAAAATTAAAATATCACCCTAAATTGAGACTTTAACAGTAAATGTTAATGTTTCAAATCACAATATTACCCTAAATAAATTGAGACTTACCCAACAAAATTGAGACTTAACTCTAACACTAAATTAAATTGAAACCGAACCTTAAAACAAATTTAATTATAACTCTAACTTTAATCCTAATTAAATATTAAAACAACTTAACTTTAACCCTGACCAAAAACTAGAATCTACCATAAACCTAATACTAAACCAAACTAAACCATAATCATAAACCTAACTAAACAATAAGTCAAATTTAACCTTGACCCTAACCTTAATCAAATCAAATATGAACGCTGACACAAAACCACTTTGAACCTTATCTCAATACAAAATAGAACGCTAACCCTACCATTGAACCAAATGGAACCTCAACCCTAAACCTAATATATAAATATATTAATAATATATTTAATATAAATAAATATAATAAAAAATATAAATATCAATTTAGTATTTGATAACACTTATTATTTATCTAATATGTTATATATTACAATTTATGTTTGATTAACCTAGAGAGAGAGAGGGGCTCACATTATGATTGAGAGAGAGAGAGAGAGTTATTAATAGAAAGAGATCTTAGAGATAGGGTTAGAGAGAGAGAGAGATAGATGGTGATATGAGGTAGGGGAGAGAGTGAGAGAGATGGTGATATCTAGAGAGAGAGAGAGAATTTAAAAACTAACCATAAATTTAAACCACAACCCTACCCATAACCTAAGTCTTAACACTATCCCTAACCCTAACCTCAACCTTTAATTATAAACTTTATCCTAACCTTCCCTCTAACCTTAACCTTATCCATGTAACCTAATATGAACCCAAAAAGAGATATTTTCAAGAGAGAGAGAGAGAGAGAGAGAGAGAGAGAGAGAGAGAGAGAGAGATATATATATATATATATATATATATATATATATATATATATATATATATATATATATATATATATATATATATATATATATATATATATATATGATGGTGAGATAAAAGAGGGGAGATAGTGAGAGAGAGGGTGATTAGGGGGAATATCTAGAGAGTTTGGGAAGGGATGGGAGAGGGGAGAGAGAGAGATCTTAGAGGTAGGGGTAGAGAGAGGGGGGGATATGATGGTGAGATGAGGGAGGGGAGAAAGCAAGAGATAAGATGATTAGGGGGCACATCTAGAAAGAGAGAGAGGGTGGGATATGATGGTTAGATGAGGGAGGGGGCTGGGGGGAGAGAGGGTGATTAAGGGCATATATATATATATATATATATATATATATATATATATATATATATATATATATATATATATATATATAGAGAGAGAGAGAGAGAGAGAGTACAAACCTATGTCATGCTTTTATAAAGGAAAAGGTCAACAACACACAAATTGTTCAAATTTAATGACATAAATGTGGCATTTGTGTTTAGAATTTGAAGATGATTTAAACTGATGAAATATGTAAAATTAGATAAAGTTTATGCCTATAATTATTTTAAAAAAATTTAAACAAGAATTGACAGTTTTTTAATTTTTGAAGTCCATTTTTCAGTTGCTGAAAAATGTTGAAAATCTGGGGTCTAGTTCCCGCCAAACAAGTATATACAAATAATATTTTTTTCTTCTGATTTCAAAATATGTTATAGATGACATGTATAGCTAGTGTAGAAAAGATGAAATATTGGTTTTTGATATATATTTTCTCTAATATAACTACTTAAAGTCGAACTTATCTAAAATCGATAGTTTTCATCTCCTGTTGAATTTCCCCTATCAAATCTACACCATTCAGAAAAAAGAATTACATATTCTTGAAGAGGACTCCCTCCTCTAGTGTTAAATATAAATTTTAAATTTATTTGATATGATTTACTATTTTTTTTCTTTATTTGAAGCAGCATCTTCTCGAATGTTAAAATACCTACTTGCAATATTTTGAAATTATAATAAATGAGATCTAATCAAAATACTATAAAATTTATATGAAAATAATCTTGAGTCTGAGCTCTACAAAAGGGTATTTTAATATTTTTTTTAAAATATCATTAAAAAGGGTAGGACTTATTGAAACATCAGTTTTTCTAAAATAATTTTATTTCTTTGGTAATTGGACCCAAATTGGTATAAAACATGCATTTAATAGATATTTCCAATTGGAAAAGTTGAAGCACTTAAATCTATTGAATCTAGCTAGACCATATGTTTGAAAAAAAATTAATTTTTAGTTAGAAATACTCAAATTCAACTATGATGATAAGTTAGCCTGAAACGTGACACAACTTTGTGCTTTTACCCACTTCTACTTCTAGAGAGAGAGAGAGAGAGAGAGAGAGAGAGAATTCTAACCACTTATAATTCTAACCATAACCTAAGTCTTAACACTAACTTGTTGTCCTCAGTTTTGACATCACAAAATTGAGGCAATCCTACGCAATTTTTCTCATGGATTCATAGGTGTATCCTCTATGTTTTAACGTATTGATAACGCATCATGAAAGCAGTTCGTCATCCTTGAATTGCATCTTATGTATCATTTATTATACATTTTTTTTAAAGATTGTCGTCAAGTTGAATTCTCTTGTCACTTGTCAAAAGGAGTTTTCTTCTCTATCTGCAGGCACTTGATTTTGGTTGATCTTTAAGTCCTTTTTGTCTTTTTCATTCTTCTTGAAGAAGTTTTTAATTTTGTTTTTCCTTTGAGTCAATGCTCCTTTGAATTATGCTCGTTTCGAGCTAACTTAGACCTCGATTGGAGTTGTCTAGCTCAAGTTATGGGGTAAAAGGTGGGGTTTTTCAGGGCAGCTGTATATTTTATTAAAATCCTCTTAAAAGTGGACTTTTTGATGGCGATTGCACGTATTAAGATTATTCTTAAATTTTAAATTGGATTTTATCATCCATTTTAAAATTTCAACTCATTCTAAGTTGATTTGATCATAGTTTTTAATGTTTTAATAAAATTAGACTTTTTAAAGTCTATTTTTATGTTACTTTATTAAAAACTATAGTTCTTAGTTTAATTTTAATTACATGAGATGTTTTTAAGTGCAAAAGTGGGTTTTTCGTTATTGATTGCATACATCTAAATGCATTAAACTCATTATAATCCACTGCCAAGTCCTAATAAGAAAGTCAATGGAGTTTTCATATGTAATTACATATCTTAAATAAAATTTATTATTTAATTTATGGAAAGTGGAGAATTCAAATTCACTTACACATCCAAAGTTTGATGGATATGTGTTTTTTCCTCTCAAAAGCATGATTATTCTTTGGTGGAGTTTTTAAACTTAAAAACATATGTTTTCTCCTTTTAAAATACGTTATTATGTTTTTAATGTGACTTGTTTGTTAAGTGGTGTTTTTGGGTCTTTTAACATGTGTTTCTCATCTTTTAAAACCCGTCTTTAAAAATACCAATGCAAAGTGGCAATTTTTAAAGAAATAACATATGTTATTTACTTCCAAAAACACATTTTTTCCCAAGACATGCAAAGTGGCAATTTTTAAAGAGACAACATGTGTTTAATAACATATGTTATTCATTCTCAAAAGTCTATTTTTAAAACATTGCTTCCTA
The DNA here is from genome assembly GCA_027943335.1 of Chamaecyparis obtusa. Lineage (NCBI taxonomy): Eukaryota > Viridiplantae > Streptophyta > Pinopsida > Cupressales > Cupressaceae > Chamaecyparis > Chamaecyparis obtusa. Next base: position 2,120,909 of record BSBK01000606.1, read on the forward strand.
AGTGTCAAGTTTTTGTCATAAGACATATGTTATGTGTTCTTAAAAACCCATTTTTACTCATATATGCTAAGTGGCAATTTTGAAGGCTGAAACATATCAAAAATCACATGTTTCTTTGTCTAAAAAATGCATTTTTCATAAGGAGATTGTTGGTGGTGATTTTTATCCATTTCGCATACCATTGTTCTTCATTTCTAGCTCATTTTCTAGGCATTTTTCTTCAAAAACGGGAACAATGCCAGCATTAGATCCAAAACATTTTGAACAAGGGTGGTTCTTAGGGTAAGTATTTTCATTTTTAGCTTGTTTGTTGTTGATTTTGAATCATTTTAAACCCTAGGTGCCATTTTTGGATGCCCTTGCATGTGTTGGATTTATTCAAAGTTTGTTGCTATTATTCAGCATATATTTTCTCTTCAATCCAACACTTGTCAAGATTTGATCCTTGACTCAAAGAGATGTTTATCTTGGAAGAGAATGAGTCATGGATTGAATTCTATATAAAGATTTTTTCTCAGCAAAATTCTAAATTGCGAAAATCTTCATGATCTATTCCATACTTTTCAAAGATTGCAAAGAATTTTCCTTCCTTTATCTTATGAAGAAGTGAGGTAAATTTTCTTGCATATGTTGAAGATGTCTTTGTATTTCATTTTTTCAGTTTTAGTTTTGTATCATATTTTATGCTTCTATCTTCATTTCTCTAAAGATGCATATGCAAAACATCTCTTCTTTTTGCATATGCAGTCGGGATTAACAACCTCGTTCTTGAATAAAAATGTTTTCCAAAAGGAGAAGGGTCCACCTTACACTATCTTTCATTCATCACGTGACTTCACTCCTAAAATTCCCACATACATTAACCTTTATGTTGCTGCCACTTGACTTCAAACTCATTTTGGCAGAGTTTTCATTGCTATCATAAAAATAGCATCACATCCCTTCATTTACATTCATGTTCCCTTTCTTTTCATTCGTTGTCCACATATGCAGTCATCCTCCAAAAACCCATTTTTGGGTTTTTCATGATGCTTTCAAGATAAAACTGATTTCTTCTCTTGTTTCCCTTCATATGAAGCAATATCACAACTTGTATTTTGTGTTTGCGGAGGTGCAATGGATCCTTCCTTTGAAGATGTTCTTATGTTGTGAAATTTTTGTGTCACAGTTGCTTGTGCTCATAATCTTACTATGTCAAGCAAAGTTGTACCAAGTAGAAGCAAAGAAAAGAAGAAAATAAAGTATCGGTATGATCAATATCATAATTTTATTCCTCCATCTCAAGTCATCTCGTATTGTGATGATATCAAAGACACAGATATAGCACATATGAACATTGATTTTTTTTTCAAAAGAATGGATGCTACTACAATGGAGGATATGTTGTGTATAAAACAAAGTGGTATACATGTAGTTTCTAATTTTCCCTTGGCATACCTTGAGCCAGAGTTTGTATTTTATTGTGCCAAGAATTTTGATCAGGCATTCAACACTATCAAAGGTCATGATGGAAACACAATCATCAGTTTGGATCCTAAGACAATTGATAGGATCTTTCGAGTTCCTCCTACTCTATTGGTCACCAATATTTCAAAGAAAAAGGCTTTGGATAAATGGAATGAAGATACAAGAGGCCAAATCTTGTAAGATGGCCAAAAGGAGTGCGCCGCATAGATTTCAAGGAGGAAATCAATGATCTTATTATCTTGCTTAGTCATATTGGAGGTCTTAAAAATTCCAATACCTTTGAGCCTTGGATGTATAACTACATGTTAGAAAGTAAAGATCCCCAAGATAACTGAGAGGGGGGGGGGTGAATCAGTTATCTGATAATTTATCCATTCAACAGCTTTAAACAATATAATCAATGTATTGATCAACCATAGAAAGATAACCATACACAATTGCACAATAAGACAAGATATGTTAACTAGGGAACCTCTTGAAAAGAGTAAACCCCGGTGGGAATGATGCCCACAAAATGATGCACTAATATGAAAGTTCCTTGTTAGAGGATGGACCCTGTTAGGAGTCTTATGAAATACATTCAGTACATATAAATCCCTATTAGGAGATTTTGAATCCTTGTTAAAAGATTCTAACCCGGTTAAGAGTTTATGGAAGACAAAAGGACCCACTACCCAAATAGCTTCAAGGCAAGATCTCTAAACCCAATATCCAAAAGATCTTAGAATTATTCAACAAAATAATATGAAATATATTACCTCCTTCACACTGTGCCAAAACTGCACTCTCTGCTATACAATATCACAATTCCAGATCTTTGTACTCACAAGTCTTCCTTCATCACTGAATTAGCTCTTTTCTTCACTTCATGCATATATTCGCATCTCACTCTTCATAGTACACATTAAAATAAGGAAAAAATTCCTTCTTATATACCAAACTCAAATAATTACAAATGAGTCGGTCCTCAATTACAAGATAATAAATTCTACACGCTACACACAGAATTCACATAAAATTGTTGGCTTCCAGTTACTGTAACTTTCTCCAAACATGTCCTCGAAGTTTTCACTATGAACCACATCATAATTAATGAGTCTCCAACATCCCTTTAACTATGCAAAATTAGATTCCATCCCAGCTAAGAGATATCCTCCGATTTCTGAACATCGCTACATAGAAACACTGTCTAAACACTACTTTCACCAAAATGCTCATAACTCTTACAAATGAATGAATTTCTTTTTGCGCTGTTAACCATAGGTTAATAACACACCAAAGAACATACCATCAACTGTGCAAAAGACAATCTTCAATACAACATGTGCACAAAACAAAACTGTACCTACTTTCCTGCTCATATCCAGAATATCACTGTGTTGACATCAATGACAATCCAAGTCATGAATGCAACAACAACTGCTATAGAATGACTACCAAAACACTTTGCATTCATTCCTAACAGTAAATCTCTCTAATTGTAAGAAGTAAATAGAAGATCTTTTGGGGAGAGATGATTAGTGACACCCTTTGTGAACAATTATCTCAAGTCACTACCACTGGGACATTCTACATGAACTCTTATCTGGTATATATCGCTGATACCTTGGGATATTTTTCAGGACTTTCTACTAAGGGAGATAGAACATCAGTACTTGTTTGGGAATATTTTGATCAGTTTCCTTTGAGGGCTAGCCGATTGCATTATTGTAGGGTTCAAGATGCCTTCTATGGGTATTATATGTGCTTGTTTGATAAAGAACTTTCAAATAAGCATGTATCGATGAAGCTTGGACCAAGGTGAATGAATATGGATGTCTTTTCTTATAGTTTTAAAACTTCACATATATGTGGGTTGGGTATTTCAGAGGAGAGCCATATACACTTCCATGATACCCCACTGATAGAATCATTCTGATGGAGTTAGCAAGGTAGCTCATGGAAATTTAGGCATATTAGTCTACTCTACACAGACCTAGGGTGGAGATTTCTTGAAAGAATCCTTTAAAGATTGGTGGTTACTCTCTAGATATTGTTCCTAAGGCAAAGAACATGGAATTTGAGCTTCAAAGAATTACATTGAATAAATTCATGTTGAGAAGTTGTTTTGATTGGAGAGGCCTTAATGACAAGATGAGGAGACAATTTATTCATGTACACTGTCTTGAAGATATATGGATTGATTTGCATACAAAGCTAGACATCCAAAAAATGGACTATTGCCGGTTAACTACCAAGAAAATAGTTGATTTCAATCTTGCAGAGATTCCTCCTGGCATTGTTGATGATGATGACATCCTTGATCCAAATTAAATACAAAACATCATGTAGAGAATTTTCCTATTCTCCCTCCAATATGGTCATTAAAAGAAAGTACATCTATTTGGGATTGATTTCAATCAATTCTTTCTAACACCAATATTTAGTTAAAAAGAAGAGGTTTGAAATGTATCAAAATTTTGGGTAAAGATTTTGATCCTGCTGGTCCAATTGGTTTGAGATTAGAAATCAAAGGTAAGGGTAAAGATGGTGCTTCTACTTCAGTCTTGGAAGTCCCAATTCCAGATGCATCCATACCAAAGCTTACAATCAAAGGAGGTAAGGCTATAGGAAGGGTGATTGAATTGAAGACTGTTCATCCCTAGAGGATTCAGATTGATTCTAATGAAGATGAGATGCTCCAGTCAAACAAGGTAACCTCTATAGTATCTCTACCTGTGGATGTGCCTATTACCACTACACTTCCTGATTCTACTCTGGTGTCTGATGAATCACCTGAATCATTGTTACACACAATTGTGAACACATTCAACAAGGGACATGCTCCTTCATCACAGGATACAGTTTTGATAACTCAGGCTCTCCCTATTTCATCAATTGCTCCATCCATTATGTCAATAGATTAGTATCAAGGCTATGAAAATGTGTTTGACACATATGTTATCTCTATTGAGCCTTCTAAATTTGTCATTAGTACCAAAGGTATGTAAAGATATCGATCTGTTACTTACAATGAGCTAATTGGTAACATAATGCAGAACATACTAGTCAGTAAAGCCTATACACCGAGTAGCAGATAGTTTATCGAGTACCAACAGACACCGATAGAAAGTAAACACCGAGCATCACAGTATACACTGATCAATTTACATAGTGTTTACCGAGGATCACAGGAAATGGCATAGTAATTAGGAATGGCACATTCTTCTATGAAAATGGTTACAACAGTTTTTAAAATGTCTTACCAAGATCGAGGAACATTTAATGTAATGATATTCACTAAATACAATGTATATCTTTTGTAATAGATGATCTAGGTTATTATTGTACACCGTAGATCTTAGGGTTATGACTATTGTGTAACCTAATTTTGTTAAAGTGGCAAAAATAGAACACTATATATTTTTGTGTTCTCATCATTTTTGGTGTGAGCTTATATATGAATCGTGGAGCACTTGAAGCATTTTCCTATCTTCAAGTCTATCAGTTAATAGAGAAGAACCGAGTACAGTAGAATTCAGTTTGAGCAGAATTAGCAGAGGCTATCGAGCAGTTCAGATCAGAGATACATCACAAGTAAGGTGTTATTTTTATTAGAGCTTATAGATCTGTAACAAACAATTGAGTGTCAAATATTAGATAAATACCTATTGCTTTCAGACAACTGTAATAGATTTTTTAGATAAAATCTCTTAACAGAGTAGACTTAACAATCTTATGTAAATCTCTTAACCGAGTGCACACTTCATTAGTGTTGCTAAAATCCTATAACTAGGTAGATCTAACTGATCTAACATGTCACTCCTAATAGGGTGAGATCACCAGAAGTGATCAAAACTTGTAGCCCTAATAGGCAAACCTTTTCTATCTGTAGTAGTGAAGAATTTGTGGGTGTCATCCCCACCGCAGTTTTTACCTTCTTACAAGGGTTTTTGTGTTACCAAAATACTTGTGTCATGTGATTGTGTTATGGATTTCATGTTGTTTACTTACTTATGTTAAGTGGATAAATGATTCATGCAATTAGATTCAAGTTATATTGGTCGGTTATCACTGTTTATAGTTTTAGATCTGAAAGGTTTTACAAGTAAAGTTTTGAAGGCATTGATTCACCCCTCCCCTCTCAGTACCTATCTCTCCTAATTCCAACAATTGGTATCAGAGCACAATTCTCTTATTGAATAGTTTAACCACTGAAGTGTAAAGATCTAAGTCATGGAGAGATACAAGCTTGACAAGACTATTGAGAATTAGAAGATACAAATGCAAATGTTTATGGAATAGTATAAGAAAGCCAAGGAAGAATTGAAGAAATTACTGGATGAAAGGAAGAACCTAGCTAGACTATAGAATGAGATGGGTTATCATGAAGAACCTATTGATGACATATTCAAACATATTGGATCTAGTTCTGGAAGCATCTCTGATGTATCTAAAAGCATAATCAGTGATCTATTTGAAAAGAATCAATATTTAACTAATCAAGTGAAAGCACTACAAATCGGTCAAGAATCTCAGATGGTGAGAATGATACAAACAATGAACAAAGCAAATCAAGTTGAACAAGAAAGAAATCTAGCAATCGATGATCGAAGATAGATGAGTGAATAACTTCAAACCAAAGAAAGTGAGATACAAAGACTCACTGACCGACATTTCCAAGTAACTAATCAAGTGATGACTGTGAATCAAGAGGTAAACCGAGTGAATGCAGAATTGTCAAGAAAACTAGAAGATGTTGCAAGACTTAGAGAAGAAAATCAGAAGCTAAGAAATGAAGTGAAAAATCAACAGTAGCAAAATGAAATGAAGAAACTTGATGAGGACAGCTCCAAGAAGATTGATGACTTCTTAACTAATCAGAGAAGATTTGGGAGCAAAGTCGGTATAGGCTACACCGTTGAAGGAGAAACATCACAACAAGCTAAACAAGTCAACATCAGTCAAAATTAGAAACCTAAAGTGTTGACATGTTATCATTGTGGCAAACCGGGACATACATCTAATGTGTGTAGAAGCAAAGCACAAGGTAAACCTCTTGTCACTCCTAAGTTTAATGGATATTGTTACTACTGTGGAAAGTTTGGACATCCTACTTATGAGTGTAGAGCTAAGAAAAATGATCTTGCTAATAATACTACTATGGAGAAAATATGCTATACTTGTAACAAGCATGGACACACTGCACGAGATTGCAAGGAAAAAATGAAGCAAGTTTGGACACCTAAGGAGAAACCACAATGCAGACCATATCAACTGAAGAGACAAGGTAACTCTTATGTTTGGGATTATAATACATGGACTAACTATGTTGTATGTGGTAGATATGGACAAATTGCAGCAAACTATTATAGAAAGAGTCAGATTGGACAATCAAGAAATTGGACAAACACTGGGATGGCTTATATGCACTGCCATAAGGTCGGTCATTTAAGCAAAAACTGTAGAGACCAAGCACCAGAAGAAAACCATATATTTGAAAGTGGATATACTATTTCTAATATCATGAAGTTAAGGAACACTATGTAGAAGAAGGCATCTAATGAGAATGCTGAGTCAAGTAATGTTGTCGGTGAAACCTTGTCCACTAGATTGGGTGACATCGGTAACTCCACTTAAAGTGAAATAGGTATGTATGGGACTGATATTTCAAAAGATCACATTTTACATATAGTTCCTTATGCATAATGTTGTTATACCAAATCAGCATGAATAAAGATGCACTATGGTTTAGCTGTCATGAGCTAACAATGTTATAAAGTCGGTAAAAGAGAGACCGAGAGTTGGTTACCCGTCGGTAATCACTATCTAAGGTTAACCGAGCATATGTATCAACCGATGAAGGAAGCTTGTGTTAACTAAGTGAATGAAATTTTTAGTAGTCACCGAGCTGACAGTTGTGTCATACCAAATGTTAGATGGAGCATTTATTACATAAAAATTTGAGTAGGAATATCGAAAGTCTATAAATACACGGGAACAGAGTTCATTTCTACAATATGATTTCGAAGAGAGGAGAATTCAAAGAGTAGGGTTCGAGCTAATGGATTTTCTGAAGGATTCAAGGCTACACTAGATGGAACTAACATCACTCTTCATGATACCGAGTAAGTTCATTTGCGATCAAACACTTCCTATCCTGTTGCTTGCCGAAACCCTAGAATTAATTTATGGCATCGACATCATCTGCAAGAAAAACTCAAAGTGTCGAAGAGGAAGTTAATCTAATCGTTAGGGAAAATTTCATTGAACCAAAGTTTAAGACACATCCTAAGGTCACAGCACAGACAAATACAATGGGCACATTTTTTAGCATACCAGAAAGGGTTTTACTGATAGAAGACGTAAGGTCTTATATTCACTGCAAAATCAGAGAAGTTGGGGACTTTGAAACTATTGCAGCATATCAACTACTCTATGGCCCCGATGGAAAAATGAAATTAGACTACAAGAAGATTAAGGAATCAGGGCTATCATATTTTACACACTTGTCACAATCATTCAAAACAGATTGGATTAGAATCATTTTGAGCAGATATCATGATGACAAGTCCTGGCTGGATAAACCAAGTGAGGTCAACAAGAAAATAATTAGTAGGGTTATTGGGCTCCCTACAACTGATAAAGCTAAGGCTTTCTGAACTTCTTCACGACCGGATGTTGAGAAATACATTGGACCACAATGGGACGATCAGGCATTGAAGATTTCTACAATCAAGGACCCAGCAGTAAAATTTGTAGCACATTTGATCAGGTACAAGCTATTTCAATCGAGCAGACTCAACAGTGTACCCTATAGCATAGTAGACATGGCACACAAAATTGTAGTAAAAGGTCACTAGGTTGATCTTGCTGAGGTACTATTTCATCAACTTTAGGAGAATATGAATACCATAAGGACACAAAAATCTAACACATGTAAGTTCGGATCTCTACTTGCATGCATATTCTTCTATTTACAAAAGTATGTGCCTGGCACCGGTAAAGTAAATTGGATACCGGATGTACCGATAACAAAAAAAATTGGTGAAATGATGAACAAGTTAGGAGATAAGTTGAATGTAGAGTTTAATGCTTACTTCACTGAATTTCAATCTAAAATGCAAAAGAGAAGCAGAATTCTGAGGGAATTAGTTCAGAAATTTGAAGATGACATATATTTTGTGGTCAACACCAATTATACCTTGATAAAGGTCGTTGAACCTAGGATAAAATGGTTGAAACCGATGGGATATGAGATAAATCATGATTTCACATTGAAATCTATTAATGCACTTCTTGCAGTACCAAAGGATCCCATTTCCACTAGGTTCGAAGTATATGAAGAAGCCAAATCTAGAATATCTACTAATATTGAGGTCGGTAAAATAACTAGAAAGGTGAAGAAGATGAAGAAAGATCTCACTGCTAAATATGGAGATAAGTCTAAAACATCTAAAGGGATATCGGTTGAATAGGAAACCAAAGGTTAGCTACATTTAGCTGACAAACCTTATGATAGTGAGGAGACCGAGTCTGACAAAGAAGTAGATCCTACATTGGTTCCTCCACCTGAAATTCCTACAAAGAAGCAGTCACCTATACATACAGGTATGAAGACACGTTCGTCAACTGTAGCACCACTTACCGAGAAGGAAGAAGTAGTAAAAGTAACAAAAAGAAGAGCAGCTACACCGACAAAGAAATACATTAAGAGAAAGAACAAGGTTGTAGCTGAGGCACCAAAGAAAAGGAAGAAATACATAAGAAATAAGGAAGATTTAGAGGATACAGAGACAAAGGATGATGTAAATCAATTCAAAGTGGTTAGTAACAAGGCCAAAACAATAGATGAAGTCATTGAGGACATAATTGAACATGGAGACCTTGCTGATCCCTTGCTAGACAATTTTTACAAAATTTCAAAAGAAGATCAAACTAAAATTGAAGAGTTTGTCATCCAAATGATGATAAAGTTTAAGAAAGTTCCAATGGATTTTGCCTGTGCATTACTGAAGAAATTGGATGATATAATTATTGAGAAGTGGGCTATTGCATTAGACATCAAGAAGAGAAAGAGAGATCGCTCTCTAGTTCAGGCAATCGCATACTTCAGCTTTGGACAAGTTAGTGAATACTTTACCAAGTACCAAGAAAACTTTATGATCAAGAATAGGGCCTTAATGATCATGGATGAAAATGTAGCAGATATGGATATCACTACTGATTCCATATGGACGTCAATTCTGAAAGCCGAAGAAAAAGCTGAGCAACAAACATTTTTGAACCTGTCTAAGAAGAGACAAAATTCTAAAGGTAAAGGTATTTACATTGATGAAGGACTAGCAAAGAAATTAAAGAACTTTGGTATATCAGTTACCGAGGCAATCAATATCACCGATCGAGGACAAGGCAGACATAAGTGTTTCACAGGATGCACCGGATAAAGTTGAAATCCAACTAAAGAATAAAATCGATGATGATATACTCATTGTAGACATCACACATGGTGATCCTGATGACCAAGATGATGAAGATGTGAATATTTCACCAAACAAAGATGAAGCACTAGACACTGACAGTCTATTTAAATCACTATCGGGTGAACTTTCTGTACTTGACGAAGCAGCAAAAATTCTTTCCCAAGTACAACCCAATGGCTCAAATCCTGAGCAAAACAAAGAGACCACAGGGGATCAAAACACAAAGAAACTTGTAGAGATAGATGAGCCTACACATACAGAGGCACCTTCCACCGAACCAAAGGAAATAGATGCAACAAAGGACACACAAGAACCAAAGGCAACCAAGGTGATCCCACTGAACACCACAATCAAGACTCCTACTACAACAACCGAGACCACCACTGCTAAGGAGCAGAAGAAGGAAGAACAAGTGCTAACAGGAAAGGACACTCCGAAGACTGGAGATAGATCTATTGCTATCATTGAGAAGAAATCACACATAGCATAGAAGAAGAAGAAGAAAGGAAAAGGGCCAGTCACCCTAGATGAAGTGATTATTTTACCTAAGTGTGACCCGAGGACCCTAAGCCCCGAGGACTTGAGTAAATATGGGGAGTTATGTTCAAGGAAGGTAGCACAAGAAAAGCTAAATCAAGAGCACAAATGAAAGGAAGTATTAAATGATGTGCAGGATATCCTCCAACAAGTAGTACCTGAGATACATATTGATCAGGATATGCCTATTATAGATCAACTTGCTACACTTACTGATAAGATCAATGCCTCAAACACCAATACAGATAAATGAATTGAAGAAAGGGCAGAATCTAGTGATGAAGGGTGCTCCCCTTAATACCACAAGCACATAACAGAAATAGAGAAACAACAACAATAATACGCAAAAACAGAAAATTGGCTTCTTATTATCTCCACAAATGTGGAATTACAAACTTTCAGAATTACAATATGCAAAGCCACATGGGCATTCCCTTACAATATTTTGTAGGACAAAGCCTCGAATCAATACCCAGATCTACTACCTAGAACTGCCCTAGACAACACTACGGGCCTTCTTTATATAGGCAATTTCCACCGCCCGAGAAGGTTCTAGAAATTTAGCCCTTAGGGCCGACCAAACTTAGAATTATTTTATTTTACAATTTATTATATCAAAGTTGGCTCAAAATGAGTTTTGAAACCCAAACAGAAATTTTGAAGAAAAATTATTTTCCACCATTTCAGGTGACCCAACTTTCGAAGACCATTAGTCATCGCCCGTTGACCCGATTGGCTATTATAACCCCATTCTAGAAATGCCACAAAGTGCTCTACAGGCTTTCCCTACACAAAGCGCCCATCACCCAAATTTTCAACCTCATTCGGGGCCTCTAAAGCCTTCAAAACTAAGTTTGAAGTTTCTGTACCCTACTGCCAATACCGAAAATCTTCAATATCTTCAAAACTACACCTGATCTAGCCATGAAACTTTGCTGGTAGGCTGATATGACTGAGATGAACCTCCATATGTAAAATCAGACATTCCAAGATCGTAAGACCAACTTACTAAAAATAGCAAGTTTCCATAAATAGCAACTCTACACAAGATAACCCTTATTGAATACAAAAACAGAAATATTTTTGGGTGATGCAAGATTGCTCTTACACCTAGGATGCTCCTGCATCAGACACCTAGGGTAATTTGAGAAGTGACCCTATCACGACTCAGGTGTGCAGAGGAAAACCAAGATAGTTAACCTCCTCCTTTGTTAGCCATGATGAATCTTCAACAGGTTGTCCTTTCCATTTGACCAAATACTCTTCATATGTCCTGTTCCTTGTGCTTCTGCCAACACGACTGTCCAGTATGTCTTCAATCTCCTTGATATCTGAACTTGTTGTTAGAATACTCCAATGTGCTGCTGCAACCTCATCTTCAACACCTCCTTCATGATACTCTGTCAAATTTGAAATGTTAAACACTGGTGAAATATTCAACTCAGTAGGCAATCCTACCTCATATGCATTTCTTAAATCATGCTTCTTCAGTATCTTACATGGTCCAAACTTCTTCATTTTCAGCTTGTTATATGTACCAACTGGAAACCACTCCTTCCGCAAATGAACCATGACTTCATCCCCAACCTGAAATTCCTTATGCCTCCTTTTCTCATCTGCCTTAGTCTTATACTGCACATTCATCTTGGTAATATGCTTCCTCACCTCCTCATGGATGTTCTTTAAATGTTCTACAAAATCCTCAGCTTCAGCACTACTTATTTCTCCTTTATCTATATTTCTCAGCTCAGATGCATTTCTTGGACTACTTCCATATACAATCTACAATGGTGATTTACCAGTGCTCCTGTTGATAGAATTATTGTATGCAAATTCTGCCTGTGGTAAAATCAAATCTCATCTTGTTGGCTTATCTCCAACCAAACATCTTAGCAGATTTCCTAAACTTTTATTCACCAACTCTATCTGTCCATCAGTCTGTGGATGATGTGATGAACTAAACTTCAAATATGTCTTCAACTTTTTGCACAATGTCCGCCAGAAATATCCAACAAACCTAGTATCTCTATCTGAAACTATGGTCTTTGGAAAACTATGTAGTCTCACCACTTCTCTGAAAAACAATTATGCTACATGAACAGCATCATTAGTCTTCTTGTAGGGAATGAAATGTGTCATCTTCAAAAATATGTCAACTACTACAAAAATTGAATCATGTCCCCGCTGTGTCCTTGGTAAACCAAGAACAAAGTCCATACTGATATCTTCCCAAGGCTTTTCTGGTATAGGTAATGGCTGATATAACCTTGTATTCTACTTCACTCCTTTTGCCATCTGACATACTCTACAACTCTATATAAACTTCTTCACATCTTGCTGCAATTGTGGCCAATAATAATTCTCACCAACCAAAGCAAGGGTTTTATCACGACCAAAATGTCCAGCCAATCCTCCACTATGCTTCTCTTTGATGAGATTCTCCCTCATAGAACTTCTTGAAATGCACAACTGACTCTGTCTAAATAGCATATCATCCTAGATGATGAAATCCAACCATTTCATCCTGTCTAGAGTAACAGGTTCTGTACAAGCTTTCCAAGCTTCACCAAAATCAGGATCCTCTCGATACAAATTCTTGAGTTCCTTGAACCCAACCACCTCAATCTGCATCTCTGTTAGCAATAGTTTCCTTTTGCTAAGAGCATCTATAACCCTATTAGACTTTCCACTCCTGTGTTTCAAAACAAATGTATAACTCTGCAAAAACTCAACCCATTTCAAATGCCTTCGATTCAACTTTCCTTGACTATTCAAATATTGCAAAGCTTGATGATAAGTATACAAAACAAACTCCTTAGGAAGCAGATAATGTCTCCACTTCTTTAATGCCTGAACTATAGCATAAAATTCTTAATCATAGACAGAATATTTTCTCTTAGCATCATTTAACTTCTCACTAAAATAAGCAATAGGTTTACCTTTTTGGCTCATAACAGCTCCTATTGCAGTACCACTAGCATCACAATCTACTTGAAACACCTTATTAAAATCTAGAAGTGCTAAAATAGGTTGTTCTGTAACTTTTTATTTCAACAATTGAACTCTTTTCTGCCCCATTAGTCCAATTAAACTCTTTTCTATCCCCTCTCATTGTTTCAGTCAAGGGTCCACAAATACTGCTAAAATTTCTAATAAACTTTCTACAAAAGCTAGCCAAACCATGAAAAGATCTTACCTCAGTAGCACTCCTTGGAGTAGGCCATTCAAGGATAGCCTGTACCTTCTCTGGGTCCATTTTTAGACCTTCTACTCAAACTACAAATCCCAAATACACTAACTCTTTCTTCACAAAACTGCACTTCTTCAAATTAATCAACAATTTCTCATCGCTCAACTTCTCAAACACCATACGAATATGAATCATATGTTCCTCCAATGTCTTGCTAAAAATCAAAATATCATCTAGGTAAACAATGACAAACTTACCTAGAAATTCTTTCAGAACCTCGTTCATGAGCCACATGAAAGTGCTTGGTGCATTGGTTAGCCCAAAAGGCATGACTAACCACTCATATAGTCCTTCCTTTGTCTTGAAGGTAGTCTTCCATTCAACTCCTTCTCTTATCTAAATCTAGTGATATCCACTCTTCATATCTATCTTTGAGAAATACACAGCCCCACTCAAACAATCCATAATATCATCCATTCGTGGCAATGGAAACCTATAATTGATTGTGATCTTGTTTATTGATCTGGAATCTATACACATCCTCCACTCTCCATTCTTCTTTGGTGCTAATACCACTGGTACAGCACAGGGACTCAGACTCTCTCGAATCAACCCCTTCTGCAATAAATCATGTACTTGTCTGTTCAACTCTTCACTTTCTGTTGGTGTCATTCTGTGTGCTGCCTTGTTTGGCAAACTGGCTCCTAGAATCAAATCCATCTGATGACTGATCTTCCTTACCGGTGGTAATCCACCAGGTACATTATCAAATACAATATCCTAAAACTCATTCAACAAATCTACAACCTCTACAGGTACATCCTCTACTTCTTCTTTACCAACTTTTGGAATTAAAGCAAAACACACATGCTCATGCCTCATACCATCTAGGAATTTTCTTCCATCAACAAATGTTATTCTTGCATTATCACATACCTTTTCTTTGGTCTCCTTCAATGGCTTTAGCTTATGTCGCACTCCATCCTTTGTCAGGAAATAGGTATTCGCACGACCATCGTGTACAGCACATCTGTCAAACTGCCATGGTCTACCCAACAACATATGACATGCATCCATAGAGATGATATCACATAGTACCTCATCTTGGTACCCACCAATCTTGAATTTTACTAGGCACTGTTCACTGACCATGACCTTGTGGTCATCCTGCACCCAGGCAATCCGATATGGATGTGGGTGTTTCTATCTCTTGAGCTTCAACTTTGTCACCATCTCTTCTGACACCAAATTGTTAGTGCTTCCACTATCAATAATCACATCACAACATTTACCCCCACACTTGTATCAAGTGCGAAATAGACTCCTCCTTTATTCAAGTTCGTTCTCACCACTCAGCAAGACTCTTCTATTAATTAGTGTTTATCCTCTTTCAGCATCTTCAGAATTTCATGATCTAGCATCTTCATCTACATGTGCAACTCTGGCCTGGCCTTCATTTCTCCTGTCTGTTCTGCCTTAGCGCTGAGGACATTCAAATGCCCTATGACCTTCTTCTCCACAGTGAAAACATGTTCCACGAAAGCCTCCTCTTCTTGAACCTTGTCCTCTTCCTCTTCCTCTTTGATCTCTATTATTCTAATCTTGGAAATGATTGGAATCATTTCCTCTCTGATTTTGGCTGCTACTGGCCTCATCCTTCTTTTTTGGATCTTCATTTTGGCCACCATATGACCGTCCACCATATCTTCCACCATGACCTCTTCCATTTTGTCTGCTCTCAAACTTCTTGTTCAGTTTTTCCTCTACTTTTATGGCAAATTGGTATGCCTCCTCAATACTGTTTATTCAAACCACATTCAACTCCTCTTGAATGCTCGGCCTTAACCTATTAAGGTATCAGGCAACTTTCTCCTTATCAGCTTCTGCATGGCCTGTTCTGATGAGGAGTCGATAGAACTCCTCTGTATACTCCTAAACAGATTTTTCTGCTTGCTTCAAACTTTGCATTTTCTTTAGTAGGTCAAGCTCATAATCAACAGGAATGAACTGTCGCTTCAATTTATCCACCATCCGATCCCATCTTGTGATTTTATCTTTCCCTCTTCTATTTCACTCCAATTGAATTTCTTGTCACCAAATCTTCGCATGACCTTTCAATCTGGCCTTCACGAATTTGACCCTATCAGGATCCTCAACATCTTCATACTCAAAATATTCCTCACATTCATTGATCCAGTCGATCAATTTCTCTAGGTTAAGATTTCCAAAAAATATTGGAACCTCAATCTTAGGTCTTTTCCCAATCTTGGAAATCACCCGAAAAAGTCTTTCTTCCTCTTGGTTCACAATTTCAGCTTCTCCTTCTTGATATTCTTCTTCGGCTTCATCCTCACTTTCATCTCTGATATTAAGATTCATTCCTCTGTGAATCTCTTCTTGCAATGCTCGCACTTGTCTTTATAGCTCTCTAACCTCAGGTGTCACAGCACCAGCTCTTCTGCCACGTTCTCTTCGTGGAGGCATTTTCGCGATGCGCATTGAAACCCTAACCACGGTCCTGATGCAAACTACCTCACAGTTAGCGATCTATTTACACACTCAAGAACTCCTGCTCTGATATCACTTGATGAAGGGTGCTCCCCTTAATACCACAAACACATAACAGAAATAGAGAAACAACAACAATAATATGCAAGAACAGAAAATTGGCTTCTTATTATCTCCACAAATGTGGAATTACAAACTTTTAGAATTACAATATTCTGTAGGACAAAACCTTGAATCAATACCCAGATCTACTACCCAGAACTACCCTAGACAACACTACATGCCTTCTTTATATAGGCAATTTCCAACGCCTGAGAAGGTTCTAGAAATTTAGCCCTTAGAGCCGACCAAACTTAGAATTATTTTATTTTACAATTTATTAAATGAAAGTCAGCTCAAAATGAGTTTTGAAACCCAAACAGAAATTTTGAAGAAAAATTATTTTCCGTCATTCCAGGTGACCCAACTTCCGAAGACCATAAGTCATCACCAGTTGACCCGATTGGCTATTATAACCCCATTCTAGAAATGCCACGAAGCGCTCTACAGGCTTGACCCACGCAAGCACTTGTCACCCAAATTTTTGACCTCATCTGGGGCCTCTAAAGCCTTCAAAATTGAGTTCAAAGTTTTTGTACCCTGCTGCCAATACCAAAAATCTTCAATATCTTCAAAACTAGACCTGATCTAGCCATGAAACTTTGCTAGCAGGCTGATATGACTGAGATGAACCTCCATATGTGAAATCAGAACATTCCAAGATCGTAAGACCAACTTACTAAAAATAGCAAGTTTCCATAAATAGGAGCTCTGCACAAGATAGCCCTTATTGAATACAAAAATAGAAATATTTTTAGGTGATGCAAGATTGCTCGTACACCCAGGATGCTCCTGCATCAAACAAGGCCTATAGTCCCTTAATCAGGACTAAGAAACTATATGCATGTAATAGGCTCCTAACAGGGTCAACATACTTAACAAGATACTTTTGATTAGTGAATCTTTGTGGGTACCATCCCCACCAGGGTTTTCCCTTGGCCAGGGTTTCCTCGAGAACAAATAATGTGTTATGAGTTCATTTGTTTTATTGCTATGCATGTTGTTTAGTCTTCTATGTTATGCATGCATTAAGATAATCTGTTATATCCATAATTGGGCAAAAGTAAAAGTTTGTAGAATACTAATTCACCCCCCCCCCCCTCTCTCAGTATTCCCTATTTCTAACAAAATTTGCAAGAATGATGGTTAAAGAGAAAGTGTAATTAGAACATAGGAAATATTCAAAGATGTCAAAGTAAAGTGTATCTTATTTGTTGGTATTAAATTAATATTACTTTTAATATTTTGTTTTCTAACTTTGAAAAGGAATGGAAGATCAAGAAAAATGAAGAGTGACTAAAAAAAATATTGTATATTGTTGAATGTTATAGTTCCTGGTATTTTATTTATGGGAGATTTGATCAATTTCATTATTTTATTTTATAATTATTTTAGAGCGTAAAATAGTTTGTAAAATAATAATAAGTTGAAAAAAAATTCAAAAATCATTAATATTGTGAGATATCATAAAAACGTGTATTTTATTTATTAGGTATTAAATTAATTTTAAAGAAAAATTAAATGTTTTAGAATAAATTAGTTTATAAAACTTGATTTGAAATTTACATATGATTTATAAATCATTTTTTTTAGTGTTATATTTAATTACTTGGATTATTGGTATTAATAATAAAATTTTAATTTCTAATTTTAGAAAAGATAATTTTGTTACCCTCTTTTCTTAGGAAGGAATTGCCTTGTGAAAAGAGAACTAGAAGGTAAGAAAATCTTTAAATGTTAGACTTGTCAAGAATATGGTCATTTTGCATCTAAATGTCCTAAGAGAGTAAAGAATTATAAGAAGAACTTTAAACCTAGAAGATCTAAAGAATGTTACTATGCTAATGATGAAGAATTTGAGGCTAGTATGGAGAAATCCCTAAGTGAAAGTGATAATGATAATGATGATATAGGATTTGTAGCAATAAAAGAAGAAAACTTTGAAACTGAAGTTAAAGAAGAAAAACCTTTAGTTTCTCAAGTAGAAAAGAGATCTGATTGGATTATAGATAGTGGTTGTTCATATCATATGACTGGAGATATGAAGAAGTTTATAAAGTTTAACAATTGTGATGGAGGAATTGTCAAAGTTGGGAACAATGCACCTTGTTTGATAAAAGGAATAGGATCTATTTCTCTTGATGGAAAGACTAACACTGATGATGTTTATTTTTTGGATGGATTGAAACATAATCTTTTGAGTGTTGGATAGTTAGTTGATAAGGGATATTAAGTTTGGTTTACTAAGAAAACTTTTGTGATCAAGGATAAGAATGGTAATTTTATTGGAATTGGATCAAGAACCAGAGGTAATGTATTTTAGTTGAACCAGGCTGCTGAGATGACACGCTTGATTTCTAAGATTGATGACAGTTGGTCATGGCACAGAAGATTTTGTCATATAAACTTTGATAACATTGTAAAAGTAAGCACTACACTTGCAGTAAGAGATTTGCCTAAAATTATGAAACCTACTAACATGATTTGCAAGGAATGTGTTATGGCTAAACAGAAGAGAAGCTCATTTCCTAGTAAGAAATTTACATCAACAGAGAAGTTGGAAATTATTCATACAGATTTGAGTGGTCCCACAAGGACTAGAGGATTCTATGGTGAAAGGTATTTTATGATTCTTGTTGATGATCTTACAAGAATGATGTGGATTGCATTTCTTAAATAAAAATCTGAAGCATTTGATAAGTTTAAAGTAATTAAGAAGAAAGTTGAGAATGAATCTGGAATGAAGATTAAATGTTTAAGATCAGATAGAGGTAGAGAATTTACTTCAAAAGAATTTAACACTTTTTGTGAAGTGAATGGCATTAAGAGACAATTTTCAACCCCTAGAACACCTGAACAAAATGGTATTGTAAAAAGAAGAAATAGGTCAGCGACTGAAGTAGCAAGAGCTATGTTATTTGAAAATGATTTGGCAAAGATATTTTGGAGAGAAGTAGTGAATACAACAGTATATACAATGAACAAAGTATAAATCAGAGTAGACACAAACATGACACCTTATGAATTATGGTTTGGACATGTGTCATCAGTTAAGTATTTTAGAATTTTTGGAAGTAAATGTTATATTAAGAGAGATGATGGCATTGGAAAGTCTGACCCTAGAAGTGATGAAGGTATATTTCTTGGTTATTCATTGAAAAGAAAATCTTATAGATGTCTCAATAAAAGAACTAAAACTATTGTTGAGAGTGCAAATGTTTAAAGTTGATGAAAAGTTCAAAATTTGGGAAAGAATGCTTGATTATGAATCAGATGAAGGAACTCATCCTAGAATTAATTAAGAAAATATTGAATTATTATATGAAACTGACAATGAATTGTAGAATGAAATTCATACTGAGGAAATCAGAGAAGATCCTAGAGTTGAAGCAAGAACTAAGACAGTGACACCTAGCAGGAATCTAGCAAGAAATCTTCTTATTGATTATTGGGAGCATAGAAAAAGGACTTCTAACATGAAATAAGGTACAAGAAGAACTATATTTGATTTATCAAATTGAACCTAAATCTACTGATGAAGCTTGTAAAGATGAATATTGGATTAAAGCAATGAAGGAAGAACTAGATCAAATTGAAAAGAATAAGACTTGGAAGGTGGTCCCTAGACCTAAAGATAAGATTGTTATAGGAACTAAATGGGTATTCGGAATCAAGATGAATGAACAAGGAGAAGTGGTAAGAAACAAAGCCAGATTGGTATGTAAAGGATACTCATAGCAAGAAGGAATTGACTATGAAGAAACTTTTGCACCTGTTGCAAGAATTGAAGCAATAAGAATGTTTTTGGCTTATGCAGCTTATAATAAATTCAAAGTATATCAGATGGATGTGAAGTCAGCAATTCTGAATGGAGAATTAGAAGAAGTCTACATTGAGCATCCTGAAGGTTTTCCCTTAACTCATGTAGGAGACATGGTATGTAAACTGAACAAAGCTTTATATGGACTTAAACAAGCACCTAGAACTTGGTATGCAAGATTGGATAAGTATTTGATAAAATTAGGATTTACTAAAGGCACATCAGACAGTAACTTGTATATGAAAGAAATTGAAAATGGTTTTTTGGTTATGGTTATTTTTGTTGATGATATTATCTTTGGAGGAGAAGATGAAGCCAGTGATAAATTTGCAGATGAAATGAAGACTGAATTTGAAATGAGTATGATTGGTGAGATGAAATATTTTTTAGGACTTCAGATAACACAGAATAGTGATGGTATTTTCTTATGTCAAACAAAGTACTTGAATGACTTATTGAAGAGATTTGGAATGGAGGATTGTAAGCCGATTGGCACACCTATGGTAACTGGACACAAGTTATCTAGCACAAATGAAACTCCTACAATTGAACAAAAGAGGTGCAGATCTATGATTGGAGGATTGCAGTATTTAACTCATACAAGACTGGACATATCACATGCGGTTGGAATCATTGCAAGATTTCAATCTGATCCTAAGGAATCACATTATGTAGTAGTAAAAAGAATATTGAGGTACTTGATAGGTAAAATTGAACATGGATTGTGGTATGAAAAATCTGATGACTTTACCCTATGTGCATATACAGATGTAGATTGGGGTGGCAGTGTTGATGACAAAAGAGTACAAGTGGTGGAGCATTTTTCCTTGGAGGAAGATTGGTTTCTTGGATAAGCAAGAAGCAAAATTGTATTTCACAAGGCACAATAGGAGCAAAATATGTAGTAGCAGCAAATAATTGTAACTAGATAATATGGATGAAACAAATTTCAAAGGATATTGGATTAAAATTTGATGAGCCTATTGTTATACACTGTGATAACACCAGTACAATAAGTATGTCTAAGAATCATATACTACATTCTAAGACAAAGCATATAGAAATAAAGTATCATGTAGTGAGAGATAAAGTTGCAGAGAAAGAAGTCAAACTTGAGTATATAAGTACAAAAGAGAAGATTGCAGATATATTTACAAAGCCCTTACCTAAAGATACATTTGAGTATTTGAGAGGTATGCTTGGGGTTATGCCCCAGCCTACTTTTAAGAAGTGATGTAGATTATTGCATCATTCCAGTGGTATATGAGCTTTATCTTTTTCTGGACTACATGTTGGTACTTCCTCTATGGGGGAGTATGTGTGTTTTTAGCTAAGTCATGTAGGACTCTAGTGAATGTATTTTATGAAACAGTGTCTTTTGACATTGAGAGGTATTTTGAATCAGATTGACATAATGATGCTTTACTGCCATTGATGTCAATGGGGGAGAAGAATACATTAAAAAGATCCATTGATTGGGATGAGAAGAATTGAATAGGAAAATGAAGCAAGATTTTATTGATGAAGAGGACTTGAAAAAATTTCAAAGAAATAGTATTGCAAGTTGGTATTTATGGAACTTGGATGCTTTTTCATCTATGTTGCCATCAATACCAATGGGGGAGATTGTTAGGAATGAATGCTGAATACATCCTATGGAGGAGTATTCATAGTCATTCTATAAAATTTTTATGTTGCATTCATGATTGTGATTGTGATTGATGTCAACATAGTGATCTACTGTAGATTAGCAGAGGAGCAGATAGTGTTTGAATTAGTGCACATGGAGTATTGCAGATCAAGCTATGCGTAGTTGAGGACTTACTCTATATTATGTCCTGAGATTGTGGTCAAGAGTGCGTACATAAATTCAATCATTCATGACAGTTATGTGTAAATCAGTGGAAATAGTATTCAGGCAGTGTTCCTGAGAAGCGACTTGTGGAAACTAGATGATATCTCCTAATCAGGATAGAATTTGAGCATGTGAAGTTATACAATTGATAAATACATTATGATGGTGATGTGGACATGACAACAAGGTCAAAGTTTGCATGAGTGAAGAATTATTTTGTTTGGAAACTGACAGTTTTTATGTAATTGTGAAATATTGTGTAACGTATGAAAGTTTATATTTTATAATTGGTTAAGCCTTGTTGGCTGACTCATTTCTAATTATTTGAGTGTGGTATAAAGGAAGAATTTTTTTCCTTAATTGTAATACGATATGAGAGATAGTATGAAATTGAATTACAGAATTGAGCAATATATGTTGTAAGAGGATATGCGAAGCACAGAGATCTGGTATTGAGATTTGATGAAGTAGCTATTGTGGTTTGGCACAGACAGAGGAGAAAAGATAAGTTACTGAGATCTATAATTATTTGATATTATTTTGTTGATTAATACAAAGATTAGTTGGACAGTGTGTTCAGTGATCTTTCCCTTGAAGTTGTTTGGATAGTGGGTCCTTCTGTCTTCCATAACTCCTACAAGAGTTAGAATCTTTTAACAGGGATTCAAAGTCTCATAATAGGGACTCATATGTACTAAATGTATTTCATAAGGCTCTTAACAAATTCCATCCTCTCACAAGGAATTTTCATATTTATACATCTTTTGTAGGCATCATTCCCACCGAGGTTTACTCTCTGATCAAGAGGTTCCCTAGTTAACATATCCTGTGTTATTATGTCATTGTGCATGTTTATCTTTATATGGTTGTTGCTTACATTTATTACATGGTTGAAATCTATTAATGGTGATAAAAAGTGTATTTATCTAATAACTTATTCACCCCCCCCCCCCTCTCTTAGTTATCTTGGTGGACTTTACTTTCTAACAACATGCACATAAAGTAACTTGAGGTACCTATCATCTCGATGAGAACAAAACCTCCACTAATGAAAACAACCTCAAAGCAAGTGAACCAAGCAATAGGAAGAAATATTTCTTAAACCCAAGAAGCACCCGCATAGGGCCAATAAATCATCCCACTAGAAAATCCTATCCTTCAAACGTGTAGAGGGAAAAACAAGAAAACTCAACTCCAATCTAATAAAAACCAAACCCATAATGTCCCTAGGAACACCAAATCTATCATCCAAATAATAGGTAGAGGCAAAAAATAGACATAAGAGAAAAATGAAATCAAACAAAAAACCCAAACAAAAAGTTGTGGAACCCATAATGCCTCTAGCCTAGGTAGGAAAAAGCTAGGAAAACTCACCCACATCACCATCACCTTCATCATCTTCTTCTCCATCGCATGGGTGATCAAACACTACCCCTCTCACCCTCTCTTTCTTTCTCACTTTTATTTTTTTTGCTTGGTAATAATAGTTTTATTTTATTGATATCAAGATCTTTACATAATAGAAATAGTATTGTCAACTTTGAATATCCAATCTAACCCATTTTCCTCCTAATTTCACATATCTTCCTTATACATACAAAAAAATGATCCATGCTTTCAATATTCATCTTCAAGAGCCTAATTTATTTCCATTACACAAAATACTTATTGTCAGCCAGTCTTATAGTAGTAATAATGATCCCCCATCCATTTAAGACATAGATGCTCATCATCTAGCTAACAACACCTTTACATAATAGACCCAACAATAATACCCTATTACATATGAACTACTCATTAAGTCTGTAACCTACTTTGAATAGTTAGAAAATTATCAATTTACTAGAACAAAAACTTTAACTATCTATCAAATCCATATTAAGCACACCAAAAAACTTCTCTTAATAATCTTTGACCTAGCTTTGTCCTCTTTGTGCTCTCCTTGCATTTCTAGTTTGCATTCTTCTAGGAACCTCTTGTGAAAATGCTAGAGTCATCTGGTTAACTTCAAATTCATTCCTTCGAATGGCAATTTTTAGTTCCTCTCAAGTAGTTAAAATCATCAATTTGTAAGCCTCTTTATCCACTTTCCCCATCCAGCGCACAAATAGAATGACTCTGAACTCTTTTTCTTCTTCCTCATATTTAATACCTTCAGATATATTCATGCCAACAATAGCCACAACCCACTCAAAAATGGATTCCAAACTAAGGAGAAAGTCCTCCTCAAAAAAATATGTTATTACCCATCTGATCATTACTACATCCTCAGTAATTTCCAAACCCTAGGTGACAACCATTGAGTTAATGTTGACATTTAAACAAAAACTAATATTTTTATCCGTGAATTTTGGTTCCAAAACCCCAAACACCACATCAATAACATCATCTCTTTTGCATTTCAATAATCCATGAAGACACTCTCTCCTAATAGGCTCAAAAAACCCTTTTTGTTTCTTTTTTTGTTTTGACAATAAAATTTTCCTCCATCTTCTATCTGGCTTCTCTCCTATACTGCTCTATCGACCTATAACAAATAAAAACTCACATTGCCTTGTTTAGGGTCTTTCTTGTTCCTTAAAACAATCACGCAAGTGACGGTGGATTCCCTTGATTAAACTATTAGCCACCACCCACCACATCCATTCCATCATTATTGATTTAGACTCTTCCTTGAATAAACTTCAAATTAAGATCTTTTCCAACAAATCCTCACACACTCAAAATCATTACTCAAGGTTATCCGTTAAATTGAAAATACAACCTATTGTATATCATGCATCCTCTAACAATGCATAAAATCACTAAATTAGCTACCTTTTTGGGTGATGACATCATTACCATCATGGTCACACTTCTACAATAGGAGCTACCTTTTTGGGTGATGACATCATTACCATCATGGTCGCACTTCTACAATAGGATTTATCTTGTATATTTTTATTTTACTTTTTCCCATTAATTTGTAAGTGTTGGAATTAGGAGAGATAGGTACTGAGAGGGGAGGGGTGAATCAGTGTCTTCAAAACTTCACTTGTAAAACCTTTCAGATCTATAACTGTATACTATGATAACTGATCAAAATAACTTGAATCTAATTGCATAAATCAATCATCTAGTTAACTTGAGAAAGTAAACAACATGAAATCAATATTAAAATCACATAACACAAGTATTTTGGTAACGCAAAAACCCTTGTAAGAAGGTAAAAACTGTGGTGGGGATGACACCCACAAATTCTTCACTACTGCAAATAGAAAAGGTTTGCCTATTAAGGCTACAAGTTTTGATCACTTCTAGTGATCTTACCCTGTTAAGAGTAACATATTAGATCAGCTAGATCTACCTAGTTATAGGATTTTGACAACACTAATGAAGTGTGTACTCAGTTAAGAGATTTACATAAGACTGTTAAGTCTACTCTGTTAACAGATCAATAAGTGCTTATCAAAATATCACCTTATCTGTGATGATTCTCTACTCTGTTCTGCTTGGTAGCCTTCTCTGATTCTACTCAATCTGATATCCTCTGTACTCTGTTCTGCTCTGTAAACTAATTGACTTGAAGTTAGGCAATGGCTTCAAGTGCTCCATGATTCATATATATATATATATATCAGTTCACCAACCTCATAAAATGATGTGAACATACAAAATATATAGTGTTCTATTTTGCCACTTTAGCAAAAAATTAAGTTACAAAAATAATCATAACCCTAAGATCTATGGTGCAAAAATAACCTAGATCAACTATTACAATAAGATAAACATTACATTTAATGAGTATCTTTTACAATAAATGCTCCTCGATCTTGGTAAACCATTTTACGATCTGTTATAACCATTTGCATAGAAGAATGTGCCATTTCAGATTACTATGCCATTTTCTATGATCATCGGTAAAAACTATATAATCTGCTCGGTGTTTACTGTCTATTGGTGTCGATGTCACTGGTGCTTGGAAAACTATGTGATGCTTGGTGTAAAGGCTTTACCGACTGCTCTGTCTTACTTCTAGTTATTGACCAACTCAATATACGTGACTAACCGACCTGTTTAATATCCTTTGATACTAATGACAACCTTAAATGCTCAATAGAGATTAACAGTAAGTATATAACCCAATTAATGGTTTGCAAAGTCTAGATAATTATGTTCTATGTCATCAACCGAAATCATCCTTAGATATTTAGTTCTCAACTCATCTTCCATTTTGAAGGATAGAGTGTTAGGATTAATAAGGCAGAAATAACAATTATGTGCAAATATAACTAATATCAGAAAATAATAAACCACACAGAATAGAACACAAGACACACAGATTTAACGTGGTTCACCCAATCCCTGGGCTACGTCCACCAACAGTGAGTCCAATATTATTATTATCCAGTGATTACAACCTGATTACAATCTGTAATCCCTTACAGCCCAATTCTACCGCAAGTACTAAAATCATACATCATAAAAAATCCCTAACCCTAAGCCATATTATACAATATTTTTTTTCCCGCTTTAGGGTTAGAATGAGTTATAAGTAGTCGGCCCAAATGGCTGAAAAAATAGTCGGCCTCAAAAAAAATTTCTTCGGGGGCTGCGCCCCCGAACCCCTGCTCTTGGGGGCTGCCGCCCCCAAACCCCCGCTCGGGGCCCGGCCCGGCCCGACCCCGAACCCCGGCAAGGTCGGGAGGAAAAGTGTACAGTACTTTCCTGGATAGTACTTTCTTGATTAGTCACCACAAGCTAACATAGAGCCCATTTTTACAAACAATTGACCTACATATTCTCTGCCCTTTGAATATGACTTATTTTAAAATCCTCCAACTATGATAACTATTCAATTATTGTTGAGATATAACTTTGTAAATAAAAAGCTTCTATTTTTTCTTTCATAATGGCCTACATAATGATGAGTGAGTCACCTTGTAGATGTATTTTCTTTAAACCCAAAGATCTTCCAAGACTGACTGCCAATAAAGTTATTTTAGCCTCAACAATATTATTAGTTCATTCCTCTAAATTTTTAAATCCAATAACCAACGTTTCTCCTTTCTAATTATAATTAATAACCCCTACACCCTAAGGCCCTAGGTTACCTTTTGAAGATCCATCAAAATTAATTTTGATCCATCCATTCAAATGATTTTCGCAGTTCACATCAAATATATTCTTGGTTGATGCTCTTCCTAGATCTTGTCCATTACTAGTTCTGATCTTTATTCCAAGCCACATTGATTGAATTCTCTTGTCATGTAAGGTGTAAAGGGTTTTGTATGTTGTTTTGAATTCACTATCTCAACTACTTCCTCAATCATATGATTAAATTATGTATTGAATTATCTCCAAATATTCTTTTTTATCTAAAAATATTCTCCTAGAATACTCTTTCCATAGCTCCCAAATTAGAATCGAGGGGCTAATTATCCACATACTAGACAATGTGGATTTCCTTCGATACATTGGTCAACTCTCAAAAATTTCTTTAAGGGATTTTTGCAAATGACCTTTCCATTATAATTTATTTTTCAACATATCCTAGCATTTTGACTCAACTTTGCACTACAATATTAAATGATTTGTACTTTCTTCATCAGCCTCACACATCACATATTTTTTTGGCCCTATAAAACCATTTTTTTTCTTCATTCACCTGTCAAAATTATGCCCCTTATTTCCAGCCATGCAAAGTTCCCTAACTTTGGAAGTCAATTCTTCCCCCAACACAATTTAGTTGGCTAGTTTTCATTTGCTTCTATTATGTCCAAAATCTAATATCCATTTTTTACTGAATATTTACCACTCATTGCTCCACACCAAACAATCCTATTGTTATTTTCAGTGATGGTGATATTCCTACTCTTAAAGATGTTCTTCATTTGTCTAGCTTGCTAATTTGATAACCCTTCATTATCCACACTTTTCATACCCACACATGGCCTAGCAGACCTTGTTTCAACTCTAAATAAGCTCTAACATTCTCTTCCCATCAAGCTATGTAAAAATAGATCTAAGGTCATGATATTCATCTTCATTTTTTAATGTTGAAATTCCATTTCATGAATCTTCTAACAATTTAACATTCCTTCCATTGCCAACTTACTAAGTTATATGGTTTGTAATTATCAGTCTACAAGCCACTATAAAATTCCATATAGTTAATCCCTTGGGAGGATTGCAGATAGTCAAAATCTTGTGATATTGTCCTGAATATAGATATTTCTCTTTCATTACTTTTATCCACAATATTTTTGGGTTAAAATAAATGCTCCAAATCAACTTCGCTCCTAAGGCTTCATTCATAGTCTACTAGTCTCTAATATCAGCCCCACCATTACCTTTTTTCTGGCACACTTTGTCCCAATCAAGTAAAGGAATTTTTTCTTCAACACTTGTACCATTCCAAAAATAATTTTCATTCTCTTCCCTATCAACGTAATCATCGTCCTTGGAGTCCTTAAACATATCATTTGAAATATAAGAATAGCTGAAATTATTGATTTAAGGATTAAAATTCTGCCAACCAATGTGAGCCACTTGCTTTTCCACCCATCCATTTGTTTGAAATAACTATCAACAAGGTCCTTCCATATATTGGTTCTAAAAGCCCCCCCAAATAGAGGAATACCTAGATATTTTCCAGGTAGGTTGCCAAGTTACACTCCTAAAATCCTCCATATTTCTTGTTGCCTTTGAATGTTTGTATTGAAGAAGTTAATTTTGTATGTTCTCCAATGTATGCATTATCTGGAAGCCTTGTTGTACTTATCAATTGTTACTTCATTACCTTGGCTTCCCTTATGGAAGCTTCACCCATCAAGAATGTGTCATCCGCAAATTGTAGGTATGAAAGAGGATCAATACCTTCTAGAACTATATTTTTTTTCCACTATCCATCCCTTCTCTTCTTAGATATCAATCTTCCTAAAGCTTCTTCCATAATTATAAAAAGGAAGTGAGAGATTGGTTCTCCTTGTCCTATGCCCTTGTTTGAGTCAAAAAACCCTTGAGGATTTTCATTTAGAAGAATTGAAAATTGAGGAGTGCTGATACAAATTTTAATCCATCCAATCCATTCACTACAAAAGCCAATTTTTTCTGAAATTTTCAACAAGAATCATCTATTTACCTCGTCATATACCTTCCATATATCCAATTTTATCATCATTCATTTTTTTTTGTTATCCTTATAGAATGGATTGCCTCATGTATCACAATTACACTATCATATATGGATCTATTAGGAGCAAAACCACTTTTTCCATTCAAAATAATATACTCCAAAACACCTTTCAATATTATTTATACTTTGTATTATGTTGTTTATTTTTACTTTTATTGTTGTTTTTCCTTCTCTTTTTAGTTCTTATTATTTTCACTTATTGGTACTATTTAGCACTTGTCCTTTATTTTTATTTTTATTATTAATTGTGCTTGATTTTCAATATTTATAGTTATATAATACTAATTATTATTAATAGTATTAAATATTTTTATTATTATTATCTTTACTTTTATTTTTTTCTTATCTTATTATTCTTTTTATTGTTTCTACATGTATTAATAATAATATAATTATTTTATTTTTCTTGTCTTAATAATATTAATAATATATTATTATTATTTTTATAATTTCTTTTATTTTATCTTCATCTCTCATTATCTTCTTCTTCTATTTATTTTTTCTTTTATTTTTAGTCTATATTATTATTCTTATTATTTTAATATTATATATTATTAATTTCTAGTTTGTGGTGTTATTTTATTATTTCTTTTTAGTTTTACTTTCACTATTTTAATTTGTTATTTTTGGTTATTTTTATTGTTTGTGCTTTTATTTTTTGTTTGTTAATTTCTTTTCATTTTTTATATCATCATCTTTTGTGTTTTCTCATCTTTTTATTATATTTTTATTAGTACTATTTTTTATGTCAGTGTTTGTTTATTATTATTATTGTATTTAGTATTTAATTTTTATTGATTTTATTTCTTATTGTGTTTTTACTTGGCTTAATAGTTTTCTTTTCTTGACTTTAACTTTTTCTTGGTTGTTTAGTTTTTTCTTGGGTTTTCTTAGTTTATTTTTTCCTCTTCCCTTTACGTTTAGTCTTTTTAATGCTCATGGATTTTCTTTTTTAGATCTTTAATTTGTTCTCTTTTGTGATCCTAGACAACCTTTTCCCTTGTCCCTTTCTCATTCCTTGTGCCTCCTGGCCCCCACCCCTTCTCCCTTTTTTTCCTGTTAGATCTACAACTAGTTCATCTTTCATACTCTTTGTGCTCTCTTTCATCCTGATGATGGATCACAAAGTGTGATCTAAAATGTTGATGAAAAAATTGCACAATCTAATCCAGAAACACAAGCAATTTATACATTTCAATCTATTAGCTATCACCTTTGCAATAATTTTATAAATTGTGTTGCATAGGGAAATAGGTCGATAATCCTCAAAGGTATTTATTTCAGTCATTTTTCCAGGATTAGGGCTATGAAAGTATTGTTAAATTCCTTCAGTACAAATCTCCCCATCTGAGACTCCTCCACAGCCTCCCAAATATCAAAACCAAAGACATCCCATAATTGTTTTTAAAAATATAGCCATAAAATCATTTGGTTTAAGAGCCTTGTCACCTCCCAAATCAAAAAGAGAATATTTGACTTCCTCTTTTGAGATAGGCTTCATTAGCATTGCATTTTGGGATTCCAAAACAAAATTGGGAATCACATCTAAAATATTCAAATCAGTCACTAAGCTTGTTGGGTCACATAAAAAAAATTAGAAAAATTTCTCACAGCTTCATTGTTTATCTCAGATGTAGTCTGAAAAATGTTTCCACTTAGGTCTTTAATTGAAAAAAATATGTTTTTTGATCTTGTCACCTTCATTGATTTGTGAAAAAAATTGGTATCTCTATCACCCTCCTTAAGCCAAGTTTCATGAGATTGTTGTCTCTAGAATATCTCCTCTCTTGCTAAGATTTCAAAATATTGTTTGTTGAAAGTTTTCTCAGCACAATAATCTTCTTCCCTCAAGTCATGTTCTATCACTTTTGAATGCAGGTCAGCTAACTTCTTTTCAATGTTATATTTTTCCACAAAAATGTTCTTGAAAGATTCCCTATTCCATATTTTTAGATGCTCCTTTATAAACTATAATTTCTTAAAGAAAACAAAAGCCTTATTACCTAGTCTTGTTGGGGCCAAGCTCCACTAGTCTGTAACTTTTATTTGAATACATTCGCTCATAGCCACATGGATTCAAATTTAAATAATGATATATCTAGGTAGCCTCCACCTAGATGAGAATAATAATTAGATAATATTTTGATCCAGTGATAGGGAGTGTGTGATCAAAAGTGTGACACACTTCTATGAATCATTACTCTTGAGAGAAGGCCATGGAAAAGGGTATCCCAAGAAGCAGCTCATAGCTTCCTAGTTCAAGAGAGTTTAATCCTTCTCATGATGCTCATCAAATTGGCATAAATGATTAGTGATTTGACTACTCCAAAATAGAAGATTCAAATCTAAAAATGAAGCTAAGAATGCAAGAATGCAAGCTAGAAAATGAGAGATTAAGCTAAGAATGTATGCAAGCAATTAGTAATCTAAGAATGATAATGTAAGAGCTATTCTAAGAAGGAAGATAGATTACCAATGCAAGATTAGGCTAGAAATGAAGCTAAGCAAAGAATTCAAATGACAAGATTTTCAAGAAAGCTACAATGCAAGAGAACCAAAAATTGATATTTCTAGATTAGGACCCTTGAGCAAGGAAAGAGCTTCCTTTTAAAGGAATTGCCTCAAGAATAGAGGGCTAAGATTAAGAGGAAAAAGAATGAGTGGTTGAGATGAAAAGGAAAAAGGAGATGCAAGGTTAGGTAGAAATGAGTGGTGAGGATTAAGAGGCAAAAGGGAAATGTTAGGTAAGAATAAGAAAAAATAGCATTTGAAAGCACAAATCCATTTTAATTGCTAATTAATCATGATTAAGTATGCACACATGTGAATGTGTTCTTTTTATAAAAGTGTAGAAACTTTATATTAAAAGTAATGTTTTAGCAATTAAATACATATGCAAATTCTAGAAATAAGACCATAGTATAAGCTTGATATAATATTTTTTATTTAATTATGCAAAGGGGATTTCAAGGGTTACTCTGCATAATAATGCTTAGCAAAGAGATAATTTGATCAAAAGGGGGCCTCAAGTTCTAGTAGACCAATTTTAGGTGATTACATTTTCCCCTCTTTGACTAATGTGTGGGTGATGTGGGAACATATTGAGTCAAAGAATGAGGATACCAAGGAAGATGATAGAGATCAAATTTTGAACTTGATTGAATGAAGACTGATAAGAAAGATGAGAGTATCCATCCTAATATGAAGTGATGAGACTGAGTATCTATCTAAGAGATTGAGATAGCTAATCATCTGAGAGACAATACCAGATTGATATAGGTTCTGATGAACCTGATATGTCCCAAGACATCAAAAGGATGCTTGTCTGAGTGAACTAATATGAAGTGATGAGAATACTCTTTTAGGAAGGAGATGTGGAGGATCTCAACTTGATATGGAGCGATGAAGCTGAGATGCCCTAAGCGATGATGTTTAGTCTGGATTGACTTGATCAATTTAAGATTTGTTTTGATTACTAGATTTGTGGATTAGGATATTTGATCGATGAAAATATTTTCTATATTGTCATGCCCCCTTGGGATCAAAATTAAAATGAGGTACAAGGGGCGAAGATTAAGCCACAGAGATCCAAAAAGAAAGTGGAAGCAAGCAAGAAGTGATAGTGTCAGTTGTCAACTACATTAGAAGATTTGGAATTTTGATTTCAAACATGAAAAGTAGGATCAAAGATAAGGTTTTGCAGTCAAATACTTGGTAGAGAGAAAGGAAGGAATGAAAAGAAATCATAGTTCAAGCGAACCAGAAAGTGTCCAATGGGAAGGACTGATAACTAAGTCAAGTTAAGTGCAAGAGATCAACCAAGAGGTAAAGCACTAATCAGCTTAGATAAGTGTATGATTTCCCCTATTGATTGGCCCTAGATGACAGATAAGAACCAAGGACAAGACAAAAACAAGTTCTAGCCCAAGATGGAACAAGGGAATGGAAAGAGAGATGGATGAAAGTAGATAAGAGCTCAGCCACACATTGATAGATAGAGTGTGGATTGCAAGATTTCACCACTTGGGAGATTTTTCTACTTTTTCTAATTTTTTTTATTTTTTTGATATTTGATTTTTTTGTATATATTTTAGCAGGACATTATATGCTTTTAAAAAAAATTTCAGGACCATATATTGTTGTACAGGAAGAAAAGGTGCTTATCCGTGGAACCGCTACAGAGGAAGAGCATTGAGAGGCTCTTTGAGAACATTGTCATGTGTAGTAGTGACTAGCTAAGAAATTTCAGAAGTAGAACTAGATGTTGTAGTATTGATAGAAGGATCCAACCAGTAGTGTTCACCTGTTGAGAGTCCCATAGTTAAGGAAAGATCATCTAGGTGAGATCCACCAATATCCCCGTGGACTTGTCTTAACTCTTTGTCAGATTTTCCACATTCTAAATGCTTAGGGAGAGTACATTTTAGATTTCTCTTAGTCATGTCATTAGCGATGGGAGATACCAATATGCACTTTTGGGAAAGGAAAAATGGAGTGAAGAGTGTGAATTATGAGAGACAATGATGGTGGAATAGAGTGAGTTACGAGAATTTGGAAGCTCGAATGGAAACTTTAATTTTTCTTTGATATCCAAGTCTTTTTGCTTGGGAATCCACATGGCTTTTGATTTTTCTTTTCTTTGGAGCACTTTCGATAATTCTTTTATGATGGATTTTGAGATCCATTTTTTCTTTGATTTTGTTTTTCTCTTTGAGGACCTTTGTGGTCTCTTGAATATTGCTTTTTTCTTTGTAGTCACATGTCAATTAGATGGGACATGGAGACTTTTAGATATGAGTGGATTTTGTTTTTTGCTTTGCACATCCAAGTTACTTCCAAAAGACTCAGGAATTATAGATGAATGAGGCTAATATGACTAGTTTACATGGAGAGGTGGATGAGAAGTGGGTAAGCCACTTAGTTCAAGAGGGGAGGGAGATAAGGGGTCAATAGGCCCAAGTGCAAAGATACAAATATTATCCTTATCATTCATGAAGGAGTCAAATAGATCAAGAAAGTTATCTTCCAGTGAATGTTGTCAATTGTGAGTTGTCCTAGAAGAGTCAAATGAGTTTAAGGGAGTATTATGTGATTCTAACCAAGATGGTTGATTCTAAGGAATAGGTACTTCTTCAAGTGGTAAGAGTGAATGAATGGGAATCATTTAAATTCTAGATCTTCCTATATTCCATGAAGCTATGATAGGATGGGATTGTATGTACCCATGATTTGCTGGATTAATTGTAGTGTTGCTCTAATTGTAGTGTTGCTCTAAGGTGGCCTAGGGGCCATAGCAATGACTTCCATAGAATGGTGGAAAGGATCATGATCAGCTTCTTGATCTTGAGAGTTTGAACTCTCTCCTCTTTAAAACTTGGTAGGAGGAGCATATATATGTATAAAATCAATTATAATTTTTGTAGTAGCATCTGATAAGGAAGCCCACTCGTATTCATTTGAGTCAGTCTCATTATTGTGATATTGTCTGATATAGTCAATTAGAGACATAGTATGAGGTAAACTCTCTTTATCATTGTCCTTTGTTATGGAAGGATCATTCTCAATGGTGGGATCTTGTTCAAGAGAAGGAGTAGCAAAGTAGTTTAGAATAGGCATACCCTGAGGCATATCCAAGATGTGGGAGACATTAGCTAGTTTCCCCCGATCAGGATCAGTAGTAGTAGTAGGTTGTTTAGTAGTTCCAATGAGATCTTCCTCTATAGGACCAAGGTCATGTTCTTGATAATCTAGATTATAATTCTGAATGTATATGAGCCTTTCATAAGTCAAACATTGGATTTATGCTTGCTTCTCATCATCTGAGTCCTCATATGCATTGGTGTTTCTTCTAGGTTTGCTAAGACTATGTTTGTGATAACCAACACCATTTTTGTCCTTAGGATCTCTGAATTCAGCATGTATAGGTTCAAGAAGACCTTTTCCCTTTCCAAGGGAACTTTTTCCATCATGTCCCATCTTCTTCATAAGATGGTAGTCCATACCATATTTTTGAGGTGAGATTTTAGCATGTTTATCTTTCAAGTCAGACTCTTTGTTTGTGAAGAGTGAGGTAACACTTTCATCTCTTTCCAGTTCTAGGGGAATTGTACCCTTGATCATCCCAATTCCCTTATGAATAATAGGCATTGAAGTTGATTGAGATGATTTTCCATGTGATTTTGGAAAAGTGTCCACCCAATAGGTTCCCATGCTAGTGGGTCTGATAAGTATTCTTTTTCCATGATCTGATAGGGATTTTTTTTTAGGCGGTGATCCTTCTTTGTTATGGGGAACCATACAATTTGATTGTTTAGGACTATTAGGAGAAAATGTTGAGTCTGTAGGAATAGTGATTTTGATTCCATCATGAGGAAATTTGATGCAGCAATGGTACATTGAAGGAACTTCTTGCATAACATGGATCCAAGGGTGACCCAAGAGTATGTTGTAAGCCAAAGGAATTTCTAGGACTTGATAGATAGCGTCCCTCTGAACATGACTTACTTTGATTAGTAAGACTATCATGCCTTTAGAAAAGCATTCCTCTTTGGTGTATGCTTTGATTTTTATTTTTCATCTAGGATTGACAACATGTTCAAAAAATCCAAGAGCTTTGACCATTTTAAAAGTATAAA
This sequence comes from Chamaecyparis obtusa, assembly GCA_027943335.1. Lineage (NCBI taxonomy): Eukaryota > Viridiplantae > Streptophyta > Pinopsida > Cupressales > Cupressaceae > Chamaecyparis > Chamaecyparis obtusa. The sequence continues at coordinate 2,156,659 of BSBK01000606.1, forward strand.
TGTTTAGACTCATGCCTTCGTCTATCAAGATGCACTTAACTCTAAATTGTTGAATGGAGACTTCAATGTGAAGGGGTTTCTAGTGAGGATGATCAACAAAGGTGTCATCTTTCTCTAAGAAAGTGAGAGGAGGTTAAGTGAGGTGTCTGAACATGGACTAGAACTTATTAATGTCTAGGTCCCTAGCTAGGAACATTTGTTGCAAGAAGGGCTTGATTAAGAATCTTCTTGTGAGAAGGAGAGATGTCAAGTAGCTTAAGCATCAAAATCTAAGTTATAGTTGATAGGGTGGTTGATTGAGTTGAAATCTACTTAAAATTAGAGGAAGAAGATGATCCTTCTCCTAATGAAGCTTGAGAGCTAGTTGCCATGTTGGGTGATTCAACTTTATATTTGCCTTTAGCATGCTTAGACGATTCAATCATGTTGATTACATTTTCGTTGTTAGAGTAACTATAGGAAAAAAATTTATCCTTTTCTTTGGAAGTCTTCTTAAAATAGAAGCACTTCCATCTTGATAGGTTTAGCACCCTCTTTTAGTACATTTATCATGATAAACTTGCATTTAGGATGCATTTTGCACTTGATTCCTTCATTTTAGGTGAAATTAGGGTTAGGATCCCGAGGATTCTCCTTGATTTCCCTTCTCTATGGATCTATTTTCTAGGTAGGATCTAGGCATAGGTCCTTCTATCCTTCATCATGTTCATCATAGGCCTCTGTGTCCTTTTTTGGCACTATGACCTGTTCTGTTATCATTTCCAAGTCTCTGGGCCTCCTCGAGATCTCCTATTTTCAATGCAAATTGGATTTGGACCCCTAGGTCAAGGTTGAGGTCATCCTTGACCTCTGTTGAGATTTGATCCCCCTTTTCAAATTTTGGTCCCAACAGGCCCCGAAATCAATGTCAGGCCCTTGGATCCGAATGTGGAAGGGCTTTAATTTAAAATTCATTTAATTATTTTCCCTCCTTAGTTGGTTATTGTGATTGGACCATAATTTGAGGTGAAATTTGAATTATGGGCCCTTACATTTCCTGAGGAGCCTCACCTTGAAGCCACTGTATAAAGACTCTCTCTTGCCTTCATTTTCACAACAAGACATCAATTATCCATCAAGTGGAGAGACAATTGACAAACAAGAGGATCAAGATTTCAAGAAAGCAAGTAATTGATGGTGAAATGAAGATGCAAGATTGCAAGAGGATGATATAGAAGATCAAGCCATTGTTGATATCAAGCATTTTTGTGAACACACCATTGTGAACATCTATTTGGAGCAAGAGAGATTCATTCTTCCTTGATCCACCATTATCAATATTCAAGCATTCAAAGATACAATCATGGGGTAGCAATTAAGGATTGTGAGTTTGGTGAGACTACTTTAGCCTTGGGGGCTTGGTATGCTTCCTTATCTTATTCAAATCTATGCATTGCTTTCTCATAACCATTCATGCTAGGGTTTTAATCTAGAGGATTAGATATTGGCATTACACATTTAATACACATACATATTCTATTACATCTGGCTATTCAAGGAGGTGGAGATCACCAAAATAGGGGTTTGACTAAGGAAAAACCCTATATAGTACCCTTTTCGTCAAACTTTCAGGATTCGTAAACAAAATTTCCACCGGAGTTGTTTCAGGTCAAGGTCAACTTTTAGTGGGGGTCAAGATTGTACCCCAGGGTAAGATTTTACCCCGGTCTTTGGGTCAAGATCAACCTTCCTTAGAATTGAAAAAATTTTCTGGGTTTTCTCCATTGTAGTTTTCTGGTTCCAAATTTGGTTGTAGAATGTCCTGAAACTGTACACAGGCATCAGAAAGCATGTATTTCCATATTAATCTAATTATGAGGTATGTACCTTATCTTATTTTGAGCATTTCTAGATTTACATTACTTATCATCTCAATTTATATGTATTGTGGAGAATGTTGGTTTAGGGCCTCTATTAGGTGCATTGTTAAAAGCCCTACTTATTCCACTCCATTTTTCCACATTACATTTTGGTGAACCCGTTTATGACAACTCTTTCTTTTTGGTGTTAGATTTGCATCTTGTGTTAGATCTTTCATGCTTATATATGTAGATTTCTTTTATGCTCTTGCATTTATATTTCAAAAATATAAAAAAAATTGTAAAATCTCTTTAAAAATACAAAAACATTTACATTTTCATGCTTTTAGTATTAATTTGTGTTCAACATGTATGATTCTTGTTTTAAATACTTTGATGAGGCTTTTATTGTACAAGAGGATAGATTCCCTAATGAGGTACATGGATGTGAGGATGAAAATTTCTCGAATGAGATCTCTATTGATCCTATTCCTATTTCACTCTCCTCCACAACCTCTCCAATTGACCTTTACCATAGGGTGTGTGCATGGTTACCTTCATGTCCCACTATTTGCAACATTGATAAACCTAAAATGATATACCCTAAACCTTTGTTGATGGTAAAAGGATGTCCTTGAATAACAATTAAGGGTAAACCTAGAGATCCTTTGGATTTCTTTGATAACATTGATTCTGTTTCACATGCTTATCGCACATGGAATAACCCTCAACATACTATTCCAATTTCTTTACCACATTCTCAACCTATGCTTCCTCAAGCTCCTAGGTTTCCTTCTACCTTTAAGGAGTATAACTTAGTTGACCAATTACGTGCTACTCTTGCTAAGATATCTTTATGGGAATTACTTCAAACTTCCCTGACATATCACAAGGCATTGCAAAAAGCTTTATCCACTCTTCCTGCTTCACCTCCTAATCAAGAGAACATTCATTATATTTTAGAGTCCATGCATACTATGCCTTCTATACCTCCTATTGTGTTTTTCGATGACGATTTACCTTCTCCTGAGGTGTAGAATCAATATGTTGCTCTTATGGTTGTTGTTTCTATTAATCAGAGTTTCATTCAAAGAATGTTAATTGATAACGGATCTGGGCTTAATCTTTGTAGCATGGATATGCTTAAGGCAATTAAGGCTAATCTCACAACTATTCAACCCGATAATGTCCCTATACGTGGATTTGATAATATTGCAAAGAGAACTTTGGGCATTATTACCTTACCTGTTAAAGTTGGTCCAGTTATTCTAAATACACCTATTCATGTTATGCCTGGACCTCTCAATTATAACCTTCTTTTAGGAAGACCTTGGTTACATACTATGCATGCAGTTCCTTCTACTCTTCATCACAAGGTTAGGTTCATTTATAACAACTTAATGTATACATTACATGTGGATGATGTGCCAAATCCTTGCCTAAATGTAGAATATGCTAAAAATTTTGAGCCTCTTCAACCAAGCAAAGAGATTGAAAAACAACCTGAGATAAAACAATCTAAGATACAACAACTTGAAGCTCCATCTTCTTCTTTGACTGAGGATGATTGGGGGACATTATATTTTAATCCTACTTTCATTAGGGAATATAAGGTCTCTGATTTGGAATTCATGAAGCAACAAAGTGAATTTGAGAAACAAGTTTTTACTCCTTCCCCACTTTCTGAGGAACTAAAAAGTAATTTTATTACTGCCTCGATTAAAGAAACAATGGAAACAATAAAACCTGATTGTTATGATATTGTGACATATGCCACTCCTTGGACTCCATCTGATATGGCTGATCGATATGGCTCTAGTTATCATTTGCTTAAGAAATCAAGATTTAATAGGAAAGGATGTGGTAAATATGAGCAAGCTATACAAGTACCTTTGGATAATGAAATTTATGATCATACGTATGGATTAGGATTTAATCCTTATAAACAACCATTAACTTTTCCTCCTAATGTTAATCATATATGCGATGGATAGTTGAAATTGGTTAACCCACTCCTAATTGACATTAATCAAAGACCTACTTTAGATATTTTTCCTGAAGATGAAGCCAGGGTTTATGAGGATTTACCTAAGTTTCATCACAAACGACAGAAGCCTTATTATTTAAGTACCAATGCTTATTTTGGAGAACATGATGAATAGGATATTTCTCCTTTACTGATGGATTCTCCAATATGAAGTGATTTGTTAATAACTGAGACTGTTGACATTCAAATGGATAAAAATGACTCTAAGAAGATGATAAAGATTGGGAAATGTTTGAATCAGGATGAACACGATCAGTTGGTTTCCCTTTTACTTGAATTTAAGGACATTTTTGCTTGGACATATTCAGATATGCCAGGTATAGATTCTAAGATTGTTACTCATAATATTTTTTTAAAACCAAATATGAAACTTGTGAAGTAGAAATTCAAAAGATGAATCCACGAATTGCTTTATTAGTTAAAGCTAAAATTGAAAAATTATTAGATTCTAGATTTATCCGTTCTATCGATTACTCACACTGGATTTCAAACAGTGTGCCTATTTCAAAAGGAGAAAATAAGATAAGGATATGTACTGACTTTAGACACTTAAAAAAAGCATCCTTAAAGGATGATTTTCCATTAACTAATATTGATATGATTGTGGATTCAACAATGGGTCATGCTTTGTTATCCTTTATGGATGGCTTTTTTGGATATAATCAAATTTTTATTCCTCCTGAAGATCAATTTAAGACTGCATTTATAAAACCTTGGAGAACATTTTGTTGGGTCATGATGCCTATTGGATTAAAGAATGCGGGAGCAACTTATCAACGAGAAATGACTTTGATATTTCATGATTACATTCATAAGATTCTTGAAGATTATGTGGATGATATCTTAGCAAAGTCTATACAAAGAGAAGATCATGATACTATTTTATGACAAATATTTGAAAGGATTAGAAGTTACAACATGAGATTGAATCCTAAGAAATGTGTCTTTGTTGTTGATTCTGGTAAATTATTAGGATTTATAATCTCTAAGCGAGGCATAGAAGTAGATACTAAAAATATTGGAGCTATTGTTAATATGCCTCCTAAGAATATTTCTTAGTTACGGAGTTTACAAGGAAAAATATAAGCTATTCATCACTTTATTTCCAATTTAGCTGATGGAACTATTCCTTTTACTTCCTTGATTAGAAAGGATACCACTTTCTCTTGGAATGAAGATGTAAACAAACCTTTGAGCAATTTAAGGAGTACCTTGCGAATCCTCCTATCTTGCAATTGGCTAAATTTGATAAACCATTTCATTTGTATACTTCAACAACTCTGAAGGCCATGAGTGTGTTGTTAGCTCAAAATGATAATAACAATAAGGAAAGACCTGTGTATTACATTAGTCAGACTTTACTTGATTACGAAACAAGATACACATATTTGGAAAGACAATGTTTAGCTATAGTTTATGCATGCCATAAACTAAGGCATTCTCTTATAAATGTTGAAGTCAATGTGATTGTTAAATTTGATCCTTTGAAACATCTTTTCTCACAAACTGATCTCTCTGGCCGTCTGGAAAAGTGGGTGATGTTACTTACAAAATTTGATCTTAATTTCATTTCTCAAAAGTCTATTAAGGGACAAGCTTTAATAGATTATTTAGCTAAAGCTCCTTGTCCTCATTCTGATACATATTCTACTTCAATAGAATTCCTTGATGAAAATATTCTAGTTATTCAATAGGATGATGTTTGGGAATTATATTTTGATGGGTCTAAATGTAAGACGGGTTCTAGTGGTTGTATTATCTTGATTCCTCCTATGAAAAATCCAATCCCTTTATCATACAAATTAACCTTTCCTTGTACTAATAACATTGTGCAGTATGAAGCTCTTATAGCTGGTCTAAGAGAAACTTCATCCCTTAACATCAAACACTTGCAAATATATGGAGATTTTCAATTGATTGTTGAACAAATTAAAGGAGGTTATCAAACTAAGAATGATAAAATGACACAATATAGAGATGTGGCTCTTGATGTGCTTTCACAATTCTCTTCTTATAGGATTCAAAGGTTACATAGGAAAGACAATCGACATGCGGACACCATGGCAAGTAAAGCTTCTTTGGTTTGTCTTGAAAATAATGCTAAAAACTTTCAATACTATACAAACTCTTAAAAATCCTACAATTTCTAATAAGCTTACCTCTGATTGTTTCAATTTGCATTCGGATGAATGGTATTCTCATATTTTTCACTTTTTGAAAGATGGTACTTTTCCTGAATCAACAACAAGGAACACACATAATCATATTAGGAAGCTTGTAGCACATTACATCATTTTAGGAGACACGCTTTACAAAATCTCTTATGAAGGATTACTATTAAGATGTCTCAATAGAACCGAAATCCCAGTAGCTTCGATAGAAGCTCATTCTAGTTCTTGTGGAGGACATTTTGGTGGAAAATCTCTGGTTAATAAATTGATTAGAATGGGATATTATTGGCAAACAATGGAGCAATATTTTTTCATGTTTGTTAAGAAATGTCCTCAATGTCAAAAACATAGTAATTTGATTCATGCTCCTACTCATGAGCTTCATAATAAAGTTTCTCCATGGCCTTTTAGTATTTGGGGTTTTGACCTTATTGGAAAAATCTCACCAGCTTCTTCTCAAGGACACATGTACATCCTGACTACTACAGATTACTTCACAAAGTGGGTTGAATCTGTCCCTCTTCGTTCAATGACTGGGGATGTTATTTGTGATTTCATCCTTACCAATATCATAACATGATTTGGTATCCCTTCAATGATAGTTTCGAATAACGGTACCTCTTTTAAGAACAAAGAAGTCACAAAATTCTTGGAGAAATATCAAATTCAACATAGATTTTCAACTCCTTATTATCCTCAATCTAATAGCTGAAGCATCGAATAAAATCATTGAACATATTATGAGAAAAATAGTTAGCAAGCATGTGAAAGATTGGCATACTCAACTGACATATGCTTTATGGGCTTATAGGACTAGTGTCTGTACTGCCACGGGTACTTCTCCTTACAATCTTGTCTATGGTACTAATGTTATTATGCCTTTGGAATTAGAAATACCTTCTCTACATGTTTCATTTCATGGGATAATTGACAAGGATACTTTTCGTGAACAATGCTTACAAGAGCTAGAGATGTTGGATGAACAATGAATACATGTGTTAGAACATATAAAAGCTTATCATAAATCTCTTCAGAAGCAATATAATCATAGGGTAATTGAATGAACATTTTTGGTTGGTGATTTAGTCTTATATGAGAATCAACAAAATGTGAATGCTTTACCTAGCGAAAAAGGAAAGTTTAGCCCTAATTGGCTTGGACCTTTTGTTTTCATTGAAGACTTTGGTTCAGGTGCTTATAAACTTGCTGATATGGATGGTGTTTCTTTTAAGGAACCTATTAATATTATGTATCTCAAATGTTATTATCCTTAATTTCCTTCTTTCTTTCCTTGTGCATTTATGTATTCCTTATAAAATAATTATGTTTATTTTATAGGTTATGTAGTTTTAGAAAAATTACATTTTGAGTATATTTATGCACCTTCCTTCTTTCAGTTAACTTTTATATTGATGAAACATAGTAATCAAACATAGAACTAATTGGTAGAGAAATTTTTTCAAGTTCTGATACATATGTGGCCCATGGCCCTATTTATCACTGTTTCTATCACTAGGCTCTAATGGTTGATGACTCCCAGATCTCTCTGGTCTATGATAGGAAGATGTAGATCTATGTTTCTGTGTGTGGCTCCTCGATATGCTCATATCCTGCATGCACTCCTGGGCACTCTATAAGTCAGCTATCAGTTTCTTCTCTCTCTCTCTACACAACCTTAGCTCTCATTGGCCACACGCAAAGATATCGGCATGCCTGTCGAGATCTCTGTACCCAAGGGAAGATTCTTGCTGGCTAGCTAGTAGTCGATAGGATATACATATATCCTTCAAAACCTCAAATACAAATCCCCTCCACTTCGCTATGCTAGCTATAGAATGAAAATACATTTATCAATCTAGTGATTTTTCATCTAAAATTAAGTTACATTTTTAATCAAATCTCATATTTCATACCTGGATCTCCCTTCTAGGCATCACCAAAGGATCTAGATGGTGGGGGCATGGAGAGACTACTCTCTTCATGCTCACTATGTCTAGGTCTCGGCAGTCATGTCTCTATGTGAGCACATGGAGGTCATTGTGATCTCAGTGGTGATGTGTGAAAAATGTGCACATACGCACCAATATCACCAGTTGAGGGCATATCATCTACTCTCTCTTCTTCTCTCTCCTCCTCCATAGGGTTTCCTTTGGAGATGTGCTCCTCATCTCTGAGATCCTCATCATCCTCTATTGTACCACTATCTTGGTGTGTCCTCTCTGAAAGGCCTGGATCACCTACAGGATAATCCTTAGGGAAGATGGGGTGAGTCCCCTGAAGACTCCAATACCTGATGTAGTCTCGGCTCATGCTTGAATAGGACACATCTAATGGTACCTCTATGTCCTCAGTCTCATCTACATCATTGTCCTCTATGTCTACTACTAAGGTTCAGCATATGGTTTCAGGTCTCTAATAATACCTCATTGGATGTACATAATGAGGTACCACTCTAGGGACTCCCTGTAATAGGATGAACTATCTCATCACCTGATCATAATAGTATGGCATCACTATATGATTCTGATGACCCTCTAGCAGCTTTCAACATTGTGAATGTCTCATCTAATATCATGTATCTGGCCACTTTGTCATCCGGCAGTAGGGTCTCCATATCACATCTGTGCCCAAAATATGGTCTAGACATACCCTCCAATAGAGGATATCTCTGAATTTTTAGGCATCTCTCAGTGGATAAGAAAAGCCTCTTAGTGTACTCACATCTACCATCAGTGGAGAACCCTATGGATGTGTACATGCAAAATGCTCAAATAGCCAAATCTGCAAGAGTGTGCATATCGAAAGACTCTCTCTCTGGTATCTCACCAGCTGACATAACTCATGGTATAGCTGAGCTAACATGCTGCGACCCATGAGAACATGATCCTACCTCTCTCCATCCTTCATACAAGATGAGTGAGAAGTGCAGAAAATATTGTACCCTTTGTGTTGAGTAACACAACCAAGGATACTATACAAAGCATCACTCTTTGTACCAAAGGTGTAGGGACTTCTAGTATGGATGAAAAAAGGATATGATCTACATGGGTTCGCACCTATGGAACCTATCCCAAACAGTACTCTACATCTGCATGGATCTCCTCAGAATCTCATTGTGCTCTTAGTCTAATAGGCTTCCCTTGAACCAGAAGTCAGAAGATTCTGTAGACATCCTCCAGTGTCATAGTAATCTCTCCTAAGGGAAGATGAAAGGAGCATGTATCCTCATCCCACCTCTCTATCAGAGCCAATAATATGGATTGGTGTAGTTTGATCTGTGATAGGACTATTACCCAGTATAGCCCTACATCTCTCAATAGCTACATCTCATCCTTTGTCAACTCGGATAGTCTTTCTTTGATGACCCCTAGTAGCCCTGCAAAGGGACGCTCTCGAAGACAGACCATGTCCTATAAGCACAAACAAACATCATATCAGCATTCTACATCATCAAAATCTAAAAATCCAACTTGACTAGGTCAAGGTCGACCTCAGTTAGGTCAAGGTTGACCTTCTTGGGTCAAGGTTGACTTTCTTGGGTCAGGGTTGACCTTTTTTGGGTCAAGGTCGACCTCATCCCAGACAAGGTGGAAACCTTCCAGTTCATGTCAACCTTTTTGGGTCAAGGTCGACCTTTCAAGGTCAAGGTCGACCTTGCCTACAAAATCAATAATTTGAAAAATACAGGAACCAATAACAAAAAACTCACCTCGGGAAGTGGTCGTTCGATAGCAAGGCACTATCTCAAGAGCTCCATGTGCATCACTCAAAGTTCTTCTTTCCTCGACATCTTTCTTTCTCTCTTCAAATCTGAACATGGTAAGAATGGGTAAGTGTGACTTCCTTTTCTTTATTTATAGTCAAAATTAGGGTTTTGTTAGGGTTTCTCTTAGGGTTTACTCATGTTAAATTTGAATTTCCCTTCTTATGCATTTAGATAGACATTCACTCTTTTCATCATAACTTGAGTTAGGTAACTCTATTTTCAGTGCCGTTAGTGGCATTAGAATCATGATTCAGATAAAATTGGTTAAGAAATAACTTTTCAACAAACTGCATATCGAGTGTATAAAGTTATCCTTATCACGTTGTTTCACCCTTCAGAAGTAGAAATCTGAAACAGGGGGCGGCATAAGGGGTTTTATGCTCTTCTCAAGTTGTCATTTAGTAAGCTCTAGATGATTTGTAGATTTTCATTAACCTTGTATGTTGTCAGTTCTAATAGTTTTCTATGGGATCTCTACATCGAGGACTTGGCTATATCCTTTTTATTTACTATGATGTTTTCTTACTTTAGCTTGCATATTCACGTAGTGTCATATCTAAGCTAAAGTGGGGGCTAAATGTATCATCTTAAAATGGAAGCACTTCCATCTTGATAGGTTTAGCACCCTCTTTTAGTACATGTATCATGATAAACTTGCATTTAGGATGCATTTTGCACTTGATTCCTTCATTTTAGGTGAAATTAGGGTTAGGCTCCTAAGGATTCTCCTTGATTTCCTTTCTCTACGGCTCTATTTTCTAGGTAGGATCTAGGAATAGGTCCTCCTAGCCTTCATCATGTTCATCATAGGCCTGTGTGTCCTTTTTTGGCACTATGACCTGTTCTATTATCATTTCCAAGTCTCTGGGCCTCCCCGAGATCTCCTATTTTCAATGCAAATTGGATCTGGAGCCCTAGGTCAAGGTCGAGGTCAACTTTGACCTAGGTCAAGGTTGAGGTCAACTTTGACCTAGTTCAAGGTCAAGGTTGACTTTAACCTAGGTCAAGGTTGAGGTTAACTTTGACCTAGTTCAAGGTCAAGGTCGACTTTGACCTAGGTTAAAGTCAAGGTCTTCCTTGACCTCTATTGGGATTTGATCCCCCTTTTCAAATTTTGGTCTTGACAGGCCCCGAAATTAATGTCGGGCCACCGAATCTGAATGTGGAAGGGTTTTAATTTGAAATTCATTTAATTATTTTCCCTCCTTAGTTGGTTATTGTTATTGGACCATAATTCGAGGTGAAATTTGAATTATGGGCCCTTACATTGCCCAAGGAGCCTCACCTTGAAGCTACTATATAAAGACTCTCTCTTGCCTTCATTTTCACAACAAGACATCAAGTATCCATCAAGTGGAGAGACAATTGAGCAATAAGAGGATCAAGATTTCAAGCAAGCAAGCAATTGATGGTGAAATGAAGATTCAAGATTGCAAGAGGATGATATAGAAGATCAATCCATTGTTGATATCAAGCATTTTTGTGAACACACCATTGTGAACATCTATTTGGAGCAAGAGAGATTCATTCTTCCTTGATCCACCATTATCAATATTCAAGCATTCAAAGATACAATCATGGGGTAGAAATTATGGATTGTGAGTTTGGTGAGAGTACTTTAGCCTTGGGGGCTTGGTATGCTTTCTTATCTTATTCAAATCTATGCATTGCTTTCTCATAACCATTCATGCTAAGGTTTCAATCTAGAGGATTAGATCTTGGCATTACACATTCAATACACACACATATTATATTACATCCGGCTATTTGTGGAGGTGGAGATCACCAAAATGATGGTTTGAATAAGGCGAAACCCTGTATAGCCACCCCAAAACACCATTTTTAGATATCTATAATCATTGTTTTGAGAGTTGCAGAGCGGATCTGAGTACCCTTTTCGTCAAACTTCCAAGATCTACGAACAAAATTTCTGTCGGAGCTATTTTAGGTCAAGGTCAACTTTCAGTGGGGGTCAAGATTGTACCCTAGGGTAAGATCTTACCCCGGTCTTTGGGTCAAGGTCGACCTTCCTCAAAATTGAAAAAGTTTTCTGGGTTTTCTCCGTTGTAGTTTTTTGGTTCCAATTTTGGTTGTAGAATCTCTCAAAACTATACATAGGCATCATAAAATAGGTATTTATAGATTAATCTCATTATGAGGTATGTACCTTATCTTATCTAATTTTGAGCATTTCCAGATTTACATTACTTATCATCTCAATTTATATGTATTGTGGAGAATGTTGGTTTAGGGCCTCTATTAGGTGCATTGTGAAAAGCCCTACTTATTCCACTCCATTTTTCCACATTACAAGAAGATTCTCCTTTTTCAAACTTGGGAAAAGGCTCTTTGAAGGCCTTATGATCATTGTTTTCTTGTGGTGAGTCAACCATAATAATCTCATTGTCAATTCGATCCTAAATAAGATTTTTGAGTTTCATGAATTCGTTGGTTTTATGGCCTTTGTTGCGATGATAATCATAATAGTGGTTGTTGTTCCACCATTTAGGCTTGATTTCAAGATCGTAAGGTCTTGAATTATAAGGAAAAGTAATGATCTTGTTAGTGAGAAGAGTCTTCAAAGTATTCTCAAGTGATTCTCCAAGAGAATTAAAGTTTCTTTTAGGCTTAGGAGCCCAAGGCTTATTAGTTTTAGCCTTTACAATAGTAGATAGATTGAATGTTGGCTCTTTGGTAGTGGAAGATTGTGAAGTTGAAGCCATGATTTTATCATTGAAGATATCCTTAGTTTTGTTCCAGAACTTATTTTTGTCTTTGTTAGGCTAGTTGTTGGAAGAGGATTTGGATTGAAGGGTGACATCACCCTTATGGACAAGAACATCCTCTATGTGAATAGATATTTCAACCAGTATATCAAATGAAGCATGGGTTTGCATTTGTAATGCATAGTTCATTTAAGGAACCAAAGAGTTGATAAATATGTCAATATTTTCAGTCTCAGGAATGTGTCGAGGATAGTGCGAGTATAGATTCTACCACCATTGAACTAAGACCACAAAGGATTCACCTTTACGTTGTTTTAGATTGCAAAGATTAAGCATGGTGATAGCATGTTGGATGTTGTAGGAATATTGTTGGATAAACCATTGCACTAGCTCGTCAAAAGATTTGAGAGGGGGAGATAGTTTAGTGAACCATTCCATAGCTTGACCACTAAGACTCCTAGGAAAGAGCCTCATCAAATAGGTAGGTTTATACAAGAACTCCGTGCTAAGTGAACAAAATTCCCTAATGTGATCATGAGGATCCTTGCTACCATCATATTTCTCATACTTAGGAAATTCAACCTTTCTAGGAAAAGGTGGCATGTGTAGATCTTTGTCAAAAGGGAATGAACATATGGCCTCAATAGAGAAAGATGTGCTTGGTTGTTCTTTCTCTTTTTCCAAGTGTTGCATATGTTTCATCATGTCTTCCATCTATTTTCTCAAGATTTCCATTTCAGATGGTTCTTCCTTTTTTATTAGGTTATCAATTTCAAAGTTGTGAGGTAAAAAAAATAATAAAATAAAAATTTGTGAGGTAATTTAACTCCTTGAGAGGCCAAGTGCAAGAAGTATTGGTATTTATTTTGACTCAAAGTCAACTTCATGAGTTTTTGCAAGCGTTCATCTTGCTAAAACTATAAGATATCTTCCTCAGTTATTTCATTTTTTGAATCATCATCTTGTGAGCCATGTGATCCATGTCTACTATGTTGAGAGCCTTGTTGAGAACCATGTGTAGAGTTACGACATTCTTGGTTTTATTTTCCAAAGTGTTTATCACCGAGTTGTTTTAAGAATTCTCCAATCCTTTTGTTTCATTCATCCATGGTTGGATTGTAAGAAACACTATGTACCAACTTAGGAGAGGATAGAGTAGATTCGCTAGAGATGTTAGGAAAGGGTTTGAAACCCCAAGGTATAGGACCTTCTTTAGTTGACTCATCAAAGATAGCTTCTGGTTATTTTCCCTCACGGATATGAGATCTAGTTATGACCAACATGAAAGAAAGTTTTTGAAATCCAAATAAGATGTCTTATGATGGCTTGATGTTCAAGCTAGGTAAGTAAATATGTTCACTTGTCCAAAGTGTAACAGTGTAAAGAGAGATAGAGAAAAGATAACTTGCCACAAGGTGCCCAAGCCATGGGGAGATCCCTATGTATGACAGTTGTGAACAAGAAAGAGATTGAATAGAGCATCCAATAGAGTTGATCAAAGAGATGGTAGACAAGTGATCATTCTACTAGCCAAGTATGTAATCAAGAGATCAAAGTAACCTTTTGTGTCTAAGGACAATTCCTAACATGATGGAATGTACCAAATAACAAGATGAGTTAAGGATACCAATGGAGAAGTAATCTTGACAAATTTTAGGCTTAGTCCAAGAATTTAAGTCCAATGAGTTGCAAGGTGATTGATACATTTGAAGCATTCCCTAGAGAAAATCTATTTTGAAAACATGTAATGTGAGAAAGCAATAGTCTCAAGACAATCCAACAAGGGACAAAGCAACCTTGCAAATACAATCATATGTGAAGTCTTAGTAAGGTGTCAAATATACCAAGTGTATCATGTGTATGTTCAAAAAATATTTCTACAAGTCTTAGCACAAGAAGACAGATCAAGAAAGCTACCTAAGGTCAAGCAGGTGGTGTTGCAACCTTTGCCCACAACTTGGTACCCCTTTGCCTCACACAAAGTGATGTTGGCTTTGTCATGGATTTGCATACAAGGGAGTACATATGGTGACTGTCTTGGGGTGATCTTAGTTAAGTCCACTAGGATCAATCCTTGCACAAAGGAAACAACATAGCCAAAAAGGATAGCCTCTAAGTCCTAAATATTTTAGTAAGGGCCTTCGTTCATAGCACCCCTTATAGCTCCATAAGCAGAATTTAGACCTTTATCCCTACAAGAAAGAAATCATGTCTTCTCTCTCTTTGGATTGAAAGAACCTTTTGATTATAGTAGGGTGGAGTAGCTGGCTTTGCTTGTTCCCCACTTGGTTCATTCCCAAAAGATTACTCTCTTGGTAGTCCCTCTAAAGGTAAATGCAAGAAAGTAAAGACGGATAGCTAGTGGAGGTCTAGATTTCTTATTTTCCCAAAGAGAAAAGAGCATACTCTCCTACTACTCAACCAATCACAAAACAATAATCCTTTTAGCTATGCTAGGTGCCTATAAATCAAATGTAAACAAGCACATAGTTTATTTTTATCTCCAAGGCAACCTACAAGACAAAACATTAGTGTTTTTTAAGATAGAGCCTTTGATAAGAGAATCCTACATCACAAAACATTAGTAGGCATGAAGATATTAAGCTATTTGAATAGGAAATCCCTACAAAATCACAAGTTAGATCATAAAAAGAATGCAAAATGAAGAAATAACCTTGCAAGATCATTGATTAGTCATTGTTAGAAGACCACATAATTAGAAAATGAAAAAAAAATCAAGAAATATCATCCAAAACTCGAACTATGACAAAGATAAATTATGGACGATAGCTAATCAGTCTGTCAAAAAATCATACGACAGACCTCATAGAAGTTACACGACATTCCAGACTGGTTTGACATACCTTATAAAGGTAGTGCAACATTTCTCAATAAGGCCATGTGACACTTCTTTGTATGTCTAAATGATACTGTAACAGATATGGAATTTCGCACATTAGTATAATGAAGTATCACCCGAATATTATAAAAAATATCATACTATCTTTTAGCCTGTAAAGATAAAATATCTGAACCTACGATAATAAGAAACTAAAAGCACATGAAATGGAGCTAAAAATGGATGCTTAGCCCCACGATGGGTGCAAAAAATGTTTGATTAAAAGTGTGACACACTTCTATGAACCATTACTCTTGAGAGAAGCCCATGGAAGAGGGTATCCCAAGAAGCGGCTCATACCTTCCTATTTGAAGCGAGTTTAATCCTTCTCATGATTCTCATCAAATTGGCATGAAGGATTAGTGACTTGACTACTCCAAAATAGAAGATTCAAATCTAAAAATGAAGCTAAGAATGCAAGAATACAAGCTAGAAAATGAGAGATTACACTAAGAATGTATGCAAGCAATTAGTAATCTAAGAATGAGAATGTAAGAGCTATTCTAAGAAGGAACCTTATTACCAATGCAAGATTAGGCTAGAAATGAAGCTAAGCTAAGAATTCAAATGACAATTTTTGCAAGAAAGCTAGAATGAAAGAGCACCAAAAAATGAGATTTCTAGATTAGGACCCTTGAGCAAGGAAAGAGCTTCCTTAAAAAGGAATCGCCTCAAGAAAAGAGGGCTAAGATTAACACTAATACATTTGACCTTATTTTTCTACCAAAATTTTTGACCATCAAATAAAAAGGTTTTGGTTGGTCAGATTATAGAAGGAAAACTTTCATTATTTTTTAATCCATGCCCGTGTTGGTCGAAATTTCAACCAATACCGTGTAGGTCAAAATTTTGACCAACACAAGCATAAATTTAAAAAAAAAGATTTCATTTCTCATTTCATTTTTACCCAGCATGACGAATTAGATCAAGGGTTGCAGCGCATGAAGGAGGACCACCTGTAAGGATTTTCTTACCTTAACCTATGGTATGATCATTTTTTTTTAAACTTCAAATTTGTCTAGATTTTCCTTTAAGTTATCCAAGATCTAGTTGGCGGGGTGTCTGTAGTACCCAAGTACTTGGGTGACATTTTTTTTTTAAATAGTATTATTTGAGGTAGTTTTTACTCGTTATCAACAAGTATTTTGAGGCTCTGCGACTATTTTCAAACAAGTATTTTTGCTCACAACCAATATACACTAAATTTACATATGTTGAATGCAAACTCGCATTTATAAATATGACTTCAAACCCTCTTTTCCTACCATGGCTTGTAAATGGGCACTTGCATGCATCAAGAGTGCCACACTACTTTCCTTAGGGGTAAATTCTTTTATCCCATAAAAGACATCAATTTTTGGAAAAATGATCACCTGGACAGGTTTGGTGAATTTCTTTTTTAGATTGTATGCATTTGGGTCATATCTAGTAGTTGTTAAGTATCTAAACCATTTAACAAGTACAACCGAGGAACTGTTTAACATCTATGTTAGTATCAAATAGAAAAATACAAATATTGTTTTGTAGTTGCATCTAGTAGAATAGGTAGGAAGCATAAGGTTGTCTAAATTGATCTTTACCTCCCTCATCCTCATTTAATTGCATGAACATTGAAAACTAGAGCAAGTTTTCTCTATTGAGCCATGTGCTCTCCATTTCAATGGGTGGACGTCTCGTATCACATGACATATACTCATTTTCCCTGGGTGAACCGACTTCCCCTTTGGCTTCTATACTCATTTTCCCTGCAGCTGATGCTTAGTTCAATTGCTTTTACATTTGGCCTTCCATTCAAATGTTGGCCTGTCCTTCCCAAAAGTTCAAAATGATACCTTATAGTAATCTACTGTGCATTTGGAATACAATCAACATTCTAAAAATTAATTTAAAAGTAAAAAGCATATACAAAAATTCCTTTCCTATGGTTGCATGGAGACAAGGTACTTGGGTACTTTGACTATCACAATTAATCCTCGTGGATCCTTGGCATAGGCTAGTGCAACATTTGAACATAATCTCTAAAGTTAGATTGCCTTCTTGTAGGCATAGATAGATGTAATATTTTTTGCATATATCATGAAAAGGATGACCATAACTTGTTTAGTCATGTAGTTGATTGCACCACTAAATAGAAAACACATAACCACTAGTCAACATCCTATTGTAAACATGTCTCTCATGCAATATATCTACAAATTCTTGAATCTCTAACAAGTGGTACATTTCCTCAAGTTGACACTATTGTAAGTTACACCAGCACTACTATGTCTACAATTGATTTTTAGTATTGATACTAAATTTTGTTGGCTATAATTGAGTTATAGTACAAATTACAATAAAATATTGAATACTTCATATATATTTACCATAAATATTTGAAATCTATTGACTATTATCATGTATTTCCTACTAAGATTAGCCATAAAAGTTGCTCAATAAATACTCACTATTTGGGTAATATCTAGTCTAATGCAAAATATTGTATACAAGGTATCCAAGCACACTAGCATGAGGTACATGAGTTATGTCCATCTCACTAGATATAGATGGGCATTGCTCAATTGAATGATACATTTCCATAAAAATTTGAACTCCTATTAATCTACAAACTCTCATGTTAAACAACTACAACTTAAAGTCAACATAGTTCCTTTAACACAACCAAAGTTAAAATTAAATTATCTCTATCCCTAAGATAAACTAAGTAGCCTTCATATATTTTATGTCAAACTACTATTAAACTGACTGTACCCTGCCAGTCACTGTCTCCAGAATATCAACCAAGGCACTAGACTTAAATACAATAAAAATAGTGAAGTGAACGAGTGGAAAGATAAATGGAATTCAAATAAGTGTTCCTACATCCAAAACAATCCAAAAATCTTGATCAAACAGTCATTTGGATCTAGTTTCCTAACTGTACCTATGGAATCAGTAAAGAAAATTGCAAAGAATACTTTGATTTATTTGAAGGAAACTTTGTTACATTGTGTGGTCCACTCACCGTCAAATATACATTCCCTTGTCACACACCTACTTCCCACCAAATAGTCTTCCAAAGCCAATTACCCTCCTGCACAGCCGTAACAGTCAGTTATATGATTGTTACTGGTTAGTCACAACTGAGATTTGTTGTCTAGTTGACACTAAAGTGTCAACTTCGACAACTTATAACCACTAAGGTGTTAATATCTTTGCATTAGCCTTCTTAAAGGTCTAGAACCCTATCAAACTCCTTATAACTTCCTAAATCTCCCTACAAGCCTTACTAGCCTAGTTTTTCCAATATGGGCAAATCACATACTTTGGCACTTTTAGTGCTTTTAAAACCTTTTATTGGCTTTAGAGGCCATATTACATTTTTCATAGACCTTATAGGTATTTAGATCCCCTCACTAGACTAAGATCAACAAGATGACCCTTAATGACCCCCCTAGGTGCATTCTTGAACTTATAATGCTATTCACCTCTATTACATTGCATTTATAGTTTTAGGCTCATTACATTAAAATGTATCAAATACAAAATGGACCATAGGTCCAATTACATTCATATCTTAATCTTCCTAGATCATTAAACCTTCATGAGTCTAAATGACTCTCTTCTCATGCTTTTTCCAGGGTTCCCTGCACCATACTCCCAAGGATCAAATCAATCCAATTCTCTTTGGATTGGGGAGTTTCTTCCTCTTCCACCAGTCTTTGTCCACCTCTTTTTGAGGACCTACAAAAAAATGGTATCCTTTGTTCATTTGCTTCATGCTCCTGCAATCAAACAATATGTGTCAAGCACAAACTCTTGCATCCTTCATGTCATAGATGTCTACAACATTACCTCTTGCATAAGCCTCAAGATAACATCCTTGCAACCCTACCATAACAGTGTTAGAAATAAAAACAATCAAGTCTTTCATATTCACCAAAACAAATGTTTGGTACTTCACTCCTTCCTTCATTGGGTTCACTACTTCATCCTCCTTCTCACACACTCCTTGTGAGATCTTTGTCTTTGTAGACAACGTTGATTCCAAGCTCTCTCCATGACCATCCTCTCTTTCCTCTCTTTCTTCTACCTTGTTGTCCACCTTGTCATCTTCTTGTTCCCTTTGTCCTAGGAACCCCATTCTTTCAAACAAGAAACTTATTGGCATCTTCCATGATGCTTCATCTTCCATCAAAGATCTCGGTATTATTTATCTTCCACCATGCTTGAAGGTGTAATTGTTCAATGCCCCATCATATAAGGTGTGTTTCTCTGCTTGTCATGTCCTCCCAAGGATCAAATGGCATCCTACCAATGGAATAACATCACACAAGACAACATCCTCATAGGTTCCAATGTTGAAATGAACATATGCTTGCCTCTTCACCTCAACTTGGTTTCCACCATGTAATCCATATACCATGTAAGGTCTTATATGCACCATCTATTGTATAATCAACTTTTCAACCATCTCAACTGAAACAAAATTGAAAAATGAACCACTGGAAAGGACCATTTTACAAACCTTACCCATACATTTGCATTGTGTTCTGAATTGTGAGTATCCATGAGTCTCTCTTCTCTCCAAATCTGCATTCATGATGGCTTGAAATTCTTCTACCCTTCAATCTAACTTCCTCTACAAACTAAGATCCATCCAACTTTGAATCACCACCTTGGAATGCTCTTAAAGGATGATTCAACTTTAAGGTTCAACAAGGGATTCTAAGTCTTCAAAACCTTAGACTATATCCTCCTCTTCTTCCCAAAATAATCTTCCCACTCTGATACCACCTAAGTAAAACTTCTACACTATCATATTAGATGCAAAACTTCTACATTGTCATGCAAACGAACCAATAAGTGAACAGAACATGAAGAACATATGGTGAAAATTTTGCAAAATCTATTATGTTTTCTTTTTTTTGAAATTTGGTCAATGGTACATTTTCTATTTAAGATTCCCTGAGTGATTTGAATATTTTGTGGTCTAGTGAGCATGATTTGTGTGTGTATTTGTAAATCTTGTATAATCTTGTAATATTTTATTATTTTTTATTATATACAAGATACTACTAATGCTTGTATATTTACATTTTGTATATTTATAGCCCAAATAATTACTTGTGAAGAAAGTCCACACCTGGCAATATGAACCCAGAACAAAATAACAAGACAATTCCTAGATTGTGGTTTCAGTTCCAAAGAAAAGTTGATAAATGTAATTTTCCTTGCAAAAAGTGTAAGGGATTAAAGAATCAAATAATTCTAATCACAATAGCCCATAGTCATTGTAGGCAACATGGTCACATTGAAGGGGGGCATGATTTTTGTTGATTGGTGAATGTGGATTTCCAACTAGAGGAACATGCAGGTGTGAATATCCAAGCTAAGGATAATGCTCCCATGGAAGAAGATGATCATGTGGTAGAGAACATAATTGAAGATGATGGTATTGGCATAGCTGATAATGTGCCAGAGGACATGATTGAAGAAGATAGTATTGGTGTAGAAGATCAACATGATCATGATGATGGTACTAGCACATCTAATAATGATGATGAAGATGGTCTTAATATACCTATACTTGAGAAGGTGAGCCCCTATACCAAGGCTCCCAAACAACTCTTCTCTCTGCTATAGTGTTGTTGGTGAAATTGAAGGTTATGAATGGTTTATCCAATGTAGCAATGTCATGTATGCTTATATATGCCATTTTTGTTATCTTCAATGTTAGCATACCATTACTATTCATTATATTAACAATTCATATTTGTTGTTGTAGGTTGATAGGTGAGTTTTTTTTACCACCATCAAACATTCTACCTCATTCGTACCAAGAATTATCTACCATTATGAATCAAATTAGAATGAAGTATCACACAATATATGCATGTCCCAATGATCACATTATATATCATAAACAACATGAATTTGCAACAGAATGCCCTGATTGTCATATTAGTAGATATCGATCAGATCAAATAACAAAAAAGGTGCCTCACAAGGTTCTTCAGTACATTCTCATTATTCCACATCTTCAATGGTTATTCAGGTGCACTAGCTTGGCACAATTTATGGATTATCATGCACGCAATAGAAGTCAAGATGACATTGTGTGAATGCCCGAGGATGGTTCTATATTTAAAGACATAGAAACAACATGACCACACTTTAAAGAAGAACCTCATAATCTCAAGCTTTCATTGGCAACAAACTGTGTCAATCCATTTGGAGATATGAGATATGTTTACTCAGTGTAGCCTATTTTTGTTATTAACAATAACATTCCTCCTTGGATGTCTATAAAAAGGGAGCACATAATGTTGTCAATGATTGTACCAAGTATTTTTTCATTTAATAGTTATGTAAATTAATTTATAAACACCACATCAAAATGGTCATAATAATTATGTAATGTTTTTATTCATTCAACTAGGTAAGTACCAAGTTAAAGATATGAACATGTATATTGAGCCCCTTATTGACGAGTTGTTGAAGTTATGGAATGGGTTCACTATGTATGACATCTCTAGACCAATAGGACAAAGACAATTTCAATTCCATGCAATGCTTGTATGGACAATACATGATGCCCCTGGGCTAACTCATTTTTGTAGTATGTTATACATTGTTAAGGTCACATATTTTTGGTATGTTATAGTGCTTACACATTATTTATGTATGTTTAAGTTGCGCATGATAATTGTACATGATCTAATTGTACATTATCTTTTAGGTATTCTGATAAAGGGTAAATTTGCATGTCCAGTTTGTGGTTCGAAGATGAAATCTCGTCATTCAAGAAATTTAAGAAAGCAGGTGTTCGATGAGTTTAGGCACTTTCTCCACAATAATCATAAGTATCAAATTATCGAAAAACATATTTTTAATGGGAAAGAAGAGACAACATCAAGGCCACAAAGAATGACACCTCATCTATGGAAGTTGGAATACAATAGAATAAATCATCGAGGTAATGTCATTCTATCTGATGATTTTTGTTTGAAATTTATATTTTGATATTGTCTTCTATTTACTAATGATGTAATTGATGCTCATGAAGGTCGTTAAGGCATCAATGACCAACTTCCTAGAGAAATAAAAAGTTATCCTAGTCAATTTAGTAGGTTGTCGTACTACAAGGATCTCCCAATCGTGCATTTGTTTGATGCTATGCATATTGAAAAAAATGTAACAGAGACACTATGGAAAATATTGGATGGGAGGTGTGACAAAGAAAAAATTGCCAAAATTTGTAATGACATTCATGAATCCAATCATGCACTGAAAAATTTCATTGAATCAAATAGCAATGGAGACCGCATAAATACGAGTGCCCTTCCTTGGTTTTAACTGAGCAGCAAAGTGATGCATTAAAAGAAGTCATAAAAAAAAAAAAATTCCAACAGGATTTGCTGCAAATATAAGCAGTCTTGTATCAAAGAAAGGTGATTTTGGGCTAGGGTTGAAAACACATGATTGGCATACCTTCTTCAAGGTAAGTCATGTTCTCTATTTACAATATATTTGTAAAATTGCATGTACTTTTTATTGTATTATTTTACAATATATTGAAAAGATCATTTTTTAATTATTGCAGTATGTCCTACCTCTATCCCTACCACACCAGTTTGACAACAGTGCTAAATAAGTTATATACGATCTTGGAAAATACATGAGCTTAGAAGTTTTATTTCTTAGACTTTTTGTACAGATATTATATTTATGATTTTCTTTATTTTTTATGTAATTTATTGTATATTTTTTTCTAAAATCTTGTTTATATGTTCTTGCGAGTTGAATCTCTTTTAGGTGGTTATCATCTAAATAAATTGATAAAAAGGATATAAAATATTGGAAGAGAAAAATTCCCCAACTTATGTGTGAAATACAAAAGTGTCTACCTCCAACTTTTTTCAATGCTCAAGAACACTAACTCATACATCAAGTTGAAGAGATTGAATTGTGTGGACCTGTACAAACTAGGTCAATGTGGATGGTTGAGAGGCACTTGAAATTTATGAAGGGCTTGGTTTGACAAAGAGCATGTCCTGAGGGTTCTATGGTGGAGGGATATATGGTATACTAGACCATGGTGTATATTAGTGAATATCTTCCCAAGTTTGCAACAAATATCCATGTAGATTGCATTTGGAATCCCAACTCTATTAACAAATTCGAAGGGGAGTACTTGATGGGGAAAGCTAGATTGAGGAAAGTGAGAGGTAATTATATGATTTTATTGTAGTTTATTAATTCTTATAAATCTTTAATATAAGTTGTTTCTAAGTGGTCTATTTTTTTTCTTTACTGTTGGTCGTGAGTGGCATGAACTACATTTGTATATTGCAAACAATCTTGATTGGATGATGGTATGGATTCAACAATCTCAAGAAAATGGTCACTCATTAACATGGGATGGTATTGCATCATCAGTTAAAGAATCTCATCATAATGGAGATCTCAATGTTATGCCAATGGTACTTGATCTAGCATTTGGTTTAAGAGGTAGAAAGGTATGTATAAGTTTACTAACCATGACCCATAAGTTTAATATCAACTCACGGATCGATGCAAATAATCTTGACATGTTTGAATAATTACAAATCAAACACCACAAAGCTATGTACTACCATGGCTGTAAATTTTGCATAAAAAAGTTAGACAACATGAAGAAAACTTGTGATTCTAGGATAAGTGCAGTCTTCAAGGTCACTAATATTTCATCTAGAAATGACATACATCCTCAACAATCTGAAAATTGATATTATGGCATTTTGGATGATATACTTGAGTGTGACTTTAATTCATTCAAATTAGTTCTATTTGTCATCAAATGGTATAGGCTATGGCTAAATCAAAATGATCCTGATAGGACTATTATTGAACATGATAGTGGATTTACAATAATTAATACAAGGTCATTTGAGCCAGTTGGAGATGAGCCCTATGTTCTTCCAAGCCAGTGTTTTACTTTGGCATTCCACATAAACTAGGTTGGTCATTTGTTGTTAGACATGATCCAAGAGGAAGGCCGGTAAAGTATAATGTGATGGAAGAAGAAGATACTGAAGAATCAAAAGATGAAGTAAATGATGATCATGAACGACTGTTACACAATGAAGAAGAACAAGAAGAAGAAGAAGAAAATGATGATGATTCTGGTGATGCTGACAATGATGATTATGGTGATGTTGATGATGATAGTGATGATGGTGATGATCATGATCATGGTGATGAAGATGGTGTTGATCAAGGAGATGGTGGCCATGATGATGATGGTCATGATAATGGTGATGAAGATGATGATGATGGTGATGAAGATGGTGGTGGTGTTGGTCATGATGATGATGACAACAATGACGATGATACAAGGATCAAGGGGATAAGTATGATGATGGTGGTGATGATGATGATAGCCATGATGATAAAATGGATGAGGAGGATGATCAATGAAATGTATGTCAAGGTATGATCAATGTCACGTATGAGGTATTGATTTATTCATAGAAATTTGTTTGACTTGTATGTTTGTATAATTAAGTTTTTATGTGTTGAACTCTAATGTCATGGAGTATATTTTGCATCATGTACATTTTGTCTTCTATGTAATTTGTAGCTTACATATCATGTAATTTTTGGCTAACTTAAGATAAATGATTTACATATGCAAGAAATTTAACACCTTTGACATGGATAGATAGGTATAATTTATTATTTGGTTTCCTTCTCTTTAGTCAACAAAATAATCAATGTCACATATGAGGTATTGATTTATTCATAGAAATTTGTTTGACTTGTATGTTTGTATAATTAAGTTTTTATGTGTTGAACTCTAATGTCATGGAGTATATTTTGCATCATGTACATTTTGTCTTCTATGCAATTTGTAGCTTACATATCATGTAATTTTTGGCTAACTTAAGATAAATGATTTACATATGCAGGAAATTTAACACCTTTGACATGGATTGACAGGTATAATTTATAATTTGGTTTCCTTCTCTTTAGTCAAAAAAATATATAGATCCTACTATGTCTCTCATTTGATGGATTATAGGTATCACCAAATAGGTATCTTTTTTATCTATCTTCCTCAAGTGAGGAAAATGTGGGAATAGAAGACAAAAGTGAGACATCTAGTAGGTCTAAAATAGGAAGATCAACTAGAGGTCAAAATATTAGAAGAAAATTCAATAAACGAATTTAATTTTTCCTTGTTGAGGGGGGTTCATGTTCTTATGATAACGAGACCAAAGGTGATAGGAAGGTTCCCTTAAGGTACACACATCTTCAGAAAGACTGGGTACCCAAGGAACTACCTCCAGTTAACACTGATTTTTCTGTTAATGAAAGGATATATCACATAGCTCCATCTTCATTACATGGTTTGGGATTATTTTCCATGGATGGCATAAAGGTCAGTTATAATCAAGTTGTTGAATTGATAGAGTATGTAGGACCTTGTTACAATTACAATAATTGGATGCGGATTGTGCAATATAAAAAAAAATTATGTGTAGGTATGCATTGTCAGCAAATTATATACAATGCAAAGTAAATGATCAAACTAAAAGGCTCGCTATGTATATTGATGGAAGGCCAAAAGCAACAAGGAATATTGTAGGTTTTATAAATAGTTCCTGACCTATGTCAACTAATAAGTAGCCGAATTGTATATTCAAGGCACGCGAGGGAAATCATGTATTTGTATGTGCGATAAAATCAATAAGTGCGGGGGAAGAGTTTTTCGATAGATTACAATTTGAATCGTGTAGATAAAAAAAAATTCCCTATCATGGGACTGGTAAGTATAACATTTAAACCAATTGCCTCCAATTAATATTGACTCCAATATACAATCTACTATTTTATTAATATTTTTTTTTGGTAAGTTTATTACTTTCATTTCATTGTTGATTGCTATGAATTACTAATCTTTGTCACAAGGCAACATGGATCCACCTCAAGATACAGGCGGGGATGTTCCTCACAGTACACCTTCTTTATCAAAGGTAAACCTTAATTAGTGTAATTCTACAAATTATATAGAAACAAATGTCATATTAGTATATTCTTTTCTTTATGGCTTTGGAGTTATTTTGATAGAATTTTACTGATATTGATGTCACAACTTGATACTTATTGATAGGGAAAAGCACAAATGACAGCAAATCAATTGCGATCTAAAATTGAGGTGGCATATATAGATGATATCACATTTAGCACTAACCCTGTATTCATGGCTACTCAAATTCTAAATAAATATAGTAAAGAAATTCTTAACCTTGTCATGGAACCAAACAAAACTAAGGAGATAGAGGCACTCAAAGATGAATTGATACATAGAGTCAATTGTATGAATGTAAGCAGTAATTAATCGTAAGCAATAATTAAAGTTCAATAGATGTTTATATTTTATACTATCTTGTGGATCATGATCTAAAATATGATGTGTTCTTCTTACATGATTTTTTGACACCTGTGAAACATGGTCAATATGGTGAGGGTTGTAGCACCGCACAACCTTCATGTAAATAATCCTTAAAACTTTAACCATTCATTTAACCTTTGTATGCA
Organism: Chamaecyparis obtusa; assembly: GCA_027943335.1. Taxonomy (NCBI): domain Eukaryota; kingdom Viridiplantae; phylum Streptophyta; class Pinopsida; order Cupressales; family Cupressaceae; genus Chamaecyparis; species Chamaecyparis obtusa. The sequence continues at coordinate 2,183,671 of BSBK01000606.1, forward strand.
TTATTGACTCAACTTATGTTTGGGATGCTTCTAGTACCTCATTTAATCTTTATCCATTGCAAATTTCTTTGCTAACAATGTATTCTTTAGCTCATGATGAAGTGCAGACACCTCCTTTGATCAACAATCTGATATTTTCAGCTGCATTGTCCGCAACAAGGAGCTTGCAGACATCTTCCTCTATACCAGCTACAACTGGTAAAACCTTGTTTTTCTATATTTTGTTATGTGTTAATCATGCATTTATTATTTTTCTTGTGTGAATTTTATACACTGCATGGACCTATTTTGTGCACTAATAGATACACCTACAACTGGTACAAGAACAAAGACTAGTACTATTGAAGCTCAACCATTTCCTGGATCAACCCGTGTTACTAGTACTGGTTCATTTGCGGGGACATTGTTGTTGAAAAAGAAAAATATGTTTCCGTTAAAAGTACCAAAGCTTCCAGGTTCTTTAAAATTGTTATTATTTATAGTGTAATTGTAGTTTACTTATACATAACTTGTTTTGGACTGATAATCCCATGATGTTTTTGTAGGAAATGATGTTTTTTTATGATACTCTTTTTGAAATTACATTGAAGATATTTAGGCCCACCATACGTAAAAGGTATGTAGCTTCATAATATTGATACAATTTTTTTCTTATCTTCCATTTATTGTACTATATTAAAGTTATGATATCTAACAATTTTGTTTTTTCAGAAAAGGTGGAATGAATAGGATGCTGACTTAAAAAAATAGCTCATTAAATCTTTAGAGGACCTCTTTGGAAATTAAACTTTTGACACTGCCATGATTCTTAAAAAAGCATCCAAACATATAAAGATTATGAGGGTCCAATATAGAAGGGCTCTAAAGGATAACCCAAAGTACGAGCATCCTCCTATGATTCTACCAATGGAGTGTAATGAAATAATGGAAGATGCAAAAGAGAAAAGGCTAAAGGGTAGAGGAATTCAACCAAAAGAGGACAAAAGAAGGTATGTCATGATAGTATTAAGTAGAATGTAATCATGCACTAATTAGTGATCTTTGTAAGTATATAATCTAACATGTTTCAAACTTTTCATAGACTGCAAGACACATCAAAAGCTACAAAAGCAAGATTAAAAAAGGTTGGCCAACACAAACTTGGCTCTGGTGGCCATATGAAACTTCACTCTCGACTTGTAAGTAGCAGCATTGGAATTTCATATCAAATTTTTATATATAACGTTGCAAACAATTTTGTTTAATCAAATCATACATGCAAAAGTGATGATATTAAACACAAAATACAGGGCACAGAATTCAATGTAGAGCCCATGGATGAAGACAAAAGAATAGCCTTGAAGCAAGGCTATAAAGTTGTGGTTGCATGCCTACGCCAAGAATCTGAAATCCATAATGAAGAATCTGTTGTACCAGATGAGACATAGGTAAATTGGTCAAATGAAAAGTAAATCAAATTAAATAGTTAATTTCAAACATAAATTGACTATTTCATGATAACAATGTGTTAGAATAATTGAGAGGGGGGTGAATCAGTTATCCAGTGTCCCAAAACAAAATGTATAATTCAAAACAATTTCTTCACTTTCTGCTCGTCGGTAAGCAATAATAACTCTCATTGTTTGTGCTTTTACCGATTATCAGTCTAATACTAAACTATTTACCAATCAAATCTAATATGTAACATGCAAAGTATGATAACAAATAAATATCACAATCAACACATAACACAAGAGATTTAACATGGAAACCCTGTAAAGGGAAAAGCCACCTAGGACCGGCAACCCAAAATTGTTCACTCTTCTGAAGTGAGGTCGGTTAAGACCCAACCCTATTAAAGGTTACAAACACACTATCAGGTGTGACCTTGTTAGAGGATTTTAGACTAGAAGTTATCACCCAACCAGCATTCACTATGGGGTTAACAGGATAACAATGTTCATTCTATGAATGATACATCATAAGAATTTCAAAGTCCACTCGGTTAAGAGATTTGAATTGTATACAATGGTTAAATATGTAATAGTAAAATGACCTACCTTGATACAATTTTAATTGTAGATTACAGATCAATATTTAATCCATACAAATCCTTCTGATCAATATTTCACTTCAGTTTCAATACTATATCAACTTACTGTCCATCGGTAATAGCTCTTTGTAGCTCAGTAATTGTTCTGCAGCTCAGTTCTCACTAACCAGTATGATCAGAATGCATGAAAGCTTGTTCACACAAAATTCTTGCAGCTTCTTCTTCTCAGCATCTTACTAAAGAAATTATGTTCTCTTATATAGACGAGTAGATCATTTTCTTCTTCACCATCAAACTTTGCCGCTTAATCACATTCATAGATTTTTCCGCTTAAAAATTTCTCGGTACTTGTGTCAATAACACATTTCAATCTTCTCCATTAGATCTTCTTTGAATTTTGTCAGCCATTGATCTATGTAACAAACATTATCTATTAACTCGATGTTATGCTCTTGCTAGCTCATCATTCCTATCAGCTTAAACTAATCATTTAATTTATTTTATTCCGCTCGGTTAACAAAGAATGCATCAGTGAACACTGCTTGGTTAATGTTGTGGTCAGTATACAACACTCCGTCAGTGTATACTAAAATGCTTCATTTACCGATAGCACTGCTTTGTGTCTTTCAGCTCTATACTTCATTATAGATGAATGCAACATAATAAAGTCAATATCATCAAGTCATAGACTTGTCAATAAGTTACTCAGTGTGTTCCTTATCCTCATCTATCAAGTACATCTTCCTCATGTATATTTCTCTGTTCTTCATCTCTTTCACCTTTCTTCAGATGTCTTGGTATAGTAACTTACAAGATAAGTGTTGTCAAACTAGTTGACATCAATGACAACATAATACTAATTTAATCATATTACATATCTAATCAGAAAATTCTCAGTGATCTTGCAATCACGGATCCTTCAATCAGATTCTAAATCAGTTGTAGTCCAACAATCTCTCCCTTTGGCATTGATGGCAACTTCAAATAATATGAAATGTACCATTAACATACCAAACATACATTCTACAACTTTGTAAACAAATGTTGTAAGTCGAATAGACTTAATATGTTTAATCACTACGTTACTGAACTAGCATTAATTAATACAACTTTACCTTTCTGTAGTTGTGATCTTTTCAATTCTCCTATTCCTGCTTCTATTCTCTATAACTGATCTTCAGTACTCTATCTCATTCAGATTGTCTCTCCCTTGGATAGTTGTCATCAGTGCTTGTTCCTTTTCATATTTGGTTTAATCTCTCCCCTTTTCAATTTATCTCTCCCTTTTTCATTTCATATTGTTTATCTCTCCCTTTAACATCAATGCCAAAGAAACAAATAAACAATCAGCTCTGTAGTAGCCAAGTAACTCTCTGTGGTGTTCAGTACTTCCTCTGTATCTCTGTATACTGATATCTCATCGGTTCAAGTTTTCAAATTTAATCACAACCTTGAACAAGATTCAAAGTGTGATCTATGCTGCATCAACATGAATGATCTTCTGATAATAATTGGCTGATGCAACATCTAGATCACCTTAGTGACCGATAGACAGGGGACGGACCCCAAGTCTAGTCCTCAAGTATTCAAATGTGTCCTTCGATAGGGGCTTTGTAAAAATATCTGCAAGTTGTTCTTTGGATGTAAAAAATTCTAACTTAACTTGCTTCTCTTACACTTGTTCTCTTAAGTAATGATACTTAATAGATATATGCTTTGTCTTAAAGTGCATCACAGGATTCTTTGAAATATTAATAGCACTAGTGTTGTCACAATATATAATCACCGAGTCAGTGATTACCTCATTCATTCCTTCCAACACTTGTTTGATATATGCAATGTTTGAATAGTTAGTAGCAGCAGCAACATACTCGGCTTCAGCTGTAGACTGAGAAATACAAGCCTGCTTTTTACTTGTTCAGGTTACAAGTCTTTCACCAAAGAAAAATGCTCCTCTGGTGGTGCTTTTTCTATCATCCACATTTCTAGCCCAATCAGCATCGGTGTAAACTTTCAGTTCAAACATTCCTTCCTTAGAATACCATAATCCATAATTCTCTATTTTCTTCAAGTATCTTAAGATCCTTTTTGTAGCTATCATGTGTGATTCTCTAGGATTAGCAGAAAATCTTGCAACAATTCCTACAACATGTGCTATATCTAGCCTACTGTGAACTACGTACATTAACTTACCAATCATGGATCGGTACAGTGTTTGGTTTACCTTGATAGTTTCATCCTCCTTTGTTAATTTGCATCTAGTAGCCATCAGTGTTCCTATAGGTTTAGCATCTTCCATGCCAAATGTCTTTAGTACTTCCTTTATGTATTTAGATTGTGTGATGAATATCCCATCACTCTGTTGAATCACTTGTAGTCCAAGAAAGAACTTAATCTCTCCAAACATTGACATTTCAAATTCCCTTTGCATTTCATCAGCAAATGCCTTGCAAACAAGATCTGAGCCTCCAAAGATAATGTCATCAACAAATATTTTAGCAATGATAATGGTGTCATCGGTATCACCTTTCACATACAAATTGTTGTTTTCACTTGTTCTAACAAATCCAATGCTTAACAAGTAAGTATGCAGTCTTTCATAGCATGCTCTCAGTGCTTGCTTTAGTCCATATAAAGCTTTATGTAATCTACATACCATGTCTTTATTGTCGGGATCAACAAATCCTTCAGATTGTTCAATGTAGACTTCTTCTTCAAGTATACCATTTAAAAATGTTGACTTCACATCCATTTGATAGACTTTGAATTTCTTATGTGCAGCATATGCAAGTAGCATTCTAACTCCTTCTAATCTAGCGATAGGTGCAAATGTCTCACCATAGTCAATGCCTTCTTCCTATGCATATCCCTTACATACTAATCTAGCTTTATTTCTTGTGACTTCACCATTTTCATTCAATTTATTCCTGTATATCCACTCGGTACTGATAACATTCTTATCTTTTGGTCGGGGTACTAAGGACCAGGTTTTGTTATTTTCTATTTTCTCTATTTCCTCCTTCATTGCATTAACCCATTCTTCATTCTCTAATGCAACTTTCACATTTTTAGGTTCAAATTCACAAATTAGACATGTACCTTGTCTTGTTTTGCTTTTGGTTTGCATTCCAACGTGTATGTCTCCAATGATTTATGTTTCAAGATGATAACTAGCCAAGACTTGATTTCTCCTTTCTTGTTCATCCTACTCAGGGTCATTTCCTTGCTCAGCAGCTTCTTCATGTTCACTAGTTTGTGGTGCCTATTATACTGCATTAATTCCCTACTGACCAGTTGACACTGTCTGCGGTGTCGGTAAATACTCTAGATATTCAATGTAAGTGAATCTACCATAGTCTTCTAGTTCCTTTGTACTTTCCTCAGTGTACTTATCATCAAATTCATCAACACGAACATTAGTACTTTCAACAATCTTATTTGTAGCCTTATTCAAACATTTGTATGCTTTACTTGTAGTGGAATATCCTAGAAATATTCCTTCATCTCCTTTAGAGTCAAATTTTCCATTTCTCTCATCTTTCAAGATAAAGCATTTACTTCCAAAAATTCTAAAATAACTTACAGTAGGTTTGTGTCCAAACCATAGTTCATAAGGTGTTCGGTTTGAGTCCTTCTTCAGTTGTACTTGGTTAAGAACATATATAGCTATGCTGACAGCTTCCCTCCAATATGTTTGAGCAACATTCTTCTGTATCATCAAAGTTCTAGCACAGTCAATTATAGACCTATTCCTTCTTTCAGCAATGCCATTTTGCTGAGGTGTCCTCGGTGCAGATACCTGCCTCTTGATTCCATGCTCATTGCAAAAGTTAGTAAATTCATTAGAGATGAATTCACCTCCTCTATCTGATCTTAAACATTTTATTTCTTTTCCGGTTTCTTTCTCTACCTTAGCTTTATACCATTTAAATATTTTGAAAGCTTCAAATTTCTCTTTCAAGAACATAACAATCATTAGTCTAGTATAATCATCAACAAAAAGAATAAAATATTTATCACCAGAACAACTCTGAGTTCTCATAGGACCACACAGGTCGGTATGAACCAACTCAAGTATCTTCTTTGTTGAGTAGTCTTTGCTTTTAAAAATAGACTTAGTCATCTTACCTCTTTGACATTCATGGCACATGGCATGATCAAGTTTTGTCAAGTTAGGCAACCCTCTAACTCTTTTCTTTTTACTAATCTTGATCATGTTGTCAAAGTTCACATGGCATAACCTTTGGTGCCACAACCAAGCATCTTCATCCTTTATTAGCAAACAAGAAGAATGATCTATATCAAGATAAAATAGATTACCTCTGGATTGTGTACCAATTCTGACCAATCTTCCTCCATCATCATAAATCTTCACCTTTTTGCTCTCAAAAGCTAGTCAGTGGCCTGAATTGTTCAGCTGAGCCACACTTATCAAATTATAGTTCAGTCCATCTACCCAATATGCATTTTCACATTGTAATCTGTCATTGATCATCAATGAGCCTTTACCTCTTACCATACAAGGTGCATCATTTCCCATTCTCACAGATCCTCCATTATATTCAACAAGATGATCAAACTTCTCTACATCACCGGTCATATGATGTGTGCATCCACTGTCTATGATCCATGTATCATTTCTTCTTACTTTAGAGATCAAGGTTGTCTCTTCTTGTTTCTCTTCCTCTTCTGAGTCACCTTTCATACCAACAAATACAACTTCTATATCATCATCAGAATCAGATTTAGTTTCAATATCTTCAGCTATATATCATACCTTTTTTCCTTTTTCATCTTGATTGTCTCTATTGTTGTGTCGGTAACCTCTGTTGACTCTTCTTCCATAGCTTCCATCAAATCAGTCTTTGGATCTATCATCATCTTTCTTCTAAGGACATCTAGAAATGATGTGACCAACTTCCTTACAGTTAAATCATGCTAAAGGTAGCTTGCCTCTATACCTTCCTTTTCCTTTGGGAAATCTTTTGGCCATAAGTGCTTCAAGCTCTTCAAGTTCATCATCGGTATTGTCATCACTATCACAATTCTTACTATTCCTGATAGACTTTCCAATCTTCAAAGAAGACATGAAAGTGGATTCAACAGAAGGACCAACACTATTATCAAAGTTCTTTAATTCAAAGGTTGTAAGTTTACCAATCAGAGTGTTAAGAGTAAGGTTGGATGTAGCTCTTGTTTCATGAATTGCAGAAATCCTGATTGCATAAACTGGTAGCAAAGTTTTGAGAATCTTTCTTATCACTGTTTCATCATCAATTACTCCATCAGATGCTCTAATAGCATGTACCACCTCTTTGAGTCTATTTGAATATTGGACAATATTTTCACCTTCTTTCATTCTCATATCATCAAATCTGCCTCTCAGACTTTCAGCTCGAGCTCTTTTGACATTCAGATCTCCACTGTAGATTTGTGCTAACTTGTCCCACATTCCTTTGGTAGTTGTGCATGTTTTGATATCTTCAAATTCAACGTCGGTATAGGCAGCAGCAAGTTCCATCATAGTAACATTGTGTTCATGCTTATCCTTCAGTTGATCAATAATTAGGGGACCAGTGGGCGGTTGCATGTAGCCATTTTGCATCAGATCTAGTGCTGGGTTTCCAATTCCAGATATGTGTAGCTTCATTCTACTTTGCCATACTGTGAAGTTCTCTTTATTTAGTTTTGGTACTTCCCTCTTATACATCTTGAGACCTTTATGCTTAAGTCTTTAAAACTCTATTCCAAGCAAGTAGTGCTCTGATACCAATTGTTAGAATAACTTAGAGGGGGGTGAATTAGTTATCCAATGTCCCAAAACAAAATGTATAATTCAAAACAATTTCTTCACTTTCTGCTCGTCGGTAAGCAATAATAACTCTCAGTGTTTGTGCTTTTACCGATTATCAGTCTAATACTAAACTATTTACTGATCAAATCTAATATGTAACATGCAAAGTATGATAACAAACAAATATCACAATCAACACATAACACAAGAGATTTAACGTGGAAACCTTGTAAAGGGAAAAACCAACTGGGACCGGCAACCCAAAATTGTTCACTCTTCTGAAGTGAGGTCAGTTAAGACCCAACCCTATTAAAGGTTACAAACACACTATCAGGTGTGACCTTGTTAGAGGATTTTAGACTAGAAGTTATCCTCCAACCAACATTCACTATGGGTTTGACAGGATAAAAATGTTCATTATATGAATGATACATCATAAGACTTTCAGAGTCCACTCGGTTAAGAGATTTGAACTGTATACAATGGTTAAATATGTAACAGTAAAATGACCTACCTTGATACAACTTTAATTGCAGATTACAGATCAATATTTAATCCATACAAATCCTTCTGATCAATATTTCACTTCAGTTTCAATACTGTATCAACTTATTGTCCATCGGTAATAGCTCTTTGTAGCTCGGTAATTGTTATGTAGCTCAGTTCTCACTAACCAGTATGATCAGAATGCATGAAAGCTTGTTCACGTGAAATTCCTACAGCTTCTTCTTCTCGGCATCTTACTAAAGAAATTATGTTCTCTTATATAGATGAGTAGATCATTTTCTTCTTCACCATCAGATTTTTCCACTTAATCACATTCATAGATTTTGTCACTTAAAACTTTCTCGATACTTGTGTCAATAACACATTTCAATCTTCTCCATTAGATCTTCTTTGAATTTTATTAGCTGTTGATCTGCGTAACAAACATTATTTGTTACCTCGATGTTATACTCTTGCTAGCTCATCATTCCTATCGGCTTAAACTAATCATTTAATTCATTATGTTCCACTCGGTTAACAAAGAATGCATCGGTGAACACTACTTAGTTAATACTACGGTTGGTATACAACACTCCGTCGATGTATACTAAAATGCTTCATTTACCGACATCACTACTTTGTGTCTTTTAGCTCTATACTTCATTATAGATGAATGCAACATAATAAAGTCAATATCATCAAGTCATAGACTTATCAATAAGTTACTAAGTGTGTTCCTTATCCTCATCTGTCAAGTACACCTTCCTCATGTAGATTTCTCTGTTCTTCATCTCTTTCACCTTTCTTCAGATGTCTCGGTATAGTAACTTACAAGATAAGTGTTGTCAAACTAGTTGACATCAATGACAACATAATACTGATTTAATCATATTACATATCTAATCAGCAACTTCTCAGTGATTTTGCAATCACAGATCCTTCAATCAGATTCTAAATCAGTTGTAGTCCAACATAATGCACATGACATTTCACTGCAGCCTTCAAATCCTATCACAGAACCTGGGCATGACGAAGGCCATGATGTGCATCACAGTGGTGGAGGTATTAATTTTCTATTAGAAATAAATTACGTAATTATTAATAGAATTTAACATCTTTAATTGCAATTGGTCGTGTAACCTTTTTCTAAGTATTTTAGAGAATGTTGAGGTGGATGTAGATCAAAATGTTATTGTACATGATGTGGCATTGTTAGGTTAAGAAAAATACATCTTATGTTCTACTGGTTAATGAAATACATGTAACAGTAAAAAAAGTATGTGAATTTAACCCATTTACTTGTTATTGCAGCAAACCCCCCTTTAGTGCAACAACCTCGTGTTCCTCAAGGCATGAGGAAGCATAATAATTTAATATCACAACCACAAGAGGAGGAAGATATTGATGCTCCTCTTAGCCTTTACCTTAATAAATCTAAGAAAAACCCAAAAAGAAATGATTTCTTAAAAATGCTCTTTGATAAAACTTGTTTGATTAACTTTGTTGGATAATGAAAGAACGTTGTTTTAAGTAATTATCTATGAATGTTGCATATTAACATTGAATTATATGTCATGTTAATGAATATTGTTATGTGTTAATGAATTCTTGATTAGTGTTGCATATTAATGAATGTTATATCATATTAATGAATGTTATGTGATTGTATTAATTGAATACAGTTATAGTTCATAAATGGATAAATGAAGTGTGTAATTAGATGTTAATGGGGAATTTAGATTGATGTTAAGGGGAGGGGGGTGAGGCCAGATGAGCTTCCACCTTCACGTGGTTGGCCTTGTTAAGTAGAGAATATTAAAGTATTCTCGAAACTAAGTGAAGCTCAAACTAACATACCTTCATTATTTAATCAATTTCATTCATTCTAGGTCTTTTCTCATAAATGCATGTTGAATGTGTCATTGTCAAGAAACTATCAAATAACAAATTGGAAGGGCCAATAGTCAACTTTTCTAGAATGATTCAGCTTCATTTTATGTAAGTATTCTCTTATTGAATGCGTCAACCTATCTTGGCCTAATTTGGATTATTTCATTGGTTTGTGTTTTTTAGTAGGTGAAGTGTTAAATCAGTTCCTATCTTCTATTATTCATTCATAACTATCATCTTTAGGAAAGAACATCATTATATCATCGATGTTATGTACCTTTAGCCAATGTAGATAAACTCACTGTGACAAGCATGGCATAACATGTGTTCTTGACTTGGACTAGTAAAGGCATGTTGTCACTGTCATTTGGAACTATAATGTGTCACATCACTTGCCAAATGGAGCCTTCAAAGAATAAAATATGTCATGTTTTATCACATACTATCATTGTGCTCATTGTCATCTAGTTACTTGTCTCTAAGTTTGTCTTTCACATTCCTTCACCTTCTAAACTCATGCATTTCAAGTTGTTGCAGTTCACTGTCTTCTTAATTTCTTTGGAATTGTTTTAAGAAAATTTTCTCTATATTTATTCATAGAAGCTCTTAACTGGTTATATTTGGCATTCTTTGTGCAAAGTTATAGACTGTAGCATTTCACTCCCTTTGACATTTAATCAAATAGTTTAAAAATCTCCACAAAGTGTTATCTCATTTGTCAAATGGTTAGTGTGCTTGGTTGATGCGAGCCATCATGAAGACTCTCCATTTAATACTTGCAATTGTTATTTAGTGTAAAATATTGTCATTTTCTACCTTTTTCATCTTGTCTCAATGATTGTAAAAACTCCTAATTATGCATTGTCCTATCCAACAATGCAGCCTCCAATAGGATTGTCACAAATTTTGGAGTTTTTATCCTTTTAGGTACCATATATTTGTCCTTATGTTCTCTATTTACCACATCTACCCTTTTCTTCAATGTTAGTGATGGAATCTCAATGCAGTGACATGCCATAACATGCTAGTAGTTATGTACCTTTGACCAATGTAGATAAACACACTATGTCAAGCATGATCTAACATGTCTTATTGACTTGCACTAGTAAATGCACCTTGCCACTGTCGTTTGGAACTATAATGTGTAAAATCTCTTACCAACTGGAATCTATAAGGCATAAAAAATGTCATGTTTTATCAAGTACTGTCATTGTGCTCATCTTCATCCATTTACTTGCCTTTGAACTTGTTTCTCATATACCTTCATGTTCTAGACTCATGCATTTCTTGTTGTTTTAGTTCACTATCTTGTTACTGTGTTTGGAACTTTTTTATAGAAAATTCTTCTACTTTCATTCATATAAGCTCTTAGTTGGTTATAAATGGCATTCTTTGTGCAAACTTACAGCCTGTAGCATTTCACTTCCTTTGACATATAGTCAAATAGTTGATAAATCTCCACAAAGTGCTATCTAATGTGTCAAATGGTTGGTGTGCTTGGTTAATGCCATCCATCATGAAGGTTGTCCCTTTTCATGTTTGCCACTATTATTTGGTGTAAAAGATTGGCATTCTCTTCCCTTGTCATCCCATCACAATGATTGTAAAAACTCTTCATTATGCACTGTCTTGTTCGACAATGCAGCCTCCAGTAGAACTACACACTTTTTGGGCTGGATATTTGTCCTTATGTTCTCTGTTTTCCATGTCTGCCCTTGTCTTCAATTTAAGTCTTGTAAAAATAGTCTTTCACCTATCATTCTACTTCTGTGATGAGTCTAAATGTAATGACATGCCATAACATGTTGTCACTTGGTATAGTTTAAGCCATAATGTTTTGAATGCTAAATCATTTAACAATCCTTTTTTTTTTTGGTTTTTTTATTTTTTTATGGGTAAGGAAGTTGATGTAATCAGTTTATGATTAATGAAGGTTGGATTTTTTGCAATATTTCATGATTATGTTCAGTTAAACAATCTTGTTCCAACATTTTCTTTAGGTCTATATGGTATATTTTGGAGAACCATTTATTGTAGATGTTAGAGCATTGAATCATAGTCATTTTGGATTTTGTAGAATTTAATTCCATTTAGTATTAACAAATTAAGATATCCAAAATTTTGTGCAAACTATTCCAAACCCTCATAGGGTAATGTGAAGGTTTAATGGTGAATTTGTGTATTATGAATTCATTCAAGATAAGAGTCTGATTAAAGATATTTTCATAGGGGACATTGACAGTCCATTAGGAGATTACTTGTTGAAAGAGTTTGGGATCCAAGCCCAAACTATTGGGACGCTGACCCCCACCTTATTTTGGGATAGATATGATGAACTACAACTGATTGAATACCTAAATGAATTGAAGATCAGTGATTAGAAATCACCAAGTTACTAAAATGATATGTAAGATAATTAAATCAATCATTATGTTGTCATTGATGTCAACTAGTTTTGACAGTACTTATCATGTTAGTTACAAACATCTAAACATCTATAAAAAGAGAGAAAAGATGAAGAAATGAGATATCTACATGGAGGAAGATGGATATGACAAATGAGAATAAGGGATACTTTGGGTAACTAATTGATGAGTCTATGATCTCATATTGTTGACTTGATTATGTTGCATTAATCTATTATGTAGAAGGAAGCAAAATTGTACAAGGCAATGTGGTTGGTAAATGAAGCACTTCAATATACACTAAGCCAGTGTAGTGTATACTGAGCAACAGTATTAACCAAGCTTGTGTTCGCCGATGCATTTCTTTGTTAACTGAGTATGGATGAAAGTATTAAATTCTTAGTTCAGCCGATTGAATTTGATGAGATGGAAATTGTTATGATTTCAAGATTGAGGATAAAGTTTGTTATGAGATCCGCGGAGGGAAAAATTTGAAGAAGATCTAAAGGATGAAATTGAAACATGTTATTGACACAACTGCCAAGGAAGGTTTAAGAGGCAAAATCAACGAAGAAGGATAAGTGACAAAATCTGATGGTTGATATGAAAATGGTTTATCTATCTATTTAAGAGATATAGGTTTCATTGTTGAAACTATGCCAGAAGAAAGAAGATTGCAGAGATTTTGTGTGAATACAATTTCATGCGTGCCTGATCAGACTGGTTAAAGAAGAATCAAACTACAGAACAGTACCAAGCATCAGAGAGCTATTACCGAGTGAAAGTAAGTTGAGGAAGTGAATTGAATTATTGATCAGAGGATTTGTATGGGCTTAGAATAGATCTAAACATCTGCAAGTTAAGTTGTATTGTAATCAGATCAACTACTATTTTAGTTTAACCATTGATACAGAAAAATCTCCTAACCGAGTGGACTTAACCATCTTAATTATGTTATGCCCCTATGTCATTCAAGGACTATACATTGTTATCTTATTAACCCCATAGTGAATGCTGGTCGAAAGTTAATTGTTAGTCTTAAATCCTCTAACAAGGTCACACCTAATAGTGTGCTTGTAGCCTTTAACAGGGTTGGCTCTTCACCGAGCTCACTTCAAAAGAGTGAAAATTATTTTGGGTTACCAGTCCCAAGTGGTTTTTCCCTTAACAGGGTTTCCACGTTAAATCATTGTATTATGTGTTTATGTGATGATTGTTTTATTATCATACTTTACATACTGCATATTTGATTTGGTCGGTAATCATAGTGAGTTAATTCATTGGTAATCAGTAAAAGGCACAGATAGTTTAATAGTTTATGTTACTGAGATGCAAAATTTATTGAAATTGTTTTGAGTATTACATCTTTTTATTTGGGACTGTAGGATAACTGATCTAACTGATTCACCCCCCTCTTAGTTATTCTAACGAGATAGCCATTACTTGGATTTACACAAGCCCCTCCTTGGTAACATTACAACTTCCTTTCTTGAGTCAAATAGTATATAGGATTAAATAAGGCCTCAATATATAATTATAAATACTTCATTGTATATTTAATCATAGTTTCAGACTTCAACATTTACTTGATACAGTATTGAATGAATTCCATAGTTTGATCATGTGATGGCATATATACATATCTAATTCAGATATGTCAATCCTTAATAGCGCGCGCGTGTGTGTGTGTGTGTATACTATGTAAATGACTCTAATATCATCATACTATATAGAATTGAGATATAATATTCTGCAATACCTTCCATACTTAATTATTAATTTGTTAATCTTTATTCAAGTCCAAACGATGCATTATTTCTATGATGAATACATGCTTTATGTTGTAATCACATCCCTTCTTAATAACTATTAATCAATGACTTACTTCAATGACTCAATTCAACATTCTTGATTATCATTGATCATATTATTAAGAGGTGTCATTTCTTCTAGTCACTGTTGTAGCTTTATTCGATGCTAACCAGATTAATCTTATGGATTGTGTATCGATAATAATAGTGTCTTATAGCTATCTACAATTGATCATTTCCTTTAAATAGGATGGATAGTCAATATGCTAATGTTTTGTAATTGCTAACTCAATCGTATATATCCAATAATTGGACAGACAGATCTATTATGCAAATCAAACCATTCATGATTGTTGATTGCTTGTTATCTCTAATCATTGTCTTCTATACAGCTGTTATCTGGAACTCAGCAACCATGATAATGTATGATATTCATTGATCCTTATTTAGATACAATAGATTATAATTATGTACTCTTAGACATCAATCCTTTTCTTTCATTGGAATTGCTTATCTTACATATTATATTCTATTCCTCGTATTCTTATTTCTTACATGCCTTCACTATTCTCATCATTAATCAGATTGATATTCTTAAAGGTCTATTCTATTGTAGTATATTTATTGCTAACACCATATAAATCACCTGGCATATATTAGATAGCTTCCTTATTTTGTCCCTGCAATGCCAATCTCATTTGTATATTTCTATTCTCTATGTTTCTTCCAATCTAACCCCACACCATCCTCCAAGTTTGGAGCCTGAGTTGCATATGTATCTTCCCTGGTGGAAGGTGGGCATCCGTTCATAGCATAAAGGTACCCGTAAGTATCCCATCATGCCTCTTTGCCCATTTTCTCAATGTTATTATCATTAATTAATAGACATTGGCTATTAAGAGATTTCAGTTTAGTATGTAGTTGATGCATTATAACGACTATAGGAAAGCTCTATAATATTTTATATATATGCTAAGTTTATTATAAAGTTCTAATTACTGGAAAAAATAGGTTTTGAAGGGACCTGAAACCCTTTACAATTCAAGCATCACAAGATCGGAAGGTAAGATTATAACACTAGAAAAGAGGCAAACAACATCAAACTACCCAAAAAAGGGACTACATAGCTAGAGACATAAGGGACAAAACACTAGTTCAAAAGATAGCAGAAAACACAAAACACCAGCACAAAAACCAACCTAAGCATCCACATACATGACCCCTGCTTGTTCATCCAGAGTCTTCTCCATTTTGGCCTGGATATTGTCCACCCAACTAATGACACTTTTTAGCTCCTCAACATTCTTCTTCATAAGAGGGGATTTTTTCTTGTTGCTCCCGCAGGTTCTAGAACTGGGGCCTCCTCTATCCACCAGGGGATCATTTCTATGATCACTGTCCTCCTCTAGAGCTTTATCTAGCAGATTTACCAAGGCCTTGAGGTTGGTGCTGGAGGCCTTCATGCTATCCATGCTATGTTGGAGGATATTAGTAAGAGTTTTATCCACTTTATCCATTCTTTTATTAATGTCTGTAGCAAGGGAGTTAGAAGTGCCCTCCTTGAGGAAGGAATCAACTTTTTCTTGAAGGACAACATTATTTGCTTCAAGTTTACTGCACTTCAGGTGGAGCCTTTTTATCTCATGGAAGCACCATTTGCTGAATCTGAAGGAGTAGAGAGCCTCAACTTTGGCAGTTTGAAGCACACCAGCAGTAACTTCCTCTCTGTCATCAGTCTTCAAAAATCATCTTAATGGATGATTCTCTGACTCTCCTCTCACTGGAATCCTCACTACCCTCCCGAATATTGTCTTGAGAGTCATGGCAGACTGGCACATCATGCCTCATACTAGCAACAAAATCATCCAAGATGGGGACCTCTTCTTTGTGAAAATCCCTTTCGATTTTGTGCTTCTTGGCATACTAGATAGTAGTGTCAACAAGATCTTCAAGACTATGAGAGTTGTGCGCAATGGTACCTTCTAAATTGGCCCCTTCCACAGCTTTGTCTTTCAGCTCAACCACACTTTCCTAATTCTTGTTCTCCAGGTCCTCTTCCTCGGGCACATCCTTCTTATCAGTACACATTGGAGCATAATCAACTTCCCTAGGTTGGGAATCACCAATATCCTTATGGTGGGCTCCATCATCCACTTGATTTTTCATCTCTGCCATCTTTGTATTATCCTTATTAAACTCCTTATTGTTAACCTCCTCCTTTCCACCATGGGGGGTAGTAATGTCATCAGAATCATCAGTATCCTCCCTTTCCCTGCTAGGGCTCTACAATTTAATCTCTCCAATTTCACCCTCTTCAGAGTCCTTAGTCTCATAATCCTCAGAGTAGTCCCTGACTTCAGTCTCTCCTGAGCAGATTTTATTATAATGTTATTATAATATTATATTATTGATTGAATAAATAATATATATTATAATTTATAATTTATTATAATGTTATTCTAATATTATATTATTGATCAAATATAAATATATATTTATGTAGGTATTTATTATTTTAATTTATAATTAATTTATTTAGTTATTGTTAGAGTAATAAAGTGTTTTACTGATTAAGTGAATCATGTTGATTTAATTATTCAGTCACTTATTACCTCTTTTGACTTAAGCTAAACTTTAGGCATATAGTAACTAATTGTTTTATTAATTATTATTGTGCAACCTAGGTTTTACCTTTTTAGGTTTTCTGATCTCCTTTTATAAGGATTGATCTCATAACACTTTGTAACCTTTTCTGACATTTCATTATTGATTGCAACTTTTGTTTTTGCACATCAAAGATTTCTCCTCTCTCGTGGATTCATACATTCAACTCTTCGTAGTTGTTTGCTTCTCTCTCTTTCTGTGACAGGTGTTTGTGTGCAGGTGTTCTTGGGAGCTATGGGTTTTTTTTCATCAACTCTAATATGGTATCAGAACTTCAGATCTATTTGCCCATGTCCTCTTTTTGAGAGATTTGGTCATGTTCGCCAGTTATAAGTTTTTTAGAGGGTTTCCTGAAAAATCTGGGGGGGACCTCTTTTTCTAGTCACCTTGGGCTCAAATGGACCTCACTATTGTGTTCAGAGAGCCCAAGAACCCCCAGATCCATATAAAATTTGTCCAATTTGGACAAAGTTGGAATTTGTGGCAATTTTTTTTGCAACTAGCCCCGACATGGATCCTGAGGCACTTTGGGCCCAAACAGACCTCGTCATTGAGCTCACAGTGCCCAAAAACCCCCAAATCCATTTAAGCCACATCCAATTTGGACACATTTTCATTTTGGGGATTTTTTGGTACCAGATGGCTTGGCACGCTTCTTGCAGCATAATCTGTACGAATTGGCACGCTTCTCAAGGTGTAATTCTCTATTTTGGTATGCAATTCAAGATTTAAAAAAATTACTATTCAGTGCGTAAATCAAGATAAAAATTGGCACACAAATCGATGCAAAAAACTATATATTTTTAGCACGCATCCCGAGGTGCGCATGCAATTTTGAATTTTTTTTTTTAGTGGTGACAGCCATTTGGCTGTCAAATTTAAGCCCCTCATTTGATGATGTCAGCATGCATCATCATCATCATTTGTACCATTTTTGGGCCCTCCAGCATAGCAGTTGGTATTTTGCTCATAACTTGAGCATATGGTATCAAAATTTGGCAAACGAGATATTGTTAGAAAGTTGGTTCCAAGATCTATCTAGATTTGGAGATTTGAATTTTTTATTTTGTTTTTTTGATGGTTTTTTTTTACTGTCAAAGCCAGATGTTTAGTTTTGCACTCCGAGAGCTCTATCTTGCACATTTGGACTCCGTTTTGGGAAAATGATATATCATTGGAAAGCTTGTTCTGAGAGCTTTCCAATGTTGTGAGTCTTTTTTCTAAATTCTACTCCAGGTATATTTTATTCATATTTTTGCATTATTGTAATCTGGTGGATATCTTGGATGTTTCAGGTCCTGGGATCTCTTCCCTTTGAGGGATGGCTCATCATAGGTTGTTCTTTTGTTTCAGCAGCCTTCTCTCTTGTTTGAGCAGTGTATACTTCACTTTTGTAGCATTTGTTTATGCGCGTGCACTGAGATAAAGTGTTATTCTATTGCATGTATGATAGTTTGCACATGTTCATGCTCTATGTACTTGCACTCCATTATAAAGTGTCAAGTTTGATGTTTGCCTTTGTTTGCCATCTACTTTTTTCATGTGAGCATTCCTCCAACGAAATTAGCCTCAGGTATCTCTATATGTGTTTGTACTCTCTCTGCAGTTCATATTGGATGATCTTTTCAGTGTACCTATCATTAATCCCTTGTCAGCATTACAGGGGGGTTTCTACTGTTGGTTCTACTGCTTCCTTAGTTTGATAGTGTGAGCTATGTATTTAGTATTTGATTCTATGTACTAGGTGGATGCAGTGGCTGGGTACCTATGCATTCCAGTGAGATGGACCATTTACCTTATGGACACTCTTTTATTTCCTATTTTTGGATGCACTCTTCCAGCTTTGATTGATCATCTCTTAAGACTTTGGTGTTTATACCATTTGTATCTTCGAGTTCAAGTGTTTGCCTTTGTTTGCCTCCTAATTCGAGTAGTGTCATTTGAGGGAACTCATGCAGATTACAATCTGTATACACCTAAAAATGGTCACCTAGACTATTAGCCCCTTTTGCTAAATCACTAATTGCTTATTCTTGATCAAATCCTAGTTCTATCATTTATTCGATTATTTTCTATGGGCTAACCATCTTATCCTAAGTTTTTATTTATGTAAAAGGAATTTCCTCCCCTTTTAATAAATAAAAAGCCCCCACTTTTCCTCTTATCCTAAGTTGCACAAATAAAGCATTATTCTTATTTTATAAAAAGGGAAAAAAACACTTTTTGTCTCATATGGACACAAAAGTCAACTCTTATTTTCCTATTGGAGGATACTTGTGCACATGGATTGCTCCTCTTTTAAGCTCCACCGTTGATTAAATCTTTTGCCTCTTAATCTCCATGGTCCATTTCTCCTCATTTCCTATAAAAGGAGAGCTCTCTTCTTCATTCTAGATCCTCAACTTTTTATGCTAACTTTATGCTGCAGGTTTTCTAGGTCACTTTAGAGATTTTGAAGATTTGGAGCATTCTTAGCATCTACATCTCATTCTTGCATTCTACATCTCATTCTTGCATTCTTAGCTTAGCTTCATATTTATGCTTTCTTAGATTAACTTCATTTCTATGCTCTAGATTAGCTCACATAGATTAATTAGCTTGGGTTGTAACACTTGCATATTTCTTTTCATAGCTTAGCTTGCATTTCCATTTCTAGCATAGCATTGCATTGCATTTTCATTCTTGATTCTTGAGGATATTGGCATTCTTTCCCTTGTCTTCATTGAATCTCTCATTGCATGGTTTACTAGCAAGGTTATAGGCTAAATAGCTCTAGCTGAGAGCATTCTTAAAAACCCTTGCACTCCATGCCTAGGGAGCTATGGATCGATTTGTGAGGGCTCATTCTTGAGTTTCCTTGCATGTAATCATTCATAGAAGTGTGACACATTTATAGCACACACAATCTTCTCTACCTAGTCATATTTCAGTGGAGGATCTTCAGATCAACAGTTACTTCTTGATAGAGTTTGTAGTTTCTTGCTTCAGTGATGTTGTACATGTTCATCTTTGTTCCTATTTTCTAGAACATTCCTAGTTTTGGAGGGTTTTTCAGTCCTTCAGACTAGTCTTGGTCTCTTTTTGGAGTAGACTTTTTTCCATATGGTTTTCTCTATTTCTCCGCTTTGTAGAGACTCTCTTTTGTACTTGGGTACCTAATCAGGCCTTTTATTGTCGGGACCCATTTTCTCTCAATATTTCTTTCTAGGTTTTTAGCTTCTCCCAAAGTTCATCTTAAGGGGGGGTGTTAGAGTAATAAATTGTTTTATTGATTAATTGAATCATGTTGATTTAATTATTATGTCATTTATTACCTCTTTCGACTTAAGCTAAACTTTAGGCATATAATAATTAATTGTTTTATTAATTATTATTGTGCAACCTAGGTTTTACCTTTTTAGGTTTTCTTATCTCCTTTTATAAGGATTGATCTCATAACACTTTGTTACCTTTTTTGACATTTCATTATTGATTGCAACTTTTGTTTTTGCACATCAAGGATTTCTCCTCTCTCGTGGATTCATACGTTTAGGTCTCCATAGCTGTTTGCTTCTCTCTCTTTCTGTGACAGGTGTTTGTGTGCAGGTGTTCTTGAGAGCTGTGGGTTGTTTTTCATCAACTCCAATAGTTATTTATATTTTACTATTATTTATTATTTAATTTTTATTTCAAGAACAAGACATCACACAAAATACACAACGATATATATTAATGCAAAGTAACACCTAAAGATAAATATCTAGACTAATCACCAACCAGGATGCCGCTAGTGATTACTCTGGATATTTATCTTTAGGTGTTTTTTTTAACATTCCATATTTGGTTGAAATTTTGACTAACCTTAGTCGAAACCCTCACCAAGTCTGGTCTAAAAATTGACCATTATGTGTCAAAATTTAGCGTCGTGGGTTTGGCATCCTAGTCGGACGGGCCAAACATTTCGACCAATATTGGTCTAAATTTTGACTAATTTTGGTCGAAAACCTCACCGAGACTGATGTACATATCGACCATTATGTGTCAAAATTTAGCATCATGGATTTGGCATCCTAATCGGGTGGGCCAAATATTTTGACCGATAGTGTTCGCAAGTTCGACGAATAAAATTGCCAATTGCAGATGTCAGTTTTGACCAAGATTGGCGTAGAACATTCTACGTTAACAATGATATGTCAAAATTTTGACTAGGAAAATAGTGACAAGACCATTCGTAGATCATTCGACCAATCTTGGTAGAAAGTTTGACCATTTGTTCATAAAAAATGGGTGCCAATTGTACTAGTGTAAGAGGCAAAAGAATGAGTGCTTGAGATGAAGAGGCAAAAGGAGATGCAAGGAGATGCGAGGATAGGTATAAATGAGTGGTGAGGATTAAGAGGCAAAAGGGAAATGTTAGGTAAGAATAGGACAAAATAGTATTTGAAAGCACAAATCCCTTTTAATTGCTAATTAATCATGATTAAGTATGCACACATGTGAATGTGTTCTTTTAATAAAAGTGTGGGAACTTTATATTAAAAGTAATGTTTTAGCAATTAAATAAATATGCAAGCTCTACAAATAAGACCATAGTATAAGCTTGATATAAGATTTTTTATTTAATTATGCAAAGGGGGTTTTAAGGGTTACTCTACATAATAATGCTTAGCAAAAAGATGATTTGATCGAAAGGGGGGCTCAAATTCTAGTAGACCAATTTTAGGTGATTACAGGGAGAATTTCAACTATGCATCTCCATTGTGCTTCAGTCGAGTTTCCAAAAATCATAGATTTGTCCAACTTCTCCTCAATTTTCAAAAAGACACTTCTTTTGTTCGTCCAAGTGAACCCACCATTTCTAAACTCTAATTCAATCAACCCATTGTTAGTAATGAAATATGAAAAGTCTTTCTGACTTTTCCCACACCATCCTAGACCACCTTTTTTATCTAAGGGGTTGAGTATCACATTGAAGTCACCTCCCAAAATGAACATTGAATTTGGATCATTGTTAAGAATGTTTGAGAGTTCCTGCCATAACTCTCTCTTACTAGTTGGGTTGTTTGGACCATAAATGTTTATGGCATTGCCATTTTTTTGAGTCAACACAAATCCATTGCCAATTCCTCTCTTTTCTAATCACTGACATATCTACAATTGATTCATTCCATAGCACTCCTAATCCTCCAAATGCACCAATAGTGTCTGAGAAGCACCATTTCTATTTGCTAAAACATCTGTTGAAAGACTCCACATCAAGGCCTTTTAATTTTGTTTCTTGTAAGAATACTAAATCGGGTTTCGCTTGATCAAGACATCTTTTGATCAGGAAAATTTTGTTAGGGGCATTACAACCCCTGATATTACACGATAGGACCTTCTTGGCTATCAAGAAAAGACATAGCCTTTTATCTCAATTTTCTTTTCCTTGTTGCATTTCCAGCTATTTCTAACTTCATTTTGTTTTTCCTTTCTCCCCTCCTCTCCTTTTCCCATTTTTTTGCTTTACTTTGTAGAGATGAAGATTGTTTAATAGTTCTAGCTTCCATATTCATGGATTCTCAGATAAACCCAACTCATCTTCACCAACCATCTCATCTTCTGATCCATATTCTAAATCAGAATCCTCTGTATTTCTCCCACTATCTTTAACCATCTCAAATGAGTTTTCCAAATTCCTTATAAGGGAGATTGGGATATCCTTAAAATGAGCCTCTTCACCTCCACACCCTTTAGCTTCCCCTTCATTTTTAGCCTGATCCCCTATTACTTTTGGGTGAAAATGAGTCCTGAAATCAATCTCTACATCCAACTTTTCTATCCTTTCGTTCATCCTTTGATCTCTACTTCCTTCATCGATAGATCTTTCCCAAGACAATCTGCCATGAAAGCTATTAGTAGTTATCCTCTCCTCTATATTTTGCATAAGATGTGACATTTTCAACACATTCATATTATCAAGATTAGGATGGTGCCTGACCAAAATTGCTTGTAGACCAAATTCCTCATTATGGTTTTGAGAAAAAAAATTCCCCCGTTTGATTTGGATTACAAGGGCTATTTCCTCCATTAATTAGTAACTCATCCTCTAACTGAACTAATCTATGATCTACGAATTCTTGAGACAAGCTACAACTTTTGTTTTCAAAACTTAGGTTTATTTCACCCTTTTGACCCCCTCCCATTTCTTGCTACTTTTGGAGATTTAACCAGTCTTCATTTTTATTGTCTCATAATAAGTTCCACCCATTCCTGAAGTTCACAACCTCCACCTTCTTTATTATTTTCTATAACTCTAATTAATTAATTCATTAATGAGTTGCAATCCAATCCTTTCCCCTTTACAATCCTTGTTGTTTTAGAAGAGAATTTACCATTCACATTCTACCCAGAATCAACCTCCTTTGTCCTATCAATCTCAATTGGTCACCTCCAAATGCCCTCCCCGATTCTAATTTCTACCGTGTCTAGCAAAGGATGAAACTCTTGCCATAAGATCATGATTCTAGAATAGTGTAGTCTTATTTATCCAATGCTTCCTCTTCTTTGATGAATGATCCTAACTTATTACCAATAAGTTTTAAGGTCTCGCGATCTCATTATTCATGTGGACGATTATGTAGTTTGATCCAAATCAATAACTCCTTTATCTTTTCCTTCTTTGGATCAAAATTTGGAGACTAGTTAGGGGTGAATGCACAATAGTGGGTTACACTTTTTTGCCAACTTTGACACTGAAATGTACATTCTGAAAAAAAACTTCACATTTGAACACCTGTTGCCGCTAAACTACTACAAATTTGAAGATGATGTAAATTAAAGTCCTTTACAATTATGTGTATAGATTCCAAATATATTTTTTTGAAATTTTTTGGAATTGATTTGAATCCATCTTTCTATCTCCCTCAAAAACTAATTTTTTGCAGAAAACAACATTTTTTAAGAGTGACACTCACTTGTTTAATCATTTTTTTTTTTCTAAAATAGATATGAATGTGCTTCTTTCGAATTTAGTTTTGTAACATCCATATCTAATGTGTGCAATTGGTTTCATGACTTTATCCTCAGTATTTCATATTTTATTAAGGTTTGAAGTTGAATTAACTGTAATTTTGACATATGTTCATTTGTTCAATTGTAACTTGTTGTGTAGGTGTCCAAATTATTATTATTATTTTTTGTTACAAAGAGGACTTCAATACCTAGTGCATAGATATTTTTCAAAAAAAATTTCACTTGTTTATTATTTTTACATAAGCGTTGAACACAAATATCAATGTTTGGTGAGAAACCTATGTCTAATTAATCTAAAAAAATCATAATAAACTCAATATATATTAAAATCATACCATTACAAAGCTAGTTTCGAGTACTACTATTGTGCATTTGGGTTTGTCAATATTGTTCCATTTGAGCCCTCAATTTGAGCTCCAAAGACCATAAAATTGCAGAAAATGTGAGAACTTTGGGGGATCATTTTTAATAGGGGGTTTCGATAGAAACTACTTTAGATAGAAACCCCTTTCTATTGAAATTCTATGGGATAAATTTTAATAGAAACTATTTTTTATATAATTAAAAAACCCCTATTATAATGGGTTTCGATCGAAACCCCTTTATTATTAATAAAAAAAATTAAAAAATACTTTCGATCAAAAGTGAGTTTCAATCGAAAGTTAAGGTGGGAGAACTTTTGATCGAAACCATTTTTGGCTTTCTATCGAAAGTCACTTCCGATCAAAAGTGGCAAAAATTGCAATTTGGCTAAAAGTGTTGAATTCCTTCCTCTAAAAAAGTGTAACCCACTATTGTGGGTTCACCCTTAGTATTGTAGAGCCATTTTCCATCCATCATGAACGAGCCACTATTAAAGATCTAGTCTTTGTCCTTAGCCATAGGGAATGTGACCAGATAAAAGCCATTAGCTAGGGTTTTTAACACACATTCCTTTCCCCATTAATCATCACACCACTTTCTAACCCTACTGAAGGATGGCCATAAACCAGACCATTTCATGAAAAAAGCTATTTATTTTTAAAAAATCACATAATCACTCCATTCCTTGTTCTCTATCACCAAAGAAATAACTCAGGCGTGTTCAACCTAATTGCTTACCTTTTGTTGCTCTGTTGTGTTCTCTAAGGTTTTTGGCCGCCAAAATTTCTTTTTTTTTATGCTTGAAATTAAATCCCTCATCAACTTGCATCGGCCCCAATTTGTTATTAACATGTTGGACATTATCTTTAATTCTTCGACTATTACTAGAGGGAACAAAAACCTTATTTTCAAACATTGTCAGAGCCTTCCATGCTTGCCTCTATTGAAAACCCGATTTGGTCTTAAAACCGGTCTGAAAATGTCTATTAAAGGGTCATCTAAACTGGGTTCCACCATTGTAGCGTAAACCTTGGTGTCATCGAAACCCAAATATTCTCATCCTCTACTGCTCCACCATTCATTTCTCGCTCACTTTGTTAACACAATAATAGCTTTTAGTTAAGAAATAAGCATAATAAGTGTTTCCAATGAAAAATTTGTAGAGATTCATTTAATCAAACATTTACTAGGTAGCAAGCTAATCAATGAAAAACCCTTTAAAATAGTGTATTGCCATTTTCATAAAATAATAGAGGTGACAAATTAGACATGTAGTTATCCATTACATTATAAGATAGATAGAACAAAATTATGTACGATTTGCCTTACATGGTCTTATGTTCTCTGTTTTTGGCTTAATGGTAAGAGTAGCAAATTGTTCCTTTCTCAGTTGGTTGTTTAGTTTGAAGAGCACTATTGTTATATTCGAACTAACAGTCTTTTGACTATTTTCTTATTTGTAATTTTTTTTTACATGCATTTATTTGATAACAAAATAAACTATGTACCATTTTCTCTACCAATAAAAGAAAACACTTTCTAAACACCCAAAATAAGTGGTTTGCTTCATATAGGCTTCAAATTTGAGAGTCACCCCTACCTGTCATATAATTTTTTATGACAGTTTGGTCATTTGAGTGCCTTTCATTGCCTTTCATTGTATGTTTTAAGAAAACTCTTGATCGCAATTTTTTTTAATTTAAAAATAATCTATATTAAATTCTTTTAAATTTAAATATTTCTATCAATTTAATTAGTAATATTTGTTAAATATAATAAATATTTTATTTTTAATAAAATAGTACAAAAAATCTAATTATAATTTTAAAATATATTATTACATATGCAAAAATCTCAAGTTTTTAAGTACATATATTTTATTTTAAAATATTCTAAATTAATATGAATATATAATAAACAATATAGAAACAAATATATTATAAAATAATATATATTAATATTATAAAGTAAAATATTATATTACTATAATAAATTTTTACTATTTATTAATAATTTTAAATATGTATTTACGATTTTATAAAAATATAATAGATTCATCAGTCCAATAAATTTTCAAGCTGTCATATGACCAATACGGCCATCAAATTTCAGGAGCCTTCATACATGCTCTAATTTTTCAATCTACGAATATCCATATAAAAATCTTATAATTTTTCAATCTACGAATATCCATATAAAAATCTCCAGTCACCCTCAAGAAGCTTTAAAGTTCCAAATAGAAAATAGGTATCTTTATAATTGCAAATATTATATTTGACTACAACCACAAAGCGGAATGGACTAAGATATCCTTTACCAGCGCTACATCTCTCCCCTCATCTGTTTTATAGTGTATAGAATTTTACTTTGAGATTTGCAGAGATTAATTAAACTTCACTTGGCAGAAAAGATTCACTTTCGTACGGCGGCATCACTTTGTTTTCTCATTTAACTATCAGATTTTGTAAGTGTTACTTAGGTTCACAATGCTGCTTTCTTTTCACTGAAGCATTTCAAGCAGAGCTGAAGAAATTAGCTGGGAGGGGTAAAGAAGAGGGTGGACAAGTATGAATCAAATATTAATTATGCGCCATATGCCCTGCCCTACTGCTCAATTTGGTCGTCGCCATGGCATTGCCTGTTCTCCTTCATCCCCTCAATTGCCTCTTGCACAAGCTTATTTGATGCGGGGGACAAGCTTTTATTCATTTCACATGCAATTATGGCCTTTTAATAGGAGGAAAAGTAGAGTGTGGTGTGGACGTGTAGATGACAATTGGAGCGAATTGGACGCAATTTACGCAAGATGTAAAATGTGGAAGTGGAAAGGTTACAATATCAACTACTTTGTTGAAGGAAAAGGACCAGCATTACTGCTCGTTCATGGCTTCGGTGCTTCCATTGGTCACTGGCGCAGGTATTCCTTCTTACTCTATCATATCTCTAGATAATTTTACTTGAAATTGCTCACAAACAACAGTGTTATGTCAATACTCACTGAAAAGAGTGTCATATCAACACATAACTCAGAACAAAGGGTAAATCTTTGCAGAATAACCCCATGTCCACATGAGATTTTCTACTTAAATTTACGCAACTAGAGTGTTCCCATAGAAAATTAAAATTGTTGAAAAAAGATAATAAAGAATCCTTTCTTATATTTATGGAGCAGCTATTGTTTAGGAAATAAAAATAAGCTTAAAATAAAGAGGGAGCTTAAAATAAGCAACAACTGTGTATTGAAAAACACAGCAAAATTAGAAGCTGCATGGACCACCAGCTCCACAAATTATTTTTAAAAAATTATGCAGCAACTGCTAGGTTAACATTGAAATGACTGCTTAAAATAAGCAGCAAAATTAGGAGCTGCATGGGGCCACCAGCTCCACAAATTACTTTTAAAAATATTATGTGCTAGTCAAAATAAACTAAGCAGTTGCATGGGGCCTTGCCCTAACCTGCCCTCTAAAGGATGCTAATACACGGGTTAAAGAGAGTGGTCAAACATGGCCAAGTGACTTGGAAAGGTTGTCTCCGCGCTGGTAAATCTCTTCGTGCATGACGGACTTTACAAATCTTTCTTATACCACTTCTTGTTGATGTGGGATAAACACACACTGACAGCATTATCTAGCTGCCTCCATCATGGAATTAGCAGCTTTCCTCAACGATCATCAAATGGTCCCTAAGAATGTCATCTAGAGCATGGTCTATACTCTATACTAATAGAAATTTGCCAACCAATCTTTGAAGCGTTAAAGTACTCATTAGAAAGACAGATAGCTCCCAAGGCCACAGAACTTCCAGTCAAGGTGGACAAGCTCATTGTTAGAGTTTTTACCATGAGTTTCTCAGTCGTTCTCGCAGTGATAGCCCAGCAGTGAGAGCAGCAGATCCAGACATCTGGGCAGCCGAGAGGGGAGCATGGAGAGGAGAATAAGGCCAAGCTATTTAGCGAATATTCTTTGAAACAAGAGCCCAGTTAACTACTTGAGACTTGAGTAATTTGTGGATGTAACTTAGTCTCAATTTCTTTGATTGTGAGTTCTTAATTGTTAGATTAGGTAGAGTGATTAGAAAGACTAATTTTGATTGATCAGTCAATCTGAGTGTCACTTTATATTCATCTAATTTCTCATAGGTAGATGCATAATGCTCTTGTTAATTTAAAGGGCACATATCCTAATCTTAACGATTCAAACTTGAGATAGCTGTTAATGTTTTCGAACCAGAATAGCAAGATTAAATAAGAATGCAAGAATCAGAAATACAATAACAGATGATACAATTATTATCTTGGGAAAAACCCTTCTCACCAAGGGAAACAACCCAGCCCACAGAAAGATAGATTTTTTATTCAGATTATCAAGTCAATTACAGAAATCGCCGCCCCTTATTGATGTCTTCAACATTCAATGATCAGAACCAATAAAATCAACAGAGAATCGCCTCATGAAGTCACAATGCACAGATATTAAAAATCACAGTTTAATCTCAATACACATATAATGCTGCTCACACACCGAGCATGGCATCAATATCTGCAAAATGGAATATGCACGATATTCTCGCACACAACAATACTCTCAATAACATGAAGCTCATCAAAATCACAATATTACAATTATCACTGATACACCTGAGAGACGACACTCTCGACAATTCAAAAATATCTCAGATACAAATATGAACAGTCTCTTCCAATGAATGAAGCAATGCAACACAAGATAAAAAAAGCCGCTGAGGATATGAAACAATGAAGATAGAAAACTGTCGTCTTCATCAATGCAACATTAACTAATATGCCGCAATGCCAAAAACAGTAACCAACAGTGAAGACAACTGGCCAGTAGTAACTGATGCCATGTCAGCATCCGAATGGTAATAGGAAGGAAGAACACGTGCATAATACAATGAAGGAAGAACCACCATGCCAACTAGGCACAAAGCCCCATACACATAATGCCAAATATGATACACACGAGCAAAAATACTGAATATGTGCATGTCTCCAAAGAATATGAACTCTGATGATACAAATGCGAACACAACAGGAGCAGAAAAGAACAGAGATATCGCATAGCATCAACAAGAGAACACGCTGAAAAGAAACAGAGAACATCAATGCGAGTAGGAGATCTATCTCACAACTACCCAAAAACTCAACACTCCCTCTTAGCAAGAGAGAGATCTTCAGTTTGTCATCATGACAAGTGCACATAGCTGCAACCAAAAAGAATGTCAACAAAAGTCTCATCATAGATTTTTCTCGATAAAAAAATTGTTATCTCATCATAACAATATTCACCATAGCTACTCCTAGAGGGTGAATTAGAAAAACAATTTATAAAGTCATGGAGTCACACACATGACTTCCACCATGGCTACTTCCAGAGAGTGGATCCACCATAGCTACCCCCAGAGGGTGGAACAAGGGATTTCACCTCGAACTTCTCTCGCAAAGAAGAACTCATTAACAAGGGATTTCACCTCGAACTTCTCTCGCAAAGAAGAACTCATTAACAAGGGATTTCACCTCGAACTTCTCTCGCAAAGAAGAACTCATTAACAAGGGATTTCACCTCGAACTTCTCTCACAAAGAAGAACTCATTAACAAGGGATTTCACCTCGAACTTCTCCCTCTCAAAGAAGAACTCATTAATAAGGGATTTCACCTCGAACTTCTCCCTCTCAAAG
The DNA here is from genome assembly GCA_027943335.1 of Chamaecyparis obtusa. NCBI lineage: Eukaryota > Viridiplantae > Streptophyta > Pinopsida > Cupressales > Cupressaceae > Chamaecyparis > Chamaecyparis obtusa. Next base: position 2,213,807 of record BSBK01000606.1, read on the forward strand.
AAGAACTCATTAACAAGGGATTTCACCTCGAACTTCTCTCACAAAGAAGAACTCATTAACAAGGGATTTCACCTCGAACTTCTCCCTCTCAGAGAAGAACTCATTAGCACATAAAATATCATCTGATTGTTGAGACTCCCTCTCAATAGGGGTAATGTTCTCATATCTTTGATTATCATAATACCAAGAAATTGGCTCCAATGTTTGTCCAACAAAGGGCTTTTGCAGTCACACTGCTACACAAGCTTGTTGATCCTTTGCACGGGACTTGTCAATCTACATCTGCCACTCAAGCTCCCTCTGAATCTGATTTCTACAGTTGAATACTCTCCCTCTAAATGTCATTTCTTCCTTTTGAAGAAAGTAATTGCAATGACAATCTGTATAGATTCTCCCTCTTCAATAGGGTTAAGTGCCATCAACTCAGTCTCATGACTGAAAACAGAATCCTCATGTTTGTTCCTTTCTTCAGCTTGCATGACTTTGCATAAAATCTCTCATCATCTTGTTGCTTCTTGATCCATCCTCTTTATTGTCTGAATTTCCTCACAATCCAGCAAAAATCTTTCGCCATCACAAAATTATAGTGCAGGCAGAGAGAGAAAAATCGAACACCAGCACATCCGCCTCCAAGGATCCTTAAGCTACATGATTTCAAAAGAATCACCCAATTCTTGCATTTCTTAAATTCCCAATTTTCTTATTCTGATTCAGGATCTTTACGAGACCCACTCTGATACCATCTTAATGTTTTCGAACCAGAATGGCAAGACTTAATAAGAATGCAAGAATCAGAAATACAATAACAGATGGCACAATTATTATCCTAGGAAAAGCCCTCCTCATCGAGGGAAACAATCCAGCCCACAGAAAGATAGATTCTTTATTCAGATTATCAAATTGTCTTCAACATTCAATGATCACTCAATGATCAGAGCCAATAAAACCAACAAAGTATCGCCTCATGAATTCACAATACACAGATATCAAAAATCACAGTTTAATCTCAATACACATAAAATGCTGCTCACACACTGACCATAGCATCAATATCTACACAATGGAATATACACGATATTCTCACACAAAAAAATACTCTCAATAACATGAAGCTCAACGAAATCACAATATTACAATTATCATCGATACACCTGAGAGACGTGTAAAGAACCTAACTGGCTCTCAGCTGCCAACTGGCTCTTACTCAAATTTAATTGCAATTGCTTTGAAATTTAAAACATATAAATCTTTTAAACATTTTCTCCCAAATTAAATAGAACCGAATTCAAACTCCTATGTAATCCATATGCTTGCTAGAACAATCAAATGTAATTACTAATATTAAAAGTCAATGAACATGATTTAATACAAATTGGCACCTTTCACAAAAACGCTGCCAGCTGAATTAATGAAACGCAGCCACTTCCTGTAAACACAAGTACTCTAAGTGCTGCCTCATGTAGCAAGACTGGCGTAACAATTTTTGACTCCTTGCATAACACTTAAGGGAGCCGCCTCAGCATATAGACCCAACAATAACAAAACGCAGCCAGGTAGAATGGAAACGCTGCCTTCTAGCAAGTTGTGAAACCCTCACAGGCTGCTGTAACACTTCAGAACTGTACGGCTTGGATCTGCTACCGTACGGCATCAATGATGTGCACATTCCGATTGCTTACAGCTTACAGCACAATTCATTGGCAATTAACTATCCAACTCAAAGTGCAAACAATTTTTGAAAGAAACTACGTTTCTTCAAAATGTTATCAAACCCTTGTTTCTTCCTCCATTTCGATTTCCTTCTCAGATCACTTTCAGACTTTACAAATTTGATGTAATGACATAAGGTAATGAAATCGAATTCTTCAAGGCATATATATAATACTTTAATGAAACTTCATTGTGACACTTTTCATTAGAGAGTCTTCTCCATCACAATAATAAATTAAAACATTAAAAACCAAAGTTATTAAATTAACATAACTTAATTTAATAACTTTTTATTATAAATGTGATGCACTGAATCTCACTGGCAAAAATCTTCAAACTTCTGACAACAGTACCCGAACTCATACTGCCCTGCCAGAAAAAGTCAACTGCCCAGAATAACCAACTGCTAAAAATAGTAAGTCCCTCAAACTGGAGATTCCCTGAACTCGGTCCTGAGACATTTGACACCCTATGCAGACGCCTTGCTAAATCTGGCCATACCCCAAAATACCACTTACTAAAAATAGTAAGTTGACCAAATTGACTCGAACGAAGAGAAGACCTAATAATCTGAACCTCCAGAATGGAATCCCAACACTGGTTCCGCCAACTGACCCCCTCTGATCACCTAATTAGCCTGCGAGGGTCGTCAAAACAAGCTAATTCCAAAGTTTGAAAAACGGGGACATTACAGTCCTCCCTTCCCAAGATTGCTTGTCCTCAAGCAATTAGGAAAACAAGCAACATCACCACCCACCCGGATCCCAAGGATGGTCATAAGTAATGTCCCGATCCTCACCATACTCCTGTGAAGATAATACCAACAAAACAGGCACCAACATCTGAGAATCTGCCCTCAACACCCATATAACTGACATCACTGGAAACATCTGTAGACCAACTGTAGATGTCAATGTAGAAAACAACCCAACGGAACTCAACCCAATTGAAATAACAACTCTGTCAAAACCTAAGTCCCTGTCTATCCAACACTCACACCCAACTGCACTGAGAAAACGACAGTGACCAAATGTGCCTGAATCACTGTTATCAACTCTGTCCTCTGATAAACAATCCCGAGTGTGTGGATACTGCAAGTAATCTAACTTGCAACTGCCAAATCTATCTGCAAAAGATGGTGCTAATCCATCCCATAATGGATGGTAAGAAACTAGAGCCCGTTTACCCCTGTGTGAGATCAAATCTTCCACCTGTGGGTCAAAAGAAAAATGATGAGCATACCCCACCGTATAATGCCGGTAAGAAACCCCAATCTCTGTCAATGACTCATCATTACCAAACTGGGAATCATGAGATGGCTCCAATCTTTGACTCCGCATAACTGTAGGTTGGGTGGGAACCTGAGCAACCCTCTCAACAAACCCAACCTCGAAATCCCTGTGGGGAAGCATAGTAGATAGAGTCTCCACAATCTTCCTTACCAACCTCCGAATAGCACAAGAGCCTCAGATGAGAGTGCCCTCAAACACTCTATAAGAATCCTGTCGCACATCTGCACTCTCAAGTAAATACTCCATGAATGACTCGATTCAGTAGAAATTATACGTGGAAACGTCAACTTGCTCCCCCGCAATCCACAGCTGATCCCTCTAAAAATGTGGCACAACCAACTGTCCCATGCTATCAGCTATGTGAGATGAAAAAATAGATTCACTCCCAGCTAAAGGAAGCAAATCAACCTGAGAGCTTGACTCCACTAGTACTCCTACCTCATCCATACCAAGAACTCTCATAACCTGAACAGATGTGACTGACACAACATCATGCTCCTCATCACCAACCATAGGAGAAAACTCACCACCAACCACCTGAATGTGCAATTGAACTGGGTCTGGGGCTGGTTTGGACCGTAAATGCTCCAACTCCACGGTCACCTCCTCTAATAGGATCTGCAACTCCTGAAGAGCCCGCTGAGTGGCCTCTAAAACCTCAATAGTCGCTGTGAGCTCCTGAGCAAGCTCATTCACCTCCTCCTCTCTGTCCATCAGAGCCTCATATGCTGTACTCCCTCACTCAACTAGGTGATCTCGGTCGGCTACCATCTGTAAGTAATCCTGTCTCAAAATCCTGACAGCCTCCCACAAGGAATGAATCTCTATCAAGGAAAGGTAACCACCACTGTGCTCATCTGTCATAGGGGCACCCCAACCATTAACAGACAACAACTGACGAGCGGCATCAAAATGCTCAAGAGTAGAAGTAATATCTCTCTCACCAACTCGCAACTGGCTAGTCACATGATGACTCTGCACAACGGGCCTCCTATGAACAACCTCAACTGCACTGTCCACACTATGAGAAGCTGCATCCAGTAAACTCCCCTCAAGATCACCGTATCTCTATGTACTTTCATCTGAGTACACATCTACAAACTGAATACAAGCATCAAACTTGTCCTCATCTAACCCCGAGGAAGCTGCTGTTGAATCCGACTCAACACAATCTCCAGCTACCTCGTCCTCTACAACCAACTGACAATCCAGATCCTAGGATACATCTTCACGCACTAACAACTCAAAGTCCTCCCCCAAGGTCTGATAAATCAAGCATGACTCGCTGCAGGAAGAATCATCCACATGAGTCACCACAGAAGTAACCCCATCTCTCGTAGTGGAAGCCCTGGTTGTAACAAACTCCTGCCACTCATAAGCTTCCCTATCCTCATCTGTGAGTCCCTGTAATGAAGAATCTTGGAACCCACCACCACCATATGACAACGCTGAGTCCACACCCAAAGTCATATATAGGAAACCGGAAACACTACAACACTCATCATCCTCGCTCTCGACATCATCAATGTCTGTGATGCTAGTGTCCATATCATCTAACTGCAACTCCTCCACTAATTCCGGCTGTGTACACGACTCAATGTCGTCATGTGAATTAACTATACTGTGGCGTGAAACTACATCGCTGAAATCAACTGCAACACTCCCATCCTAAGTGTCATCACTAGAAAGCTCCATGCTCACATCCTCAACATAGGAAAAAACCACTGTCTCCTGTACTGATCCCACACTACGACTTCTATCATAAACCTCTGAGCTGTCAGAGCTCGTATGCTCCTCGCAGTCATCACCCAACATCTCACAAGGGGTGTCATCTCCAATGCAGCTCACAGCATCCTCAAAAGTGTCATCAGATGTGTCTATACTATCAGCTCCCACATCTCCTGCTGAAATCTCAACTACTAACACCTGACTCTGTACACATGACTCAACGTCAGGCTGTGCACCAATAATGCTGGAGCACGAACTGTCATCAACTGAACCCACTGTAATGCCCAGATCACCAACCTCACCACTGGGAGACTCTGTACATGCCTCGGTCCCATCTAAGGAAGCAACTGCCTCCTGAACTGGAGCAACACTACTATAGCTGTCATAAAAATCTCCAATAATAACACCCTCCATGGAAGAGTCTGAACACCCAGTGATAACTACAGCGTCAGCTACCTCTATACAATCCATAGTGACTGCTCTGGGAACCTCAACCTGTTGATGCTCAGCGTTGCTATCGACCAATGGTACTGAAACATTTACTGGTTCCTATGAAATAAATCCAACATCAGCACTGCGGATAGGAATAGGATGTGCGGTACTAGATATAGGAACATCAACATCATGGACACCTGTTAGAGAAAACTCCAGCCTTCTCCCTTGCAAACTCGATGTCGGCCTTCTAAAGGTAGAGACCATATATCTCGCTGCCCTGTCTACTGTCATTGGATCCGACAAACTATTTGCCAATCTTTGCTGATGCAATCTAAGTCTCTCCATACTTTCTACTAAAGTATTTAATTCCTCTCTTTTTCCCATACTGCTTCAGCGACTTCCATAACTAGGCCTCTTGTATTTATCCATAACTAGGGAAAGTGGAAGTGTTGATCACTTTAAAAATAACTTCAGAATATTAATGAATCCAGACCCCACAGGATGGCAGGAAAAATGCTCTGATACCACTGTAAATAACCTAATTGGCTCTCAGCTGCCAACTAGCTCTTACTCAAATTTAATTGCAATTACTTTGAAATTTAAAACATATAAATCTTTTAAACATTTTCTCCCAAATTAAATAGAACCGAATTCAAACTCCTATGTAATCCATATGCTTGCTAGAACAATCAAATGTAATTACTAATATTAAAAGTCAATGCAACATGATTTAATACAAATTGGCACCTTTCACAAAAACGCTGCCAGCTGAATTAATGAAACACAGCCACTTCCTGTAAACACAAGTACTCTAAGTGCTGCCTCATGTAGCAAGACTGGCGTAACAATTTTTGACTCCTTGCATAACACTTAAGGGAGCCGCCTCAGCATATAGACCCAACAATAACAAAACGCAGCCAGGTAGAATGGAAACATTGCCTTCTAGCAAGTTGTGAAACCCTCACAAGCTGCCGTAACACTTCAGAACTGTACGGCTTGGATCTGCTACCGTACGGCATCAATGATGTGCACATTCCAATTGCTTATAGCACAATTCATTGGCAATTAACTATCCAACTCAAAGTGCAAACAATTTTTGAAAGAAACTATGTTTCTTCAAAATGTTATCAAACCCTTGTTTCTTCCTCCATTTCGATTTCCTTCTCAGATCACTTTCAGACTTCACAAATTTGATGTAATGACATAAGGTAATGAAATCGAATTCTTCAAGGCATATATATAATACTTTAATGAAACTTCATCGTGACACTTTTCATTAAAGAGTCTTCTCCATCACAATAATAAATTAAAACATTAAAAACCAAAGTTATTAAATTAACATAATTTAATAACTTTTATTATAAATGTGATGCACTGAATCACACTGGCAAAAATCTTCAAACTTCTGACAACAGTACCCGAACTCATACTGCCCTGCCAGAAAAAGTCGACTGCCCAGAATAGCCAACTACTAAAAATAGACTTACTAAAAATAGACTTACTAAAAATAGTAAGTCCCTCAAACTGGAGATTCCCTGAACTCGGTCCTGAGACATCTGACACCTTGTGCAGACACCCTGCTAAATCTGGCCATACCCCAAAATACCACTTACTAAAAATAGTAAGTTGACCAAATCGACTTGAACGAAGAGAAGACCTGATAATCTGAACCTCCAGAATGGAATCCCAACACTGGTTCCACCAACTGACCCCCTTTGATCACCTGATTAGCCTGCGAGGGTCGCCAAAACAAGCTAATTCCAAAGTCTGAAAAACAGGGACATTGCAAGACGACAATCTCGACAATACAAGAATATCTTAGATACAAATATGAACAGTCTCTTCCAATGAATGAAGCAACGCAACACAAGATACAAAAAGCCGATGAGGATATGAAACGACGAAGATAGAAAACTGTTGCCTTCATCAATGCAACATTAACTAACATGTTGCGATGCCAAAAATGGTAACCAACAATGAAGACTAGCCGATAGTAACCGATGCCATGTCAGCATCCACATGGTAATAGGAAGGAAGAACATGTGCATAATACGATGAAGGAAGAACTACCATGCCAACTAGGCACGAAACCTCATACACATAATGCCAAATATGATATGCATGAGCAGAAATACTGAATACGTGCACGCCTCCAAAGAATATGAACTCTGATGATACAAATGCGAACACAACAGAAGAAGAAAAGAACAGAGATATCACATAGCATCAACAAGAGAACACACTGAGAAGAAATAGAGAACATCAATGCGAGTAGGAGATCTATCTCGCAGCTACCCAAAAACTCAACAATAGCTTTCTCCATGGTTTCATGGCCATCCACTAATATTATTAAAGATGTAGGGTGGTATGTGAATGGTGTAACATCCACACACATGACCTTCAACAAGAAGACAGTCATCAAAATTCAAGATCAAGAGGATGGCATATAGGTGGAGTTGGGCAATGATGCTACTTGTCTAGTTACTAGATTGGGCTCTGTCTCCTTGCACATGCCTTCTAGTGATGCTCTAGAACTAGATGATCTCTTGCATGTTCTTGATTCAACAAAGAGTCTTCTTTCAGCTTCTTGCATGAAAGATCTACAATGCATCAAAGAGTTCAATGGTCAAAAAGCAATCATCATAAAGTGCAACCTTGAACTTCGTCAAGTTTTGGTTGGAGGAGTTCAAAATGTTGGCCTTGACAGGGTACTTACTGATCCACTTGAGGAAGTATGATAGGATGCCATGATGGAGGAGTATCCTTCTAGCCTTGTGGAGGGAGTTTCTTATTCCATGCATGAAACTGATGGGAGTATTGAAAAGTGTCAGGTTAAATCTATTGCCAAAGGATTCTCTTAGAAAGTGGGACTTGACCTTGAGGAGACTCTTACTCCCGTTGCCAAATGATTCTTTACAAAAAGGAGTTTATTTTGTTGACATTTTTGCTTTAGTTTCTAGCATGTTGAGATGCTAAGAGAGAGGCTTGGATTGGTGGAAAAGTTAAAACACTTTGTTTGTAAAGGGTTAGTGTTAGAGTTTTCACATTAGGTTGCTTAGTAAGTGTTTTCTCATAATGATAACACAAAAATGACAACGATAGATCTAGACTTCTGTGCAACTGAGGGGACAAATTTATATAGGAGAATAAAGCCTAGCTATGTAGGGGGTCTTCTTCCTTGATATAAGAGATTATTTAATTGCCTGAGACTTGAGTGATTTGTTGATGTTACATAGTCTCAACTACTTTGATTGGGGGTTATCAGTTGTCAAACTAGATTATTGATTAATCAATTTGGGTGTCACTCTAGAGAGTTATAAGCTTAACCTGGAGCTTTATTTGACACCCCCTTTAGTTTCTCTTATTTAGATTCATAGTGCACTTGTCTATTTAAAGGGCACATATTTTTTTATTAACCATGATGCATTTAATAATCTTCTAAAATTTAATTCCAGTGCAGTGTATATTTAGATTTGATGAGAAGACACTTGCAGGTTTGAGATTTCATAGTGTGTATTCACTGTTAAAATTTTACGTAGTATGTGTTTGAAGATTAACATAGTCAGAGATATTTGTTTTGCTTGAAGTTTTGTATTTTAAGCTACCTAATCTTATAATGTAGAATCTGCTTGGTAAAGTCAGAAAATTAACACTTATAGTGACTTAGTCTACTCTCTAAGTAGTCCAAGAGAATTATGGAGATGATCACTCAACAACCTTGGGCATATTAACAATTGCAAATGTTTTTCAGTTCCGTCAATAGAACATGACAGAATAAAGATGCAGTCAATATGGTAGGTTGGATTGAGCTTGAGTTATCTTCGTGTGAAACCTCTTCCCTTTCTACGTACCCTTCATGTGCACTAATCTCGTGTTTTATTTTGAGTATCTAGAAAATCTCTGCCAAATGTCATGTCGTGATTTCAAAACCTTAGGCAAACTTCAAAAATTCATTTATTAATTAATCAATTTGGGTGTCAATGTAGACAGTTATAAGCTTAACTTGGAGCTTTATCTGACACATCATTTAGTTTCTCTTAGTTAGATTCATAGTGCATTTGTTTATTTACAGGGCACATATTTTATTATTAACCATGATGCATATAATCTCCTTTCTAAAATTTCATTCCAGTGCAATGTATATTGTTTGAGATTCAACGAGAAGACACCTATAGGTTTGACAGTTCATACTGTGTATTCACTGTCAACATTTTATGTAGTGATAAGTAGGAGATATTTTCCACAGCAAGTCAAATTGTGATACTGCTATCAGGATTCAACTGTGTAGTTTTTGAGTCAAACTCATTGACCCAGTTTTCATTAGTGGTTCACAAGAACCCATCTCTTATGAGAATGAATGGAACACTTAGCACTCATTGCATCTAGGTGATGCTCATAGAGGTGAAGCCCCGGGACTCCTCGGGAGGCCACCCATCCTAGTACTACTCCAGCTCAAGTGTGCTTAATTATGGAGTTTCCTCCATGGTTAAGCCCACTTTGCTTGCAACCCCATTTGCAAAACCTTCAACAAGTGTTGTGCCTTATGAACCATTCATTATAAAGCCCCTTAAGCTTATCAATTGATATGTAGGAGATATATTCCACAAGTCAAATTGTGATATTACTATCAAGATTCATTTGTGTAGTTTTTGAGTCAAACTCATTGACCCATGTTTCATGAGTAGTGGTTCACAAGCACCTATGCTCCACGAAGATTCGGGGACGGGGACGTGTTTCCAGTACGGGTACGATTTAGAGCCAATTTTTAGGGGACGACAAGGGATGGCTATTAAAAAAATAGGTGAATTTTTATATGTAGAGAGAGAATTCAAATATGCATATCATAACATTGATAAACTATTCACCAGACATTTTAGAAGCTCAATACATAGCAATTTAGCAAATTAACAAAATTCAAATCCTTTCATTGTAAAAATATGGCGTACAGATAGAAAAATGTCCAAAGTCTCCAAGTTCCATGCATGAAATAACATAAAGAGAAGTCCAACCAAAATACTAAACAGTAAACAATAATATAGAAGTTCAACTCCATAATTAGATGTCCATAATAATCAAAATCAATAATGTATCTGCAAATAATATATGCCAAATATATGGTTGTCCTCTACAAATCAAAATCAAAATTAGAGTCATCCTCTAAGCCACTGGTAGCAATAGGATGAGGGTCCTCGTCCAATGGAACCCCAAGCAATCCTAGAGGTGTGTCATCCTCCTCAAATTGCATAGCATCCTTGCTATTAACATCCCAATGTAACGCTGGAGTGTAACGATACTGAACACTCTACCGATCCTGTAGCCGCAATGCACTATGAACAACCACTAACTTCTCCGATCGTCTAGAGGTAAGGTTGTTCCTCTTGACTGATTAGATGAAGCTATATGTGGACCAATTCCTCTTTGCAGCAAAGGAACTCGCAACCTGTGAAAGAAGACGAATGGTAAGAACCTTCAGCTCAAGTGCATCCCATACCATGCCACGTCCACCATCTAATAGGGTCTCTTTGAGCTAATGTAGTTGTATCTGTCTTTGCCTCTAGTCTACTAAAGGTTGGACCGCGAAGGTTGTCAAAGTCAAGACATTGTTCCCGAAGTTTATCAGCATCATCTCCATTGTACAGTTTTGCAAGGGCCTTGAAGAAGCCCTCCACCTGAGTTGAACAAATAAAATACATATTAAATTAACAAATGTCAAATAATGATTAATGAACATCGAAGACTGAAGAGATAATCATAACTTCATAAGAGATCTACTTTGCAACTTGCTATTTCACATTTAATTAAATACTTTTAAATTGAAAACTTGAGATTTCAGATTTGAGACTCACCTCCTCATCCCTAGATGGAGCTACTCCCCCAGGTCTCGATGCATGCCATTTAGGATTGACAGCATAGGCTTCCATATGGAGCGGGGTTTTCATAATGTTCCACCATTGTGTCATAATGGGCATAAGATGCTCCTCATAAAATCTCAAAGTAGGGTCCCTGGCATGAATAACATGCTTGATCTGCCCAAGCATGCTATCAAAGGTCTCATAAATCTCTCCAAGACTAGGAGAGTTAGTATCAACATATCTAACGACCTGCACAATAGGCTCAATGAAGGAGAAAATGTATCTGCAAATGCGAGCAAGTCACAAGTTAGAAACATCATAAATTTTAAAAGTCTTAATTCTTACATAATAAAATCAGAAAATGCTAAAATCATAAATAATTATATTAAATCAGCAATAACAATTATCTAAGTTTCTTACCTCATTGTAGACCACCAATTATCGTCAAGGATTCTTTGTTTCACACTTCTTCCATCCAGTGTGCTTGATTCATGCCATCTATTCCACTTTGCATTGACCACCATGGATTGTAAGGCCTCTTGGACCTCAAGCATCCTCTCCAACAAAATAAAGTAGCTAGCATATATAGTCTCCATAGGCTCGAGGAATTCTTTCTCGGAAAATGTCCTAAATAATGCAAGAGATGTATGATGATTGCAAATAAACATTTGCACATCTCTAGCCTCAAACACCATAGCCTTTATCCAATCAATTTTTCCAATGTCCTTCAAGGTGTTGTTCAATGCTTGTACACAACATGGGGTCCAAATAATGTTCTTATAAGAACCTTCTACCATCAATCCAGCTAGCTTACACATTTGGGCTGAATCAGTGACTACTTGCACAACATTTGAAAGGCCAACCTCTTCTATAGCATCTTTCAAAATCTGGAAGGCTGCATCCTTCCTTTTCACTGAACAATCTATAGCTCTAAGAAAATAAGAGCCCGTTGTGCTAGTGACAATAAGATTGATTAGTGGCCGATGTTTGATATCAATCCACCCATCCATGATGATGGAGCATCCTTCACTCAACCATGTCTGTCTCATATCCTCCATCAAAATGCTCACTTTTGAATACTATTTATCGAGAACAATGGTGCGTAGTTTTGACTCTCTAGGTGGTACAAATGAGGGACCAACAGCATAGATATCTTTGCACATTTGTTTATAAATGAGGAACATGACACATGAAATGGTATGCCATGAGCAAAAAGAAACCTACCAATAGATTCTTCGGCCTTCTCTTTTGCTTGCAAATTAAATAAATAGGCAACATTGGTTTCTCTTTTACTCTTCTTCCCTACTAGAAGGTTCTTTCCCTTTCTGATAGAAATGGGAGTAGGTGTGGCACTTTCTTCCCTAGTAGAAGATTGACTCAAAGCTTGCAAACTAGCTTGCACATTCTCTACTGAAGTCCCTGATTTTAATGCCTCTCCCTCTATGTGCAATATAGTTGCCTCGAGTTTTTCTAATTGTGTTATAGCTTTTTGACCCCTTGACCACCTATCAACAAAAGATGGCAATAAACTCTAGTATAGCTGCCAAAATAATGTTTATTACACAAATGGCACTCCCATCCCCTACTAAACCCGGAATTGTTTTTCTTATCTTTGTCTACTCTTGTGGCAAATTGAAGGAGAGGTTTTTTGGGGTTGAATAGGCCTTTTGCATACTTTTTGAGGGCTTCGGAAGGGCAATCAAATGCGGTAGAGGATGCTGGCCCTGCTACGTTCACACTAGTTGAAGTTGAAGACCCCCCTATGGCTTCCCTAGTGCTATGTTTTTTCTTTGAGGTTGAGTTTGTTGAATTTCCACTTCAATGCTATCACTACTACCACTTCCCTCACTCTCACTGTTGTTGCTCATCATTATGAAATATATAATACTGTTGCAAGTTGAAAAGAAAAGAAAATTCTCAAAATGCCCTCTCTATATGTTGCACAATGCAAAACAAATGTAAAATGAAATGAAAACAAATGGCCATAAGAAAATGGAAGATGAAACACATACCTGGAATGAGGAAGATTTTATGCCAAACCCTCCTCTTGCAACTCAAAAATGAAAACTTTCTTCCTGCTCCTCTTTCTTTTTCTTCTTGCCAAGAATGGTTGAAATGAAGAAATGAAGGAGAGTTAACCTTTTTTAGCCTCCAAATAGGGCTGCATAGTTTTTAATTATTATTTCCACCCACGTGGGCCCCGCCTAACAAAGTAAAAATTTAAAAAACTCACTTTTTCCAAACACTGGCCATTTTTTCCATCCATGCTGGGAAAAAGGGGACGTTCCGTACCGGGGATGGTCGAGGATGCCCATGCCGTCCCCGGTACCAAACGACGTCCCCAAGTTTCTTGTCACGCCCAAAACGACATTTTGGAAATGTTCCTTTTTTTGCAAAAAAGGATGAATAGGGGATGGGGAATTCCCGTCCCCGTTTTGTCCTCGGGACAAGAGCGGGGGAACTAGGGTAGGGGACGCGTCCCCGTGGAACACAAACAAGAACCCATCTCTCATGAGAATGAATGGAACACTTAGCACTCATTGCATGTAGGTGATGCTCACAAAGGTGAAGCACCAAGACTTCCCGGGAGGTCACCGCTCCCAGTACTACTCTTATGAACCATTCATTATAAAGCCCTTCAAGGGTCAAAGTTCACAAGGCGCAACACTTGTTGAAGGTTTTGCAAATTGAGTTGCAAGAAAAGTGGGCTTAACCGTAAAGGAAACTTCATTGTTAAGTGCGCTTGAGTTGGAGTAGTACTTGTTAGGATTAGCTAATACTGAGAGGGGGGGTGAATCAGTATTACTGAACTTTGATTTAAACATTAAACAATTATAAATAAACCATAACACTGCTGAAATGGAAAGAACAATAAACACAACATATAACTCATAACACCATGATTTTTCTCGAGGAAACCCCGGTGGGGATGGAACCCACAACTATGCACTAAAATATTGTATCCCTGTTAGGAGATCTAGCCCTGTTAGGAGCTGATGATTACATAGTACATTTCCTTGTTAAAGGATTACAAAACCTTGTTAGGGGTATACAAAACACCTGGTTAAAGGTGGTGAGCAAACTGCTCTTACAATCAAAACTTGTTACAAAAAGGTTCTCCAAAATGTGAACAATACAAGCACTTATCTTTCTTAGATAGTTCCAGTTATAGCTCTGCTTCTTACTGATCTCGCATCTGATCTCTGCTCTCGGGTTCGCAACCTTTCTTCACACACATATTCACTATCTCTATCGCTTTCATAAAAGCACTCTATACTTATACCAAAACTTCTATCCAGTCAACTTCACAAATACCATACAAAACATAATAATTATTTCTGTAAAGGGTATGTATGAAGTCGGCGATCATATATTACCCAAAAGTCGGCAATATACTCCATTCACCTGACTTAGCACGTTACCATACCAAGTAACCTTACCATAATCACCACAACTGCTCATGCCCTGTTATACTGATTTTACTATCTTTTTATACCTTCCAAACACTGTATCTCACTTATCTGATCACCAAAACTTATGCACTCTTAAATGAAGTATATACATATACCAAAAAGCCTTTGGTTAACTTTGCAAGCCATAATACCTTATATATCTTCATCGCTTACCAAAACCGTAATACTGGACCCTGTCGCCCTGATTTTGGACTTAGTCATTTTCATGATTGTGACTCCAATACTAAACTTCTCATCATGCGATCACTCCAGCATAAGTGTTTCCATGAATGACAACCCTTAAGTGATTCCTAGTGTACCATAACATCACTTGCCAACAATCTCTCCCTTGGCATTGATGGCAACACTTAGAAAAATGACTAAGTGTCAAAGTACAATTCTCTTTTCTTCATTTTCTCTTTTCTACTTTTTTTGTTTTATATATCTTTTTTTCTTCTTAATATTTTTCTTCTATCCCTCTCTTTTTCTTTTCTTCTACATACTGCTCTCCTCATTTTTCTTTCTCTTCCTCTCCCTTTGTCATCAATGGGAAAGGTACATCCAAAATTTCAAAATTTACTAAGCACATAAAGACTTAGTTCTTACTCACCAGTTTTAAGATGTCTTGGAAGGAGTCTTCCAAGGTCTTTACTTCCTTAGCCCATGACTTTATCAGTAGCTCACTGACATGGATTAATCCATTTAGTGCAAATAATGTTGTTTCTGCTGCCTTGAGCTCAGTAGGTGTAGACACAATCATTGATCCTTCAACTTTTCCATCTCTCGTCTCAAGCATTGAAAGCTTAGGGTTCAATAGGCTTCTTAATAAGCCAAATCTGTCTACCACTCTCCCTTTCTCTGTTTCCAGTACACTTATCTTGTCCAATAGCCTAGATGTCTCTTTATCCATTTCGCCCACAATTAGTGAAGAAGATTCACAACTGTCCATTAGACTGTCAAGAGTAGCCCTATCCTTGGCTATAATTTCCTCAATATTATTTACATGCCTGTAAGGATTTATGCAGCAGCTGTAAATCTTCCTGCCTTGTGCTACACAACTCTTGGCTTTAAGAGTAGTAGCCTTGAGAATGTCTAAGTTCCATGAAATGGACTGACAGACTTCTCTCAACTTTTTCTCCAAAAAGTTCTTCTCTGCCTTGTCTTCTGTAGTTTTTAACAATAAGTCAAAGTGACTCTCAAAGCTATCCAATACTGTACCAAGGTTCTCAACTTCGTCCTTTTCTTGAAAGATAACCGGTGAGGGAAGTAGCCCGTTCACTGTTTCTACAGCCCTGGCTATTACCTTCATTCTTTTGTCCCCTTTCTGTATTGACCTTTCTTTAGCCTTGGCAAAGGCCATGAAGGATAGCCTCATAAGCTCATCCTTGTCCATACTATCTACATCTGAACTTACTGGTTTGGCCATACTTGCCAACAATAAGGAGGTGTCCATTTTAACCTCAGCAACTTTTTCTGTTCTGATTTCTTCTTCCCTCTTTTCTTCCTTCTCCTGTACTTTCTCTTCTTGTTTCTCCTCTGTTTTCTCTTCTTTTGTCTGTTCTTGTTCTCCAACTTCCATCGCACTATCAATATTATCCAAAAATGGATCATTAACATCATGCGAAGTGTCAAGGGTCATAGGCACACCAGAAACAAAGAAGTCTGGTTGCATGCTAGCTTGCACACTTTCCTCCACTGCCTTGGAACTTTCTCCCAATCCTAGAGATGTGGGCTTGGTAACCTTGGGAGGTGAGGTCTTCTTTGGCATATCACTCATTAGGATTTGATCTAATGCCTTTTGAGTGTCCTCAATTACCTCATCATACTTTCTAGCCATGATTTTGACTAGTCTAGCCTTTGTCATTAACAGGGGTTTTAATGCATTTATTATTTTGTCTCTTTCCTGTATTGAGACAACAGGTAACATGTCCTCAATAGCCTTATTCCTTATGTTTTCATCCTCTAACTGAGCCAATTGTTTTCTGATCTCTAATTTACTTTAAAGCTCCTTAGGAATGCTTCCTTCAATCTCCAACAGATTTTTCTTGCAGGCTAAGAGATACTCAATGATAGTATCTTCAATAATCGCTTGATTCTCATAATCATATCTTTCATAGTACCTATCAACTATCTTCAAGTTACCATCTTTTATCACACTTTTCTGTAGTGACTTAAGGTCAGGTTTCCACAAGGTTTGTGGATCCTTTGGTGCTGCTTTTTCTTCTTCTTTCTCAGGAACCTTTTCCTCTTTCTTCTTCTTCTTCTCTTCTACTTCTTTCTCCTTAGGACTGTCCTGCTTGCTAGATCTTGTAGACCTTCTAGGAATGATCGCAAGCAAAACTTCTTGTACTGCCTCCTCTTGTGAAGCTGATAAGTCAACAATATCAACAATAGGAGTTTTTGTCTTCTCTGTTTCCAAAGGAACAAAAGCATCAATAGCTATGCTTGAGGATGCTTACATCTTATTTTTCATGTCTATCAACTGCTTTTTAGTTATTCCTACCTTCGCAGTTATATCTTCAACAATTTTACTTATCTTTCTCTTCCTTGTAACTTTTTATTGCTCTTCTCTGACTTTTCCATATTTCTCTCTATATGTTCCCCATCTTTCCTCAATGGGGTCTATCTCAGCTACCAGTACATGCTTTACTTGCATGGTCAAAACTTCAGAGCTGACCTCATACCCCATAGGGTAACACCATTTCTTCCTCGGTTCTAATGCCTCAAAACACACACAATCAGTTTCAACCATGAAACAAATGGTGTCCTTATATTTTTCAACTAACTCCTCTGGTATTTTGTACCTCCTTTTCATCTGCCTTTGTAGGATCTTAATCATGCCAAATAATTCTCCATCTACCCAATCCTTATTCTGTCTTCTATAGCTCTTTGAGATCTGAATTCCATTAGGTTCATTGTCTTTCCATGCCCTAGGGTGCATGCTAGGAAATTTGTGTATGATATGGATATACATATGTATCAACAAGGACCCAAACCTAAATGTTTTAGTCCTATCTTTCTTTATCACTTTCACATTTTCAAGGAACTGTTGTGCAAGTACTTCACAAAGGTTGTACTTCTTGTTTCCTTTGACCATCCTATAGGCCATCATTACAACTCCAGCAAATACAGAGTTTGGTCTGCTGCTATAAAATAGTTTGTAGCCCAACAACATTGCTATCAACCTAACATCTTGTTGAAAGATGTCATTGACTATCATCGCCCTCTTATCCCACTTGGAATGGGTTAGGGTTTCTGCCTATTTCCTTAGATTCTTTTTTGATACAGGTAGGGCTGCTTCATTATCAAGGCCTGTAATCTCATGGATCATTTGTGCACAAATCTTAACTGGTTGTTCTCCAATCCAAACAAACTAATCATGAACTCTGCTAAGAATGATCTTAAACCATTCAACTTTTGTGAATTCTATGAGTAGGGTTAGCTTCATGATGGATTGATCTTGTAGGTGTTGAATTCTTCTATCATAGATCCATTTGCTTCTATCATAGAGTCTAGTTCAATGTAAATGTTTACCTCTCCAATGATTTCATACTTGCAGTGTATGTATGCCCTAATGTCTTCTACGTGCAACACGCCTACGGGGGTTTGTGAAAACGCTCCTTCCGGATCATCCTCACAGGACTTGAATGGATGTCTCTTGAATTTATACCTAGGTCTATCCACAACATCATAAACTGTTGGTGCATCCATAACTTCTTTATGAGTATAGGTCTAAATACCTTAAACACACTTGAATCCGGCACTTTGCTTCACACGATCACGAAATCTTTCTACTAGATGACTGCAATCCTTCACAACTCTGCTCTCCTTAGTTGTTGATAATCAAAAAGTGTAGAAATGATATCTTTCAAGCCATTTTATCCTTCGTAAGCTGGGTGAGTGCATTAAACACAAGTAGCTCAACTTCGCCTCCCGTCCAGTCAACCTAAAACTCGCGAACACACAAAAGTGTTGCACTCTCATCCACAGACTCCAAAGTGTCTTCACACAACATACCTAAGCTCGCGTGAGCTTACTCCACATATACAAGGGCTGGATATATTTTTTTCTTTGCATCCAATGCTCCCCTTAAGGCCATGCGGCCTTCTAGGTCAACGCCTCAAAGAACTCGTCATGCAAAGACACAGTATCATCAACTGTCTCTCCGTGAACTGATGCTTTGTTTAAAACTTTTACCTTCCATATCTTGTCATCCTCTTTGCTCTCTGATTTCTTGAATTGATTCTCAAATTCACTCATGTATTCATTAAGACTCTTACCACTGTCACCAACATTCTTCCTCATAACCACAGGAGATGTAATGACCTTTACCAATAGGCCACTAAAAACCCCTCAAAAAAGTAACTCAAAATGTAGATAGAAAATTATTTTTGCAATATATGAGTTCGCTGTCCCAAAATTCCAGAATAATAGATAGCAATCAAATACCATCTAAAACACTATCAATGATGTAGGAAATTGCTCAAAACCATATGCCATTCATATATCAACAATTTACAACAATGCCATACATATTTCAGCCAATAATATGATCATCAAACCCTAGGTTTGCAATATAGATAGACTAAAAATTACAATGCCCTTTCACTTGCAAAATCATAGCCTTCCTTTGATACCAATAATGCCAAATGGCAAACAAAGACAAGTACAATGTAAAATAGTAAAGTGCTAAAGCTATATTTTGTACTTAGCTGAAAACATACATTTCTCAGAAAATATGCCAAATGCCAAATGAGAAGAGAGGAACCTAATTGTAGATGGCTGCGATAATTTTTACCAATGCTGAAGATGCCAACACCCAAGCCAAAGTCACCCCAAATCTGAAAATGTACTTTCTTGCAAATTTTTCAAAATGTCTAGGAATTTTGAAAATTCCGTAAAAAATAAATCATGGTATTTTGGGACTCCAAAATGCACCTATCTTTATCTCCTCGACGATAGAAATCCGATGCAAAAATACCCAGAATGATATGCTGAGTAATGAGGAAGATATGAGCAAAAATGTGGTTCCAAAACCCTATCCTGAAATTCTGAAAATTGAATTAGACTTGTAGCTTAAACTTTTTTAGATTGCTTTTTTCGCTCTGCTTTTTCGAATCTGCTTTTTCGCTTTGCTTTTTCGGATCTGCTTTTTCAGACTGCTTTTTCGGATTTGCTTTTTCGCTTTGCTTTTTCGGATATGTTTTTTCGGACTGCTTTTTCAGACTGTTTTTTTTCCTCTTGCAACCAAAACTCAAACCCTCAGGTAAGTCTGAGGACTCCAAATAAGCTCAACTTGAAATGGCTGAATACCACTTCCAAAGTGCAACCCTTCAAAGGATATTTCACCTCCTCAGTTATGCAAATCCTTAAGAAACTCCGTTCCTAAAGATCAAATGACAATCTGTAGACCAAGATGGCGCCACAAATGCTCAAAGAGAAAAGTAGTGTAAACTCAAGTCATGGGATGTCCAAATGAGAGGCCAAGCACTCTATTTATTTACTTTTCTAAGAAGCCACTAGAACTTCTAGAAGTATCCATAAAATATTCTTATAAAATCTTTTTATAATGCACTTTTATATAAAAAGTAACTTTATAAAATAAAAAGTGCAACTCAACTCAAAATTATAACATTTTAGCCCCACATAACACATTATAATAAAAATATGATAAACACCATCTCTCCAAGAGCAAATAAGATCATCCAATCCCCAAATAATCATCAGAATGACTCTCTCACCAAAACCATCTGCCTACGAGAGTCTATGATAGGCAAATCCACTGAAAAATGGCATGTCACTAAAGAGGGGACATGACAGGAGATGGTCCTCTTGGTTCTCTTGGTCTTCTTAGTTCTCTTCTGTTGTCCTCTCCATTGTATCTGCAAAACTTCACAATGTGTCCAAGATTGTTGCATTTGTAACATGTAGGTGGTCTCCTTCTATCATGATTAACTTGCAGTTTACAATATCTTGCTATGTGCCCAAAGTTATTGCATTTAAGACATGTAACCTTGGCTGCTGATTCTTCTCTAACATAATCTTGTTTATACTTTGACTAATCTGGTTTTCTACAATCTGCTTTCTTGTGTCCATACTCATAACAGTTATAACAGTAACTGGAAAAGGGTTTAGAGGTACCTTTACTTCTGCAATCTCTTTTCATGTGTCCAACTTTGTTGCATCCAAAGCATCTACCTTTGAAAGGTCTAATCTGTTCTTTAGGTTCTTCATAAGTAGGTCTTTCTTCATTCTTTGCTCCACTTGCTTCTTCATTGGCTTTAGAACTTTCTGCTTCATTGAATCCAACTCCAATCATGTCTCCTTTAGGTTTCTGTCTTTCTCTTTGCTCATCAATTTTGTCACTATTCATGTGCAACTTCTCAATGTGTAATTTGGCTTGAGTGAGTTCACCTTTAATGATCTAATTATACTTCTCCAATTCCTGATATTTATCTTTGTAGTGGTCAAGTTCAGTCTTCATTAGTCCTATCTACTCATTTGCTACTCTCAGTGATTCTTCAACTTTGTTGCTAGCATCCTTTTCATGTTGAATTTCGTTTATCATGAGAAGATTGATCTCCTCCTTTTCTTGCTCTAGCTTCTTTACTTGATCTAAAGTATCATTGTCTGAATCTTCTTGGATCTTGTCCATAAGGTTTTGTTTTTTATTTCTTGAAGCTTCCAGTTGTTCCTTTAGTTTCCTGATGAAACCTTGTGCTCTTCTCAATTTGAATTTTAGTGTACTATTTGAAGAGCACACGATTATACTGAGAGGGGGGGGGTGAATCAGTATAATAACAATTTTAACTTTTAAAAACTTTATTCAAAGATAACTTTAAAATCTCAAATAAACAATTATGCACATGAACACAATATTTACGTGGAAACCCAATATGGGAGAAAACCACTAAATAATTTTCTTTTATATATAATATTGTTTTTATAATGATTTGTAGGCACCAACCTACTAGAGGCTCCAACCTCTAAAATTATGAGCACCGACTTACTGGAAGCACCAACCCCCAAACACTATTTTGTGAGCACCAACCCACTGGAAGCACCAACCTCCAAACGCTGTTCTGTGAGCACCAACCCACTGGAAGCACCAACCTCCTGTCTCTGATTTGTAAGCACCAACTTACTTGTCTGAAAAATAATGAACATCAACTCACTTTACTTCAATCTGAAATTCCATCATGATAGTGTTGCTTCTTCAACTGCTAATGGACATTATTTGCTTTGTAAGTCAGCCAATATCTTCCTCCCTTTTTTTTTCTTCAAATATATATGTCTTTATAATAGTACATTCATAATAGAAATCTGTATATATGTAAACATTAATTTTCTTCTTTTTTAATATCTTCTCTACTCTTCTTTTATATCTCCATATGCTGACATGTCCTTTTTAAAAAAAAAAGATTGCATATATATACTTATATGAAACATTATGTCCTTTTAAGAGTTATGTCTTTTCAATATGAAAAGGTGTCTTTTCCTTTTAAAACATTATTAACTTATATTTAAGTTAATCTTTCCCCTTTTAATAATCTTTTCAAAATTAATCTTCCTTTATCACTTATTAAATATTTTAATTCCCTTTTTTTAAAAAGGCTATAATACCAACTCACATGAATTTTTTTATCGCATCTGTAATATACTTTCGATAGTTAATAATGACAGCATATATATGTAATTATCCAAACTTTCGATAAAAGTTGATCATCGTATAACATTGAACCTTTTTCATTTGTTCTGCCATCAAACTCATCAATTTCTTTGTATAGCCATGATGGATCTCTTCTATCTTTTGATATTGTTTTCGCCAGTCATGATCCACAGTCTTCATGTATGGCTTGATACTTGATGTGAATTCTCCTTCCGCTTGCTTCTTATTCCATTTACACCACAAACATTTCCAAACTGTACATACATTTGCCACCTTTCTGCTTTATGAAGAATAGCCTTCACCAATTTTTGCTCACAACCCTTTAATTAGATTGAAATGTCTATGTTTCTGCCGCCCCCTTTTTTCTTTTTATGGAGGATCATTCAACGCAATCAAAATATTAATGCTTCCTCACAGACTTCACTCATAGACTAAGAACATTTCATTTATGTCTTCTATCATGCTTCAATGAATACATGATCATCACCATTGAATATGGTCTTCCACGTAAACAAATTACCCACGCGGCTGACAAGTTTTCTTCCGGTTCATCACTGCTTCGATGCCTTCAAATACTAGACCGCCACCTTATGGATAAACATGGGCTTGTGCTCATTTTCAAACCGTTCTGTTGGAAACAGAGGCCTTTGCATCTGTAGCTTGCATTCACCATGTTCTTCAACTTCAGTCTGCCACCTTCTCGCTTGACAGAGTATGCGCCTATGTGAAAGACCAACGGTTGTGAAACTGATCCCGTGAGTTTGGCTTTCTCATCTCTACATTGCCTCAATATCACCTCTGTTTAAGCAAAGACGAGGTTGGGTCTATTCACCAATATGCTGCTCTCACAATCGGGCTCGATTGTAATGATGCTCCCTGTCACTTCAGGACATTGGAAAATAATGTCACCACCTCCAGTTTAAATAAGTTTATATTATTCTCTGCATATTAATATGTTCACTTTATCGCCGTCTCTATTGCATATGTTCTCTATAGTCTTCATTGCCATCTCTACTGCATATGTTCTCTGTTATAGATATATATAGTATATGTATATATATCTATACTATTAACCTATGTACCATTAATACCTCTCCGTATATCTCTGTGCATGTATATATCTTATATCTCAGATATGCTGTGTATATATATGTTATATGCTTCATTATTATTCTGTATATGTGCTGCTGTTTCCCTTTCATAATATAAATCTGTATACGTATATGCTTCATTGTATATATGTATACCATTATATAACAAATTGACTGTGTATATTAAATTTGCTATGTATGCATTTCTCTAAAGATTGCCGCTATGTATATATGAAGATTACCATGTATGTGCTAATTATCTCTGTCTTCACTCTTCAACGCTGTATACATATGCTGTATGTATCTCTGATTATCTTTGTAATATATATCATATGCTTCTAATTTTGACATCAATGACAATATGTCCATCACTATTCTCAGCCTTCTCTTTGTCTAGATCTTCAAGTGCTGCATCAAAGTTCACTTGCAAACTTTCTGAATCCATTCTGATCTCCCTTAAGTTGTTAGGATTTCTCTCCAAGGGCCTCTGATACCAATTGTTAGGATTAGGTAATATTGAGAGGGGGGGTGAATCAGTATTACTGAACTTAGATTTAAACTTTAAACAATTATAAATAAACCATAACACTGCTGAAATGGAAAGAACAATAAAACACAACACATAACTCATGACACCATGATTTGTTCTCGAGGAAACCCTGGCCAAGGGAAAACCCCGGTGGGGATGGAACCCACAACTATGCACTAAAATATTGTATCTCTGTTAGAAGATCTAGCCTGTTAGGAGCTGATGATTACATATTACATTTCCTTGTTAAAGGATTACAAAACCCTGTTAGGGGTATACAAAACACTTGGTTAAAGGTGGTGAGCAAACTGCTCTTACAATCAAAACTTGTTACAAAAAGGTTCTCCAAAATGTGAACAATACAAGCACTTATCTTGCTTAGATAGTTCCAGTTATAGCTCTGCTTCTTACTAATCTCGTATCTGATCTCTGCTCTCAGGTTCGCAACCTTTCTTCACACACATAATCACTATCTCTATCGCTTTCATAAAAGCACTCTATACTTATACCAAAACTTCTATCCAGTCGACTTCACAAATACCATACAAAAAATAATTATTATTTATGTAAAGGGTAAGTATGAAGTCGGCGATCATATATTAGCCAAGAGTCGGCAATATACTCCATTCACCTGACTTAGCACGTTACCATACCAAGTAACCTTACCATAATCACCGCAACTGCTCATATGCCTGTTATACTGATTTTACTGTCTTTGTGTACCTTTCGAACACTATATCTCACTTATCTAGTCACCAAAACTTATGCGCTCTTAACTGAAGCATATACATCTACCAAAAAGCCTTCGGTTAACTTCGCAAGCCATAATACCTTATATATCTTCATCGCTTACCAAAACCGTAATACTGTACCCTATTGCCCTGATTCTGGACTTAGTCATTTTCATGACTGTGACTCCAGTACTGAACTTCTCATCATGCGATCACTCCAGCATAAGTGTTGCCATGAATGACAACCCTTAAGTGATTCCTAGTGTTCCATAACATCACTTGCCAACAGTACTAGGATGGGTGACCTCTCAGGAAGTCCCAACACTTCACCTATGTGAGCATCACCTAGATGCAATGAGTGCTAAGTGTTTCATTCATTCTCATGAGAGATGGGTTCTTGTAAACCACTACTCATGAAACATGGGTCAATGAGCTTGACTCAAAAACTACATAGTTGAATCCTGATAGCAATATCACAATTTGAGTTGTTGTGGATAATATCTCCTACTTATGAATTGATGAGCTTAAGGGGCTTTATAATGATTGGTTAATAAGGCACAACACTTGCTGAAGGTTATGGAAATGGGGTTGCAAGCAAAGTTAAGTGCATTTGAGCTAGTGTAGTATTGGGATGGGTGACCTCCCGGGAAGTCCCAATGCTTCTACTTTGTGAACCATACCTAGATGCAATGAGTGCTAAGAGTAGTTTGACTCAAAAACTACACAGTCGAATCCTGATAGCAATATCACATTTTATGTAGTGTGTATTTAAAGATTAACATAGTCAGAGATATTTTTTTTGATTGAAGTTTTGTGTTTTAAGCTACCTAGTCTTATAATGTAGAATCCACTTGGTGAAGTCAGAAAATTAACACTTACAATGACTTAGTACACTCTCTAACTAGTCCAAGAGAATAATGGAGACATCACTTAACAACATTGGGCATATTAACAATTGCAAATGTTTTTCAGTCCCATCAATAGAACGTGATAGAATAAAGATGCAGTCAATATGGTAGGTTCTACTGAGCTTGAGTTGTCTTTGTGTGATACCTCTTCCCTCCTTATGCACCCTTCATGTGCATTAAATCTCTAGTGTTTTCTATTGAGTATGTAGAAATTGTCTACCAAATGTCATGTTGTAATTTCAAAACCCTAGGAAAACTTCAAAACTACATTTAAACCTTAGACAATTTCAACCTGTTGGCTTTATCTGTTAGGATTAGGTAATATTGAGAGGGGGGGGGTGAATCAGTATTACTGAACTTTGATTTAAACTTTAAACCATAGTTCAACTTATCTTTATCAGCAACTTATCGCCGAGGGCCAAAAAAAAATATCGGGATATATCGGAGATAAGTCGGGAACTTATCGGGAAACTTAAAAAATGGCTTAAATTTAATTAGAAATGCATTTTTTTTGCAAAATTCAATAAGGAGATTCATCTAATGAGTTAGTAAATGAGTAAACAAACCAAACAAGCTGATCTAGATATATATAAATGCAAATATGTATCAAAATTGCATCCTCATGTGGAATGCTGATGGCTGGTAGCCATAGTCTGATAGTCTGAACTCTGAAGAAAACTAAAACCAGCAAATTGTCTTTGTAAAACTATCAACAAATACATATGCCAAGTACAATATCAAACTAGTCTACATCTTCCTCTTCCCCTTCCCAGTAGCTCTAGTAAAAACTACGGGAGTGGGAGGGGGTCTAGCCCTAGTAGTCTGCTGTGGCTGTGACAGCTCCCTCTGCACAACTGGCTGTGACTGGACCTCCACCCTAGATGTAGATGGTGTTGACACTAGCAATGACTCCTCATCATCTGTCTCCTCCTCACTCTCACTGCTCTCATGATCATCCTCCTGAATGTCATCCAATCCTGCTATGACTCCACCCTCCTCCATAGCCTGCCTCTGCAAATCATAGATGTCATCCTCTGTGAACAATGGAGACTGCTCCTGTGATGTCCAATCATAGTACGGATCTATGTCATCCAAATCAAGTGGCCCTGCTGCTGGTAACTCTACCTTTCTTATGCGCAACTTAAGGTTATATTGCACATAAACAAGGTCATTGAGGCATTTCTGTGCTAACTTGTTCCTCTTCTTCGTGTGAATGCCCTCAAATAAGCTCCAATTACGCTCACAACTAGATGAGCTATATGGCTGACATAAGATGCGCAAGGCAAGTCTTTGCAGATTTGGGACATTCCCACCCCAATTTCGCCACCAAGCATCTACAAGATAAATATTAAAGAGTTCGAAAGCAAGGTGAAAACATATTTTAGTAACTTAGTTTTTATCTACTTATCATGCATGTGAAAGACACCAAAAATCCAAATATTGTACCTGGGGTTTGAGTCTGTCTTCCTCTTCTTGCCAAGTCTGAGGAGAATAGCCTGCCCGTTGCATTCTGATACACTTTCATCTCGGCCACAATGAGGTCTCTCACCTCAACCTCAGGTACCATCCTCTGCATGCATTCAATGAGGCCCTCCATGACCTCTCCATTGGGATCCCCGTAGGATGGAGAGAAGCGATAAGCAGGGTTGAGGAAGTACCCCGCTGCATGAATGGGTTGGTGGAGCTGATTGTTCCACCTCCTATCAATAATTTCCCATATGGGGTCAAATTTTAGGTTGTTCCCCTTGTAGATATTTTTTACAGCCTCTTTGGCCCTATCCATGACCTCATAAAGATACCCCATTGGGGTTTGATCCCCATCTACCAATCGGAGAACTCTAACCAAGGGCTCTGTCACCTACAATTGAAAAGTAGAAAAAGATTATCATTAATTATAGACTAGAGTTCCAAATTAATAATGAAAGACTTGATTCTTGAATACAAAAAAACTAAATATTCAATTTTTTAAGTTTCAAAGATACCTTCACAATTTTTGTAGCATCCTCAAAAAAGTGGTTGTCAAAGACAATGTATGCAACACTTTGACCATCAGCCTTCTTTGAATAATGTGAGTCTAACCATGGTTGACTCACAAACAATTGCTTCAAAGGATTCAAAGAACCAAGAACACTTTGCAACGATTACGTTAAGAAAATCGTTGCAAACCTTGTAGCTGCAGGTCTAACCAACTCCTTCCTATGGGTGAATTTTCTCATCAAAGCGAGAAGCCAAGGGTGATTGTAGATATATTTTGTTATCTTTTTTGCATCCTCTACAACCGATTTCACCCAATCCAATTTTCCTATGTCCTCCAAAAGAAGGTCAAGGACGTGTGCTGCACAAGGAGACCAAAAAAGTGTGCTATACTTATCTTGGAGGATCCTTCCCACTGCCACATATGCTGCTGCATTGTCGGTTATTATTTGCACCACATTAGCAACCCCCACCTCCATCACAACTTGCTCTAACATTAGAGCCAAAGTTTCAGCTGTCTTTATCTTGTCTAAGGCATCCAAGGATTTCAGAAAGACCACTTGATCCTTGCAAGAAACTAAAAAATTGATGATGGTATGGTTTCTTCCATCCGTCCATCCATCTGAAAGTATAGAGCAGCCAAATTGTTTCCATTGCAATTTTTGGTCTTCTACCACTTCATTGGCCCTAGTAACAACATCTTTGAGCAATCTACAAGAACAAAATAAAAATAACATTTAAGTACACAACTTTGTTTAAAAAAATTACATTCAACAAAAATAAGTAAATTGTAAAATCGTAAAAGTGAACTAACCTCCCACTCAAGTCTTTAGGAGTAGGTGCCTTGTAGCCCTTTCCCGCTACAGTGATTCCTGTCACAAAATTCAGCCAATAGGGACTTTCTGCAACATTGAAGGGGATATTGTTAAAATACCAAAAATCAGCACATTGAATGTCAACTTGCCGATGCACATCGCTGTTCCACCCAGTACCCTCTAGTGATGGTTGTGCTCCAGGTGTGTTTCTGAGCACAAAAAAATTGTCTATAGAAGATGACCGTGGTGCTGGTCTACTAGAACCAGCAGAAGTGGAAGGCGAGGACAATGTAGATTTGCGGATCCGTGGGCCACGATGAGAGCCCACTATGCCCTCAAGTGTTGCTTCATCTTCTTCAAGGGTGGATGGGATACCTGGTCACAAATCACAACCCACATTATTTCATTATGATTATAAAATAATAAAATTATAAATGATTCTTCAAAATGAGACAGTGTGAGATACTTGCGATTTAGAAATGGCTGCCCTCATGGCCAATTTTGCCCTTTCCCTTTGCAACTTTTTCTCTTCTTGGGCAGCGAGCAAGGCATTCATCTCTCTCATTATTTCTAGGGTGGTGGCTTCACAAACCTTTGTGTCACGCTTTGTGATCCTTGCAAGGTGGTATTTCAAACAAGATATGCCTCCACTCACTAGTTTTTCACATTTTATGCATATCACGGTATTATATTCGGGTCCTTCAAAAGCATATGCCCATGCCTTGTCTCTATCCCCTTTAGGGCGCGTTCCTACATATCCCGATGGACATATGTCTATTGAGGCACTGGCAGACCCTACAGCTGAGTCAGTTCTAGAGGAATCCCTATTTGCCATTTTGACGAAGAATCAAACTGCACGTCACATACAAAATGAGGGCACAAATTTAGAAATTTAACGAAGAAATTTAGAAACAAACTAAGATAGTTTAAAACTTTAAATTAGTTTAAACATAGCTGAAACGTGAAGGAAAAAACCAAAAAACTTGAAAGGTGATGAAATTTTTGAGAAAATATGAAGTTTTTGACAAAACTATGAAAAATTTGCAAAAATTGCTAAAAAATGGTGTTAGATTTTATTCATTACGTTCTAAAACAAGTTATAGTAGATTGGAAATGATATTAGATAGTTTGTATAAACTTGAATGCATTTAATACGAGAAAAAATGATTTTAAAACAAAAGGGAAAGAATTTTGAAAACCTACTTGTGATTTTGAATTTGCTTGAAAAATCCCTTCGAATCCGCTTCAAATCCACTCCGAATCGATCCAAAATGTGTCAAATGCTGATGTTTCTCCTCCAAAACCCTCTTACTATATTTTCCATCCACAAAAAATCACTGGCAGTCAAAATAAAACCAAACTGGGCGTTTTCTACTGCTGTCGTGTTTTAACATGCTGCTGCTGCGATAAATGGCGATAAGTTATGCACCTATCGCCGATAAGAGCAACTTATCGGCGATAAGTTTCTAGGCGATAACTATACAAGTTTTATCGCCTGGTAAAACTTATCGCGATAAGTTGACTTATTAGCGATAAGTCGAACTATGCTTTAAACAATTATAAATAAAGCATAACACTGCTGAAATGAAAAGAACAATAACACACAACACATAACTCATGACACCATGATTTCTTTTCAAGGAAACCCTGTTAAGGGAAAACCCGGTGGGGATGGTACCCACAACTATGCACTAAAATATTGTATCTCTGTTAGGAGATCTAGCCCTATTAGGAGCTGATGATTACATAGTACATTTCCTTGTTAAAGGATTACAAAACCCTATTAGGGGTATACAAAACACCTTGTTAAAGGTGGCGAGCAAACTGCTCTTACAATCAAAGCTTGTCACAAAAAAGTTCTCCAAAATGTGAACAGTACAAGCACTTATCTTGCTTAGATAGTTCCAGTTATAGCTTTGCCTCTCATTGATCTCGCATTTGATCTCTGCTCTTAGGTTCGAAGTCTTTCTTCACATACATAATCACATCCATAATCGCTTCTTAAAAGCACTCTATACTTATACCAAAACTTCTATCCAGTCGGCTTCACAAATACCATACTAAACATAATAATTATTTATGTAAAGGGTAAGTGTAAAGTCGGCAATCACATATTACCCAAGAGTCGGCAATATACTCCATTCACCTGACTTAGCACGTTACCATACCAAGTAATCCTACCATAATCTCCGCAACTGCTCATATGTCCTATTATACTAATTTTACTGTCTTCGCATACCTTCTGAACACTGTATCTTGCTTATCTCATCACCAAAACTTATGCACTCTTAACTGAAGCATATACATATAGAAAAATGTTTTTTGTTAACTTTGCAAGCCATAATACCTTATATACCTTCATCGCTGATCAAAACTGTAACACTGTACCCTGTTACCTTGATTCTGGACTTAGTGATTTTCATGACTGTGACTCCAGTACTGATATTCTCATCCTGCGATCACTCTAGCATAAGTGTTGCCATGAATGACAACCCTTAAGTGATTCCTAGTGTTCCATAACATCACTTGCCAACAATCTCTCCCTTTGGCATTGATGGCAACACTTAGAAAAATGACTAAGTGTTAAAGTACAATTCTCTTTTCTTCATTTTCTCTTTTCTACTTTTTTTTGTTTTAAACATCTTTTTTTTTTCTTCTTAATATTTTTCTTCTCTCCCTCTCTTTTTCTTCTAAATACTGCTCTCCTCATTTTTCTTTCTCTTCCTCTCCCTTTGTCATCAATGGAAAAGGTACATCCAAAATTTCAAAATTTACTAAGCATAAAAAGATTTAGTTCTTGCTCACCAGTTTTAAGACATCTTGGAAGGAGTCTTCCAAGGTCTTTACTTCCTCAATCCATGACTTTATCATAGCTCACTGACATGGATTAATCCATTTAGTGCAAATGATGTTGTCTCTGCTGCCTTGAGCTCAGTGGGTGTAGACACAGTCATTGATCCTTCAACTTTTTTCATCTCTGAAAGATGAGTCTCAAGCATTGAAAGCTTCGGGTTCCATAGGCTTCTTAATAAGCCGAATCTTTCTACCACTCTCCCTTTCTCTGTTTCCAGTATACTTATCTTGTCTAATAGCCTAGATGTTTCCTTATCCATTTCCCCCACAGTTAGTGAAGATGATTCACAACTGTCCATTAGACTGTCAAGGGTAGCCCTATCCTTGGCTATAATCTCCTCAAATTTTCTTACATGCCTGCAAGGATTTATGCAGTAGCTGTAAATCTTCCTACCTTGTGCTACATAGTTCTTGGCTTTAAGAATGGTAGCCTTGAGAATATCTAAGTCCCATGAAATGGACTGACAGACTTCTCTCAACTTCTTCTCCAGAAAGTTCTTTTCTTTCTTGTCTTCCGCAATTTTTAACAATGAGTCAAAGTGACTCTCAAAACTATCCAGTACTGTACCAAGGTTCTCAGCTTCATCCTTTTCATGAAAGATAATTGGTGAGGGAAGTAGTTTGTTCACTGTTTCTACAACCCTGACCATTACCTTCATTCTTTTGTCCCCTTTCTGTTCCGACCTTTCTTTAGCCTTGGCGAAGGCCATGAAGGATAGCCTCATAAGCTCATCCTCATCCATACTGTCCGCATCTGAGCTTACCGGTTTGGCCATGCTTGCCAACAATAAAGAGGTTTCTATTTTAACCTCAGCAACTTTTTCTGTTCTGATTTCTTCCTTCTTTTCTTCCTTCTCCTGTACTTTCTCTTCTTGTTTTTCCTCTGTTTTCTCTTCCTCTGTTTCTTCCTGCTCTCCAACTTCCATCGCACTATCCATATTATCCAAAAATGGATCATTAACATCATGTGAAGTGTCAAGGGTCACAGGCACACTAAAGACAAAGAAGTTTGGTTGCATGGTAGCTTGCACACTTTCCTCCATTGCCTTGGAGCTCCTCCCAATCCAAGAGATGTGGGTTTGGTAACCTTCGGAGGTGAGGTCTTCTTAGGCATATCACTCATTAGAATTTGGTCTAATGCCTTTCGAGTGTCCTCAATCATCGCATCATATTTTCTAGCCATGATTTTGACTAGTCTGGCCTTTGTCCTTAATAGAGGTTTTAGTGCATTTATTATTCTGTCGCTTTCCTGTATTGAGACAACAGGTAGCATGTCCTCAATAGCCTTATTCCTTATATTCTCATCTTTTGACTGAGCCAATTGTTTTCTAATCTCTAGTTTGCTGTAAAGCTCCTTAGGGATGCTCCCTTCAATCTCCAATAGATTTTTCTTGAAGGCTAAGAGATACTCAATGATAGTATCTTCAATAATAGCTTGATTCTCATAATCATATCTTTCATAGTACCTATCAACTGTCTTCAAGTTGCCATCTTTTATCACTCTTTTTTGTAGTGACTTAAGGTCAGTCTTCCACAAGGTTTGTGGATCCTTTGGTGCTGCTTTTTCTTCTTCTTTCTCAGGAACCTTTTCCTCTTTCTTCTTCCTCTTCTCTTCTGCTTCTTTCTCCTTAGGACTGTCCTGCTTACTAGATCTTGTAGATCTTCTAGGAATGATTGCAGGCACAATTTCTTGTACTGCCTCCTCTTGCGAAGCTGATAAGTCAACAATATCAATAGTAGGAATTTTTGTCTCCTCTATTTCCGAAGGAACATAAGCATCAATAGGTGTGTTTGAAGATGTTTCCATTTTATTTTTCATGTCTATCAACTGTCTTTTGGTTATTCCTACCTTCGTAGTTATATCTTCAACAATTTTCCTTATCTTTCTCTTCCTTGTAACTTTTTCTTTCTCTTCTCTGACTTTTCCATATTTTCTCTACATGTTCCCCATCTTTCCTCAGTGGGGTCTACCTCAACTGCCAATACATGCTCTACTTGCATGGTCAAAACTTCAGAGCTGACCTCATACCCCATAGGGTAACACCATTTCTTCCTTGGTTCTACTACCTCAAAACACACCATCAGTTTCAACCATTAAACAGATGGTGTCCTTATATTTTTCAACCAATTCCTCCGGTATTTTGTACCTCTCTTTCATTTGTCTTTGTAGGATTTTGATCATGCCAAATAATTCTCCATCTATCCAGTCCTTATTCTGTCTTCTATAGCTCTCTGAGATCTAAATTCTAGTAGGTTCACTGTCTTTCCATGCCCTAGGGTGAATGCCAGGTAAGTTGTGGATGATATGGATATACATGTGTACCAGCAAGGACCCAAACCTAAATGTTTTAGTCCTATCTTTCTTTATGACTTTCACATTTTCAAGAAACTGTTGTGCAAGTACTTCGCATAGGTTGTACTTGTTTTCTTTGACCATCCTATAGGCCATCATTATAACTCCAGCAGATACAGAATTTGGTTTGCTACTATAAAACAGTTTGTAGCTCAACAACATTGCTATCAACCTAACATCTTGCTGAAAGATGTCATTGACTGTCATTGCCCTCTTATCCCACTTGGAATGGGTTAGGGTTTCAACTTGTTTTCTCATTTTTTTCTGATACAGGTAGGGCTCCTTCATTGTCAAGGCCTGTAATCTCATGGATCATTTGTGCACAAATCTTAACTGGTTGATCTCCAATCCAAATAAACTGATCATGAACTCTGCTAAGAATGATCTTAAACCATTCAACTTCCGTGAACTCTATGAGTAGGGTTAGCTTAATGATGGATTGATCAGATAAGTGTTTGAATTCATCTATCATGGATCCATTTGCTTCTATCATGTTCTCCAACTCACTATAGATTTTTACATCCCCAATGGTCTCATACTTGCAGTGAATGTATGCCCTAATATCTTCAACGTGCAAGACGCCTACAAGGGTTTGTGAAAACACCCCTTCCGGATCATCTTCACAAGACTTGAAAGGATGTCTCTTGAATTTATACCTAGGTCTATCCACAACATCATAAACCACTGGTGCATCCATAACTTTTTTATGAGAATAGGTCTAAATACCTTGAACACACTTGAATCCGACACTATGCTTCACGCGATCACAAAATCTTTCTGCTAGATCACTGCAATGCTTCACAACTCTGCTCTCCTTAGCCGCTGATAATCAAACGGTGTAGAAATGATATCTTTCAGGCCGTTTTATCCTTCGCTAGTTGAGTGAGTGCATTAAACACAAGTAGCTCAACTTCGCATCCTGTCCAGTCAACCTAAAACCCGCGAACACTCAGAATGAATCTTCAAGTGTTGCGCTCTCATACATAGACTCCAAAGTGTCTACACACACCATACCTAAGCTCGCATGAGCTTACTCCACATATGCAGGGGCTGGATATATTCTATTCTCTATATCCAATGCTCCCCTTAAGGCTATGCGACCTTTTAGGTCGATGCCTCAAAGAACTCATCATGTGAAGACACAGTATCATCAACTGTCTCTCCCTAAACTGATGCTTTGTTTAGAACTTTTACCTTCCATATCTTGTCATCCTCTTTGCTCTCTGATTTCTTGAACTGATTCCCAAATTCACTCATGTATTCATTGAGACTCTTACCATTGTCACCAACATTCTTCATATACACAGGAGATGGTCCTGTTGATCTTCTTGGTTGTCTTTTGTTGTCCTCTCCATTGTATCTGCAAAACTTCGCAATGTGTCCAAGATTGTTTCATTTGTAACATGTAGGTCTCCTTCTATCCTGATTAACTTGCAATTTACAATACCTTGCTATTTGCCCAAAGTTATTGCATTTAAGACATGTAACCTTGGTTGTTGATTCTTCTCTAACGTAATCTTGTTTATACTTTGACTGATTTGGTTTTCTACAATCTGCTTTCTTGTGTCCATACTCATAACAGTTATAACAATAACTGGAAAAGGGTTTAGAGGTACCTTTACTTCTGCAATCTCTTTTCATGTGTCCAACTTTGTTGCATCCAAAGCATCTACCTCTGAAAGGTCTGATCTGTTCTTTAGGTTCTTCATAAGTAGGTCTTTCTTCATTCTTTGTTCCATTTGCTCCTTTGGCTTTAGAACTTTCTGCTTCTTTGAATCCAGCTCCAGTCATGTCTCCTTTAGGTTTCTGTCTTGCTCTTTGTTCATCAATTTTGCCATTGTTCATGTGCAACTTCTCAATGTGTAATTTGGCTTGAGTGAGTTCACCTTTAATGATCTGATTATACTTCTCCAATTCCTGATATTTATCTTTGTAGTGGTCAAGTTCAGTCTTTATTAGTCCTATCTGCTCATTTGCTACTTTCAGTGATTCTTCAGCTTTGTTCCTAGCATCATTTTCATGCTGAATTTCCTTTATCATCAAAAGATTGATCTCCTCTTTTTCTTGCTCCAGCTTCTTCACTTGATATGTAGTATCATTGTCTGAATCTTCTTGGATCTTGTTCATAAAGTTTTGTTTTTTATTTCTTGAAGCTTCCAATTGTTCCTTTAGTTTCCTGATGAAACCTTCCGCTCTTCTCAATTTGAATTTCAGTGTACTATTCTCAGCCTTCTCTTTGTCCAGATCTTCAAGTGCTACATCAAAGTTCTCTTGCAAACTTTCTGAATCCATTATGATCTCCCTTAAGCTGTTAGGCTTTCTCTCCAAGGGCCAATAGCTCTGATACCAATTGTTAGGATTAGGTAATACTGAGAGGGGGGGTGAATTAGTATTATTGAACTTTGATTTAAACTTTAAACAATTATAAATAAACCATAACACTGCTGCAATGAAAAGAACAATAACACACAACACATAACTCATGACACCATGATTTGTTTTCGAGGAAACCTTGTTAAGGGAAAACCCTAGTGAGGATGGTACCCACAACTATGCACTGTTGTCGGGTAATTTGGGTAGTTAGACGGTTAGTCCATTCGAGGGAGTTACATGGGTGCGACGGTTCACCTCGCATCCCTTCGGATGTTATATATATGTACTTGTTCCTTTGATAAGGACATGATGTTATGTACTAGAAAAACTCTTATGAATATATGAATACAATGCTCTTTTACATTCTATGCTGAGTACTTATTTGTCTGTATGCAATTAATGTTTGTTACCCCACGAGGGTAAACATCTGGTGCCGTTGCCTAGACGCACTCGAATGGCATGTGGACACCATGGGAAATAAATCCGGAAGCAGACGATGCACATACAGAACTATACAAAGGAGAAGACAACCAAACGAGGGAATTTAGAATCCTGTTTCAAGTGGCAATAGAAACCTACGTCTGTCGAGAAGCCACCAGCGAGGAAGTTCCAGCAAGTGCCGTGTGGGCCGCGATTGAGGCTAACCCTGCAGCCAACCGATTGCTAAACCACCTCCCTCGCTTGCTAGCACAGGCATTGCTCTCACAACGCGCTCACCTGGAGGAGATTACCCGAGAGGAACGCCGTCAAGAAATCCTCTGCGCATATCACGTACGAGAATACCTACACCGTCAGAAGGAAGGCGATGGCAACTGTCGGGGATTCTAGAATGTGAAGACGAACCGAAGGGAGAAAAGGACACAAACAATTGTAATGCAATTGATAATGTTGTAAACGAACATGAATAAATAAAATAAGTGTTCTTTTAAAAAGAAATGTTTTGTCTTCAGTTTTGATGCCCAATATTTTAAATAAAAATAGAAATAAAAAGGCACGAGATGATGAAGGCGAGGCCGCACAGAAGGCTTTGATTTCTGCACAGCAACGTGAACGCTGACATAGGTTGCAGCAACTTGCCGAGGACTAGCTTGCCAGAGAGTTGCCTGAAGGGGACCTCAGAAGTGGTACGAAAGGTGCACAGGCCGACGAGGAACAATTCACTTCGCCGGAGCATCGGAGAGTGCGGAGTAGGGAGGAACTACTTGCGGAAATACGGTTGAGGAAGGTCTTGCTTCAGGAAGAGAGAGATCGGTTCGAGGGTCTGACCCATACACCAGGTGTGGAGAACCAAGCCCAAGGAGGGAACGGTATGGCCGAAGGTGCTATTGACGCATAAGCGAACCCTCCGTTTGAGCCAACAACTCCACATAGTACGGTCCCACTAGTTATGCAAGTGCCACAAGGGCAAGTTCCACAAGTTAATACTGCACACAATAATCAAGGAAGTGAGGGTACTAGTGCTGGCATAGGCAGTGCCGGAGCACCAAATCCACCGCCGACACAACAACAAGTAACCATGGCCGTGAGTACACAGAAATTGCCTAAGTTCACGGGCCAAGCAAAGGAGGATCCAGTTTGGCACTGCCGAACTTCTGAAACTATATGGATGGCCAACAAGGTTACAAACCAGGATGATTGGATCAAACAGTTCCCTGCGACATTAAGGGAAGGAGCCATCGACTGGTATTCCGATGTAGATAAAGAAGGCTTGACGACATGGGACAACGTGAAAAAGGCTTTCCAGACAGAATTTTGTTTTCCCTCTCGGGTCAACAAGAATAGTTGCATAAACACACATTAACTGATAAACATGAACACAGGAAAGTATTGCGATTCGGTAAACATAAAGTACTCAGAAAACCAAATCATCTCATTCACACTCAAAGCAATGTGTACATATAACCTCCGAAGAGACACCACCGAAACGTCAGGTCGTAACGGTTCACACTCTCGGTACTAACTGCCGAGATTAACATAAGTTTATTACACAACACCCGTACATACAAAATATACCGACAACATCATCCCCCCCAAAAAACAAGTCGGCTCCGACGACTTTTACAAAAATATAACATAGACAAAAATGAGCCTACTACAAACTACTCAGGAGGGGACGTAGGAAGCGTCCTTGATGATGATGGCGCGGCTGTGGCTGTGCCGGAAGTGACTTTAGCCCGCAACTCGTACACTTGAGTTGTCCGAAGCTGTAAAGCCTGTTCTGCCCTCATCTTAAGCTCCATAGCCTTCCGAACCATGCTAGCTGCCTCGAGCACTGCCTTCTCCTTCGCATCCATAGTCTCCAAAGCAGAACTAAAGTGAGTCTCAAGAAGAGCCCGCTCGGCACACTCAGTCTCCAATGTAGCCCGTAAAGTGTCCAACTCCGACACCATAGTACTCCGCTCAGCCGCCCAAGACTCCCTCTCCTGAACCACTGCAGTCTCCAAAGCTGTAAGACGGGAAGCTGCCTCCTCCCGAGCTGCCTCTGCTGCCAATCCCGTAGCCTGATGTACTGAGGAAGCATGCTCTAACCGCCTGAGAGTGAAATACTCCTCTCGAAAGGCCTGTTCTAACTCTCGGATAAGACCGTGAATCCGGCTCTCACCCACCGTCGCACTAAGAGCTCAATCCTCCAACATCGTAAGAGACTCCTGAGTAGGCCATCCCCTAGCCTCAAAGCACTCTGCAAATGCCTGTGGACAGCCAACCCGCACAAAGGTCAAGAGGCGCTCCAACTCCTCAGCAACCCCCTCCTGAGCCTGAAGCTCTGCTGAGGCTATGACCTGCTGGGCTCCAGCAACTACTGCGGCTACATCCGCCAAGTACTGCTCCAACACTTTCTGCGCGGACTCCCTCGCTGACACCGCCCTCCGTGACCCTGTCAGGGCTGGTGGCTCCGCACTAGCCTCAGCTTGCGGTCTCTGTCCCTCCATAGGAACTAGTCTCTCGGATATCTCTCTCTCCTGGGCTACTGGCTCTTCTCTTGGTGGCGACATCACTGCATCCAAGTCAATATCTTCTGAAGGCCTCTCTAACACTACTCTGGCAGGGGAAAGTGAAATGGGAGCTGCCACTGCTATCGGGGGTAATGTGAACTGCTCCAACCATGACAGCACTGAAGAGTCCTCATCCCCCGTCGGCAACGCTCGAGCCGGCTCCTCCAATACCCCTGGCCCAACTCGCACAATGGCCTCAGTACCAACAACATCCAATGTAACCTGCTCTCGCGGCTGTGTCTGCTCCTGCTCTAAATTTCCAACACCATCTTTGCTAGTCTGTCCTGGGTCGGTTGGCTGAGCTGTAGGTGGCTCGGAAGCCTGACCCGCCGGGTGTAGCACAACAGGGGGCCGGAGCTCTCCGAACTGTGGCATGGGTACAGCCTCCAATGTGGTACCGAACGGTACAGAGGGCCCCGCTGCAACAGTCGCCGAGGGTACTGGTGGCGTGAATAGTACAAGAGGTGGTGCACTCTCAGACGGTGGAGTTGGAGCAAATGCACTTTCAGATGGTACCTCTGTATCGAGAGTGTCAGAGTCTCCCACTGCAACACTCTCGCTGCCTTCCTCCTCCAAGTCCTCACTCGACTCCTCTCGGCCACTGTCCACATTCTCCCCTTCCGACTCTGAGAGGACTTGGCGCTTCCTCTTTGACCCTGTCTGTACTCCGCCAGCATCCAAGTGACGCCAATGAAAGATAAGAGGCTCTCCCTTAGCAATATCAACTGGCTGTGGCCTCAGCTTCTCTGCTAGAATCTTCTCTCGGGCAGCATTCAGGAACAACTCGATGGCAATATGGGGCATGTAAAATGTCCGATGCTGTAGAGTCATGAACTCATACAGCCTCTCCGCCATAACTGAAGCCCAATCGTACACCGTACCATTACGGATCCCGTTCATGAAAATGAGATGTGTAAGGGCAATGTCGGAGGCCCTACTAGCCCCAGTCAACCTGCTCTTCACGATGTCTATCAGACACCGCCACTCTCCGGGAGCCACAAATGATTTCTTGATTCCTCGATTCTTTAAAGAAGCGCCAGCCAATGACTCCAACTCACTCTGAGACAGGTTTCTGGAAACCAGCTTAATGTACTTTTCCTTTTCTTCGCGGGATAGTTTCCTGGGCTTTAAATCTATTTTCTTCCCATGCGTGCTAGGTATGTCAAAAACCCTCGATATCTCCTGGGCAGAAAATGAAATTTGTATCTCAGTGCTACAATACTTCAGAGTGCTACGCCGGCTATCCCGATCGAATGTATCAATCATGCCTCGGAGAGGTCCCTCGTACTCTCTAATGGAGGGCAAAGGCATCTGAATTGCCCAGTGTACTCCTGCTCTTCGAAGCTGTCCCTTCAAAAAATGTGCGTCTGGAGTGTTATCCCACCATGTTCGGCACTCCACTCCGCTCAAACCCTCGAATGTCACAGTCTTCCAAGTAATCTCTTCCTTTTGTGCTTGTGGCTGCTGTACGTGTGGACGGTGCTTTCTGGCAGTATCCATGCTACCAGCAATGCGGACTCTAGACTGTGAAACCCTCGGTCCTCTACTGCTACTGGCTGGATTTGAAACCTGTAATTTCTGTCTCCAAGTACTATGCTGTCGTGATCCCATACTACTGTGTAGTGTCCAACACTAACGGTCTTAACCATTTTTTTTTTTTTAAATTCCTCCTCTTACCGTACAAATCCACTTCCTTCAGCCAATGCAAATATGTAGCAGCTCCGGGTCTCATCAACTGGTCACTCTCCAAGGGTTGATAACTAAACCGACTGGAGGTCTAGGGGGCAACGCCCCCAACGGGGTCGAGGGGCAGCGCCCCCGCGGGGTCGTGGGGCAGAGCCCCAGGCGCGCTCCCTGCTCTTTTCCGCAAACCGCTTATGTTTCCCTTATTTCTTGCTCATGCCCTTCCCTTCGGTACCATTCGTTCTTCGATATGAGCTGCTTTGTTTTGTCGTCGTTTTTTTTTTTTTTTTTTTAATACCATATGAATTTCTTCCTTCATGCTTTCCCTTCACACATCCCAATGCTGTACTGAATCCTCAGACCTCCTCCAACCGTGTCGTACAAATGCCCTTATGTTGTGCGTCAGCTACCATATGACTTGGTATTCATACTTTGCAATCCGATGACCGTACACTATGCCTCCTTCCCGTGCCGCGTTTGGATGCGGTACGGCCAGTACAATCCATACATTGATCCACCGTGCGGTGCTTTGCTTGCAGTCCTCGCCTTGTACGGTTCCGTACAACACCTTTATTTCTTTTGTTTCAGCTTGTATGTCGTCACTTTTCCGTATGGCGCCGTACAATACTTGTAAATGTATCGACCACAATAATGCTTCAGTACGGTACCGTACTTCCCTGCCGCTGTGCCCTTTTTATCGTACGGTGTCGTACGGGGCTTTATAGATCCATACGGTGCACTTTATAGATCCGTACGGTGTCGTACGGGGCTTTATAGATCCGTACGGTGCCGTACGATATTGCTTTTTATTTTTTATTTTTCTCTTTTTCTTTTTCTCTTTTTTTTTTCCTTTTTTTTTTATTTTTTATTTTTTTATAATTTTTTATTTTTTTTTTATTTTTTTATTTTTATTTTTTTAAATTTTTTTTTCTAAGTACTTGGTCCTCGCGGTGATGTCGTCGGCAATTCGTGATACACCTTCAATTTCGAGCCGTTCACCGTGTCCGGAATTTCCCGTCCGTCGAGGGTCCACAACTTTACGAACCCGTTTGCGGCCACCTCCCGAACCTTGTAAGGGCCTATCCATTTCACTTTGAACTTTCCAGGCTTGATTTCATTTCGGCCGTTGTATTTTAGAACCAATTGGCCCGGTGTAAATTGCATTCGTCGGAGATGCTTATCGTGCCAGACCTTCCTCCGTTGCTACGTCACTTCAGTGGCCCATTGTGCCAAAGCCCGTTTTTCGTCCAACTTATTTAAAAGATAGAGTCGTTCCCTCAGACTCTCCATATCTCCCAATTTATTCTCAATTGCAATCCGCAAGGTAGGAACCATGAATTCTACTGGTACCACGGCCTCCTGTCCATACATGAGTTGGAACGGTGTCTGCCCAGTGGTCACCTTGTAAGATGTTCGATAGGCCCATAGTACCGAGGGTAGCCTTTCTTCCCAATCCTCGCCCTCAACGCTGCAGGATTTGTAAATGACTCCAATCAGGTTCTTATTAGTCGCCTCTGCCTGACCATTCGCTCGAGGGTAGTATGGGCTCGAGAGTGTGTGAAAAATTTTGAACTCTGTCGTCAGTAGCTTGATCACATGGTTGACAAAATGTCCACCTCTATCACTCATCAACTGCAGTGGAATGTCGTACCGCGTTATTATCTGCTCATAAATAAACTTCATTGTACTTAGAGCAGAGTTATCCGTTAGTGCTCGTACTTCCACCCACTTGGTCAGATACTCTGTTGCCACAACAATGTACCGACAGCGTCGAGCGCAGCTGGGCTTCAAAGGCCCCACAAAATCCAATCCCCACCGTTCAAACAATTCCTGTGCATGAGAGGGGTTAAGTGGCATGTAGTCTCGTTTGAGAGGTCTCCCTGCCCGCTGGCATGTGTCACAGCCGACGACCCACTCCCTGGCATCGTTGTACACCGTCGGCCACCATAAGCCTGCCAACAAGATTTTTCTGGCGGTGGTGTCGGGGCCCATATGCCCTTCGGCAGGTCCCTCATGAGCTTCTTTCAACACTCTCGGAACCTCTTCCTCCATTACGCAACGCCTCAATATTTGATCTGGACCCATTTTGTACAGCAGTCCGTTGATGAGCTGGAAGGTTCTGCTCCTCAGAACCAATTTTCTACGCTCTCCGGGGAGCATTCCTTCTGGAAATCGGGCCGTGGATAGGTACTCACCGA
Organism: Chamaecyparis obtusa; assembly: GCA_027943335.1. Lineage (NCBI taxonomy): Eukaryota > Viridiplantae > Streptophyta > Pinopsida > Cupressales > Cupressaceae > Chamaecyparis > Chamaecyparis obtusa. Next base: position 2,256,446 of record BSBK01000606.1, read on the forward strand.
TACTTGTGTACCACTTCAGTAGTACGGCGATGTGAAACAGGTGAGTATCTGGAAAGTCATCGTTTATTCCTACTGGAGGTTCGTCGGACTTAATTCGAGACAATTGGTCCACAATCACATGACTGCGTCCTGGCCGTACAACAATTCTGAAGGTGAATTCTTGAAGGAGCAGCAACCACCTGCTCACCCTTCCCTGAATGATGGGCTTGTTAACCAGGTACATCAAAGCCTGGTGGTCCACGAAGAAAGTAAACAGCGTCGCCAATAGGTAGTGCCGAAACTTCTGAACCGAGTAGACCATTCCGAGAGCCTCTCGCTCTGTAGTGCTGTAGTTCCTCTCCGCCCTCGAGAGTAACCGACTTGCAAAATAGATTGGGTGATCCAGCCCATGTTCGCCTTCTTGTGCCAGGGTGGCCCCGATGGCGTAGTTTGACGCATCCACATGAACATGGAACTCTCTGTCCCAGTCCGGAAATGCCAAGATGGGGGCTGCCAACAGTCTCATTTTTAAGTTATCGAATGCCTCCCCTTGCTCCTTCGCCCAGACGAACGGCTCCCCTTTCTTCATAAGTTTATCCGTCGGGTATGAAATCCGGGAAAAATTCTTTATGAACCGTCAGTAGTACCCGATATGGCCCAGGAATGACTTGACACCGGTTACGTCACTGGGAGCCTCCATTTCAATTATCACCCGGACCTTGTCGGGGTCCGTCTTCAACCCTTCCTTACAAACGATGTGTCCGAGCAGCTTCCCCTGCGGTACCATGAAACGACACTTCTTCGAGTTGAGTGCCAGACGTGCCTTCCGGCACCGCTCCATGCACTCTCCGAGTGCTACAACGTGTTTGTCTTGGCTACTGAAAATGGACCAGTCATCCATAAATGCTTTAAAATTCCCTCTCGACATCTTGTCAAAGATGTGCAGGATGATTCTCTGAAAAGTTGCAGGTGCATTACACAGGCCGAAGGGCATCCGGTTGTAGGCGTACACACCATCTTCCACTACAAAGGTGGTTTTTAGCTTGTCCTCTGCAATGTATATCTGGTTATATCCTAAAAACCCGTCCATGAAGGAATAGATCTCATGGCCTGCCACCTCCTCGAGTATGCTGTCTGTGAAGGGTATCGGGAAGGGATCCTTAATGGTCACCGCATTGAGACACCTAAAGTCTACGCAGATGCGGATTTGGTTAGCCTCTTTCTTCTGAGATATCACGATTGGTGACACCCACTCACTTGTGTCTACTCGAAAAATTATCCCCGCGTCCAGCATCCGCGCAATCTCGGTCTCCACCCTTGCAGCATAGTTTTTGTTCATCCTGTACAGCCTCTTCCGCACAGGTTGGGCTCCAGGAACCAAAGGGATGCGGTGCACGCAGAGCTTCGGAGGTACACCCTTCAGGTCTTTATAATTCCAGGCAAACACATCCTTATACTCTGTGAATATTTTGAAGGCTGCCGTTTTTAACACGGGATCCCAGTCATCTCCCACCAGGATAGTCTTGGGATTCTGCTCGTCCCCGAGATTTATTGTTTCCAGTTTTGCCTCTTTGTATTGGATAGGTTCTCCCTCCAAGAACACGTGGGCCGAACTTACTCTCATCTGGGCTTCCCCCTCTGTATATTCTGTGTACTCCGGAGGGAACTCGTTCGTGTTTTCTTCCGTAGGGAACTCATTCCCGATCTCCAGTATATTGCACGATGGCTGAAATACCTCGTAGTCACGCATTTGCCAGTGAAAGAAACCATCTAGTGAATCCGTATCTCCTTCTATCTCAAGTATCCCTTCATCGTTCGGTTCCATAGTTTTTTCCTCTCCGTCCATCCTGCCACCATCGGAGTTTGAGTCGGATGCCATTTCCTCTCCAACCATTTGTGTGGCGAGGTCTATCACAAATTTCCTCCCCCCTTTCTCGAATGCGAGGGTGTTCTTCTTCCAGTTGTGATTGGCTCGGGCTGTCACCAACCACCCTCTATCCAATATAGCGTCATACCCCTTTTGCTTGAGAGGGATTACGACGAAGTCTAAGGTGAAAGGCTGGGTTCCGATAGTCACCTGCTGTGCCATCAGCATACCGAGTGGTTTAATACCGTGCTGGTCGGCCCCTAACAGATTGAAGGTTGGTGGCCACAACGTCGGTTTCCCCAAACTCTTCCAAGTTTCCTCCGGAAGGACATTGACGCCCGACCCTCCGTCAACGATGGTGTTCGTGAGGATTTTACCCAAGATACCCATTTCTACTACTGCCGAGTTCCGTCCATGGTTTATTGATAACGTCATCGGCTCGGCTGCACAGTCGCCTGGGATCTCCGTTCGTTCCACCGTCATAGGTGGCGTGTTAGGCCCTAGGAATAGAGCTGTTTTTAGGTGTGGCATGGTCTCCAACAAGTCCTTGACCTTCACGGGTATTTCCATTTGCAGTATCTGCCGTAGTATACTTTGCTCCGCCAATTCTCAGTGAGAAGTGCCGGCGTCGGTAGGTTCCTTCCGGTCCTGTATCTCTTTTTCGATCTCGGCCCTCGCTTGCAGTACCCTCTGTTTCTCCGTCGGAGGGTGTGGGTACGTGGCCTTTTTGGCTTGGGCACGGGTGACTGTCAGGACCTTCTCAGTACCTCTACATTCCAACTCCAGGATGTTACAGCCAGGCTTCGGACAATTAGCGTCCTCATGGTCGCCCGGTCCACACCACCGACACAACTTCTGCGGAGTCGCGGGCTCCGTCTGACAATCACGAGCATAGTGACCCCACTGATTACAACTCCGACATTGTATCATGGGTCTTCCCTTGGCATCATATTGGATCCGGGGCTTATTCTCATTGTTGCCTCGGCCTCCCCGGCGGTTATTTTTATATCCGCCAGATGATGCAGCATTCTGTTGTCCACCCGTACCAGACGTGGAAGGTTGCTCCTGTGCATAGAGTACTTGTTGGCCTCTTGCCCTCAAGTTATAGGGACATTCTTTAAGGGGATGTCCTGCGATTTGGCAGATATCACAAAAAGCTTTTTTCGGACAAGACCCTTTTGTGTGGCCTGCCTCCTTGCAGTCCGTACACCACACTGTATATTCTTCGGCTTTGCTAGCACTTCCTTTGGTGGCTTTAAGTTCTCGCATCATCCTCTCAAGGTCTTTTTGCAATGCGAGCACTTTCTTGCTCGACCCGTCCTCACTACTTTCCGTCTCTGAATCATCATCAGAAGATGACCTTGTCTTCTTCGAGGTCTTACATTCGCTCTCGAGATCCATTGCTCGGTTATATGCATTACTATACGAAGTAGGCGGTACTATCTTCATTTTCTTTCGGAGGGATGTTTTGAGTCCCTCCATGAACCATCTCTTTTTCAATTCATCCGCTGGGGCCGACTCCATTTTTCCAATGAGTTCTTTGAGTCGTCGGCCGTACGCACGGACAGACTCATTCTTGGCTTGCTTCGTGTTGTAGATCTCCGCCAATATTTCATTATCATCCCGTAACAATTGGAACTCTGTCTGGAAGGCCTTTTTGACATCGTCCCATGTCGTGAGCCTTGTCTTGTCAACGTCCGAGTACCAATCAATGGCACCCTCTCGCAGTGTTGCAGGGAACTGACGGATCCATTCGTTCTCGTCAGTTACCCCGTGTGCAGTCCATATTGTTTCACACGTTCGACAGTGCCGAACTAGATCCTCCTTGAATTGCCCCGTAAATTTCGGTAACTTCTGCTTATTCACTGCCATGGTTGGCCGCGGTGGAGGCGGTGCACCGCTACCACTCGTGCCCACACCTCCCTGAGTGCTGTGGGTAGTCTAGACTTGTGGTACTTGTCCTTGCGGTAGTTGCTGGGCTGGTGGTACTTGCCCTTCTCCTGGCACCGTACCGTGTGGGGTTCTCGGTTCCAACGGAGGGTCTGCTGGTGTGCTCGTGCCACCCTCTGCAGTATCACCCTCTCCGCCAGTTTGGTTCTCCACGCTTGGTGTACGGAGACCCACCTCAAACCGTACTCTCTCCTCTTGGAGAAAGGCTCTTCTCGCCCGTGTCTCCTCAAGTAACTCTTCCCGACTCCGCACTCTCTGTTCCGGAGAAGTGAACTCTTCTTCGGCTTCTGCACCCTCCGTACCACTTCCGAGGTCCCCTTCGGGCAACCCTCTGGCAAGCTGGTCTTTGGCAAGTTGCCTGAGCCTACACCGACGTTCACGTTGCTGCGCGGATATCAAAGCCTTCTGTGCGGCTTCCCCTTCGTCATCTATCACTTTCTTATTTCAATCTTTATTTAAATTATTGGGCATCAAGACAAACTATACACATTGCTCAATCAAAAAGAACACTTATTTTTTATTAATTCATGTTGCTTTACAACATTCTCAATTGAACTACAATGGAATTTTTGTGTTCCGTTCCCCTTCGTTTCAAACTTCAACAACTTTACTATTTGTCATTTCCTTCCTCCCGATGGCGACAAAGATGCTCTCGGGCGTGGAATGCACGGAGGATCTCCTAGCGGCGGTCCTCACGGTCAATTTCCTCTTGCCGAATACGTCGTGCGAGTGCTGCTTGTGCAACAACCGTGGAAGTTGGTTCAACAACCGATTCGCTGCAGGGTTCGCCCCAATCGCGTCCCACACTACGCCTGCAGGGACGTCTCCGTTCATTGCCTCCCTTCGGACGTGAGTTTCAAGAGCTACTTGAAACAAAATTCGGAAGTCACGTGCCAGATTATCCTCTCCGTCGTACAACTCGATACGGGCTTCCTCGGCTTCTGGGTTTATCGCACTAACGGGTAAGCCCATTATGCCTACTCGCCATCCGAGTATGTCTAGGCAACGACACCAGATGTTTTCCCTCTCAGGTCAACAAGAATAGTTGCATAAACACACATTAACTGATAAACATGAACACAGGAAAGTATTGCGATTCGGTAAACATAAAGTACTCAGAAAACCAAATCATCTCATTCACACTCAAAGCAATGTGTACATATAACCTCCGAAGAGACACCACCGAAACGTCACGTTGTAACGGTTCACACTCTCGGTACTAACTGCCGAGATTAACATAAGTTTATTACACAACACCCGTACATACAAAATATACCGACAACAAATTTCAGTTACTGAGGACGACAATGAGATTCTAGCCGAAATTTATAATACAAAGCAAACAAAGAATGAGTCGGTCTGAGCCTACGGGCGGCGACTGAAGGAACTCATTGGGAAGATGGAATCAACCCCGGCGGACGAACTTAAACAATGATGGTTCGTGGAAGGACTAAAAACTTCCCTCCGAAAGAAAATGAAAATCGTACCACCCACGTCATATAGCAATGCATACAACTGTGCGATGGACTTAGAGAGTGAATGCAAGACCTCCAAGAAAACTAAGTCTTCAGATGATGAATCGGAGGCGGAAAGTAGCGAGGGAGAATCTAGTAAGAAGGTGCTTGCCCTATAGAAGGATCTCGAGAGAATGATGAAAGAAATTAAGGCCACCAAGGGAAGCTCAAGCAAAGCTGAGGAAGATGCCATGTGGTGCACAAACTACAAAGAAGCGGGACACACTAAAGGTTCTTGTCCCAAGAAAGCCTTTTACGACATCTGCTAGATTGCGGGACATTCCTCCAAAGAATGTCCCTACAATCTGAGGGCTAGGATTCAACAAATGCTCTTCACCCAAGAGCAACCCTCCACATTGGGAACCGGCGGCCAACAAAATACTGCATCATCCGGCAGTTACAAAAATAATCAACGAGGAGGCAGAGGAAAGAATGAGAACAATAACAATCGGCCTTGGATCCAGTATGATGCAAAGGGGAGACCTATGATATAGTGTAGAAACTGTAATCAATGGGGACATTTTGCCCAGGATTGCCAGAAAGAGGCTCCTGCTCCACAAAAATTGTGTCAGTGGTGCAGACCGAGGGACCATGAGGAAGCTAACTACCCGAAGCCCGGTTGCAACATCCTTGACATGGAACGAGGGAGCACCGAGAAGATTTTGGCAATCACATGCGCACAAACCAAGACAGCCAGGTATCCTGACCCTCAGACGGAGAAACAAAGGGTGCTCGAGGTGAAGGCCGAGATCGAGAAGGGTATGCAGGACCGAAGGGACTCCACAGATACTAGCACTTCTACCCGAACCATGGCTAAGCAAAATATCTTAAGGCAGATGATGCAATTGGAGATACCGGTCAAGGTCGAGGACCTACTGGAAACAATGTCGCATCTGAAAACGGCCCTATTCTTAGGACAAAACGTTCCAACAACTGCATTTGAACAGACTGAGGTTCCTAGCGGCTCTGCAGCCGACCCCATGACGTTGTCAATAAATAGTGGGCGGAACCCTGCAGTAGTGGAGATGGGTATCTTGGGTAACATCCTCACTAACACGATCGTTGATGGTGGATCTAGGGTGAACGTCCTACCAAAGGAAACTTGGAAGAGCCTGGGGAAACCAACACTGTGACCACCAACCTTCAACTTATTAGGGGCCGACCAACACGACATCAAACCCCTCGGAACCTTGATGGCACAACAGGTAACCATTGGGACCCAACCGTTCATCTTGGACTTTGTAGTAATTCCCTTGAAGCAGAAGGGGTACGACGTCATCCTAGGGAGGGGGTGGCTCGTGACTGCTAAGGCCAACCATAACTGGAAAAGGAATATCCTATCATTTGAGAAAGGGGGAAGGAAGTTTGTGATAGATCTCACAATGCAGATGATTGGAGAAGAAATGGCATCCTCCTCGGATTCAGAATCGGACGACGGAATAGACAAAGGAGAGGGAAGTATGGAGCCCAATGCGGAAGGGGTACTGAAACTGGAGGATGATACAAACTCCATGGATGGCCTATTCCATTGGCAGATGGGCAATTATGAACTATTTCCGCCATCCTGTAATATACTAAAGATCGAGGAAGACCGGAACGAGTTCCCTCCAGAATATACAAAATACAGAGGAGAAGCTCAGATGAGAGAGAGCCCTGTCCATGAGTTTCCCAAGGAGGAACCAATCCGGTACAAAGAAGCAAAGTTGAAAGAGATAAATCTCGGAGATGAGCAAAATCCGAAAACCATCCTAATGGGGGACGACTGGAGCCCTGTATTGAAAACAACAGCCTTCAAGATTTTTACAGAATACAAGGATGTATTCGCCTGGACCTACAAGGATCTGAAGGGCGTACCTTCGGAATCATGCATGCACCGCATTCCCCTGGTTCCCGGAGCCCAACCCGTGCGGAAGAGGCCGTACAGAATGAATAGGAATTACGCTGCAAGGGTGGAGACTGAAATCGAGCAGATGTTAGAAGCTGGGATCATCTTCTGGCTTGACACAAGTGAGTGGTTTCACCAATTGTGATCTCCTAGAAGAAGGAAGCCAACCAGATCCGCATCTACATGGATTTCAGATGCCTTAATGCAGTAACAATCAAGGACCCATTTTCGATCCCCTTCACTGATAGCATATTGGAGGAGGTGGCTGGCCATGAGATCTATTCTTTTATGGATGGGTTCTCCGGATATAACCAGATATCCATTGCAGAGGAAGATAAGTTGAAAAAAACCTTTGTAGTTGAGGATGGTGTGTACGCATACAATCGGATGCCCTTCGGCCTGTGCAATGCACCAGCGACCTTCCAGAGGATTATCCTCCATATCTTTGACAAGATGTCCAAGGGGAACTTTAAAGCATTCTTGGATGACTGGTCCATATTCAGTGGGCAACAAAAACACATTGCAGCCTTGGAGGAATGCATGGAGCGGTGTTGGCGAGCCCGTCTGGCACTCAACCCAAATAAATGCCGATTTATGGTGTTGCAAGGGAAGCTGCTCGGTCACATAGTCTGCAAAGAAGGATTAAAAACGGACCCTGATTAGGTCCAGGTAATAGTCGAGATGGAGGCTCCCACCGACGTAACCGGTGTCAAATCCTTTCTCGGCCATATTGGATACTACTGCCGATTCATAAAAAAATTTACCCAGGTTTCATACCCGATGGATAGGCTCATTAGGAAGGGGGAGTCGTACATCTGGGCGAAGGAGCAAGGGAAAGCCTTTGAGGATCTAAAAACAAGGCTATTGGCGGCTCCTATTCTGGCATTTCCTAACTAGGACAGGGAATTCCACGTACACGTGGATGCATCAAATTATGCCATCGGAGCCACTCTGGCTCAAGGAGGGCACAGACTCGATCATCCTATCTATTTTGCAAGCTAGTTGCTGTCGAACGCGGAGAAGAATTACAGCACCACGGAAAGGGAGGCCCTCGGAATGGTTTACCCTATCCAAAAATTCAGACATTATCTACTAGCAACGCCGTTCACCTTCTATGTGGACCACCAGGCCCTTATGTACCTCGTCAATAAACCTATCATCCAAGGAAGAGTGAGCCGACAGCTCCTCCTACTTCAAGAATTCACGTTCAAAATTGTAGTACGGCCAGGACGTAGCCACGTGATCGCCGACCAGTTGTCATGAATCAAGTCTGACGAGCCACCTGTGGGAATAAATGATGACTTCCTAGACGCACACTTGTTTCATATTGTTGTTCTCCCGAAGTGGTACACGAGCATCGGGGAGTATCTGTCCACGACTCGATTCCCCGAGGACATACCTCCGGGAGAACGAAGGAAGTTGGTCCTGAGAAGCGGGACCTTCCAGCTAATCAATGGATTGTTGTATAAAATGGGTCCAGACCAGGTGCTAAGGCGATGCGTGATGGAAGAAGAGGTATCAAGAGTGCTGAGGGAAGCTCACAAAGGACTTGCCGAAGGACACATGGGTCCAAATACCATGGCCAGGAAGGTGTTGTTGGCTGGCTTATGGTGGCCAACATTATACAATGATGCCAGAGAATGGGTTGTTGGATGCGACACTTGTGAGCGCGCTGGGAAACCCCTCCAATGAGACTTTATGCCTCTCAATCCCTCCCATGCGCAAGAACTATTCGAAAGATGGGGATTGGACTTCGTTGGGCCTCTGAAGGCCAGTCGTGCCTGGCATTGCCGATACATTGTGGTGGTCACCGAATATTTGACAAAATGGGTTGAAGCGCGTGCATTAACTGATAATTCGGCCATAAGCACTGCAAAGTTTATTTGTGAACAAATAATAACAAGATATGGCATTCCGATTCAGTTGACAAGTGACAGGGGCAGTCATTTTGTCAATCACGTGATTAAACTCCTAACCACAGAATTTAAGATTTTCCATACGCTGTCAAGTCCCTACTATCCTCGGGTGAATGGTCAGGCCGAGGCGACGAATAAAATCTTGGTAGGAGTCATTTATAAGTCATGCGGCATTGAAGGTGAAGATTAGGAAGAGAAGTTGCCCTCTGTGTTATGGGCCTATCGTACTTCGTACAAGGTAACCACCAGGCAGACACCATTCCAGCTAATGTACGGACAGGAGGCAATGGTACCAGCGGAATTCATGGTGCCAAGTCTACGGATAGCCCTGGAGAACAAGCTCAGCGATGTGGAGAGTTTGAGAGAAAGACTTTATGTCTTGATTAAATTGGATGAGAAAAGAGCACTGGGGCCACCGAAGTAGCACATCAACGGAGGAAACTGTGGCATGACAAGCACCTCCGACAGATGCAATTCACACTAGGACAGTTAGTACTAAATTTCAATGGGCGAAACGAAATTAAACTTGGGAAATTCAAGGTTAAGTGGCTAGGCCCCTACAAAGTTTGGGAAGTTGCAGCAAATGGGTCGGTCAAGTTGTGGTCCATTGATGGACGGGAAATCCCAAATACCGTCAATGGCTCAAAGCTGAAAGTTTACCATCAGAGGCCAGAGAGCCCGAGCCGGTGGCAACTGCGCAATTTTAAAAAAAAAAAAATTTTAAAAATCATGGAATAGTGGTGGACCCCACTGAACAGTGGAACATGTCACCAAATGGTGGCATGCCCACCGAACGGTGGCATAAAGCCACCGCACATCACCGCCCGGACAACATAAAGCCAACATAGAGGACCCGCAACCCCCCCGCCGGAAGCCTTCGCGTGGAAAGGAAAGACACCGTAGCATGAAGGGAAAGAAGGCACAGGATATGTCACCGGTCTCTTGTGGCGTGTTGTTCCATGGTGAAGTTTGAAAATGTGAGAGCATGCAAAAGGCAGGGACATAAAACAAGGCGCACGGTAGGGTAGGAAAAAAAATATAACCAGCTATTTTCAGCCGTAGTAGCAAGGAAGGGATTCAAGCAACCGTACGGTAAGCAAGGAGGAAATTGGTTGTGGAAGTTATTTTCAGTTAGGAGCTTCCAAACCCAAGTATAGTACAGCAGCCAGCATTGCAATATTTAATATTTTGGGTTGCAAAAGAGGGATTTAAAGAAACCGTTATGAATTCGGCTGGAAGGAGTAGTTGGCGGAAACAATTGCAGCACGTAGACCAGAGAGCCATGGACGGAGGAAGTTCCAAAAAGAAGGCAGCAAATTTGAAGGAAGCGGTGACTGCACAAAATATCACATTTGAAGGGTTGAATGGGGTGGAATGCAAAAAATGGTGGCATGAGACTCCGGAGGATGAAGTGGTGAAGGATAGTCTGAGACACGCAGGGGTCCATTGGGCCATCCAGATGCCCCTATTTTGCATCAAAGACTTTGAGCCCCAGCTGTGCCAAATGATAGAAAACTTTGACACATTTTCCCGTATGAGCACAGTCTGTTACCTGGGATACCACGTTACAGTGTCATTTCATGCAAGGGATTTCACTAAAGTTTTTGGCATTCTAGGGAAGAAAGGGAAAAAGATCGACACTAAGCCCCAGAAGTTGACACAAGAGGTTAAGGAAATGTGGATACGAAGGGTAGCAGGAAACATCATGGTTGAGCGCATCACAGCATTGGCAAGGACAAAAGCAGGAAAGGGACTGAAGAGGGCCGACATTACCGAAGGGCATTGGCGGTGCATCATGGACGTCATCCAAAGTCGGCTCACAGGTGCCAACCAAGCTTCGGACATCACCATCACCCAAATCCCATTGATGTGTGGTATCTTGAATGGTACACTATACGATTGGGTGACACTGCTTGCACACCGGATGTATGATTTCATGACTCTCCAGCACCGTACCTTCTATATGCCACACTATGCCATTGGGCTATTTTTGGAGGCTACACGGTTGCAGATTCCGAAAGAGAAATTGGTGGTAAAACCACGAAGTGTCATAGCTTCAGGTGAATCACTGATTTTCCTTTGGCGCTACTTGGATATTGGAGAAGTCCCGTCAGCATCAAAGAGGAAACGCCAGCCCGAGGAGTCAGAAGAGTTTGACAGTGGCTGGGAGCCCACATCATCCAGTGGTAGCAGTTCCTCCCAGACCAGCGGTCATATGGAGTTGGCAGTGGAGTCGGCACCAATGCTGTTCACTCCACCACAACTTGAGGATATTCAGTTTGCTCCAGCGCTTGCCACGACCTTACTTGTTGTGGCTTCTATTCCCATGTTCGGACAATCGAGGGCACCAGTGGTGATCAATTCCGTTGTGCCTCCGGCCAGGACAAATGAGGCCACCGAGACACTGGTTTTTGCCGATTCACTTATGTTGGAGGGGACATCCGGCCAGTTAGCAGTGCACCAGCCAACGGGGTAGGGTATGGACAGTGAGTTTCAGGAGACTGATGATGTAATCACTCGACATGCTTTAATGAAGGAGTGGCTTACCAGGGTTGAGATACCACTGACAAAGGCAGAGGCACCTTAGAGGTTCTCCCCTCCACCAACGGAGGAGGTCTTGGCAGTAGACGCGGTAGGACGGGAGGCACCCATCATACTGTCTTCCGAGGAACGACAAGAAGAGGAAGAGGAAGAGGAGACTAGAGATAGCGCGGTTAGGCTCGAGGCAGTGGTTAGTTAGCCACGACGGAGGAATGACATGGAGGCTTTTTGGACCAAAGTAGTGGTTCGAGGTCGGGAGATGGTAGCGAGCGTGCAGGGGCAGGCATTGGAGGATGTGGCCTCAAACTTGCAGCGCCTTCTCACCTTTGTGAGGACGGAGTGTCCTGTCCAGTTCGCTTCATGTTTTAGTGGGGATTGACCGAATCATGAGACACCGGCTATGTTGGAGGCTTGGCAGGTGACAGAACTGGTGGTAGCCAATAGGGTGGAAGCTTTGGTGACTGAATTGGAGAGAGCCTTCCGCCAGCAGTACTATGCCTTCCGCCGGATGAAGCACTCTTACGAGGAGGAGCATCGAGTGGCATCTAAATCTCAGCGGATATTGAACACTCACCTTGTCAGCTTGGAGCAGTCCTTGGAGGAGCAGCATAAGGACTGGGTCACTCAGATGTCTGCTTGGGATAGAGAGCGAGCTGCCATGGATGAGTATGTCGAGACTCAGAGGCAGGTGACGAAACTAGTGGTAGCCAGTAGGGTGGAAGCTTTGGTGACTGAATTGGAGGGAGCCTTCCACCAGCAATACTATGCCTTCCACCGGATGAAGCACTCTTACGAGGAGGAGCATCGGGTGGCATCTGAATCTCAGCGGATATTGAACACTCGCCTTGTCAGCTTGGAGCAGTCCTTGGAGGAGCAGCATAAGGACTGGGTCACTCAGATGTCTGCTTGGGATAGAGAGCGAGCTGCCATGGATGAGTATGTCAAGACTCAGAGGCAGGAAAAGACGGATCGGGAAGCACAGGTTGTGCAAGAGCGGGCTGCCCTTATTCAAGAAAGGGATCTGGCACGGGCTTCGGCTGAGGCCACACATCGAGAGATCCAGCGAGCAGCTATTGTGGTGAGGTCATCCTTGGAAAATGAGTTGAATCTTGAAAGCCAGTTGAAGGCTAGGACGAAACAGGTGGATGCCCTTCGCGAGCAGCTGGCACGGTTGACGGGGTCAGCTTTTTTAGGGACGCATTCTCAGCCCCCTCCGAGCTCTTAGTTTTGATATTATTATTGTCTATTGTTGTCCTTCCTATTTTTTTGTGGTCGTTCGGAGATGACTTTCTTTTGAGGGGGGATGATGTTGTCGGGTAATTTGGGTAGTTAGACGGTTGGTCCGTCCGAGGGAGTTACACGGGTGCGACGGTTCGCCTCGCATCCCTTCGGATGTTCTATATATGTACTTGTTCCTTTGATAAGGACACGATGATTATGTACTGGAAAAACTCTTATGAATATATGAATACAATGCTCTTTTACATTCTATGCTGAGTACTTATTTGTCTGTATGCAATTAATGTCTGTTACCCCGCGAGGGTAAACATGCACTAAAATATTGTATCCCTGTTAGGAGCTGATGATTACATAGTACATTTCCTTGTTAAAGGATTACAAACTGTTAGGGGTATACAAAACACCTGGTTAAAGGTGGCGAGCAAACTGCTCTTACAATCAAAGCTTGTCACAAAAAGGTTCTCCAAAATGTGAACAATACAAGCACTTATCTTGCTTAGATAGTTCCAGTTATAGCTTTGCCTCTCACTGATCTCGCATCTGATCTTTGCTCTCAGGTTCATAGTCTTTCTTCACATACATAATCACATCCATAATCGCTTTCTTAAAAGCACTCTATACTTATACCAAAACTTCTATCCAAACGGCTTCACAAATACCATACTAAACATAATAATTATTTATGTAAAGGGTAAGTGTAAAGTCGGCAATCACATATTACCCAAGAGTTGGCAATATACTCCATTCACCTGACTTAGCACGTTACCATACCAAGTAATCTTACCATAATCTCCGCAAATGCTCATATGCCCTGTTATACTGATTTACTGTCTTCGCATACCTTCCAAACACTGCATCTTGCTTATCTGATCACCAAAACTTATGCGCTCTTAACTAAAGCATATAAATATACAAAAACACCTTTTGTTAACTTCACAAGCCATAATACCTTATATACCTTCATTGCTGATCAAAACTGTAACACTGTACCCTGTTACCCTGATTTTGGACTTAGTGATTTTCATGACTGTGACTCCAATACTGATCTTCTCATCCTGCGATCACTCCAGCTTAAGTGTTGCCATGAATGACAACCCTTAAGTGATTCCTAGTGTTCCATAACATCACTTGCCAACATTATCTTCACACGTTGAAACTTTGTTTAAACGCATGTATTTGAAACTTGTGGTAACTTATTATAATGGGGGTCTAGATTCATCTTCTAGTCTTGTAGTCATCCATAGTTGCATTTTTGTTCCAAAACCTGTTAGCATTGTTTCTACATCACAAAAATAGACATAAATACACTTAAGGCATGAATCATACACATGAATACATGTAAGGCATGAATCATACACATGAATACACATAAGGCATAAATCGTACACATGAATATACGTAAGGCATGAATAACAAATATCAAAGATACAATTGATAAGGTCAACCATTACTAGGGTTTAAGAGTATATATTCATAATCATTTTAAGCATATAACATATCTGATTTGTTATTAGGGTTCAAAAATAATGGAGCTTGGATAAGGAGATGTCATGAGGTGCCTAAAACAATCCTCTACCCTATGCCCAAGAGTGGATATACCATCCCTCTTGGCTTCATGTTCCTTCTTCCATCTCATATGAAGTATCTAGTATGGAAACCTATATCCATTCCCCTTCATCATGCCACCCTTATTTGCTCTCCTATGATTGAGGCTCCCCTAAATCCATCGCAACAATCACTCAATCTAGAGGTGGGGGAAGAAACTACAATAGAGTGCCCAAATGATCCTCTGCCCTAGGCTGAAGAGTAGATATACCATCCCTCATGGCCTCATGTGGCCTTCCACCATCTCATATGAGGTGGTGTGCCAAGGTATCCCATAGCTTTTTGCCCTCCTTGTACTCCCTTCCCCACCATGCCATGATTGATTGTTGTTATCTGGAGATCTATATTATTACTTATATCCAATGCATAATGTTATGTGCCTATATTAGTATGTAAAGAATTGTACATTATTTTTCTACATATATCAGGCATAGACATTTAGACATAAATTCATGCATACCATAATACCAAGAATGTTACTGCCTTCTGATCAATAACAGGTTCTGATTTAGTCTTGTTGCTGATGCTTATCAATGTTCTGACCTGGTTCCTTTGGCATTTACACTATAAATTTCCATGTCAATCTCATGTTTTTTTAATCCTCTATTCTCTATGGAAGTTTGTATTATGATGCATGATGACTGTCGTATGCTTAATTTTATAGGTTATATGACTGTCCTTTTGGATTGTTGTGCTTGACAATGATGACTGCAAGTGTATAAAACACTCTGTTCACTGCCCTTCATGGTGCTTGCTACTGTAGAAAAATTTTAATATTGTCACATCACAGAACTTTCCAAAAATTGTACTGTTGATTGGGTACCAATATAGTATACGTCGAAGGCTTGGAGTCTCTCAAGATGTACTGGCTGTAAGCATAACACATAGAACCTCTACACTTTCAGTGATTTTGAGCTTGAACAAAGTTATCAGGGCCACAAGTTTGATGTATCATGTGCCTTGCTTTGAAGGCATCATATCTTTGTCAAAAGACTAGGCAATGTGGCTGGTTGCTCTATGTGCAGTTTTGGGTAAGCCATAAGATGCGGAGATATGTATCTCAGTAAGAATTTTTCCATGAAAATGTGCAAGTTTGAGGGCTGATATGACTAAAGATGGTGGAGAACTTCCTATGCTGAATATCCTTATAACTATGGAAGGAAAATATTTTGGGTCTCTTGGTTTTCATTTTAACTTTTGTCACTTTAAAACATAATATTATCATTTATGAGCTGAGTTTATTTATTTATTTATTTTTCCCTGCAGGCTGGCAGGATTCTTGCTCCGATACCATTGTAATGTCCATATTTTGGGGTATTCTAATTTTTGCCCTAAAACAATAATCTTTACTCAAAATGGTAATGGCTTTGTCTAAAATTATGAATTTATTATAATATTCAGATTCATGACATAATTCTGAAAATAAATCACATCATGATTCTCTGTTCAATTCTCCTTTATACTATGATCATTTCCTCCTGTACCTTTATTTTGAAAGTGCTTTCAGATCTGCCTGAATCAGGGGTTTTCGTGCCTAACTCAGCAATGGAAATTCAAAGGTTCTGTCCTCAACTTGCTAAGTGAATTTAAGGGGTTCATATCCTTAGAGGGTTTCTGCTGTAGATCAACGGTAGTCAGTCATGATATTCATTCCAAAATTGATGATTTATACTACAGATTGATTTTCCCTTTGATTGATGCCTTCTTCAATTGATTTGTTCCCATATTTGTATCTTTACGTGGGGGTTGCACCTGTTCACCTATCAAGAGACACACCCCTTCATATAGGAGCGCTGCTATTCATTCGTATCCCCTTAGATGGCCACTGCATAAGTCGACCTCCCTATGCACCTTGGGTAGACCCAAATGAGAGGTTATAATCTTGGATCAGGTCGACCCTAAATTTAATCGTGATGCTATAAAGGCGACCATATGAGTTTTTTTTTGAAGGATGCAAATTTAATCTTTACAAGAGCTGTGATCTAACCTTCCGGCAGGGGATATGTCATCCGTCTTTTTAGATGAAGTTTTGGAAGCAATCACACAATGCAATGATTTAAGGAAACAATTAATTTTGAAAATTTGTCAAGTTAAATCTCTTTTTCGTTTGAGAGATGTTAAAATATCAAGTTTTCGTTGAGCAGTTTGCGAAAAGATAAATCTGTAGTTTCATGGAAGTTGGAGCAAAATGATCTAACAAGGAGTTTTATGATGTTATATTTGATGATTTGACAAGTTTTCAAAAGATATTATCATTGTAGTCAAAAGTTATGGTGTTATTCTCCTTTATTTGTTTGCAGATTAGTTGGGCAACTTTTTTTAAGTTTTCACGAAGTGAAGTGGAACAACTCAAGTATTTGAATCCATTGGCAGGTATACAAGTTTGACAAGTTGTCAAAATCTTGGCATGGCATATTTGCTCGCAGTTTTCTAGTTCAAAAATGCATAGGATGATCTGAAATCACATTTATTTGCCTAAGGATTTAAAAGGTTTTGTTGAATTTTAAATTTTCAAAATCTCAATATCTTTGAAGCTATCTTTAATTTAAAAGGTTTAAAAAGCCATGACTTTCCCTTTCCTTTGGGTGCTTTCATGTGTTTTATCAAATTTCATCAAAGCTTGATGGCATACTAGAAACTCCCAAAACCCCCCAAAGCTTCCTAGTTCCCTCTTTACCTCTGATAGTTCCAATTCCACCCCTAAGACCTGACAATTCCTAATGACCCCCAAGCCCCTGACATTACTTATTCATTGGCTTCTTAATAAAGAACTTGTACTATGTCATCTTTTTAATGGGAACCTAGAGGCCAAAACTAATTGGAGGTTCTCAAGGTACTAGGAACCTCTCTGAGTCCCAATGCTTCTTAATATTCTTAATCCTTATACTCTTCTCATTATTGCTGAGTCTACCATTTGAAAGAACATAGGAGAAACTGAAAGATATGACCCACAAAACCAAGCATCTCATAGGAGAAAGAGATAAGTTTTGATTGAACATAATAGGCTGATTTAAGCTGAAAAAGAGTGCATCCTTTTAGGCTCATTTCAAGAAAACAATGTTGGATTCCTTGGTGCCAAGAATTGGGGAAATTGAAAAGTTAACATATTCTTTTTGGGGATCAACAAGGAAGGCCAAAGAGGTCTCCAACAAGGTTGTATGGGGACAGGGGTACTTGGGTACTTAGGGTACACGTACGACTATTTTTCAAAATAGGGGACGGGGGTACTTGGGTACGTCAATTTTTTTAATATAATTTAATATTTAATAGAAAATCTGAAAATATGAGTCATGACAACGAGTTTTCAAAACAAGAACAGTGATAAAGTTTGCAGATGTAATGTATTGTTTTCAGTTTCAGATTTGCAATATGTTTGTAATAATAAATCTTGAATGTTTAGATGCATAACAAAGAAGGCAAACTTTAAACATGAACAAGAAGATCATAAATCATATAACAATGACGTATTGCAAATGATAAACTTCTAACTTGAACAGTGATAAAGTTTATTGTTAATCAGTATTGTATCAAAGTTTCAAACTGATTACGTATTGAATTAAGCTTGATAAACAGCAAGCTGATACACAAACAAAAAACCAAAACAAAAATCAGAAATCTTAATTAAGGTCCTTAGCTATGATAATCTCCACTAAGTACCCACTAAGTCCCCGGTACTTGGGTACGTGTACCAATACCCGGTATGCGTCCCAAGGGTATGGGTATGAGTACCCATGCAACATAGGTCTCCAATCAAGAGAGGAATGCCTCCAATCAAGTGGCCAATGTAACGAATATGTATTCTCCCAGGCTTGGTTTTAACCAATATTATTAAAATGTTAGTAGGGAAATGGATGAAGAAGCTATCGAGGAAAAGCGCTTCAGGACAACAACTCAAAGACTCCCTGAAGGCCTTAGAGAACAATTTTAGGGTCATACATAAAGTAGAGGCTCGCATTTCCTATATTGGGAGTGTGTAAGGAGGCCTTAATAGATCTAATTGATGTTCGAGTGCCCTCCCTGAAAGATAGCTAAGTGCAAAATAACGCTTCCAAATGTGATATCGAACAGGAGAGTGAATGCAAAAATTTCTTACCAACCCTTAATCAATTGTTTTAGATGCATAAAGGCAAAAGTAGTTCAAACACATAAAACAATGAAAACCATATTTACGCAGGAAAACCCTTACGGGAAAAGCCCACAAACCAAAGCACAGATCAATTATATTATCGGCAACAATATCAATTATAACACAATATTAGAGTCTAATCTCTTTTAGGTGTAGTTACAACAAGAGATTCTTGGAGTAAATTTGGCAGCATAACACCATCTCAGAAAGAAATCAAATTGGTTCACACAAAACAACTAAGGCACCAACATATTTATAGAGCCCATACATGAAAGGTAGGCACCCATGGTTTCCAAAACTCTCTCTCATGCCTAGGCAGACAAGTGGTGTCCAAAACAACAGCTTTCCATGTTCTTGATATGTTGCAAATAAAACTTTCTAATCCACTAACACCTGTTATTTCCGTAACGTTAACTTTCATATACAACAATACCTGTTACATAGAAACTTGCCAAATCCACATTTAGGCATCCAACATACATAAAGTTTCTTGCTAAAATGAACTCACCATAAACATAAACTATCAAACATTAACTCCTCTCAACCCACAAGACTTGACATAGCAGTTTCCATATCCCGTCAAGAGTTATCTCAACAAACAAGGACAATTGGCACCCAAGTGCACTTTGAGAGGGTTTTTCAAACTCCTCTCTCCAAATTGGTGCCCAAGTGCCAAGTGGCACAACTACATGCTCCACACTACATATGTAGTAAGCCAACACTCAAAAGGGCCCCACAAAGTGACATAGCAACTTAGAAACATAACTCTTAGGATATAATGATTAAAATATGCAACATGGCATCAACTAAACCAATTAAATAAATGTTAGGACTCTCAAAGGTTGAGACACCTTAATCCCAACACTCCCATTTCAGCAAAAATGGAGCATCAAGGTGTAAGGCGGAATGCTTAAAGGATATTGAATCCTTTATCCATGTTTTTGGACAAAATGTAAATGAAAGTGTTTTCCCTACATTTCAGGAATCAAACAACATTGTAAAGGGCTTTATCTCCTTAAAATTGTGCTATAATGTTTGTCAATGAGATTATATCAACAGCAGAGACTCCTTGGGAAGTGTCTTTAGGTGAATCAAAAACGCTTTCTCTATGTACTTCCCATATAATGCTGAATAGGAAAAGATGGTGACTGCTTTCTCTTAGGCGGACCCAGGCATGATATTATGTCTACAGTTTTTTGTTCTACTATTTCTTTCTTCTTCTAATTGTTTGTCATTTTCTTCTTTGAGATAGAGATTCTTCTGCTTTGTATAGTCACATAAAACATTTATGCTGATATTACTTTGTAACTTCCTGTACAGAATGCCTTCAGTGTACATGTGGATGTGTACTCACATTTGGGACTTTTAAGGTTGCAAGCTTGTGCCTAACTGTGTATTTTTATGCCTTTGCATTCACTTAAATTTTTGTGTATGAGAGCTCAAATATGAAAGGAACAAAAAGGACATATGTCCATCACCCATGGGGTGAGCATTGTCTTCACCAATTATAAATAGAAAGCTCATCCTTGAGTTCTAAATTTTTTCCCTCTATGTATGTCCGAGTGGCAAAGGTTTGTTTTGTCATATAGAGAGTCACCATGTTAAAAGCCTTTCATTGTTTGTATAGACTTGAGTAGTCTAGCTGAAATATTCTATCATAGGAAGAGTTTGCTGAGGATTAGAAAATCTCACATACTATTGCTTGTTGCTGACACTAGGCTGTTTTTAAGTTACTTGTTAGATTGTGGAGAGCAATTTGTTCTGGGAAGCTGGACTATAGGAAAGTCTCTCAAACACATTGTTGTTGGGATTAAGGTGCCATCTACCTTGTAAATGTCATGACATGGTTCCAACAACCTTGGGAAGTTTCCTAAGGCACTTAAGGTGTATTGGGAAAATATTTTGTAATATTTATTCTCTCTATTGCCTTTAATACATTCATAAGAGGTGATGGGTTCTACTAGCAGCAATAAAAATGGTTTGTGAACAGAATTTTTTAATATTATTTTCATCATGTTGGTACACCTAGAATGGGATAATTAATGATATGGGAAGAAGACAAATGAGTGACCTTTGGGATTCTCCAAGTGGGGATTCGGAAGAGGCAACATGTGTCTCTTGTTATTCCATCATTTATTACATTTAATGTAATGTTTATCTTGCAAGATTGGGTGCCCAAGATGTAGTAAAAGTATTGGAGCCAAAATTTGTGTCCTTTTAGCTTTTGTGAAAGTAATCCAAGGGTTGTGGTCGCTGGAAATGAAGGGCCTTGTTTGTACACCTTTATTGGTGGTTTTGGAGTTCTTGCCATCCTGTAAATTCAGCTCTTTGGATGTAGAATGTACAATGAAATGAAGAACAGTTGAAATTAGGGCTTCTTTGTAGGAACAAGGACAGGTGGGAGGCATAAGGAGGTTGTTCACAAGTAACCAGGAGTTGCTATGTCAGAGGCAAAGAGGAGAATGGAAGTGAATGTATTGAAATCACATTTATTGTTGATAATGCATACTTGGCCTCTCTTCTTGGTGGAGCTTTTTTCCGCAAGGGTTTCTCCACATAAATTTTGTGTTATGTGGTGTTCTTATGTTGCTGATTTGTGCCTCTTTGCTGTTATCTTATGCTGATGTTATTCACTATTTTTTGTTGTTATAAGTTCAGATAAGATATGATTATTAAGCACGATATAGGCTGATTTTTGGAATCATTAAGAACCTAAGCATGGTTTTCCACATTAAGGTAATTTCATTTTCAGTTTTGCAGTTAAGTTTCAGATTTTCATTGTGGTTGTCTAAGCCTCATATCTCATCCTTTGATTGGTTTATTGGATACAGATTGATCTTCACAACCTTTGATATTAAACCTATTTATTTCCCTACAATTATTAAAAAAGTTCACGTTTATATGTTGATATTTTAATAAGTTTTCAGTAACAATAATGTCTCCTTGATCTGATATCTTTGCCCATTTGAGCATGATCTGAATTTGAATGCTAATAGAATTCTTTTCTAAGCTCATAAACATTATGATGTCCGCTAAGTGAATTAAGTGCATAGTAAGATCTTTATAATCTAATAATCTCTCCATCATTTAGCCCAATGGAGTGTAGGATCAGTTTGATGCTATGAATTTGAGCAAACATTCTCAAATGTGTTTCCCTTTTCTGCACAACAAGGATTCTGTAGCTAATGCATACTAACTATTGTAAATCCACTTAACTTAATCTTCAGAGAGAATCTATACATTGCTCCAGGGATTTTGTATTCACTAGATCTACCCGTTGCAAACTTTTAGGATCTGTGTTTTCTGCTTTAATTAAGATTATGATCTGCATATAGGGTAAATTGATACAGAGGATTGCTAGTGACAACCAATTGGACATCCTTGCCTCAAAGGATCCTATTTACCTGGAGATCAGTCTGAATCTTACATGAGTCCATTTTTAATAGAACTTTAGGGACACGCTCCATGTCCTTGCAGGGCCAAAACTGTAGAGACAAGATCCCCTCTTGTAAGAACCATTTCCCTCTTGTACCTTCTGTGAAAAGATCACGGCAGGGTGATGATATCACGTCCCAAGATCATGGATCATCCATTCTGATAAATCTTGAAGATTGTGTATAGATCATCCATTTTGATAAATCTTGAAGATTGTGATATTGCTATCAGGATTCAATTGTGTAGTTTTTTGAGTCAAACTCATTGACCCATGTTTCATGAGTAGTGGTTCACACGAACCCATCTCTCATGAGAATGAATGGAACACTTAGCATTCATTGCATCTAGGTGATGCTCACCGAGGTGAAGCACCAGGACTTCCTGGGAGGCCACCTATCCTAGTACGAGGTCACCCATCCCAGTACTACTTCATCCCGGTGCTTCACCTCTGTGAGCATCACCTAGATGCAATGAGTGCTAAGTGTTACATTCATTCTCATGAGAGATGGGTTTGTGTGAACCACTACTCATGAAACATGGATCAATGAGTTTGAATCCTAATAGCAATATCCCAATTTGACTTGTTGAAAATATCTCCTACTTATCAAATCTTGAAGATTCAAGATTGCGAACCAGCAAGGGGGACTTCAACTTGATGATTGATGTGTCAGAGGAGAATAGAGGCAGTTGGATAAAGTAGTTTATTACTCTTCTTTTAAATATTTCAAATTTCTATATTAAAGATTTAAAAAAATTTAAATTGTCATTTTTAGTAGGCATGAGTTTTCTACAGTCCATGAAATTGGTTGTGAGTGTTTTTGTATTCAATTGTACGTAAGTTTTTGTTTGATGAATCATTGAGTGTGATTTGCATCATAAATGCAAAAAATTGTACACATTTGAATCCAAAGGCACTAACAATCAATATCATTTTGTGTTAAGTGGGCTTGTCAAAATTTAAAAATATCCCTGGGATGAGACAGTAGTATTACTTAATTTTTTTTATTATACCTATCTGCAAAACAAGAGCAAAAGATAAACCTGAGGCTAGACCAAGAACGGAAAATTATCACCACCACTGCAGTTGTCTACATACAAAAGGCTCCAAGACCAGTACAATGAGTATAGATCCCAAAAACTGACCATATTAGTTCCAACGGGATAGACTTAGACGGTTCCACTATTCACACATTTCTGTTCCTGCAGAGACAAGAAATTACAGTTTAGGTCCATGAATTCTGCTTCAACAGTATCCTGCCACTACCAAGGAGATCTGCCACAGTACCACTGTTAAAATCTATTCTCTACTTTTTCAAGAAATTCAAAGAACACCTTCTAATATGTGAGGTGATAAGTATTTAAACCCTTATTGTTTAAAAATTAGTCGTTATCTGAATCTGTGAAAAGAAGGAAAGAAGTCCAGAAATGACTGGAAAGGTCAATGAGATTGGAAAGTTCAACTAGCTTAAGAATAGGCTATAGGGGCAGATTGCATATTTCTAAGATAAAGAAGCAAAAGTAGAGAAGTAAAAGAAAATTGCTGGCTAAGTCCGTTTGGTTGCTGGAATTAAATAACGCTGGAATTGTCAGATTCCAGTATTTGACAATTCTGGAAGTTTTAAATCCGGAAAATGGTTATTTGGAATATGGCTGGAACCGTTTGGTTCACCTGGAATTCATAATGAGAAGATGGAAAATGTTGTTTTCATGTGGATTTAAAAATATTATAAATTTTTCTTTATCCCCAATTCCCATTTAAGTGGAATTGGAATTGATTTTCCAATTCCACCTATTTAGGACGTTAAATTGCAATTCTGGTTTCAGAGATCAAAATCCGGTTATAGCACCAAAATGGGCGGCACTATCTTCCCACCCAATAGGTGGAATTTGATATCATCTTCTGGTTTTGGGTTTTACAATCAGACATGCAGAACTTTTCGCACTCCTCCCACTCCTGATTCTGGCTTAGTCAATGCGGGCTGGGTTCGATCGTGTGACCTGTGATCCAATAATTCCCTCTGTCGCTTCGGCTATGATCCAAAGTGATGTATTCAGCTGGATTTGGGATTATTTTACTGCTATATTTTACTTATTTGGGTCTAGGCAGATCTCCTGGGCTTCGATTTCAGTTTTGTTTGAGAGGAATTCTTGGGTGTTGAACACTAATTTTTTACTACTTAAATGGAGGTCAATGAGTTTGAAAAATATTTGAATTGGGAGGGAGGAGGTTTAATTCCACACTGTCTGTCATAACTTGTGTTTGGATTAATTATTTCCGGGAACCTTAATAATCTTGAGTTGGGTTGAAATTTTATAATCAAATCCATAATAATCGGTGTACAGAAGTTGAATCATCTGAACAAGATTTGCATCACAAGAGAACTTGTTGATCAGCCGGCAACCTTGGAACCAATCATTTTCATCCACTCTTTCAAAACTATGGGGGCACACGCAAGTGGGGGTCTGGTTTATATGTACACATACCATTAAAACCGCACAGACCGTGAACTCTGCACTGCTGTAAAATTGCAACCCATGAAATTTCCCAGCTGCCATTTTGCGCATTGAAGCTGTATAATCTCATGTGACCATCAATATCCTGAGTCAATCTTCTGAGGGCCCTTCACCATAGTCCCACGCAGTGAGCTTGAGCTGAAACCACAAACATAGGAATTTCCAAGTTCTAAATCTAATTTTGAAATTGGGAACCAAACATAGAAGATGGATTGTCTCAGTCATCTTCCCGATCAACTAAACAGTCTAAACTATCTTCCGAATACACAAAACCGAAATTTTAAAACCTTATTTTGAAATAATCAAGTTTTGAGTCAAATTCTAATTCCTCAACCAAACGGGTGGAAGATTCAAATGCTGGTTTTGGGGGTAAATGGGAATTAACAAATCCCTATTCCAGTTTCATGTTTTGAACACAAACACCGAAAATGTCAATTCCAGGATTTGACAATCCCAATTCCAGTCTTATTCCAGAAAACAAACGGGCTACTAAAAGAATGTAATCCATTGTTGCTAATCTTGCAAGAGTTTAGGGCTTCACTCCCTTTGTCATGTCCCACATCAATAGGGATGAAGAGGAACTACACCTTGGCCAAAGACCAAAAATTTGAAGTATAAAATTGATTTATATTTACAAATTACAAGATGATTGTGACTAGTTTTATACCCAAGGAGTTATATTTGTGAGAGGTTATATCTTAATCAGGATGCGTTAGTGATTTCATATCACAAAATTAGTCCACAATGCAAACAAAGGGACAAACTTGTCCATATTCACGATCAATTTTCTTGTTAATTTTTCAAATATTAAAAAATCTATTTTCTATTTTAGAATCTTTGCATCAACAATATGAATTAGCAGATACAGCTAGCTGCGTTTACCTTAATTTTTGGTCTTTGATGCCACATTGCTGTGAGGGAATCGTTTCTTATCGGCTAGTGCAATGTGAATTTTGGCAGGAATATACCGGTATTAGCTGAAAGCTACACCGTATACGCAATCGATTTACTGGGTTTGGGTGCATCAGACAAACCAGCCAAGTTAGACTTTTCAATGGAAGTTTGGGCTGAGGTAAGAATGTTTTTCCGAAAGTTTCATTATACTTACTGCTTTTCAGTTGCCCCAGCAGGTCCACAATCCCGCAGTTGATGATTATATGACCTCTAATTAAAGTCTGTTATCACTTCTAAGCAGCTAGTTTTAGACTTCTCAAAGAATGTGATACAGGCACCGACAGTATTGATTGGAAACTCCGTTGGGAGCTTGGCTTGTCTTATTGCTAGTTCAGGTGTTTACAGTTCCTATGTGTAAAATATTTCATTCAGCCAGCAATATTTTATATGCAAGTTTCAAGGAACAATAAGATGTAAGATTCATTCCGCACGCATTTTTTGAAATTATTGACGTGTTTTACTTATCTGTGGAGAATGTGCACATGATTTTTTGTTGATCTTGCTTTGGTGACCAGAGGCTCCAGAAAATCTGGTGCGTGGCATTGTATTGCTCAACTGTGCAGGAGGCATGAACAACAAAGCCATTGTTGATGATTGGCGGATTAAACTTGTGACTCCTTTACTTTGGATTATAGATCTTTTACTCAAGCAGAGGAGAATTGCATCAGCATTGTTTGAACGTGTCAAAACAAGGTTAGTCTTAAAATATAGTAGTCATATATGCATTACAATGAGAAACTAACTTTTGCATTTAATAAAATTCAGAGAGAACTTGAAGAGCATATTACAGGCAGTATACAGCAACAAAATGTCTGTAGATGATGAATTGGTAGAGGTATGCTAGTCTGCTGTAATATATTTTACTTTTGATATGGGTTTTATTTAGAACGTGATTAATGACATGATATAGTGAGTGCAGGTGATTAAGAAGCCTGCCGATGATCCAGGGGCTCTAGATGTATTCGTTTCTGTACTGACAGGGCCACCTGGGCCAAATCCGATTTCTTTGATGCCCAGCATCTCAGTTCCTGTTCTAGCTTTGTGGGGTGACGAGGATCCATTTACTCCACTTGATGGTCCCGTTGGAAAATACTTCTCCTCTCTGCCGTCAATGTTTCCAAATGTGGAGTTTGTGATCCTCCAAGGAGTGGGGCACTGCCCTCATGATGATAATCCTGATGTGGTTCATGAAAAACTTCTTACTTGGCTAGCTAGCCTACCTGCTCAGACACAAGTAATAGCATCTGCAAAATAGGCTGTTTGAATATGGTTTTTGGCATACAGAAGTTATTCAAACCCACATGTTGTTGATCTTTTATTCCCCAAACATGTCTCTAAACGCGTGGTGCACCAATAATAAATGCAAGATGTGCATGTCAATTATAGTCACAGATTTATTTCATTAAGAATTTTAATAATAAGATCAGTATAACAATTTATTTTAATAAAAAACTCAGGCACTAGACCTTGCCCCTCTCTATCTATAAATTTTTCTTCTGAATTTTTTTTTTGTTAAAATACGTGTTGCTATGCGCAGACTTCCTTAAGAAACGACAAAAATGAAAGCAAAGCATGCGAATATTTCAAAATCAAATTATATATATAATTACATTTATGAACAACATACACATAAAATTGTGAAAATCACATTCATCTCAAATTATGATGCTACATAATATAAACATGATATCTAAGCTTGTAATAAAAAGCTTTGTGTTGACATTATGCTTATTTCAGATATATGGTGCTATAGGGTGAAGACTCATAGTCCCATAGACTGTTTGATTTCGAAGATGTCACTAAATTCTTATCTTTTCATTTTGTTTCCATCCTTGGTAGAAACCACTAATAAAACTTCTCTTTCAATATTCAAGGCAAAGAACTTGCTTGCATCACACTTTGAACTACACTTTGAAAATAATCACAACAAAAAGCTTCTACATTTCTTACCAACAAGATTATCTAAATTTTACATGGTTTTAATTTATTTTTAATAAAAATTGTAAGAGACAAAGTAATGGATAAATTGAATTTGCATGGGACGTGACTTTGAGTTAAATGACTATTTAGAGAAATTCTTAGGTTTTCTATTACACAATTCTATTTTAGGCTATACAAAAATATTTTGTTTCTAGCATTTTGTAAAATGAAAATAGCTTCAATTAGCATCTCAATTATTTTGAAGGTTTTTTATTAGTTTGACTTAACTAGCATGAAAAATGTATGTAATGATGATTTCCTTATGTAATGATGATCAGCAATCCTTTTCTTCATTTGCAATTTGGAACTATAAGACTTTTATATTTTGCTACCTTTTCTTGTTGTTGTTTCATATTACTTTCCCAATTCTAATTAATTCAATATAGATCCCTAAGAGACACAATTGCATATGAAGATATCATCATTTATTCTAGAGGTAAATTGGTGTAGAAGTCCCCTTTTTAAAGAATCCCACAAGTATTTATTTGCATTTCTTGGTTTTTTTTCATTTATATTATATTTTTTATTTAATTAATTTTACCTCGTTTTATTTTAATATTAATTAAATAT
This sequence comes from Chamaecyparis obtusa, assembly GCA_027943335.1. Taxonomy (NCBI): domain Eukaryota; kingdom Viridiplantae; phylum Streptophyta; class Pinopsida; order Cupressales; family Cupressaceae; genus Chamaecyparis; species Chamaecyparis obtusa. The sequence goes on from BSBK01000606.1 coordinate 2,284,521, forward strand.
TTTTTATTTAAATAATTTCTTTTTCATAATTAAATTTAAAATTTATTTTTTTAATCAGTAATTATAATATTTTATTGATAATTCAAAGGTTTGCTTACATACCAGTTCAAATACTATAAATTTCTATGTTTGTTGCATCTATCTGCCCTATCCATCATAGCTTAATACTCATACTATACCATACTACCCAACAACAAGAAGGCTATTAACAACCATTACAGTTTCTCAAAATTTCCAATTGATAGAACTTGGACTGGGTCACACTAGCTAGGACTAATACTAAGGTGATTACATCATATAAACTATGTATTTGCAGACATCCCTACCACACTTGGTACTTGCACTTCACACAAATCTGCCATCACCAACACCTTGAGTCTTTGCTCGCTTTCCTTTTATGATCTTCGCAACCATAGTTGAGCCCTCCAAGACGAAGATCCCCTCCTTCAGCTTTTGTTTATCACCCCACCTAAGAGCAGGTCGCACACCTACCACCTTCCTTGTAGTCCTCTTACCCATGGCTCTCTTGTGAATCTTCTTCTCTTCCTCCTTCTATTTCTCCCTAACATAATCCTTTAGCAAACACCATCCATCAGGTGCTTCGTTAATCCTTATTTCTTTAATTCCAGACATACTCCAAACCAAAAAAGGTTGAAAGGCATCATGTGAATCAACAAGAAATCGTCATCCCTCTTTTGCCACTTGAAATCCAACCCCTAGGTCTGCATATGAGAGCATCGACACCATTCCTCCCATTCATTCAAATCTCACTATGGCTCTCATGATCTAGAATGTCTCCTCTCGTCTCCCCAATTGCAATGCATGTGCCATCATTGGTGATGAAATGTCCACGTTTACCCTGTAAAAGTTGAGAAATCCAACTTCATAGTTCGCCAAGAACACCTGCATACAAATGACCTATTGCTGGAAGGAAGCAGAAGACACAAAAAGCAAAGCTTGGAAAATCTCAGCGGTGTGAGAGAAATTGTATTCCAATCTAATGAAAAAAGAATTACAAGGTCCAACCTATAAAGGTGAACAAAACCCTAACACTAGAAAAGCTAGGTTGCAAATTATAATTAATAAAGATATTAATTATAATGTACCTAAGAGATAGCTTAAGTAAAAAAGAGTAATGAAACTAACTAATTACTCTAACACCCCCCCTTAAGCGAAGCTCAGGAGGTAAGCTAGCTAGCATAGCTATGAAAGCAGGAAATGGGTCCCAGCAACAAGGCCTGATCAAGTACCCAATACAAGGAAATATCTGTAAACCGGAGACAAAGGAGAAAATTCAGTGGGAAAAACTCCTCTCCAAAAAGAGATATATAAAGAAAGCAAAAGACAAAAAATGACTTCAAGAGACTCTCTTAAAGCCATAAGTACAATGCATGCTGCCAACCCCCCCGTGAGAGAGGGTCAAGGCTCCAAAGCCCCCCCAGAATGAAAGAATCCTTGGAGCAATGAACAAACCACCATGATGCCAATACAAAGGAGTGAAAGGCAGTGAGCACTGAAGAGGTAACCTCGAAAGATGAGGTGTCACTGGAAGGTCGAGCTGATGCTCAAAGGAGTAGACACGAGGATCCTAAAAGGGAATCCCCAATGTAGGTGGTATGATGGGTGTGTTGACACTGTCAGGAGAGAGGAGATGAGTGTCCTCTGTAGAATCCTCAACAACTGCACCTGGTGGCTCGATGAATGGAGCTGGAGGGTCTGGCAGTGTTGAAGAAGAGTCCTGTTGAAGGGAAGAAACCCCAACAAGATGAGGTGAGGTAGTCATAGAAGTGGTCTCAAGAACAACATAGAGGTTCAAGTGACCTGACTGTCCCACATGATGCTCTCGCGTAAGAGGAGAGTTGTGCTCCGATAATGGAGATGGTGGACCAAAGTGTGAGAAGGTGTAGAGATGGGTGGAATGATCAACTGTCCCTGTAGCAACAATGCCACCCATCGCACTATCTCAGATGAAGACTGAATCTGGTGTGAACTCAACTGTCTTCCCTGACCCACTGAGTGTAATCTGATAAATCGAGAGGAGGTTTGTAGACAGAGATGGAACATACAATACATCATTGAATGTGCCATCTTGAATGCGTACAGAACCTTTCCCGTAGACTGGCATAACAATGTTATTCCCCATGAGAATGTGAGGAATAGGAGAAGCCTCAATAGAAGAGAAGATCTCTGGAGAAGATGCCATATGGTGAGAAGCACATGAATCCAATATCCAAGGGACCTGTAAAGGGGATGCAACGGAAGCCCGTAATGCATGACCCTATCCAAAATCTTGTCCAGATGTCGAAGATGAGGCAGAAGACTGAAAAGAAAACCCCTGGGAGGTGGAAGAGGATGGAGAGGAAATAGTGCTCTTCTGAAGGAGAGCTTGCAAATCTACAATCTATTTCTCATAGCCATCAATTCTCTTCTGAAAACAATGTGACTCATCATGAGGTCCCTTCTGACAATAGGAACATGTAGGGCTCTCAGTCTTCTATTTTTCCTTCTTAGAAGAAGATGGTGGGCTAGTAGAGTGTTGAGAAGAGGAATCAGATATCTGCTTTGGCTTCGGCTTCTGTGTATCCTGAGATGTCTTGGCAAGCAATGCCTGTGACTGTGAACTTGTAAGTGAATCCATCTGATTGAGCTTGGACTGCTCACGAGTTAACCTGTCACAGAAGGTCTCAAAAGAGGGCATAACATGTTGTGCACCTAGTACATCCATAGTGGAGTAGAAGGTAGAAGTGAAAATTTGATAAGGGCCACGAAGCTTTAAGAGTATCAGAAAGATACACTCATCATCTGACTTCGTCTTTCCAGCAACCTGTAAAATAGATCGAAGAGACTTGAACTTCATCAAGAAGTCCTCAATGCTGGTGAATGATTCAGGTACCAAGGAGGTGAACTCTGCATCTATCTGGAGAACCCTAAATTGATTCATTGTGCCAAACAAGGTGGAAAACTTGTTCCACATATCCCTAGGTGTGGTCAAACCATCCAGGTGGAAAAAATACCCATCTGAAATATTCATTGCAATGAGGCCCATTGCCTCATCCATCCTATTTCTCTGCATAAGAGCCTCATAAGGCCGCTGTAGAACTGGCTAAGCCGCATCGAGGCATGACCATAACCCTTTTGCCATAAGCAATCTAGTCATATGTCCTTTCCAAGTGTGATAGTTGTGAGGTGTAAGGCGGGCGACAGAAGAGTTCACCATTGAGAGAAAGTAGACGGAAGTAGAAGGGTCTCTTTGAAATAAATGACAGAAAGAGAATTTGCACCCCCCCACAAAATATTATACTATCTCCTGTACACTTCAAATAAGTATGTAAGCACAAAAAAAAATAAGAAAAAAACTTGATTTCCAAATGAAGAGAAGGAAAAATTAAGCCTCCACTTTGACACCAAAAATAGTAGATCAAACAGCAAAAATATGAAATGAAACCTACACAAGAGCGACGGGCTCGGAAAGACCTTTCCGACGATATATCATATGTCAAATTTTGATTCCATATGAGCCCTGTAGGACCAAAAAAGTGCAGGTACCCCCAAAATGCAAGCTCCCTAAAAAAAACCAGTCACTGCAAAAAAATTGACAATCGTATGCACGTCATGAGCCCGTCAATGATGTCATCATGACCTATGCTGACATCATCATCAAAAAAATTTTGTTGTTGCCGAAAAAGTTGAAAAATGACCGAAAAAAAGAAAACTGGCCAGAAAAAAGTATCGGCAGGTGACATCAACAATGATGTCACCTCTGCGCACGGTGGCTGGGTAGAGGTCGTGATGGCCGGTGGCACGGTGGGCGGCACCAGGGTGGTGCGGTGGTGGCTCACTCCGTAGAATGCCCTAGAGGCATTTTTTGATAATTTTTTTTCTATTTGTGTGCCCGTACGGCACTTATAGCCCAAATGTTTTTTGCCAGAAGCTCTGAAGTCCAAATAAGATGAGTTTTATATGAAAATAGGTGTTTTTGGGCCTTCCGGACGCAACCGTGAGGTTGGTTTTTGCCCAAAGTGCTCCAAAAAAAAAATTCTTTTTTGCAGGCAAAAAAGAAACAAAAAATAACGTCCTGCAGAGAATACCAGATCTGAAAAAACTTGAAACCCTTAACCTCAAAAATTGCTTCAAAACCACCAAAACAGGTAGCAGCAGGGAAGCTCTGATACCATGTAGAAGTTGAGAAATCCAACTTCACAGTTCGCTAAGAACACCTGCATGCAAATGACCTGTTGCCGGAAGGAAGCAGAAGACACAAAAAGCAAAGCTTGGAAAATCTCAGCGGTGTGAGAGAAATTGTATTCCAATCTAACAAAAAAAGAATTACAAAGTTCAACCTATAAAGGTGAACAAAACCCTAAAACTAGAAAAGCTAGGTTGCACATTATAATTAATAAAGATATTAATTATAATGTACCTAAGAGATAGCTTAAGTAAAAAAGAGTAATGAAACTAACTAATTACTCTAACATACCCTATACCGAAAATCAGTTTCCACAAACTCTGCACCCAATAATGTCTCTATGATCTTCAGAAACCTTGCTTCCTTGAAACAAAAAATCCCTTTCAAGAACTGCTTCGACATATATTATCACAGAAAGGCCTCTAAGAGCGTAGCGTTTTGAGGGAGAACCTAGCCTCCATTCTTCCCTTTCCCTGCAACCAATTTCTTATGCCCGCGAACTAAGTATTTCCCACCAAAACCTCTCCCTTCTACAATTCTATCTTATTCCACAAGCCTCTAGAGTTTTTTGCGCTCTGTATCAAACCATAAATGCTCTTGGTACTCACACACGCGGGTTGTCATAATTCCCCTAACATCCTTTCTGCCACCTCTTTGATGATATCATCATTTAGTGATGAGCCTTGGAAATAAACGAGTGTATTCCTCTTACTTAACTCGATTAGATCTTCATTCATTTTGAAATGAGATTTTATCATTAGTCGATATTAGACCTTCACCTTAATTAATGTCTTGACTATGCTCAATTAGTGAACTCTATCCTATTCACTTTACTGCCCATCCAACCATTCACCTACTATATCTCTAAAATCCTCCAATATCTCCTCTTCTTTCTTCTATCAGTCTAATTCCCATCATGGACTTAACATCTGCCTCTGAGTTTCCTTTTCTCCTAACATGAGTGATCCTATAGTCCTCAATTTTCCCAAGTAGTGCTCAAATTGTCTTGATGTGTTTATTAAGGTACCATATTTAAGATAAGCCATTCATGATTGTCATTACTATGATCAATGAATCACCCTCTAGATGTAGCTTCCTTCTAACTATTTCGTATTTTGAATAGTAAATAATGTAGCATGCACTTTCGCTTCATTGTTTGTCCCTTCTTGAATTCTCTTGGCCCCAATTGCAAAGGTATTTCTATCACTATGTCAAATTATACAATTAGCTCCACTTGGTCTCGGGTTTACTTTTGAAGCCTCATCAAAAATTTATTTTACCCAACCGTAATCAAGAGGTTTCCACCTAACAATTTCAGTCATCCCAAGAGGATTATCCTTCCGCAACCCCAGAGTGGGCCTAAATTTGAAGAGGAGCCACTTCAGTTGTAAATCCCTATTAGTTTTATTGAAGGATTAATCTGGGAGGCTAAATTACTAACCAAATCTAATATTGCTTTCTCTAGTCTCATAAAAAACCTTTCAGATGATTCAAATTTTTCTTGAAATATCCACCTATTTCTCTCCTTCCAAATTTCCCACAAAACAGTAGACGAACAAATGTGCCACACACCACTAAAAACTGATTTAGTTCTAGGAATATGTCATATTAATCTCCACTCACGCAATGTTCTTGGAATAGGACACTGAAAACCCAATCTATTCATCACAAATTTCTAGCACTCCTATGCAAATTCACAGTTAAGAAAAAAACTATCCAAATTCTCATCAGATTTGTTACATAAATAGCATTTAAAAGGTCATGCAAATCCTATATTCAATGTTCGTTCTCCAATTAAGACTCTCCCTCTAAAAGTTAGCCAGGCGAATGCCCGACTTTGGGAGTATAGTTTTGTTCCATCATGACATAATTGTGGCATAAACCAACTTTACTAAATACTCACCATTCTTTGAACTACACCATATAACATCATCCTCCTCCCTATTTATTACTAACGGTCTTGATGCAAGGATTTCTTGGAATCAATATTTATGATCTGCTCCTAGCTAAAGTCCATCCAATCTTCTCCATTTCTACCTTAGATCCATTCCATCTCTATATTCCTCAATATAACTTCTGACTAAAGTTCCCCAAGGCCTCTCAATGACTCTTCTAATCCATGTCAACTCTGTGTTTTCACCGAAACCTCTTTTCTATCTCACGAGTTTGCCTAGAAGTTAGCCCTGCTTCCATTCCTAATCATCCAAGAGATATGATTTAGTATCACCAGTCTTCAATCCAATATGAAATTCCATAAAGCCGATCCTCTTGGTGGATCCTGACATGTTAAAATTCTAAATTTTTCTTCAAAATCCAAATAATTAGCTTTGAAGATTCAACCCATTTTTTATTCAGATTTATAACCATCATCCATACCAGTCTCACCCCCATTGCTTCATTCATACATTTCCATCTCAAACCTGCCCCTCCCGAATCCTTAGGTTTGCATACATGCTCCCAAGCTAAAAGCAATATCTTGTCATAGTTCTGCTTCCCATTCCACTTAAATCTTCCCATCTTCTACTCTTTAAATTTGATAAATTTCAAAGGAATCTTAAGGCATGCCATTGAAAATAATGGGATCTCAAATATAACTATTTTCAGCATCAATATTCTCCCAACTAATGTTAACTACTTACTTTTCCAACCTTCTAGCTTGCTGAAGCAATTATCTATTAAGCCATGACAAAATGTTGATTTATTAGCGCTCCCAAATAATGGGATTCTGAGGAACTTACCTGGAAGAGAAACCTATTGCACTCCAAAAATTCTTAGAATTTCCCTCTAAATATCCAACTTTGTGTTGAAGAAGAAGATCTCTGACTTCCTCCAATTGATTTCCTGCCCAGATATTTGAAGTGCATTTATCCAAAACTCTCTTCATCACTCGAGCCTCCCTTAATGAGGCTTCCCCCATTAATAATGTGTCATTTGCAAATTGTTGGTGAGAGGAAGGTTCAACTCCCTGAATAATTTGTTGGTTCCCAAATCAATAAATTGTAAATCATATGAGGTTGCCTCCTCAATTTTGGGATTTTCCAACTAGCTTGCCCAACAAACGAGAGTGATCGATTATGATCCTCCTCCCCAGCACTTTAGGCTCTGTAGAACAAAATTGGGTGGGCCTATACCTTAACCAAACTTCCTCGTTCAAGGCTTTTATAGCAGATAGAAATGTATGTGAAATTTAAGTGATCTCTCAAGATGGGAAGTGAATTTTTGAGACAAATTGAATTTTGAATATGACAACAACTGAATATCTGAATGCTAAAAAATTGCTTAAACAAAATGCTTTTGAAAGAATACTTTATAATAATGTATTGTTTGAAGTTGAATGAATGTGTAAATGAATGCTTTATTGTGTAAATGAATTGTAAAATGTAAATATGATTATTGACTAGAAATTCCCTGAAGATGCTTGATTAAATCACCTTAAATTAGTATTAGGCCAGTGCCTTTATCCTCTATAGTGTATTATCAATTCAATTTAAAATGATCCTACATATAACCCCGTGAGATGGTTTTAACAGCTTACTTCTCAAGTAAGACCATCACCACAAAGGCATCTATACACATGATAATTTAAATGTGTTGTTACAGTTAGTCTTATGGATTTTAAATTCTTTATGAAAGACCAATAAGACAGAGTGAAGCCTTGACAACCAATCTTTAAACTGATGATCAAACTGAAACTAATTCAAATCATTATGTCATAAGAAGCACACTGAAGAATCTAAATGAAATAGATTATTGCAGAGAAATGATCAAATTAAATGAATAAAAATACCATCAGGAATGAAAGGACAATTGGAATTATATTGAAATAAGCATGATTAAATCCAACTGAATACAAACTGTGTGATTGTTCTTCTCTAGCCGTGCATTTGCGAGAGATAAGTCCAAAATGTATCGTATATAAAAATGTCTTAGTGATTCTATGTGTCGTATCCAAGACTGGTCCCCTATATATAAATGAGGGTTTATGATGAAGGGTGCTCCCCTTAATACCATAAACACTTAACAGAAATAGAGAAACAACAACAATAATATGCAAGAACAGAAAATTGGCTTCTTATTATCTCCACGAATGTGGAATTACAAGCTTTCAGAATTACAATATGCAAAGCCACATGGGCATTCCCTTACAATATTCTGTAGGACAAAGCCTCGAATCAATACCCAGATCTACTACCAGAACTGCCCTAGACAACACTACGGGCCTTCTTTATATAGGCAATTTCCACCGCCCGAGAAGGTTCTAGAAATTTATCCCTTAGGGCCGACCAAACTTAGAATTATTTTATTTTACAATTTATTACATCAAAGTCGGCTCAAAATGAGTTTTGAAACCCAAACAGAAATTTTGAAGAAAAATTATTTTTCGCCATTTCAGGTGACCCAACTTCCGAAGACCATAAGTCATCACTCGTTTACCCAATTGGCTATTATAACCCCATTCTGGAAATGCCACGAAGCACTCTACAAGCTTGACCCATGCAAAGTGCTCATCACACAAATTTTCAACCTCATCCGAGGCCTCTAAAGCCTTCAAAACTGAGTTCGAAGTTTCTGTACCCTGCTGTCAATACCGAAAATCTTCAATATCTTCAAAACTAGACCTGATCTAGCCATGAAACTTTGCTGGCAGGCTGATATGACTGAGATGAACCTCCATATGTAAAATTAGAACATTCCGAGATCGTAAGACCAACTTACTAAAAATAGCAAGTTTCCATAAATAGCAACTCTGCACAAGATAGCCCTTATTGAATACAAAAATAGAAATATTTTTGGGTGATGCAAGATTGCTCTTACACCCATGATGCTCCTGCATCAGACACCCGGGGTAATTTGAGAAGTGACCCTGTCACGACTCAGGTTTGCAGAGGAAAACCAAGATGGTTAACCTCCTCCTTTGTTAGCCATGATGAATCTTCAATAGGTCATCCTTTCCATTTGACCAAATACTCTTCATATGTCATGTTCCTTGTGCTTCTGCCAACACGACTGTCCAGTATGTCTTCAATCTCCTTGATATTTGAACTGGTTGCTGGAATACTCCACTGTGCTGCTGCAACCTCATCTTCAACACCTCCTTCGTGATACTCTGTCAAATCTAAAATGTTAAACACTGGTGAAATATTCAGCTCACTAGGCAATTCTACCTCATATGCATTTCCTAAATCATTCTTCTTCAATATCTTACATGGTCCAAACTTCTTCATTTTCAGCTTGTTATATGTACCAACCGGAAATCGCTCCTTCCGCAAATGAACCATGACTTCATCGCCAACCTAAAATTCCTTATGCCTCCTTTTCTCATCTGCCTTAGCCTTATACTGTGCATTCATCTTGGTAATATGCTTCCTCACCTCCTCATGGATGTTCTTCAAGTGTTCTACAAAATCCTCAACTTTAGCACTACTTATTTCTCCTTTATCTATCTTTCTCAATTCAGATGCATTTCTTAGACTACTTCCATATACAATCTGCAATGGTGATTTACCAGTGCTCCTATTGACAGAATTATTGTATGCAAATTCTGCTTGTGGTAAAATCAAATCCCATCCTGTTGGCTTATCTCCAACCAAACATCTCAGCAGATTTCCCAAACTTCTATTCACCACCTCTGTCTGTCCATCAGTCTGTGGATGATGTGATGAACTGAACTTCAAATCTGTCTTCAACTTCTTCCACAATGTCCGCCAGAAATATCCAACAAACTTAGTATCTCGATCTGAAACTATGGTCTTTGAAAAACCATGTAGTCTCACCACTTCTCTGAAAAACAATTCTGCTACATGAACAGCATCATTACTCTTCTTGCAGGGAATGAAATGTGTCATCTTCAAAAATCTGTCAACCACCACAAAAATTGAATCATGTCCCCGCTGTGTCCTCGGTAAACCAAGAACAAAGTCCATACTGATATCCTCCCAAGGCTTCTCTGGTATAGGCAATGGCTGATACAACCCTGTATTCTGCTTCACTCCTTTCGCCATCTGACATACTCTGCAACTCTGTACAAACTTCTTCACATCTTGCTGCAATTGTGGCCAATAATAATTTTCACTAACCAAAGCAAGGGTTTTATCACGACCAAAATGTCCCGCCAATCCTCCACTATGCTTCTCCTTGATGAGATTCTACCTCATAGAACTTCGTGGAATGCACAACTAACTCCCTCTGAATAGCATATCATCCTGGATGATGAAATCCAACCATTTCGTCCTGTCTAGAGTAACAAGTTCTGTACAAGCTTTCCAAGCTTCACCAAAATCAGGATCCTCTGGATACAAATTCTTGAGTTCTTTGAACCCAACCACCTCAATCTGCATCTCTGTCAGCAATAGTTGCCTTCTGCTAAGAGCATCTGTAACCCTGTTAGACTTTCCACTTCTGTGTTTCAAAACAAATGTATAACTCTGCAAAAACTCAACCCATTTCAAATGCCTCTGATTCAACTTTCCTTGACTATTCAAATATTGCAAAGCTTGATGATCAGTATACAAAACAAACTCCTTAGGAAGCAGATAATGTCTCCACTTCTTTAATGCCTAAACTATAGCATAAAATTCCTGATCATAGACAAAATATTTTCTCTTGGCATCATTTAACTTCTCACTAAAATAAGCAACAGGTTTACCTTCTTGGCTCATAACAGCTCCTATTGCAGTACCACTAGCATCACAATCTACTTGAAACGCCTTATTAAAATCTGGAAGTGCTAAAATAGGTTGTTCTGTAACTTTTTGTTTCAACAATTGAAAACTCTTTTCTGCCCCATTAGTCCACTTAAACTCTTTTCTATCCCCTCTCATTGTTTCAGTCAAGGGTCCACAAATACTGCTAAAATTTTTGATAAAATTTTTGTAAAAGCTAGCCAAACCATGAAAAGATCTTACCTCAGTAGCACTCCTTGGAGTAGGCCATTCAAGGATAGTCTGTACCTTCTCTGGGTCCATTTTTAAACCTTTTGCTAAAACTACAAATCCCAAATACACTAACTCTTTCTTCACAAAACTGCACTTCTTCAAATTAATCAACAATTTCTCATCTCTCAACTTCTCAAACACCATACGAATATGCATCATATGTTCCTCCAATGTCTTGCTAAAAATCAAAATATCATCTAGGTAAACAATGACAAACTTACCCAAAAATTCTTTCAGAACCTCGTTCATGAGCCGCATGAAAGTGCTCGGTGCATTGGCTAGCCCAAAAGGCATGACTAACCACTCATACAGTCCTTCTTTTGTCTTGAAGGCAATCTTCCATTCATCCCCTTCTCTGATCCAAATCTGGTGATATCCACTTTTCAGATCTATCCTTGAGAAATACATAGCTCCACTCAAACAATCCATAATATCATCCATTCGTGGCAATGGAAACCTATATTTGATTGTGATCTTGTTTATTGCTCTAGAGTCTGTACACATCCTCCACTCTCCATTCTTCTTTGGTGCTAATACTGTTGGTACAGCACAGGGACTCAGACTCTCTCGAATCAACCCCTTCTGCAATAACTCATGTACTTGTCTGTTCAACTCTTCACTTTCTGCCGGTGTCATTCTGTGTGCTGCCTTGTTTGGCAAACTAGCTCCTGGAATCAAATCCATCTGATGACTAATCTTCCTTACCGGTGGTAATCCATCAGGTACATTATTAGATACAATATCCTGAAACTCATTCAACAAATCTGCAACCTCTACAGGTACATCCTCTACTTCTTCTTTACCAACTTTTAGAATTAAAGCAAAACACACATGCTCATGCCTCATACCATCTAGGAATTTTCTTCCATCAACAAATGTTATTCTTGCATTACCACATACCTTTTCTTCGGTCTCCTTCAATGGCTTTAGCTTATGTCGTACTCCATCCTTTGTCAGGGAATAGGTATTTGCACGACCATCGTGTACAGCACATCTATCAAACTGCCATGGTCTACCCAACAACATATTACATGCATCCATAGAGATGATATCACATAGTACCTCATCTTGATACCCGCTGATCTTGAACTTTACCAGGCACTATTCACTGACCATGACCTTGTGGTCATCCTGCACCCAGGCAATCCGATATGGATGTGGGTGTTTCTGTCTCTTGAGCTTCAACTTTGTCACCATCTCTTCTGACACTAAATTGTCAGTGCTTCCACTATCGATAATCACATCACAACATTTACCCTCACACTTGCATCTAGTGCGAAATAGGCTCCTCCTTTGTTCAGGTTCATTCTCACCACTCAGCAAGACTCTTCTGTTAATTAGCATTTCTCCTCTTTCAACATCTTCAAAATTTGATGATCTAGCATCTTCATCTACATGTGCAACTCTGGCCTGGCCTTCATTTCTCCTGTTTGTTCTGCCTTGGCATTGAGGACATTCAAATGCCCTATGACCTTCTCCACAGTGAAAACATGTTCCATGGAAGCCTCCTCTTCCAGATCCTTGTCCTCTTCCTCTTCCTCTCTGATCTCTATTACTCTGATCCTGGAAATGATTGGAATTATTTTCTCTCTAATTCTGACTGCTACTGGTCTCATCCTTCTTTTTCGGATCTTCATTTCGGCCACCATATGACCGTCCCCCAGATCTTCCACCATGGCCTCTTCCATTTTGTCTGCTCTCAAACTTCTTGTTCAGCTTTTCCTCTACTTTTAGGGCAAACTGGTATGCCTCCTCAATACTGTTCATTCGAACCAGATTCAACTCCTCATGAATGCTTGGCCTTAACCCATTAAGGTATCGCGCAACTTTCTCCTTATCAGCTTCTGCATGGCCAGTTCTGATGAGGAGTCGATAGAACTCCTCTGTATACTCTTAAACAGATCTTCCTGCTTGCTTCAAACTTTGCATTTTCTTTAGTAGCTCAAGCTCATAATCAACAGGAATGAACTGTCACTTCAATTTATCCACCATCTAATCCCATCTTGTGATTTTATCTTTCCCTCTTCTATTTCGCTCCAACTGAATTTTTTGCCACCAAATCTTTGCATGACCTTTTAATCTGGCCTTCGCAAATTTGATCCTATCAGGATCCTCAACATCTTCGTACTCAAAATATTCCTCACATTCATTGATCCAGTCGATCAATTCCTCTGGGTTAAGATTTTCAGAAAATGTAGGAACCTCAATCTTAGGTCTTTTCCCAATCTTGAAAATTGCCCGAAAAAGTCTTTCTTCCTCCTGGTTCACAATTTCAGCTTATCCTTCTTAATATTCTTCTTCGGCTTCATCCTCGCTTTCGTCTCTGACATTAAGATTCACTCCTCTACGAATCTCTTCTTGCAATGCTCGCACTTGTCTCTGCAGCTCTCTAACCTCAGGTGTCACAGCACCAGCTCTTCCGCCACATTCTCTTCGTGGAGGCATTTTCGCAATGTGCACTAAAACTCTAACCACGGTCCTAGTGCAAACTGTCTCACAGTCGGCGATCTATTTACACACTCAAGAACTCCTGCTCTGATACCACTTGATGAAGGGTGCTCCCCTTAATACCACAAACACTTAACAGAAATAGAGAAACAACAACCATAATATGCAAGAACAGAAAATTGGCTTCTTATTATCTCCACGAATGTGGAATTACAAGCTTTCAGAATTACAATATGCAAAGCCACATGGGCATTCCCTTACAATATTCTGTAGGACAAAGCCTCAAATCAATACCCAGATCTACTACCAGAACTGCCCTAGACAACACTACGGGCCTTCTTTATATAAGCAATTTCCACCGCCCGAGAAGGTTCTAGAAATTTAGCCCTTAGGGCCGACCAAACTTAGAATTATTTTATTTTACAATTTATTACATCAAAGTCGGCTCAAAATGAGTTTTGAAACCCAAACAGAAATTTTGAAGAAAAATTATTTTCTACCATTTCAGGTGACCCAACTTTCAAAGACCATAAGCCATCACCCGTTGACCCGATTGGCTATTATAACCCCATTCTGGAAATGCCACGAAGTGCTCTACAGGCTTGACTCATGCAAAGCACCTGTCACCCAAATTTTCAACCTCATCCGAGGCCTCTAAAGCCTTCAAAATTGAGTTCGAAGTTTCTGTACCCTGCTGCCAATACCGAAAATCTTCAATATCTTCAAAACTAGACTTGATCTAGCCATGAAACTTTGCTAGCAGGCTGATATGACTGAGATGAACCTCCATATGTAAAATTAGAACATTCCGAGATCGTAAGACCAACTTACTAAAAATAGCAAGTTTCCATAAATAGCAACTCTGCACAAGATAGCCCTTATTGAATACAAAAATAAAAATATTTTTGGGTGATGCAAGATTGCTCTTACACCCACGATGCTCCTGCATCAGTTTACTTTTCAAAATGTAAGGACATACCCCTTCATTGAAATGGCACAACTTTTCCTAATTGACAACGAAAAAAACTAATCTAACTAGACGCAAATTTAACTAAACAAAAAGGACACAAAGGGACTGATTACAATAAGACAAAATGAATATAATATTTTGAAAACAAAGATTAATCTTGAAGCAGTTCACCACTTTTTTGAATGTGATCCAAGATCTTTTCTAAAGCATAGGTGTCATCATTGTGGTTGGTATCCTTGACCATGTTTTCTAGCATGATCTAGTGTTCCATCTATAAAATGGCTCCTTCCAAATCTAAACCATAGGCACAAGTATTAAGGACAACAATAAGAATACTTTGGCACTCATCCATTGATCCTTGTCTATTAGATCTCCTCTCTGATCTGCTAAATTTGGCAATCCCACTTTGACTGTAGTTTATGAACTCCTCATACTTTTCCATATTATCTTCTTTTGTATTTTTTCGTAAGTTACTCATCCGTCTGCAACCTTTCTTCTTTCTGCAACCTTTATTTCACCTTTCCATCTGCATAGATTATCCTGATGATGTCATCAAGGAACGACATAACTCCATGGTAGCTTCTCTGATGCTTTTAGTAACTCTGATGAAATACATTGGTATTAGTTCTGTCAATACCCCTTTTTTCTTAGTTACTCTATCGACATATGTTTTACTGATAATATCATCGAATATTGGGGTGACTTGAAAAACATTTCTCCGAAGTGTATTGCTATACCGATAAGTTGATCGGTATCTTTTATGTTGATTTGTTGTATTCCCTTTTCTTATTTTAGTGTCTTCAAACAAAACAATGCTTCATGTTGCTTAACCTTTAAATTGTCTAAAATGTTGCCTTACTTGATGAGTTATTTTAGCCTTGAATTTTGACTCTCCCACTCAAACTTCACCTAGTCAACCGCACCTTGACCATCACATGGCAGCCTTTTTTTATCTCATCAATCCACCTATGTACGACCTAGACACCATGTTGGCTCCACCTATGTATCTTGCCACATCATCGCACATCGGTCGGCCTTGCCACATGGTATCACCTCATGATCCCACACTGACATCATCATTGTACCTACTAAGATGGAGAGATCACAAATTTTTTCCATTTTTCCTCCCTAGCTGACCATCCATCTCCTTCGCCCATGCCATGTGGCACCCTCTCGCAATCCTGGGAACTTTCTCTTTCATTTTCATCTTAGACTGTGAAATCACGAGTGCCTGACACTTGTCACCATATCTCTTGGGACCCATCACTAATCCACACCAGTTGACCTTCCATGTGTCATAATCTCATGATCCCATGGTTACTCTCTATCCTCAAGCCTCTAATTCGCGGGATCACGAGCTCTCATCATTTGTCACCATTGGGCACGCAATCGCGTGATTTTTCTCTCTACGTCAGCCAAGATTGTGATATTATGAGATGATGTCATGTGTCATCCTGGACTCACAACCTTGCCTTGGAACATGCGTCACTTATCACCCTCTAGTTCTCCCTTGGGATGCTAACTCACCACCCTGTTGTTTGTCATGTCATCTACTAAGTCATCAAGGGCCCACAAAATATTGTTAAGTTATCTGCCAAGTCCAAGTTATCTTCGCACACGAGCCCTTCTTGCCAAAAGGCAGCATGCCTTAGGAAATTTTGTTAGCATAACTGATGCTAACTAATGATTTATGGTAAGTGATTTATGAATTTATCATGGTATAGATTTGATTGCATGATGATCAATTATTGAGTTGTCATTGATGTCAAGTATTGACCTAGTGTTTCTAGTGTTCCCGAGTATAAGGTTGATGATCAAAGTGGTGCGGTCATTTTTAGTTGTAGCAATTCGTATGGGAGACTTACAAATATCTCAAAATGTCAAATGCATGACCGTTACTGTTGAGATTGATCAGTAAGAAAATTAAGATCAGATGAAGTATAATAGTGCAACTACTAAGAATAGTTAGTAAAAGGCAATAGGTGATTTGATTGGTTTGTCAAATCTTTGTTGTGTCTTGTAATGCAGTAATATGATATGGTAGCTAATAGTGTTTGGATGCTATGGTTGAAATCACAACAAATTTGGATAACCAGAGTGAAGGTTAGATGACCACTGAGCAGAGTCAAAACTGTTAACAGGTTGAAGTGTTTATGTTCTTGAGCGACAATTATTAAATATTTGATCACTAATTGATGAAGATGTTACAGTGATTTTGATTAATTCAGTCATGATCTGGTGATGTGTCTTAAAGATTGGAGGTGGTGATCTAGCATCACATTATTTGATGCTAGCGTGTGGAGAAGATTCTAGATGAACATTATGTGTGGTGAAAATGTGTTTGACATGTGGACACAAAATTCTATGTAAATCATTATGATGGCTAATGTGGTGTTGGAAATTTGTGGTGCACATTAATTTTTTTATTTGATGAGTTGGATTCAAGCATGAAGATTAAAAGTTAAAACGGTAAGCCATTTAGGGAAATCTTAAAGTTGTGAAAAAGTTAAAGGCTTGATGAATAGTATATATTGAATGAAGTTGAGATTTTTTTAGTGTTGATCGTGTGTTGGGAAAGTGTGGTGTGAAGTGTGAATTGCAATCAAGCCAGAGTAGAGATAAGTGTGTTAAGAAGTGTTTGTATGCTTTAGTGGATCTAATCAAGCAGAGGTAATGCTATTCTACAGATCATTGTTCATTTTGTCTCCTGATAACTACAATAGTTAAAATCCCTCAATTGGGTGGATCCTAGCAGGTGCCTATTGTAAATCCTCTAACAAGGTGGCACATTAGTTTGTGTTTGAAGTCCTTTAACAAGGCTAATCCTAATAGGGTTAAGCTCCTCACATGGCGTACTTCAAAAAGTACAACATTTAGTGGGTACTAATCCCCACTGTGGTTTTTTTTTCCAATTTGGGTTTCTATAAGATAAACATTTGTGTCATGTGTTTTAATTATTTTTTGAATGTGCTTATAGTTATAATTTTTATTTGTTTCTATTAAAGTGAATCTTGTGAATATTGTTATAATGTTTAAGTAGTTGATAAAGACTTGAAAATTGATAGATTATGGATTCACCCCTCCCCTCTCAGTAATTTGATCTTAGAATTAACTATTGGTATCAGAGCTCAGTTCCTTTTTTTTGGTGAAGCTTAACAGCTTGAGACAAAGATTCGAAGATGGTGAGAAAGGAAGGTCCCAAATTCACAAGAGAAAACTATTCAGTATGGTGTGGTCGGATGAAGCTATATCTTAAAGGAATGTGTGATCAGTATTGGGATCATGTGGTTACAAAATATGATGTCCCTTCAGGATTTCTAACTGCAAATCAATTAAAGATTAGACAAGAACATACTACTACTATGGAAGCAATTGCAAGTACTCTTTCAGATGCAGAATTTATAGATGTCAAAAACTTGGATACTACTCATGAGATGTGGGAGAAGTTGAAAATTGTCTATGGTGGAGATCCACATGTGTAGAAGGTAAAATTTGACAGTTTGAGAGGCATGTATTATGACATGAGAATCCAATAAAATTAGAACATGGAGCAATACAGTCAAAGAATCAAAGAAGTTGTTGTTGCAATCTGAGGTGTTGGTAGTAATCTTCTTGAGGAGGATGTGGTAATCAAAGTGTTAAGAACTCTTTCACCTCAGTATGCTATTAGAGTTTCATCCATTCAAGAGCTTAGATCTCTAGTAACTATTATTTTTACGCTTGATGCTTTAATAGGAAATTTGACTTCATTTGAATTAAGTAATTATGACAATAGTGTGCCAAAAATGGAAGCTTCTTTCAAGTCATCATTGACTCTTGCACCATCTAGGAAAGGAAAGGATATATATAACAACTCTTCAACATTGTATTATAATGATTATGAATCTATCATGTCTGAAGAAAGAGAACATGAAGAATTGGAAGTGTTATTTGCTAAAAGATTGCCTAGAGGAGAAGGTAAATATAAGGGTAAGCTAGCTTTGAAATTCTTTGCATGTAATAAGATTGGACACATTTCCTCTCGATGTCTTGACAATGACAAGAAGGAGAAGCCAAGGAGATTCAACGATAAGAACAAGAAAGCATGTTACCTTGCTGAGGAAGGTGTTACCGATGAAGAATCTGATGACAGAGATGAAGAATAAATTGTCTTTGTCGGAAAGAGGGAGAACCCTCAAAAGAATGTGAGAAAGCTTTGGTGTCTAACATAAATCACAATAGTAACTGGATTATTAATAGTGGATGCACTCATCATATGACCATTGATAGAAGAAAATTCATCAAGATGGAGGAATGTGATGGAGGCTCAATAAGATTTGGTAATGATGCTCCCTGTATGGTGAAAGGTAAAGGATCCATTTTCTTAAATGATAAGATAGATTGTGATGATGTTTACTAGGTTGATGGTTTGAAGTACAACTTGTTAAGTGTAGCTTAGTTAAACAATAAAGGATGTAGATTAGAGTTCAATGAAGGTATATGAAGGATCAATGGGAAATCGGGAGAATTGATTGCTACAGGTGAATAAACTAAAGGTAACTTGTTCCATCTGAATTCTACAATTAAGAGTTGTCTGATTGCTAAGGTAGAAGATTGTTAGTTATGGCACAAAATATTTTGTCATGTAAATTTTTATAACCTGGTCAAAGTTAGTATGATGAAGATAGTGAGAGGTTTTCCTAACCTAGTAAAGCTAGACAATGTGATGTGCAAAGAATGTCATCTTGGGAAGTTAACTAATTCAAATTTTATTAGCAAAAAATACTCATCTGAAAGTATATTAGATCTAGTTCATACCGATATGTGTGGTTCAATGAGAACTTGGAGTTACTATGGTGATAGATATTTCATGTTGCTTGTTAATGATTATTCTAGAATGATGGGGGTTGTCTTTTTTAAGGAAAAATCATAAGCTTTTTACATGCTCAAGCTATACAAAGCTAGAGTGGAGAAGGAGACTGTTAAGACCCTGAAATGTCTTAGATCTTATAGAGGAGGTGATTCTACTACACGTGAGTTTATTTCATACTGTGAGGAATAGGGAATTAAAAGGTAGATGTTAGCTCCTATAACACCTTAGCAGAATGGCATTGCTAAAAGAAGAAATAGATCTATCATTGGTTGTGCCTAAACATAATGATTTAGAAAGGCATTACACAAATATTTTGGAGAGAAGAAATGAGCATTGTTGTTTATACATTGAACAAAGTTCAACTAAAGAAAGGTACAAATAAAACTCCTTATGATTTGTGGCATAGTCGATCCCCTAGTTTAAGTAATTTCAAAGTTTTTGGAAGTAGATGTTATATAAAAAGAGATGAACATTCAGGAAAGTTTGATCTATGAAGTGATGAAAGAATATTCTTACGATACTCCACTGAGAGAAAAGCCTACAAGAGCTTGAACAAGAGAACAAACAAGATAGTGAAAAGTGATAATGTGAGAGTAAATTAATTTTTTGAACAAAATGATGAAACCAACAAGAAGGAACATGACGACTATTGTGAGTTTGTATATGTACAAATAGTGGAGCAGGAACTATATAAGAACTAATGCAAAGACAAGTTAATGAACAAGAACCAATTCAAGCAATTGAAGGTACTCCAAGATCTGAATCAGTGTTGCCAAGGTATGTGAAATTGAATCACTCACCTGATCAAATTATTGGTGATAGAAATGTTGGTGTCTTGACAAGAAGAAAGGCAATACAAAGTACATGTTTGATATCTGAACTTGAACCTAAAATTGTAAAAGATGCATTGAAATATGATGATTGGTTGAAGGCTATGGAAGAAGAATTAGAGAAAAATGATAAAAACAAAACCTGGACATTAGTACCCAAACCGGTGGATAAGAATGTAATCAGTACTAAGTGGATTTTCAGAAATAAGATGAATGAGAAAGGTGAAGTGATAAGGAACAAAGAAATATTGGTGTGCAAAAGATATGTGCAAGAGGAAGGCCTAGAATATGGTGAAACATTTACACCTGTGGCTAGACTTGAAGGTGTAAGGATACTACTTGCATATGCTTCTTAGAAAGGATTCAAAGTATATCAAATGGATGTTAACTCCATTTTTCTTAATGATGTATTGGAAGAAGAAGTATACATTGAACAACTGGAAGGATTTGATAAAGAAGAAGGTAAGAACATGGTGTGTAAATTATAAAAATCTTTATATGGATTGAAGCAAGCATTTAGAGAATGGTATGAGAGATTGCACTCATATTTGATCCAAATTGGTTTTTCAAGGACAAGTGACAATAGTAATATATATTTGAAGATTGAGAAAGATGATAGGTTACTGATTGTAGAAATATTTGTTGATGGTATCATTTTTTGTGGCAATGAAGAAATGAGTAGAACATTTGTAGAAGAAATGAGGAAAGAATTTTAGATATCTATGATCGGTGAGATCAAATTCTTTATTGGATTGCAAGTTCAAAAGCTGAAAGAAGGTATCTACATCAGCCAATCCAAATATGTGAAAGAGATATTAAAAAAATTTGGGTTAAAAGATTCAAAACCAGTTGGTACCCCTATGGTAACCAATTGAAAATTGTCAAAAGAGGATGATTCTAAAGAGATGAGACTCTGTACAGGTCCATGATCGATAAGCTACAGTATGTGGTACATAATATATTGCACATTGCATAGGCAGTTGGATTAGTAGCTAGATTTTATTCTATTTCTAAGGAATCACATTTGATTGTGGTCAAGAGAATATTTAGATATCTTAAAGGAACTATAGATTATGGTGTTTGGTATGGACATAAAGGTGGTTTTTCATTAAGTGTATTTATTGATGTTGATTGGACAGGAAATGGTGATGATCAGAAAATCACAAGTGGATGAGCATTTTTCTTGGAGATAGGCGTGTATCCTAGACAAGCAAGAAGAAAAATTGTATATCATAGTCAATAATTGAAGCGAAATATGTTGTTGTTGCAATTAATTGTACACAAGTTGTGTGGATTAAGCAGATTTTGGAAGAATTCAAGAAAAGATAATTGAACAGGTAGTTATCTATTGTGACAATACAAGTTCCATTAACATATCTAAAAACCCGGTGATGCACTCTAAGACTAAGCATATAGCTATCAAATATCATTTTCTTAGAGAAAAGATACAATAGAAGGAAGTAAAATTGGAATATGTGCCAACTAAGGAGAAAATTGTTGATATTTTTACAAAACCATTATCTAAAGATTCTTTTGAGTATCTAAGAGATAAGTTAGGGGTTATTCCCCAATTTGACATAAATTAAAAGAAGATGTAGTTGCATCAATCCAAGTGTATTATAGTAAATAAATTTAAGTTTGGATTTATGTTGGGAGGCTACTCCTTAGGGGGAGCAATCTATGAAGTGATGTGTTGAGATGAGACAGGTACAAAAAATAAGACATAAGGTTTGTTTGGTGCCTTTGGCATTGTTTTCAAAGAGAGAGAGTAAGAAAAGAATAAATTTAAGGAAATTGTTCAAAATTGCAGAAGGAAAGTTGGAGATAATAAAAGGGGGAGTAATTGCCAGTTCAAGTGAAAGATAGAAGCTGGAACATGTTTATGTTCCTAACTAATGTTAGTATTGATCAGAGTGTTACCATAAAGAGTAGAGCGTGTTTCCATCAATTCCAAAGGGGGAGATCATTGGCATAAATGATGCTAACTAATGATGTGATGGTAAGTGATTTATGAAGTTGTCATGGTATAGATTTGATTGCTATATGATCATTTATTGAGTTGTTATTGATGTCAAGTATTGACCTAGTATTACTAGTGTTGTTGAGTATAAGGTTGATGATCAAAGTGGTGCATTAATTTTTAGTTGTAAAGATTTGTATGGAAAATTCATAGATTCCTCAGAATGTCAAATGCATGACTGCTATTGTTGATATTGGCCGGTAAGAAAGTTATGAGCAGATGAAGTATACCAGTGCAACTGCTAAAAATAGTTAGTAACAGGTGATATATGATTTGATTGGTTTTTCAAATCTGTGTTGTGTCTTTTAATGTGGTTATAGGATATGGTAGCTAATAGTGTTTGGATGCTATGGTTGACATCACAACAAATTTGGATGACCAAAGTGAAGGTTAGATGATTGGTGAGCAGAGTCATAATTGTTAACAAGTTTAAGTGTTTATGTTCTTGAGCGACAGTTGTTAAATCTTTGATCAGTGATCGGTGAAGATGTTGCATTGATTTTAGTTAAATTAGTCATGATCTAGTGATGTGTCTTAAAGATTGGCGGTGATGATCTAGCATCATGTTGTCTGATGCTAGTGTGCAGAGAAGATTCTAGATGAAGGTTGTGTGTGGTGGAAATGTGTTTGGCCACTAGACACAAAATTCTATGTAAATCATTGTGATGGATGATGCAGTGTTGGAAATTTATGGTGCACATTAAATTTTTTTGTTTGATGAGTTGGATTCAAGCACGAAGATCAAAAGTTAAAAATGTAAGGCATTTAGAGCAATCTTAAGGCAGTGAAAAAATTAAAGGCTTGATGAATAATATATATTGAATGAAGTTGACAGTTTTTTAGTGTTGATTGTGTGTTGGGCAAGTGCGGTGTGAAGTGTGAATTATGATCAAGAGAGAGAAGAGATAAGTGTATTAATAAGTGTTTGTGTGCTTTATTAGATCTGATTAAGTAAAGGTAGTGCTATTTTATAGATCATTGTTCATGTTGTCTCCTGACAGTTACAACACTCAAAATCGCTTAATCGAGTGGATCCTAGCATGTCCCTTGATAACCTACATCTGATCGAATATCTTGAAGGAGAGTTTGACAATGGAATGGATAATTGATGCAAGGGAGAGATAGGGAGAGGGGCCAAAGACACACCCTAACTAGATCCACCTTGCATAACAACACGTGGAAGAAACAAACACAACAAGTGAGAGAGAGAATGCATATCTTTCATATATTATCTTTAAATTGATTCATACATGCTAAGCAATAAGGCCTTCCCAGTTTAGGCCAGATATTATAATCAAGTACAAAAGTCCTCCAACATGTGAGGATCTACCAACAATCTCTAATCTTCTATCTTCTATCTTCAAACTTACTTCCTCAAACTCACTCCCTAAATTCTAACCAAATAACTATATTTATACAAAAGGCTACTGAGCCAAGTCAGCCTTCAGATCCACCATCAATAGAAGGAATGACCATATCTAGGTCTACATGCTTCCCAATGATAGATGCTAGCATTAAATCTGCGACCAAAATTAATTACCCAAGTAGGCCTCAACGAAAATCTAAAACAAACAACTCAGTAAGCAAGGATAACCGAGCGCCAAACAAGCATCACTGAGTGCTAGGGAATTAACCGAGTGTCAGGGAATTAACCGAGTGCCAGAGAGATGATCAACCAACTCGGTCAACAAACAAAACAAGCAACACCGAACCAACTCAGTCAAAGCAGGAATCGAGCAACATAGACAAACTTCAAATATTTTTTTGGTGACACAGGATTGCCAAGGAACCGAGATGCTCCTGCATCAGACACCTGGCATTATTTGAAATGATTCTCTGAATCATGAAATAGGTATGATCTGAGTTGCATCCAACTCAAATTTTGAAATTCATGAACTATCTTCAATCGTTGTATTCTTCCACTTTACCAGATATTCCATATATTATTTTCCTCTTGTACTTCTTCCAATTCTTTGCTCCAAAATATGCTCAACCTCTTCATTCTGCTTCTTAGGATAATCCATCGGTACTGCCATGTCTTCATCAGGTTCATGATACTCATACAAATTAGTAATGTTGAAAATAGGTGATATATCCATGTCATCAGGTAACTCAATCTCATATGCATTTCCACTGTCAAATTTTCTCAAACTCTTTCAAGGTCAAAACTTCTTCATTTTCAACTTCCCATATGTTCCAAAAGGAAATCTTCCTTTCTTCAAATGAACCATCACTTCATCATCAACATCAAAATTCTTATGTCTCCTTGATCTATCAGCTCTATCTTTATATTTTTGATTACTCTTTTCCAGCTTAAACTTCACATCTTCATGCACTGTCTTCATGTGCTCAGCAAATTTTACTCCTTCAACACTTCTCTTTCTTTCATCAGCAATGTCCCTCAAATCAGATATCCCTCTCGATTGTATGCCATTTACAATCTCAAAAGGTGATTTTCCAGTACTCATATTCACTAAATTATTGTATGTAAACTCTGCTTGTGCCAACATAGAATCCCAATTACTCAATGCATCTCCAACTAAACATCTCAAAATATTTCCCAAACTTCTATTCACAACTTATGTCTTTCCATCGGTTCATGGGTGAAATGTAGAACTATATTTTAACTCGGTGCCAAAAAATTTCCAAAGCGTCTTCCAAAAGTATCCAACAAATGTACTATCTCAGTCAGAGATAATACTCCTCGATAATCCATGCAATCTGACAATTTTCTTAAAGAAAATATCTGCTATATGTACTGCATCTGATGTCTTTCTACAAGGTATAAAATGTGCCATTTTAGAAAATCTATCCACAATAAAAAATATAGAATCATTACCTCTTACTATCCTCGGTAAGCCAAGAATAAAATCCATACTGATGTCAATCCAAGGTTCCTCAAGAGCAACAATCGGTGTGTACAATCCAGTATTCTGACTTACTCCTTTTGCAACTTGACAAATTCCACAACTTTTCACAAATTTATGAACATCTTTATACAACTGTGGCCAAAAGTATTTCTCCTTAAGAAAATTCAATGTTTTTTCAATACCAAAATGTCCAGCCAAACCACTACTATGCTTTTCCTTAATCAAATTAGTTCTCATTGCTCCTCTAGGTATACACAATTGAATAGCTTTAAAAAATATACCTTCTTGAATAAAATATCCTTCCCATTTAGTACTCGGTTGATCTTGAATAGGTGCTCTGCACTTTCTCCGTGGCTCAAAAAAATTAGGATAAAATTCATAAGGATCTCTCATGTCATCAAAGCCTAGAACTTCAATTTTCATCTCAGTCATCAAAGATCTCCTTCTACTCAATGCATCAGCAACTCAGTTAGTGACTCCACTCTTTTGCTTTATCACAAATGTATAACTCTGCAAATACTCAATCCATTTCATATGTCTTTGATTCAACTTATTCTGACTACCCAAATACTATAAAGCCTTATGATCGGTATACAACACAAATTCACACGGTATCAAATAATGTCTCCATTTCTTCAGGGCTTGAACAATAGCATAGAATTATTGATCATACATAGAATATTTCCTTCTTGCATCATTCAACTTTTCACTAAAGAAAGCAACAGGTTTACCTTCTTGACTCAACATAGCTTCAATTGCACTTCCACTTGCATCACATCCCACGTGAAATACCTTATTGAAATCAAGCAATGCCAAAATAGGCAATTCAACAACCTTTTATGTGTGTGAAAATTGTACCTAGCTGCAGACACAACACTTCAGTAAAACATTAGAGGTTAGCAAAATCAAAATCTACAAGTAATTGAAACTAAGCTAACTAGGCGATTTACTGCCTTCTAGTAGGTGTGAGTATGATGTTCTCAGATTGAAATCGAGATCAGTGACAATGTAACACCTAAACGAAGGATTTAATGCTAAAAGATGAATGTAGAATGAATGCAGATTAATCTAATTTTTTAGATTTTGTATGCAATAAGATAAAAAACTGTATGAAACTAATCTAGATGAAAATAAAATGATATGCAGATTTAATCTAGGAATGATATGAATGAAAGAATGCTATGATATGCTATGAAAAACTATGAATGTTTATGACCAACAATGAAAAATCTCACAAATCGTCTGTCGCAAGTGCTCGATCCTTCAACTACAAATTCGCCAGAGTAATTGTGCAAATTCAAGAGTGGTTAATTGTGAAGAGCTGAGCCTTGTTTTTATAGGAATCTAGGGTTTGAGGATGCATTGATAAAATCCATAAATCACTCTTGATAAACTCAGATTGATTTTTGAGTTAAGAAGAAAATAGGAATAGATCAACTCATAAATTCATGCAAATCATGCAAAAATAGCTTTTTAACTCAAATCAAAAGTTTAGATCAATTTCAACTCAAAATAGATGTTGAGTTTCCAAAAGATAAAAAGTTGAATTGATTTTCTGATTTTAAAGTTTAACTGCTCCTTCAAATGTGCATAGATAATTATGAATTAATTAAATAAATAAAGTGATTTATCTTCAACTTCACTGATTTTGAATTAAAACAATTGATTTATGGGTTAATCAATTATTAAATCAAACTTTTATTCAAAAACTATATTATTAAATATTGACAACTGACATTAATTAATTAAATAAGAATTTAACAAATTAGTCATGAGATTTTTGATTTATTGTCAAAATTAAAATAATATTAATTAAGAATAAATGTAATTAAATCTAATTAAATAATTAAGTGGCAGAATTAAATCTGATTAATTAAATATTCAGAATATTCAATTAATCAAACTTTAGGATAAATAGGATTTATCACCAAATAATTATTAATTAAATATAATTAGGATAAATATGAATATTTCAAGGAATATTCCCTGATGCAGAACTAGGATAATCAATTACGGTTTCGATGAACTAATGTGCAGATGTGCCTTAGGTTAGGACTTCGATGTCGATTTTGATTGAATTGTTGATGTAAGAGGTTAATGAACCTATAGCCCATTTTTGGGGTATTACATTTTGCCCCTCTTTGAATTATTGTGCAAAGCGCAGTGGTTCAAAGATTAGTCTGTGTTTGATATAGATGTATGAAACTGATTTGAAAGATGAACCGATTCTGAGATAGAAACTAATCGAAAGATTTGAAGATGTTAGGTCCTGATTGACCAAAGATGATGTTAACTATAGCAACAATGAATCGTTGATTATGAAAAAGTATCAAAACGCTTGATTCTAAACCTTATGATTACGAAGAAGTGAGTGACCTGATTCCAAACCTGATTGTCCAAAGGAATCGAAACAGTATCACATATGAATCCTTCAGTTACGAAGAAGCAAGGAAATAACACTAATGAACCGATGGTTATGAAAAGATGATACAGTTTACAAGATTGATTAGGATACCAAATTGATATGAATCTTGTTGAATCTGATATGCCCCAAGCGATGTGCCCCAAGTGACGAGGTCTTTTGATGAATCAGTAACTAGACGTGGTTGTTGTCTTGATTACTGAGGAAAGATTTGATTGACAGAATTAGATTTATAGATTTGAATGATGTGCAATGCCATGCCCCCTTCGGGATTAACATCAAAATTGAATAAGAAAAGTCAGCGTTAAATGGTTTAGAAGCATGTTAATTGATTTGAGAATTGGTTGTACACGTTCGAGAATGCGTTCTACATCGTTTGGAGGTCCTAGAGACCAAGTTTGACTAGGTTTGACCATGAGTTGACCATGGTTGACCAAGTTGAAATTTGAATAGTTTGATGTAAGATAATCAGTTAAGTTGAATTCTGGATTTTTGTGAGGACTGAAGGTCAATTATGCAAGCAGTCGGCCATCCTGGGTCTGAAAATTTTAAATTGCAATTTTGACATAGTAAATGATCTCATATTTCAATTTTGATCCCAAAAATGGGTTTAGAACGTCGAAATTAGCCAAGGGTGCAATTTTTGTGGAAAACGGAGCACTTCAAAAAATTAGGTCAAAACCTATATAAGGGCCAAAAGGGTCATTTTCAATTCATTATTCACTTTTGACTTTAGAAACTTTCATAGAGCCCTCTGAGCGGAAAATGGACGAGATGAAGGTTCCAGTCTCTTCACACCGTTTTGAGCGCAGCCAGAGACATCAGCGACCTCCACAGTATGGACATCCGGTAAGTAGACCTCTGTGCCTCTTTGTAAATTCAAAATTTTGCATATTTCAAGCTTTTTAGATCATTTTTTGTACGTTAAGAATTTTTGAATTTCGTTAGCATAGAAACTCATATGATAGTCCCCTAAGACTTGTACGATTTTTGAATTTCCTGTAGAGTGTCTGTAATGTACTAGTTGTACCTGGCTGCGGACACAACACTTTAGTAAAACATTAGAGGTTAGCAAAATCAAAATCTACAAGTAATTGAAACTAAGCTAACCAGGCAATTTACTACCTTCTAGGAGGTGTGAGTATGATGTTCTTAGATTGAAATTGAGATCAGTGACAATGCAACACCTAAACGAAGGATTTAATGCTAAAAGATGAATGTAGAATGAATGCAAATTAATCTATTTTTTTGGATTTTGTATGCAATAAGATGAAAAACTTTATGAAACTAATCTAGATGAAAATGAAATGATATGCAGATTTAATCTAGGAATGATATGAATGAATGAATGCTATGATATGCTATGAAAAACTATGAATGCTTATGACCAACAATGAAAAATCTCACAAATCATCTGTCGCAAGTGCTCGATCCTTCAGCTGCAAATTCACCAAACTAATTGTGCAAATTCGAGAGTCGTTAATTGTGAAGAGTTGAGCCTTGTTTTTATAGGAATCCAGGGTTTGAGGATGCATTGAGAAAAGCCATAAATCACTCTTGAAAAACTCAGGTTGATTTTTGAGTTAAGAAGAAAATAGGAATAGATCAACTCATAAAATCATGCAAATCATGCAAAAATAGCTTTTCAACTCAAATCAAAAGTTTAGATCAATTTTCAACTCAAAATAGATGTTGAGTTTCCAAAAGATAACAAGTTGAATTGATTTTCTGATTTTAAAGTTTAACTGCTCCTTCAAATGTGCATAGATAATTATGAATTAATTAAATAAATAAAGTGATTTATCTTCAACTTAACTGATTTTGAATTAAAACAATTGATTTATGGGTTAATCAATTATTAAATCAAACTTTTATTCAAAAACTATATTATTAAATATTGACAACTGACATTAATTAATTAAATAAGAATTTAACAAATCAGTCATGATATTTTTGATTTATTGTCAAAATTAAAATAATATTAATTAGGAATTAATGCAATTAAATCTAATTAAATAATTAAGTGGCAGAATTAAATCTGATTAATTAAATATTTAGAATGTTCAATTAATCAAACTTTAGGATAAATAGGATTTATCGCCAAATAATTATTAATTAAAGATAATTAGGATAAATAGGAATATTTCAAGGAATGTTCCCCGATGCAGAATTAGGATAATCATTTAGGGTTTCGATGAACTGATGTGCAGATGTGCCTTAGGTTAGGACTTCGATGTCGATTTCGATTGAATTATTGATTTAAGAGGTTAATGAACCTATAGCCCATTTTTGGGGTATTACACCTTCTTCTTCAGAGTCTCAAAACTTTTATCAGTTCCATGTGTCCACTTGAATTCTCTTTTATCTCCTCTCATAGTCTCAGTCATAGCATTACAAATTGAACTGAAATTCTTAATGAACTTTCAGTAAAAACTTGCCAAACCATGAAATGATCTTACCTCACTAGCATTCTCAAGTGTAGGCCAGTTCAAAATAGCTTCACCCTTTTCAGGATCCATTTTCAAACCATCAGCTGAAATCACAAATCCCAAATACACAATCTCCTCTTTCATCAATGAACACTTTTTCAGATTTATCAACAACTTTTCTCCTTTCAATCTTTGCAAAACTTGTTTAACATGCAACAAATGTTCTTCTCCGGTCTTACTGAATATCAAAATACCATCAAGATATACAATCACAAAATTACCCAAGAATTTATTCAAAAATTCATTCATCAACCTCATAAAAGTACTCAGTGCATTAGTTAAACCAAAGGGCATAACCAACCAGTCATACAAACCTTCTTTTGTCTTAAAAGCAGTCTTCCATTCATCACCTTCTCTGATTTTGATCTAATGATACCCACTTTTCAAATCAATTTTGGTAAAATACTTTTCTCTAGTGAAACTATCTATTATGTCATCCATTCTCAGTAAAGGAAACCTATACTTCACTGTTATCTTATTGATTGCTCTGGAATTAGTACACATTTGCCATTCTCCATTCTTCTTAGGTGCCAATAAAACAAGTACTGCACAAGGGCTCAAACTTTCTCTGATCAAACCTTTCTACAACAATTCTTGAATCTATCGGTTCAATTCTTGATTCTCGATAGTGTCAATCGATGTGGTACCTTATTTAGTAAACTAGCTCCAGGGATTAGATCCATGCAATGATCAATGCTTCTCTTCGCTGGCAAACCATTAGGTACATTATCAAAAATGATTTCACTGTACTCGGTGAGTAACTTATCAATCTCCTCAATGACACTATCCTCTATTTTCTTACTCAGTTTTTTAGGAATCACAGCAAAACATACATCATTCATTTTCAAATCCTTAACAAACTTTCTTCCTTCCATCAAGCAAACTTTCACAGATGTGCAAACATTACTAATAGGTTCTTCAATCAAAGGTAACAAGATTTTTCTTCTTCCATCAACCCAAATAGTATATTTATGCAATCTCCCATCATATATAGCATGTCTATCATATTGCCAAGGTCTACCCATCAAAATATGACAACAATCCATAGGCATGATATCACATAACACCTTATCATAGTACTTTCCAATTTTCAATTTCACATAACATTGTTCACTTACCAAGAGTGTATGCTCATCTTTGATCCATGAAATTTGATAGGGCTTCGGATGTTCCAACCTTTTCAACTACAACTTTGTGACCATTTCCTCATATGCCAAATTCTCTGAGCTACCACTGTCAATGATTACCTTCCAAATTTTTTCTGAAACTCTACATCTGGTCTTGAACAAACTTTTCCTTACCGGATCTTCCTTATTACTTTCACTCCAAAGTTCTCTCCTTACCATCAAGTTATTTTCCTTCTCAGGTTCATTCGGTGACTCTTCTTGCACCAAAGCATTTCTGCTGCTACCAACCTATTAGAATAACTGAGAGGGGGGTGAATCAGTTATCCAGTGTCCCAAAACAAAATGTATAATCCAAAATAAATTCTTCAACTTCTACTACTCAGTAAACATAAAATACTTTCACTGTCTATGCTTTTACTGATTATCAGTCTAAAACTTATAGTAGTTACTGATCAAATCTAACATGCAATATGCAAAGTATGATAAAAAACAAATATCATAATCAACACATAACACAAGAGATTTAACGTGGAAACCCTGTGAAGGAAAAAACCACTTGGGACCGGAAACCCAAAAATGTTCACTCTTCTGAAGTGAGGTCAGTGAAGACCCAACCCTGTTAAAGGTTACAAACACACTATTAGGTGTGACCTTGTTAGAGGATTTTAGATCAGAAGTTATCGTCCAACTAGCAGTCACTCTAGGGTTGACAGGATAACAATGTTCACTCTATAAATGAAACATAAAAAGACTTTCTTAGTCCACTCAGTTAAGAGATTTGAATATGTACAATGGTTAAATATGTAACAGTAGATGATCTGCCTTGATACAACTCCAATTGTAGTTTACAGATCAATATTCAGCTCATAAAAATCTTTCTGATCAATATATCACTTCAGATTCAACACTATATCAACTTACTGTCTGTCGGTAATTACTCTTTGTAGCTTGGTAATTATTCTGCAGTTTGGTTCTCATTAACCAGTATGATCAAAATTCATGAAAAATTGTTCACATGATAATTCTGCAGTATCTTCTTCTTCCGGCATTGTTTCAACAATGAAACCAATGTCTCTTATATAGACGAGTAAATCATTTTCTTTTTGTCCAGCAGATTTTGCCGCTTAATCTCATTCATTAATTTTTCCACTTTAACCTTCTTCGACTAATGTGTCAATAACACATTTCAATCTACTCCATTAGATCTTCCTTGAATTATGTTAGTCGTCGATCTTCATAACAAACCTTATCTGTTACCTAGATTTTATACACTTTCCAGCTCATCAGTTTATTGGCTAAACTAATCATTTAATTCCTTTATGTTCTACTTAGTTAACAAAGAAATGCATCGGTGAACACAAGCTCAGTTAACACTACGCTCGGTATACACTACACTCCGTCGGTGTATACTGGAATGCTTCATTTACCGACAACACTTCTTTATGTCATTCAGCTCAATTCTTCATCATAGATGAATGTAACATAATAAAGTCAATATCATCAAGTCATAGACTCATCAACAAGTTACTCAGTGTATTCCTTATCCTCATTTGACATATACATCTTCCTCATGTAGATACTTTTGTTCTTCATCTCTTTCACCTTTTTTCAGATGTATCGGTATAGTAACTTACAAGATAAGTACTGTCAAACAAGTTGACATCAATGACAACATAATACTAATTTAATCATCTTGCATATCTAATCAGCAACTCCTCGGTGATCTTTAATCACAGATTCTTCATTCAGGTTCTAAATCAGTTGTAGTTCATCAATCTCTCCCTTAGGCATTAATGGCAACTCAACTAATATGAAGTGTACCATACACATACCAAACATGTATTCTACAACTCTGTGAACAAATGTTCTGCAAGCTCTCCCTATCTTAATATGTTTAATCACTACGTTACTAAACAGCATTATAAAATACAACTTTGTCATTCTATAGATATGATCTTTTCAGCTCCCAGGTTCCTGCTTCTGTTCTTCGTAACTGATCTTCAATGTTCTGTTTCTTTTAGATTATCTCTCCCTTAGATAGTTCTTATCGGTGCATGTTTAACTTTTCTTTCATATTATTTATCTCTCCCTTTGACAACAATGCCTAAGAAACAAATAAATAATCAACTTTGAAGTAGCTAAGTAACTCTCTGTTGTCCAATACAGTCTTTGTATCTCTGTATACTGATATCCCAATCTATTTTAGTTCTTCAAACTTAATCACAACCTTGAACATTATCCAAAGTGTGAACTATGCTGCATCAACAAGTGTGATCTTCTAATAAGTTTAAGCTGATGTAACATCCAGATCACATTAGTGACCGATAGACAGGGAACGGACCCCAAGTCTAGTCCTCAAGTATTCAAATGTGTCCTTCGGTAGAGGCTTTGTAAAGATATTTGCAAGTTGTTCTTTAGATGTAACAAATTCTAACTTCACTTTTTTCTTTTGCACTTGTTCTCTTAAGTAGTGATACTTAATTGATATATGTTTTGTCTTAGAATGCATCACTGGATTCTTTGAAATATTAATAGCACTGGTGTTTTCACAGTATATAATCACCAGGTCAGTGACTACCTCATTCATTCCTTCCAACACTTGCTTGATATATGCAATGTTTGAGCAATTAGTAGCAGCAACAACATACTCTACTTCAGCTATAGACTGAGAAATACAAGCATTCTTTTTACTTATCCAGGTTACAAGTCTTTCACCAAAGAAGAATGCTCCTCCGGTGGTGCTTTTTCTGTCATCCACATTTCCAGCCTAATCTGCATTGGTATAGACCTTCAGTTCAAACTTACCTGCCTTAGGATACCATAATCCATAATCCTCTATCTTTTTCAGGTATCTTAAGATTATTTTAGTATAAATCATGTGTGATTCTCTAGGGTTAGCAAAAAATCTAGCAAAAATTCCCACAGCATGTGTTATATCTGGTCTACTGTGAACTACATACATTATCTTACCAATCATGGATCGGTAAAGTGTCTGGTTTACCTCTGTAGTTTCATCTTCCTTTGTCAATTTGCATCTAGTAGCCATCAGTGTTCCCACAAGTTTAGCATCTTCCATGCCAAATGTCTTCGAGACTTCCTTTATGTACTTAGATTGTGAGATGAATATCCCATCACTCTATTGAATCACTTGTAGTCCTAGAAAGAATTTAATCTCTCCAAACATAGACATCTCAAACTCTTTTCTCATCTCATCAGCAAAAGATTTACATACATGATCTTGACCTCCAAAAATAATATCATCAACAAATATCTCAGCAATGATAATAGTGTCATCAATATCACCTTTCATGTACAAATTGTTGTTCTCACTAGTTCTAACAAATCCAATACTTAACAAGTATGCATCCTTTCATACCAGGCTCTTGGTGCTTGCTTCAAACCATATAAAGCTTTATGTAATCTACATAACATGTCTTTGTTGTCTGGATCAATGAATCTTTCAGGTTGTTCTATGTAAACATCTTCTTCAAGTATACCATTCAGAAATGTAGACTTCACATCCATTTGATAAACTTTAAATTTCTTGTGTGCAGCATATGCAAGTAGCATTCTAACTCCTTCCAATCTAGCAACAAGTGCAAATGTCTCACCATAGTCAATGCCTTCTTCTTGTGCATATCCCTTGCATACCAATCTAGCTTTATTTCTTGTCACCTCACCATTTTCATTCAGTTTGTTCCTAAATATCCACTTAGTACCAATAACATTCTTATCTTTAGGTCGGGGTACTAAGGACCAAGTTTTTTTCTTCTCTATTTTTTATATTTCCTCTTCCATTGCATTAACCCATTCTTCATTCTCTAATGCAACTTTCATATTTTTTGGTTCAAATTCACAAACTAGACATGTACCTTGTCTTGCTTTGCTTCTTGTCTACATGCTAGCTTGTCTGTCTCCAATAATTTGTGTCTCGGGATGATGTCTCCTAGAAAAACTAGTCAGTACTTGGTTTCTTCTTTCTTGTTCATCCTGTTCAAGTTCATGTGCTTTCTCGATAGCTCCATCTTGTTTGTCAGTTTCCCTTTCCTGTTCTTCGGGGTTATTTTCCTGCTGACTAGTTATCATAGGTTGCGACTTCGGTAGATAATCAGGATGTTCAATGTAAGTGAATCTACTATAGTCTTCCATTTCCTTTCTACTTTCCTCTGTGTTCTTGTCATCAAACTCATCAACACAGACATTAGTACTTTCAATTATCTTATTTGTAACCTTATTCAGACATTTATTTGCTTTACTCTTAGTAGAATATCCTAAGAATATTCCTTCATCACCTTTTGAATCAAATTTCCCATTTCTTTCATCTTTCAGAATAAAACATTTGCTTCCAAAAATCTTGAAATAACTTACAGTAAGTTTGTGTCCAAACCATAGCTCATAGGGTGTCTAGTTGGTGTCCTTTTTTAGTTGTACTCAGTTATGCACATATACAGCTGTACTGACAGCTTCCCTCCAGTATGTCTGAGAAATATTCTTTTGCAGCATTAGTGTTCTTGCACAGTCAATTATTGACATGTTCCTTCTTTCAGCAATCACATTCTGTTGAGATGTTCTCGGTGCAGAGACTTGACTTTTGATACCATGCTCATTACAGAAATTAGTAAATTCATCAGAGATAAATTCACCTCCTCTATCAGATCTTAAGCATTTTAAATTTCTTCCGGTCTCTTTTTCTACCTTTTCCTTATACCACTTAAACATCTTAAATGCTTTAGATTTTTCTTTTAAGAACATAATTGTCATCGGTCTAGTATAGTCATCAACAAAAAGAATAAAGTATCTATCACCATAATAACTCTGAGTTCTCATAGGACCACATAGGTCGATATGAACCAACTCAAGTATCTTCTTTGTTGATTAGAATTTTCTTTTAAAACTAGACTTAGTCATCTTACCTTTCTGACATTCATGACACATAGCATGATCAGGTTTTGATAAGTTAGGCAACCCTCTAACTCTTTTCTTCTTACTAATCTTGATCATGTTATCAAAGTTCACATGGAATAACCTTTTATGCCACAACCATGCATCTTCATCCTTCATTAATAAACAAGAAGACTGATCAATATCAAGATAAAATAGATTACCTCTGGATTGTGTACCAGTTCCGACAAGTCTTCCTCCATCATCATAGATTTTTACTTTTTTGCTCTCAAAAGCAAGTAGGTGGCCTGAATTATTCAACTGTGCAACACTTAACAAATTATAGTTCAGTCCATCTACCCAGTATGAATTTTCACATTTTATTCTATCATTAATCATCAGTGAACCTTTACCTCTTGCCATACAGGGTGCATCATTTCCCATCCTAATAGATCCTCCATCGTATTCATCAAGTAGGTCAAATTTCTCTACATCACCAGTCATATGATGTGTACAGCCACTGTTTATGATCCATGTATCATTTCTACTTACTTTAGAGATCAGTGTTGTTTCTTCATGTTTCACTGCTTCCTCTGAGTCATCTTTCATAGCAACAAATACTACTTCTATATCATCATCCGTGTCAGATTCAAATTAAATATCTTCAACTATGTAACATACTTTTTTCCCTTTTTCATAGTTATCTCGATTATCTCTTTTTTTGTGTCGGTAGCCTCCGTTGACTCTTCTCCCATAGCTTCCTTCAATCAGTCTTTGGATCTATCATCATCTTTCTTATTTAGCCATCTAGCAGCAATGTGGCCAACTTCTTTACAATTAAAGCATGCCAAAGGTAGCTTACCTCTATACCTTCCTTTACCTTTGGGTAACCTTCTAGCCATAAGAGCTTCAAGCTCATCAAGTTCATCATCGATATCACTATCACTATCATTATTCTTATTATTCATGCTACTAGTTTTACCAATCTTCAAAGAAGACATGAAAGTGGATTCAAAAGAAGGTACAACACTATTGTCAAAGTTATTCAATTCAAAGGTTGTAAGCTTACCGATCAGTGTGTCAAGAGTAAGGTTGGATGTAGCTCTTGTTTCATGAATTGTAGAGATCCTGATTGCATAAACTGGCAGTAAAGTTCTGAGAATCTTGCTTATCACTATTTCATCCTCAATAATTCTATTTGATGCTCTAATATCATGTACTACCTCTTTTAGTCTATTTGAGTATTGCACAATGTTCTCACCTTCTTTCATCTTCATATTGTCAAATTGACCTCTTAGGCTTTCTACTCTGGCTCTTTTAACATTCAAATCTCCATTGTATATTAGATTCAATTTATCCCACATGGCTTTGGCAGTAGTGCATCCCTTAATGTCTTCCAATTCAACATCGGTACAGGCAGCAGCAAGTTCCATCATAGTAAAATTGTGTCCATGCCTGTCTTTCAGTTGATCAAGGGTAAAGGGACCAGGTGTCAGTTCAATGTAGCCATTATGCATCAGTTATAGTGCATAATTCCCAATTCCAGATATGTGCAACTTCATTCAGCTTTGCCATACGGCGAAGTTCTCTTTGTTCAGCTTTGGCACTTCCCTCTTATACATCTTGAGATCTTTGTGTTGGAGTCCTTAAAACTCAGTTCTAAGCAACCACAGCTCTGATACCAATTGTTATAATAACTGAGAGGGGGGTGAATCAGTTATCCAGTGTCCCAAAACAAAATGTATAATCCAAAACAAATTCTTCAACTTCTACTACTTGGTAAACATAAAATACTTTCACTGTTTGTGCTTTTACCGATTATTAGTCTAAAACTTATAGTAGTTATCGATCAAATCTAACATGCAATATGCAAAGTATGATAACAAACAAATATCACAATCAACACATAACATAAGAGATTTAACGTGGAAACCCTGTGAAGGGAAAAACCACCTAGGACCGGCAACCCAAAAATATTCACTCTTCTAAAGTGAGTTCGGTGAAGACCGAACCCTATTAAAAGTTACAAACACACTGTTAGGTGTGACCTTGTTAGAGGATTTTAGACCAGAAGTTATCATCCAACCAGCAGTCACTCTGGGGTTGATAGGATAACAATGTTCACATTATGAATGAAACATAAAAAGACTTTCTTAGTCCACTCGGTTAAGAGATTTGACTATGTAAAATGGTTAAATATGTAACAGTAGATTATCTGCCTTGATACAACTCCAATTGTAGTTTACAGATCAATATTCAGCTCATACAAATCTTTCTAATCAATATATCACTTCAGATTCAACACTATATCAACTTAATGTCTGTCGGTAATTACTCTCTATAGCTTGGTAATTGTTCTACAGTTCGGTTCTCATTAACCAGTATGATTAGAATGCATGAAAACTTGTTCACGCGATAATTCTGTAGTATCTTCTTCTTCCGACATTGTTTCAACAATGAAACCAATGTCTCTTATATAGACGAGTAAATCATTTTCTTTTTGTCCATCAGATTTTGCCGCTTTAACCTTTTTCGGTTGATGTGTCAGTAACACATTTCAATCTGCTCCACTAGATCTTCCTTGAATTATGTTAGCCATCGATCTTCATAACAAACCTTATCTATTACCTAGATTTCATACACTTTCCAGCTCATCAGTTTATCGACTAAACTAATCATTTAATTCCTTTATGTTCTACTCGGTTAACAAAGAAATGTGTCGATGAACACAAGCTTAGTTAACACTCTGCTCGGTATACACCACACTCCATTGGTGTATACTGGAATGCTTCATTTACCGACAATAGTGTTTTGTGTCATTCAGCTCTATTCTTCATCATAGATGAATGCAACATAATAAAGTCAATATCATCAAGTCATAGAATCATCAACAAGTTACTTAGTGTATTCCTTATCCTCATCTGACATATACATCTTCCTCATGTAGATACTTTTTTTCTTCATCTCTTTCACCTTTTTTCAGATGTTTCGGTATAGTAACTTACAAGATAAGTACAGTCAAGCTAGTTGGCATCAATGACAACATAATACTAATTTAATCTTGCATATCTAATAAGAAACTCCTCAATGATCTTTAATCACAGATTCTTCATTCAAGTTCTAAATCAGTTGTACTTCATCACAACCTTCTTACTTGCATGCGTACACTCAAATGATCTATGTCCTTCTTCTCCAAAATTGTAACAAGCTCCTCGAAAACCACCTCTGTTACAACCACCTCGATAGTTACTGCCTCTGCCTCTAGATGAACTTTTACCTTTCCACTCGGTCTTAACTTTATCCAAATTTGTCTTTTCAGGTTCAGATCTACTATTTTAACCATAAGATCTACCTCTTCCTCTAGGGAATCTACCACCTCTACCTCTTTGTCTTTTCTCATGTCTCTTGTTCAATTTCTCCTCTGTAAGAATTTGCCTAAGGTAAAGAGTAGAAACCAAGATCTAGAAGCTCAAGAGATAGCACAAACAAGAGAGACAAGATAATATGATCAAATGAAAAATTCAATAATGATCAAATGATGGATAATAGATTGATTGATTGATTGATTACATACAATGTAGGAGTGCCTAAATATATAGGCAATGTAATAAGACTACATGATAAGGAGATGATAAGATATCACCCACATAAGGTGGAATCACATGTCCACCAAAGGTGGATCATCCTCCATTGTACATGAAAGTATGTGCAACAAGAGAGGATGATAATGTGATAAGAGCACTAAAGGTGGATCTCACACACAAAGAGGTATGTGATGACAACTATCACACCTAAAATGGAGATTCTCCTAACCATGTGCTAAAAAGAAATGCAAACTCCTAAGTGTCTCAAAGACAAGTAATATGAAAATGCATTATCCTAAGTAAACTTAAGTAAAGTGTAATTAGTAAATACTTAATTACACCAACATCCTCAACTTTCAATACAAATTGATAAGCGTCTTCAATGTTCTCCAATTTGACAAAACTGATTTCTTCTTGGATGGAAACTCTCAAACCATTCAGGTATCTAGCAATTCTTTCCACATCATCTTCATCATGTCTAGATCTGATATCTAATCCATAGAATTCCTCAGTATATTCCTTTACCAAGCTATCTTTCTGCCTTAAACTTTGCATTCTCCTAACTAGGTTAATCTGATAATCACAAGGTAAGAACTTTCCTTTCAATTTATTCACCATTTTATTCCATACCTTGATTTTGTCTTTTCCTTTCCTCTTTATGTCCAACTGCAGATGTTCCCACCACAAGGATGCATGACTTTTCAACTTTGTACTTGCAATCTTCACATTATTTTCCTTAGGTACATTCTCATATTCAAAATACTTTTCTATCTCAATGATCCAATCCACCAATTCATCAGAATCCAATTTTCCACTATACTTAGGAGGATTAAAGTGTGGTGTAGACTTCAGACTTGTCAAAGCCTTTAAGAATCTTTCCTCACCCTAATCCATCACTAGTGCAGGTTCTACATCACCTTGTTCTACCTCAATTTCATCATCACTAACATCTTCAAGATGTCTTCCTCTTCTTTGGGTTGTTTGAACAGCTTCTAATCTAGCAACAAGTTGTCTCAACATGTCTGCCAATCCTAGATCCACATCTCACCTCCCATGAACCATCTTGAAAACCCTCTGCAAATGCAGGTCAGATCACAATCTGCTACCCCACAACCAATTCAATTAGGGTTTGAAAAGAAGGAACCCTCAAACCTAGATTCGTAAACCTAGATCCAAATCTCACCTCACTCTGATACCACCTAACAAAAGGGAGAGATAGGGAGAGGGGCCAAAGGCACACCCTAACCAGATCCACTTACATGTAGAAGCAAAAAACACAAGTGAGAGAGAGAATGCAAATATTTCATATATTATCTTTAAATTGATTCCTACATGTCGGGCTGTAAGGCCTTCCCAATTTAGGCTAGATATTACAATCAAGTATAGAAGTCCTCCAACATGCAAGGATCTACCAAAAATCTCTAATCTTATATCTTATATCTTCAAACTTACTTCCTCAAACTCACTCCCTAAATTCTAACCAAACAACTATATTTATACAAGAGGATATCGAGGCAAGTTGGCCTTCAGATCCACCATCAATGGGAGGAATGACCAGATCTAGGTCTACATGCTTCCCAATGATAGATGCCGACATTAAATCTATGACCAAAATTAATTACCCAAGTTGGCCTCAAGAGAAATCTAAAACAAACAACTCGGTAAGAAAGGATAATCGAGTGCCAGACAAGCATCACTGAGCACCAGGGAATTAAACAAGCACCAAAGAGATGACCAACCAACTTGGTCAACAAATAAAATTGAGCAACACCAAACCAAATCGGTCAAAGCAGGAACCGAGCAATACAAACAAACTTCAAATATATTTTTGGTGACACAAGATTGCCAAGGACCCAAGATGCTCCTACATCAATAATTGAAAGATGGTGATTGATGATCACTGAGCTACCAAAGTATATGTAAGACAATTAAATTAGTTAATGTATTGTCATTAATGTCAACTAGTTTTGAGTGTACTTGTCATGATGGTTACAAACATCTAAAGAAGGATAATGGTAAAGGAATGAGATATCTACATGAAGATGAGATGGATAAGAAAGATATGGTTATGGTATACATTGGATAACTTATTTATGGGTCTTTAGCATCATGTTGATGACTTGATTGTATTACATGATTCTATTATGTATTGAAGATCAAAACTGAACAAGTTTATGTTGTCAGTAAATGAAGATTTTTGTATACACCAAGAAAATGTAGTGTATACAGATTATAGTATTAAATGAGCTAATAATCACCGACGCATTCAGGTATTGACCGAGTGAAAGAAATAAATGGAGTTTGCAACAACTGACTAAAATGATGAGCTGGACAATTGCTTATGATTCTGAGCTAGAAGATAATGTTTGTTGTGATGATCTAATGGCTGATTAAACTCAAGATTGATCAGATGAGATTTGAGACTGTAGGATAACTGGACTTAACTGATTCACCCCCCCCCCCCCCTCTCATTTATCTAAGAGTCCCTATTGTAAATCCTCTAACAAGGTGGCACATTAGTTTGTGTGTAAATTCCTCTAACAAGGCTACTCCTAAAATGATTAAGCTCCTCATAGGGTGTACTTCATAAAATTACAACATTTAGTGGGTACTAATCCCCACCGTGGTTTTTTTCTTGATTTGAGTTTCGACGAGATAAACATCTATGTCATGTATTTTAATTATTTTGTGAATGTGCTTATGGTTATGATTTTCATTTGTTGCTATTAAAGTGAATCTTTTGAATGATTTTATAAAGTTTAAGTGGTTGATAAAGACTTGAAAATTGATATATTATTGATTCACCCCTCCCCTCTCAATAATCTAATTTTAGAATTAAAAAAATTAATACTGATGTGTTGATATATGAAAAGACAATCCTGGCACACCTCCCAACCAATGTGGGATAAATCTGTCATACGCCCTCTCCATAAAACTACCACCCTTTTTCTGTGTGCGCATGTCATAGGCCAAGTTTGGATTGGGATGAAGATTTTTTTTATTCTCCCTGCCTAGAATGTCGTCTCCAAACTCTGACATTGTCTACCTGTGAAAGTTTGAATGCCCTCCATTTAAGCATATATTTTGGCAAAAAATTTCAATGTGACAGTCCATCCATGTCGACTAATTTAGAACATTGCATGCCTCTGATCACACTTACACTTCAATCTTTCTCAGAAATGTCTCATAAGCTTCCTTTCCAACTTGAGAATACATCTTTCCACCATGTCTCATCTTAGTACTACCTTAAGTTACCCAGCTGATGGTTGATTTTCAAAAGCCAAGTCACATATGGATTGTTCAATTTATATCTCCTTCCTTTGCCTCAATCATGCACATGCACAATCCAATAGTAACTATTCTCATGGCTTTCACTAAAAATTAAAACATGAAGAATTTTTATGATTTATATACTAGAGACATCATGATTAACAAATATTTGTCAAAATATAAGCTCAAAATATGATAGATGGGAGGCAAAATCCAATTAAAAATTTGTTTGCCAACAGTGGCTCTTTCTGGGGACATATGTTCATACATGGACATAGTGAGATCCTAGTTATCTCTGGAAAGTAGGCCAAATGATTAAACAAGAAAAAAATAAAAGGAAAAACTAAAATATTAAACATCCTATTTTAAGAGATACTCCATGATTCTTCTTGATGCAGGGGCATCCAAGGTTAAGGCAGGGCATTATGTGTCCTCGGTGAAACTGCATGGGGTGTTTATATTTTGGCTGGTGTTACTTGGTTGTAGCCTTGGCCAGTGGTCTTGGTCATTGAAGGAAGCTCAGCCACTGAAGGAACTCGATAATCTCTGGTGCTTGGTGAAATTGTTGCTCGGTCATGCCTTCAGTGCTCGGTCGACACTGGTGCTTGGCGATGCTTGGCGTGTTCAATAATTTTACTATCGCTCAATAGTTCTGACATACCGATTGGAGTTTTGTGTGATTTGTTGAGCCGACTTGGTGAATTAATTGTTGGTAGCCATTGTCTTGGGCCGACATGTAGAATTAAATGTTGGTATACATTTGTAAGTCAACTTGTATGGCATATAATTATTTGTTTTGTGGAGTTAAGGGTTTCATCCAGCCAACTTGTGGCTGATGATTAGTATTTAAGGAGGGCTTGGGTAGATGTTTAGGGGACATAGAGAAAAGAGATGGGGGAGATAAAGAGTTAGACAACTTAGTAGATCTGATTGTCAGATGCAAAGCTTGAGAGTGAAGTTGTGGAAAAGTTATTGATGTTCTTGCAGATCAGATTGTAATCTGATAGTCATTTGTAGCAGAGCTAGGGGTTTGCAAACTTGGGAACAAGGAGATTGCTTGGAGGGTTGTGAGCTCAAGTTTAGATCTGCCTTAGGGTTTCCATTAGCTTCTAAATGTCTTAAGAGATAAACTAGTTGAGAGTGTATTGGATCTTTTTGTGGATCTTGTAGAATTGTTTCATTTTGTAATTGGCCCTAACCCGAAAGGCCTTACAACTGGGCATGTTAATGCAAATTACTTGAAACATTTATGGTGTTGTCTGTTGTGTTGAGTATTCCGCTATGTAATTCTACTGGCTGCAAGGTTTGGACTTTCCTTCATTGAATCCACCATCCTTGACTGCATAAGGGGGTATCAAAGAAAAGGTTTGTTCTTGTTGGAGTGAGTGTTGATCTTGTTGAAGCAGAAGGTTGACCTAGCAAGGTTGATCTTGTGAAGTTGATCTTATTGGAGTAAAGATTGTGTGCAATCTGAATTGCAGATCCAAAGCACTAAACTTGTGAAATTGTGCCCTAGTTGTTTACAAGGTTGCAAGTTGAGATCTGACTTGTTGCAACTTGGAAATTGTCACAAGGTGGTTGGTGAGGGTTTGTGTAGAGGGTTTATCTTATCTTTAAGGATTCCTTTGAGAAGATTGGACCCTAGAGTTATTTTAGATCTTTGTGATACTATTGAATCCTGGATCACAGAGAAGGTGAAATCAGATTTCAGATCTGAGATGGAATTGATGAAGAATGATCGGGTTGTTGAGATCATGAGAACTATTGCTGGTATACCTCAGAACGTTGGTACTGAGGATGGCTATGAAGAAGCTACTAAAGAATTTGAAACTGCTAGATCTAGTGGTGATAACCAGAGGAACAGATCTGGTGAAGATAGAACTACTCGGTTGCCTAGACCTGCTGCTCGGTTTAGTAATTACCAAATGG
Source organism: Chamaecyparis obtusa (assembly GCA_027943335.1). Taxonomy (NCBI): domain Eukaryota; kingdom Viridiplantae; phylum Streptophyta; class Pinopsida; order Cupressales; family Cupressaceae; genus Chamaecyparis; species Chamaecyparis obtusa. The sequence goes on from BSBK01000606.1 coordinate 2,329,334, forward strand.
AAGTTTCTACTTTCTCTGGTACTTTGAAGCCCGACAATCTAATTGATTGGATTGGTGAACTTGAAGATTTCTTTGAGCTTGAAGAAATTGAAGATCCTCTTCAAGTGAGATTAGCACAGACAAAGTTGAAAGGACATGCTGCTCTTTGGTGGAAAGAACTACAGAGAGATCGAGAAGATGAAGGTGAAACAAGATCAATTGGTTGAGATTGATGGTGACTAAGTTGAAAGCTAAGTTCATACCGGCTGACTATGAGCTTGACTTGTTTAAGAAGTTGCAGAATCTAAAATAGAAGGATTTGTCTATTGAAGATTATACCGAGGAGTTCTACAAACTTACTATTGAGTCTAGACACCGAGAGCTTGGTAAGGAAAAGATAGCTCGATATGTGAATGGCTTAAGATTCAATATTTAGGATGAGCTTGGTATGCTGAAGATTGATTTTTTTGAAGATGCTTATCAGTATGCTCTGAAGGTAGAAGATAAGTTGAAAAGGAAACAACCTAGTAACTCCTGAGGGAAAGAAAAGATTGATCACTCGGTGAAGGAGAAACTGACTAATGCAGAAGATGAACAGAAACCTATGGAACCAAAGAAGAAGACAGGTAGAGTTATCTTTAAGGGTACTTGCTATAACTGTGGGGAGGAAGGACAGCATTCTTTTGAATGCACACATAAGAAGGTTGACCGATGAACTATTGTGATGAATGAGAACATTTAGAATGAACCTGAATCAAAGAACTTGTTGCTTTAGCGAACATTGCTCAGTACAAAGGATGAACCTTGTTAGAGGAGTAACTTGTTTAGGACCCAATGCAAGACTGAAGGTAAACTTTGTGATGTTATCGTTGATAGTGGTAGTACTAATAACCTTGTGATTGAGGACCTGGTTCAGAAACTTGGTTTAAGTAGAATGAAATATCCTTGTCCTTATAGGCTTGGCTGGTTACAAGATGTTCATGCTTTGGAAGTTAGAGAACAATGCTTCATTGATGTTCAAATTGGCCAGTACAAGGATCTTGTGATTTGTGACATTGTGAAGATGAATAGTTGTGATATATTGCTCGGTAGACCTTGGAAATATGATTACAAAGCTATTTATGACTATGTAGGAAATGGTTTTAATGTTGAGAAGAATGATAGGAATTTTTCACTAATGCCTTTGAGGGATACAACACTTGGTAGGAGAAGCCTGAGTATTGGTAGATGAGTTGAGATTGTGGATCCTGAGAAAATGAATGATCAGTATGAAGAACCGACCTGTACATTGTCAAGAAAAGACTTGAAGAGACAAAGGAAACTAAAGTGGAAGACTTTGTAAGTAGAAAAGGTGGAGGACTTGTATGTGAAGAACTAGTTTGGGATTTATATGTTGAATCCTGAAAGATATTCTCCTCACATATGAACATCTTTTGGAACCTGGGGTGTCTGATGCAAGGGCATCCAAGGTTAAGGTAGGGCATTCTATGTCCTTGGTGAAACTGCATGGGGTGTTTGTATTTTGGCCAGTGTTACTTGGTTGTAGCCTTGGCCGACGGTCTCGGTCATTGAAGGAATCTCAATCACTGAAGGAACTCGTTATTCTCTGGCACTTGGTGAAATTGTTTCTCAATCATGCCTATGATGCTCGGTTGACACTGGTGCTTGGTGATGTCTGGCATGCTCGGTAATTTTATTGTTGCTTGGTAGTTCTGACTTACTGACTAAAGTTCTATGTGATTTGTTGAGCTGACTTGGTGATCTAATTGTTGGTAGCTGTTGTCTTGGGCTGACATGCAGAATTAAATGTTGGTATACATTTGTAAGCTGACTTGTATGGTATTTAATTATTTGTTTTGCAGAGTTAAGGGTTTCATCCAGCCGACTTGTGGCTGATGATTAGTATTTAAGGAGGGCTTGGGTAGATGTTTAGGGGATAGAGAGAAAAGAGATGGGGGAGATCAGGAGTTAGACAACTTAGCAGATTTGATTGTCAGATGTGAAGCTTGAGAGTGAAGTTGTGGAAAAGTTCTTGATGTTCTTGCATATCATATTGTAATCTGATAGTCATTTGTAGCAGAGCTAGGGGTTTGCAAACTTGGGAACAAGGAGATCACTTGGAGGGTTGTGAGCTCAAGTTTAGATCTACCTTAGGGTTTCCATCAGCTTTTGAATGTCTTCAGAGCTGAACTAGCTGAGAGTGTATTGGATCTGGTTGTGGATCTTGCAGAATTGTTTCATTTTGTAATTGGCCCTAACCCGGAAGGCCTTACAGTCTGGCATGTTAATGAAAATTACTTGAAACATTTATGGTGTTGTCTGTTGTGTTGAGTATTTTGTTGTGTAATTCTATTGGCTGCAAGGTTTGGACTATCCTTCATTGGATCCACCATCCTTGACAGCATAACTTCTAAGAGAAGAAATTCTTAAGGTGTTGGGAATGCACTAGGAATTCTTGAACTTCTCCCTTAATATTCTGTAAGAAATAAGAATTCTCTGCTCCTTTGTCCATAATAATATAAGGTCCCATCCATAGTGCTTCAAATTTTCCATGCTTCCCTTTGTCTTGACCTTTAGCATTCCACTTAGCACCTAATCACCAACTTTGAAAATTTTGTTGTGTGCTCTCTTGTCATGCAACAATTTCACTTGTTTTTGCTTTATGATATTCCTTTCTTGAGCCTCTCTTCTGATTCTATTTATTATGTCATCCTTTCTTCCATGAATTTAATATCCTCAAGTTGTTCTTGTGTGAAAAACTTGTATACTGGAAGCATATTATTCAAAGACAATCTAGCTTCCTTTCCATAGACTAACTCATATGGGGAAAATTATGTATATTTCTTGATGTTTATTCTATCATCTCATAATGTTATATTTAGCTTTGAGTTCCAAGCTCTCTTATTATTATCCAGCATTCTCTTGATTATCTTCAAGATATTTTTATCGCTAGACTCTACCTTACTATTTCCTTGTGGATGGTATGGTGAAGAATAAGACAAGGTAATTCCATAGGACTCATAGAAATCAAAAAACTCTTTCGATCTAAAACACATTCCATTGTCTACCACAAGCTTATACGGAACCCCAAACTTGGTTAGAATGTTCTCCATTAAGGATTTTATTACTATTTTACTTGTAGTTTGCCAGGTTGGTATTGTTTCAAACCATTTGGTAAAGTAGTTTTTTGCCACCAGGATCCATCTATGAGCTCCACTTTATTTATTAGTAATCTCCCCAATGAAATCAACACCCCACATCTGGAAAGGCTCCTCGGTATGTCGAGGTATGAGAGGTAAAGCCTCATCATATTTCAACTTTCTTGAAATTTTTGGCATGGCTCACATTTTCTGACATATGAATGAAAATATTTGAAAATTTGAGGCCAATAGCATCCAACATGTAATATCTTATGTGTTGTGGTATTTGCTAAAAATGTCCTCCACAAACTCCTTCATGTAATTCCTTGAGGATTGTAGTTGTCTGATACACATCTAAACAAAATAATAAGACACCATTTATGTTTTTCTAATACATATCTCCTTGGATTAATACATACCTGTTTGCCTAGAGCTTTATTGTCCTTTTATGACTATCAGTGAGACCCTCTTGGCATTTCATGTCTTAAATAATAAATAATATTTTTATACCAAGGGCATTGTTCAATTCTTACCTCTAAATGTTCAAATTCTACCAGGTGTATTTGGGTTGCTTCTAAGTTGGAATCTTCCATGAGTATTTCAAGACCTTGACCCCTTACTAGCTTGGTGATTTGGATATCAATGTTGAATTATTGAATTTTATTTATCCATCTGTATCTCTGACCAGTATTTTCTTCTTGTTTGAATATATCTTTTACTGCAACATTTGGTACACATGCCACCACACTTTCCCCAACCAAGTATGGTCTAAAATATTTAACTTCCTTGACCAATGCATATGCTTATTTCTAATTGATGTCATAATTCAATTATGTTGCTTGTAAATTTTTGTTGAAGAATGCCACAGTTTCCTCATAACCTTCATCATTCTTTTGTAACATGACATCTACTACCGTGTGATGGGATGCAAAGGAGAAAATTTGAAAAGGCTTTGAAAAATACAGAGACTTGAGAGCAAGGGCTTCTTTTATTTCCTTTTTGATATTCTCAAATGCTTCCAAGGATTCATCATTCCATTTAACCTCTGCTCCTTTCTTGAGCATTTTTGCAATTGGTTTTAAAAAAAATTGCAAAATTTGAGGTAAATCTTCTAACAAAATTAATCTAACCAAATAATAATTGAATAGCCTTAACATTCTTAGGTACTTGAATCTTATATATTGCAACTATTCTTTCAGGATCTATCCTTACCCCATCCTTTGAAACAATATGTCCTAATAGTTTACCTTTTGTAACTCAAAAATGACATTTCTTAGGATTGAGTGACATACCATATTCTAAAGCTCTTAAAAAAAATAAGATGGTTACAATGTTCTTCCTCTCTCTTAGAGCATGTTGTCAAATCATCTTGATAAACCACCAAAATGAAATCAATTAAGCCATCAAAGGCTACTTCCATGGCCATTTGGAAATTAGCTCCAACATTTGTCAGTTCAAATGGAATTCATGTATAGACATATTTTTCTCATGGAGTTGTAAAGTTTATCTTATATTGTTCTTCTTCTTTGACCTTCACTTGATTATATCGTAAAAATGCATCCATCATGGATATTAATTAATTTCCTATCACCTTTTGTAATAATCCTTCCATGTTAGGCAAGACATAATTATCTTTTAATGATGACACATTTAAAAATCTGAAATCTACACAAAGTCTTATGTCACCATTCTTTTTTTGACAGGCACTAAGCTAGACACCCATGTTGAATGTTTGATTGGTTTGATGATCCCAACATTTCTTAGCTTCATTAATTCCTCTTTCATTTTTGGAGCCAATGTTGGGTTTGTAGGCTATTGTCTTTTCCTAAATGGTTTTGCATCTAGCTTCATGGGTACTTCATGCTAAAATAGATCTTCTCTATATGCTTTAAGGTCATCATATGACCAAACAAACGCATGCCTATATTTTCTTAACAAATTAATTAAATCTAATCTGATCTTGGGGGTAAGCTTATTTCCAATGTATACTTCTTTGGGTGTATGCTCACTGCCTAGATTTATTTTCTCTACATCATCCGTATTTGTAGGGCTTGACTTTAACTCCACCCTATCCTTATTGTCAAAAATTATTTCCAAAGAAACCAATCCTTTTGGAATCTTATTTGTTTTTAATTTCACTATCTCTTTTTCAAATATAACAACCTTTCCTTCATCTTTCTCCACGTATGCATTCCAATCTATAAGCTAATCTTCATATTTATCTTCACCTGTGAGAAATTTCATTATGTTGTGGTCATCCTCAAACACTTGCCAATTCTGAATATTGTCTGGTATCATTGATCTTGTCTTTATTTCAACTTGAGTTATATCGTCAAAAGGAATATCATTGTGCCTAATAGCCAAGTTAGCCATAAAATCTGCTAGAATATTTCTAGATCTATCAATCCAATTAATTGAAAATGCATCACATAATTCCAACTAATCCCAAACTTCATTCCTATAGCATTTTAGTTTGGTTTTTTAGTAACAAATTTATTTCTAACTTGAGACAGAATTAACTTTGAATCTCCAAAAACATTTAGTATTTTTATTCCATATTTATTAGCAATTATTAGTCCTAACAAGAGTGCCTCATATTAGGCTACATTCTTAATATAATCAAAGGTTAAAAGAAAAGATTATTTAAAATATTTTCCAATAGGAAAAATAAAAAATACTCCAACACCATTTCCCTCTTTACTGCAAGCACCATTAAAGTACATTTTGCATATCATTTCTTCATCTTCTTTAGCATGAATTTCAATTTGTTCACTATTTTACATTACATATTTAGTAATACTTACTTTGAAATTATCCATGTCAGTATGGTAAAATAAATTCACCTGGTCTAGATCAATATCTTCAATGATGTATGATGATCTAGTCTCCCTATCAATTATTAGCTCACTGTCATTCATTGGAATAGTAGAATAAGATAGATCCAATTGAAAATGACCACCTACTAGATTAGACCATTTCCTAGATAGAAGAATTCCATAATTGGCAGGTACTTCTACCATAGTAATGTCAATTCTATATGATACCTCAAGCCAAGCAGGGAATTTAAATTCTACACTCTTCATTATTCCAACAACAGGCATGGATCTATTATCCATAGCCTAACACTTTCCATAAGAGGTATCAACTTTCATTCCAAGTTCCTTCATAACTTATGATGGCATGATATTTAATGTTTCTCCTTAGTCTATCATACAATTCTTAACTAACTTGTTAATTAACAATGTAAGATAAAAAGGATCTACATGTGTTCCAGTTTTAGTAATAGATGTGCCTAAATATACAACTGGTGGTACTTCATTTACTTATTATTGATTAGACTCTTCTTTAGAAACATTACCTACATCAGATAATATTTTCATGGTTTCATCCTTATATTATGATATTTTCATCATTTCAAGCAAAGGAATAGAAATATTCACCTGTGATAGTGCATTAGATATAAAATAATTACCAAATGAAGAATTATTACTAACCGTTGGCTTGTCCATTGGTTTGGCTACCTTTGGAACTTATTCATGCTATTCTTGCTTTTGGGTGTCATCTTTGTTCTTCTTCGAAGTGCTCATTTGGCTGTTATTTTTCTTTGGCACTTTGGTAAATATTCTAGCATGCTTCCCTTGTTCATCATTTAGTGTAATATTCCTTAATTGGTAATTACTCCTTGCTTGTGCTAAGGCTGTAACAATGCATGCTCTTTTTTTCTTCATCTGTCATTTTCCTCAAAGATGGGATTTCATCATCTAAAAACACTTGTTGAGTATTGCATTGTTTGTATATCCTCTTTGAATCATTATCCAATATGTATTCATCATAAGAGGAACTATAATCATCTCTTCCCCATGATATCTCAGATGAAAAAGCATTCATTCTAGATTGTCGATCATAGTCTCAGTTCTCTTCCATAAGCACACTCTAGGTTATAACACAATTTTTAGGATCATGTGGCAATCTACAAGAATCACACCATTGTTCACTTTCTACCAAATGGTTAGTTCTCCTTAATGGATCTGGAGTCTCCTTAGTATTGTTTTGTCTTTTAGGGTTTCCACCCTTCCAATTTGTGTTGTAAGGCATATCATGCTATCTAGGCATGTCATTTTTATAAGTTGGTGGCCTATTATTTCTATTTTGAATTACCTTCAAATACACTATCATATCCATTATTTACTTAATCTTTCTTAGGAGCTCTAGGATTATACAACTTGGAATCATATCTCTTTCTTACTCTTCCTACAACCTTTCTATTATTTTCTATGGTGATTGCTACTTTATGAGCCTCATATAACATCCTTGGCTTGTGAGATCTAATCTCATAATGAGTCATGCTGTAAAATGCACTCATGTAAATGATAATAAAAAAGGTACTAACTGGCCTTACATACTTAGGAATTTTATTTAATAATTTAGTAAATCTCTTATTAAACTCCAACACTAATTCATTATAATTCTTCTTAATGCTTGTCAGTTCATGGGAAGTAAAAGATGTGTCATTATGGTCTCTAAATTCCTTTATAAATTATGTTGCAAAATCTTGCCAACTAGAAATGGATCCATATGGAAATCCTCTATAATAGGTGCTCTAATGGAGAAAACCACTTTGTGGTGGTGTTAGAGCCTAAAAAAGTAAAAACAAAAGACGTATCTAAGGGTGAAAACCTCTTTGAGGCACCTGAGGATGAGGTACTTGGTAGTCTGCCTAGCTATTTTTAGGATAGATCTTCAGTATTGATAGAGCTGACACTTAATATAAATATTGGGACAACTGGAGCACCTTAGATCATACATTTAGCTCAATCTCTGTTAGCAGATGAAAAAAAATGTTTTACTAAGTTCTTCAGAGAAAATAAAGTCAATTTTTCTTGGACATATGTGGACATGCCAAGGCTGGACACTAATCTAATTATGTATCATCTATCCATAGCTCCTAGTGTTAACCCAATCAAAAAAAAATTATGAAAGATGCATCCACACATAGCTCTCTTGGTCAAAGTTGAATTATAAAAACTCTTGAGTGGTGGATTTATACAAGGTATAGATTATATTGAATAGATCTCAAACAATGTCCCTGTATCTAAACCTGACAAATCCATTCATGTATCCACATATTTCTGAGACCTTAACAAATCTTTCCAAAGGGATGACTTTCCACTTCCAAACGTAGACATGATAGTGGATATGACTGTGGGTTATGAAATGTACTCTCTCATGGATGGTTTCTCGGGATAAAATTAGATTAAAATAGCTCCAAGAGATCAATAAAAGATTTCCTTCACATGTGCATGGGCAACCTTTTGTTGGAACCTCATTCCATTTGGACTAAAAAATATTTGAGCTACCTATCAAAGAGCTATCCTTACCATCTTTCATGACATGATGCATAAAAATATAGAAGATTATGTGGATTATACCTTGGAAAAATCTAAGAAAAGTAAGATGCATCTTGAAGATTTGAGCTTGATCTTAGATAGGATGGAACAATTCCAACTTAGATTAAACCCTAAGAAATGTGTTTTTGGAGTCACCTCTGGAAAACTACTTGGATACATCATTTCAGCTAAAAGAATCGAGGTTGACCCCGAAAAGGTCTAAGCTATAATGGAGATGACACCTCCCAAAAACATAAGTCAATTAAGGAGTCTACAAGGGCACCTTCAATCCATCAAGAGGTTCATATCCCAACTTCCTGACAGAGCTCAACCCTTCAATAAGAATATACACAAAGGAGTTGTACATGTACATGGAATGAGGAATGTGATAAAATTATGAATCAGATGAAGGAATATTTGGCCAAACCTCCAATCTTAATGCCTCCTATTCCAGGAAAACCTCTTATTTTGTACATATCATCTATAGCTACATCCTTGGGGGAATTATTGGCACAAATAGATGAGCATGGGAAGGAAAGAGCTATATACTACATCAGCAGAACATTAGTAGCTTACAAGATCAATTACAACAACATTGAAAAATCTTGCCTTGCAGTGGTGTTTGCATCTCAAAAACTCAGACATTATATGATGGCACATACTACACATCTTGCAACAAAAATTGATGCTTTGAAATACTTGCTAAGTAAAGATACTCTTATTGGTCAACTAGCTAAATGGATGATGATTCTCTCTAAATTTGACATTGAGTGCATTGATCATAAGGCCTTAAAAGGATAAGAAATTGATGATCAACAAGCTAAATTCCCTCTACAATATCACGCTCCTATATAGATTGACTTTACTAACTCATATATTATGTATGTGACTGAGAAAACATGGAAGATATTCATTGATGGATCTCACACAGAATTTTGTTGGAGCTAGTATTTTACTTGTCACACCTTATGGTTACACTATCCCAAAGTCATATAAGTTATTATTTCCTTGCACAAACCACATACTAGAATATGAGGCTTTGAAAAATGGGATTAAACTAGCCATTGAATGAAGGCTCATTGAACTACATATTTTTGGAGACTCTCAGCTTATCAACAATCAAACTAATGATGACTATCGAACCAAAGATGAGAAATTGATTCCTTACAAGAATATGATTGATGATCTCAACAATTACTGAACACCTTTGTCACATTCTAGCAGATCCCTAAAGTTGAAAACAAGGTGGTTGATGCCATGGATACTTTGGCTTCTATCTTACAGTTGGAGGAGCACAAGTCCATATTTCAATTTCTGGTGGAAGAACTAAAATACCCTACCTATGATTACCCTGCAAACTATGTCATATGTACCATGATTGGTCATAATTCCTCTTGATATGATAACATTTAATCTTACCTACATGACCAAATCATTCTTGATAACCTAACCCACAATGAGAAATGAATACTCATTCACAATGCTTCCCGCTATACCCTCATCTCCGATGACTTGTTTAGGAAGGGACTAGATAGAACACTTCTTAGGTGTCTAGAGAAAGATGAGCTTGAACGTGCATTAGCTAAAGTCCATGATGGTATATGTTGGTCTCACTCTAACGGTCTTGCACTATCTCGAAGGATACTAAGGTTGGTTATTATTGGCCTACTATGTAGACAAATGGTATGCGCTATGCTAAGTCTTGTAAGAAGTTTCAAATACATGGGAATTTGATCCATTTTTTAGGAAGAGAACTTATTCCATCTATTACACATTGGCCTTTTCAGCAGTGGTCTTTTGATTTGGTAGGTCAAATACATCCTTACCCATTTAGTGGACACAAGTTTATCATTACTGCAAATAGATTATTTTACATAGTGGGTTGAGCTTGTTCCTCTCTTGGCTGCTACTGGGAAACAAGTGTCTTTGTTCATCCTCAATTATATTATTTGTCGCTACAACATACCTTCCTCCATAGTTACTCATAATGGAGGACAATTCAAAAATAAGAATCTTAAGCAGTTATGTAAGAAATTTAAGATTAAAAAATATTGGTCTTCAATCTACTACCATCAAGGAAATGGTCAGGTTGAAGAAAAAATAAGACACTGGTGAAAATATTATATAGAATAATTAACAAGTCATGAATCGATTGGCACTTACAGATCAACTATGCACTATGGGCCTATAGAACTAGCATTCACACACCTACTAGAGCTACACCCTTTGCACTTGTTTATGGATCTAAAGTTATTTTACCTCTTGAGGTTGAGATACCTTCCCCAAGGATTTCATTGAAAGGCCTTATCACATATGATGATTATATAATCATGCGCATACAAGAACTAGAAATTCTAGATGAGCATAGAAGAGTTGTGTTCGATCACATGAGGGTATATCAAAAAATGATGTCACAAAGCTATAATAAAAAGGTTCATTCTAGAGAATTTCAAGTTGGAGACCTCATCTTGAGAGAGAATCCTAAAAATCTATAGAATAGAGCATATAAAGAGAAGTTTGAACTGAATTGGTTGGGTCCCTACATAGTTACTATTACTTTCAAGTCCAGTGCCTATAAGCTTTCTACACATGAGGGAGAAAAAATCCTTGAACCTATCAACATCCTTCATCTAAATAAACTCTATGCATGATGCTCCAGAGCTTTGTACATGTCTTAATGTCTTGAAAAAATCTTTAAAATCATAAAATGTCTTGAAAAAATCCTTAAAAAAAGAAAAAGTCCTGAAAAAGTGATCATCTTAATGAAAACCTAGCAAATAGGTGCTCTGATGCATTAATAAAAAAAATGCCTTGGCAAAAACTTGGAAACATGCATCATGGTAGCAAAAATAATTTGTCAAAGTGGTGAAAACCTAGAAACAGGAGCTACTTCAAACCCATGCACTTATATCTATTATTTTGTTGCTTTGCACTCTGAACCCTTTTGACTTCCATCTCCAATCTCCTTGGTCTAGGATTGGTATTTGTCTAGGGCTAGGGAGCATGAACTGTATCCTCCTTTGGTGTGCAATGGTGTTTCTTAGTGACTCACCCAAATAGTATTTATCAACACTTTCTTTGACATTGAGTGTTTCTTAACACTTTTCAGATATGCTACCTTCAGTTGATGCTTTGTCTTCAGTCTAGGATTGTGTGATATTTCTCACCTATAGGCATGATTCCTAGCACGTCAGTGATTATCTTTTTCATTTTTCACACAAATCTTAAACTGAAATGATTGAGACATGTCATGACTTATTTTCTTTGAGTGTTGATGATTTTTGTTGGTGTTCCCTCCTTAGTCTCTTTGGAATGTCATGACTAGAGGACTAGGGGCATGGAGCATATTTTCTTTGATTTCTACCTAAGGGTCTCGCTTTGATGATCCTAAGTGTCTCTTGATTTGACCCCTTGGACTCTAGGGAAATTTAGAGCTATATCTTTGACTATTACATTGTGTTTACTTACACAAGACCGTACGCATGGTTATCTTGGTGCTTATGCCTCGATGCTGGTATAATCTTGCAACATTAAATTAGAAACCATGTTCAGGTCATCTCGGCTCTTATGGCTTGATGCTTACATGTGTTTCCTACATTATATCTAATATAGATCATATTCATATCTTCATAGTTGTGATTGCACTAGTGATGGTTGTATGATCTTGTGATGTCCCTTAATAAGGCTCAATGATAAAAAATAAGGACCTATCTAATTGACCCTTTTAAGTCACAATTTTCATATTCATAGTAGTTTTCATTTTAGGGTTCATTCTAGTTTGCATACGAGTTAGGATAAGGTCTCCTTCATCATTTTGGATGGATAGTCATTTGTGCTTGATCGCATATCTTTCCTCTTGACCATGTCTTTTCCGCCTCTTTAATATTTTTCCCATTCCCCTTTTGCTTCTTCCCGATGACTCAAGGGGTTAATCATATCATCATATCTAATCTATCCAAAGTGTTAAGTTTCAAATCATGAAGTAACTAACGTACATATCAGAGTATAATGTATCAACAACTATGAGAGCATCACATTTCAAGGAATAGAATAGAAGACATGAGTACATATTGACATCAAATGCAACTAAAGTGTTGAAAGTAAAGACATATCCATGACATCAAGAACATGAAGTAAATAAGACAAGTACACAACACATCATCCAAATCTAGTATCTCATATATATAAAGATGAATCAGTCCAAGTACAGTCATGAGATCAAAATCTGGATGAAATGTCTCAAAATGTCATATGGAAAACCCTAATATAATCTACAATTGACTCACACCCTCCTAAGTAGGTGGAGAAGGGGGGGGAGCTTGGGTCATGTCTGGTGCTTGCACTGCACCCTCTGATCTACCCATGTGTTGTGAGTAGTTTGGCACTCTCTGACCCTTAGGAACCATATCTATGTATGTTGCATAATAATAAGTTGATCTGGCCCCATGTCACTCTCCATCCTATCATGCTTGGTCCCTCTCCTTCCATAACTCTTGGACCCATGCCTACTCATCTTGTAACTATTGGTCCCTCACAACTATGCTAATCCTGCCCTTCTGTAGCTCAGACTCTATTGCCCTGATCCTCTGTGCATATCCCTCACCCTCTTGTTCCCTCTTCTCTAGTTGAACTAGCTACCCCACCTTTGATCTAGTGCCCCTGTCAACTCGTGGCCTCCTCTCTTCTATCTCATCCTCCTCCATATCCACCACTACAAATCTAGCCCTAGATTGAATGGATTGTCTATTGCTAGAAGGGTCATTTCCCCTGGTCCCACTAGAGCCACCTCCTCCTCTCCATCCTCCATCTCCATCTCCATCATCATCGCCTCCACCTCCTCTTGTCCTGGGTCCTAAATCTATAGGAGTAGTGAATCAAGGGTATGGGTGCTCCCGTAGCTATCTCCTATAATTAGAGGTTGTCCCTGCATCTGCCACTCTAGGGAGTAGGTCCCACACTATCCTTTGTAACTATTGTGTATCATGTAGACAAATATCATATCTCAACATAGGACCCCATCCAAGGTCCTCCTCCTCCCTGTACCTAGCATAGTCTTTGTTCTTTGTGCTAATACCTTATACCCTTCCAAATTGGCACCACACTTTGCTCATGAAAAATATCTCCACTATCCCAGAGTGTCTCCCTAATAGTGGTCTCTTGTAAAACATGTATTCCAACTCATCTCTCTCCTCAGCCCACTACTCACAATCTATATATGGTTTCCATACCACTGAATGAAAATCATCCAGTCTTCTCCTCTAGTATGGGGTATCTCCCACATGTGTCTATTGTAAAAAATCTAAATACCTATAGATTTAGGGTCGAACCCTCTTTCTGGGCAAAACCCACAGATGGATCACATCGATATGCTCCCATGACAACACATGTGCCAAGATAGCTCCTTCAGACCATCTCCTCCCCTCCCTATTAACTATATTATGTAACTCATAGTACATGTCTGCTAAGAGAGAGGGTCCCCATGCCATATGTCAAGGATGAGATAGGCCTATCTAGCTAGGCCCAGCAACGCAAGATACTCTCTACCATGTTGTTGATCTTGACCTACCGTTCAATATCCTCCTCGGTCATCCATGGATCCATTCCATTAAGGTCGTACCATCTACTTACCATCAGTGCATCAAGTTTCCACATCAAGGCACTGAGGTTACCATCCACGCTGATCCTAACCCCTTCGCATACTGCCTTGCGATGGAAGCATCTTTCCCTCATTCTACTCATTGTCTTGGAACCAATATTGGTACTTCTATTGCTAGCTCATCCCGATCCCATCGCGATCCAGAGACCATCCTCTCTTCCACCTTATCATCCGTCAAGATCAACAACCAGGGTTGTGGTGAATACAGCCTCAGTGATGCATTTGCTGTAGGGGCTCTTCCACGTGATCCACATACTCAAGGGCGCCCAAGTTGTCAAAACAAGCCTATTGGGGAACATTATAAGCTCAAGCAAATTGGAAACATGACTTTTGAGTCTCATGGCAACATCAACAGCAAAGAAATGGATCCAGATATTAACAAATGGTTATACAAAGATCCCCCATCATGTGACACACAACTTCTTGAGTACTTCAAAGAGAAATATCCAATCCCCTACAAAAATGTCACAGAACACTATAACTATCAAGGTGGTGGTCTAGGACCACAAGAAGACGGAAATTTGTTTCCTATCATACCATCCCAAAATCCAGAACAGCAAGGACTTGGCTTTAAAATCCCTCGCCTGCTTGAACAAGAGCCCAATACCACAACTGCGGGCACTAACATGACCAACGTGAACTTTTCGAATAGCCAGGATGACCTCGTGGAAATCGAAGACATCCCCGAAGAGAAAGACATCCGATCCTACGATGATATCTTTGCCGACGACACCCTCCTGGGGACTTCTGTCCTCCAACAACTCTCCATCAACCTCATAGATCTTCCCCTCACAAACCCCGACCTCATAGATTGGGACCAACCAAGCATCCCACACATTGACGAGTTCCAAAGTGCACAAGCACTCCTAGAATTCATGGGGGCATCAGGTCCAGCAAGCAATCAGGATTCAACATCAACCTCTGTCTATCAGCTTCACCCAGAAGGATATTTTGGGGAAGAGGCAAGCTTTAGTCGCAAAAATGAAATAGCAAAAGAACATCATGAGTCTTTATGTGAAAACCCCCTTGGGGCGCATTCTGATTCCAAAATAGTAAAAACAAAGGGCGTATCTTCTAGCGAAAACCTGGTAATTCAGGCACTAGAAGATGAAGCCTTGCCTCTTCCCCCTATCCAAGATTATAGACCAGAGCAGTCGCCGATCATCATAGAGGAAACCAAGCCAATCAACTTGGGAACAGAAGAATGTCCAAAGATCACCTACATTGCAGTCAACCTAACAGAAGGAGAAGAAATGGCTCTCAGTGCCTTGCTCAAGGAATCCATCATCAACTTTGCATGGTCATACGCCAACATGCCTGGGCTTGATCCAAACCTTGTTGTTCATCATCTATCAGTAGATCCAAACGTCAAGCCAGTGAAGCAGAAGCTAAGGAAAATGCATCCAAAGGTAGCATTGCTCGTCAAAGCAGAGCTTGAGAAGCTCCTCCAAGCTAAGATCATCAGAGCAATAGATTATTCAGAGTGGATCTCTAACATGGTGCCAGTCACAAAGCCTTCTGGCGACATCAAAATCTGTACTGATTTCAGAGACTTGAACAAGGCATGCCCTAAGGATGATTTCCCATTGCCAAACATAGACATGCTTGTAGACCTCACAGCGGGTCACGAAATGCTATCACTCATGGATGGCTTTTCAGGCTACAACCAAATTCATATAGCAGAAGCAGATCAACATAAAACAGCATTCACAACCCCATGGGGTACCTTCTGCTACAACATGATGCCATTTGGGCTAAAGAATGTAGGAGCCACATATCAGAGAGCAATGACAGCAATCTTCCATGACATGATCCACAAGATCCTTGAGGACTATGTGGACGATATCCTTGCAAAATCTAAAACAAGGGATGAACACCTCAACATCTTAGAGCATGTGTTTGATCGTCTGAATCATTATGGCTTAAAGCTTAATCCTAAGAAATGTGTCTTTGGTGTTACATCTGGTAAGCTTCTAGGCTTCATCGTCTCTAGAAGAGGCATAGAGATTGATCCTAAAAAGGTAAAAGCAATAACGGAGATGCCTCCGCCAAGAAATCTCAAACAGCTCAGAAGCCTACAGGGCAAGCTTCAATCAGTTCGGCGGTTCATCTCACAACTAGCAGATAAGTGTCAACCCTTCTCACATCTCTTATGCAAAGACACCAACTTCAAGTGGGATCCCATATGTCAAAGAAGCTTTGATAAGCTCAAGGAGTATCTAGCTAATGCTCCAATCCTAGTACCACCAGTTCCAGGACGCCCACTCATCCTTTACATCTCAACAACAGCTACAGCACTAGGGGCACTCCTAGCACAGCATGATGATGAAAATAGAGAACGAGCTATCTACTACATCAGTCGCACTCTTGTGGGCTATGAGCTTAACTATTCACCCATGGAGAAAGCATGCTTAGCAGTGGTCTTTGCCACTCAAAAACTTAGACATTACATGCTTAGCCACACAATCAAGCTCATATCAAAGGTGGACCCTCTTAAGTATCTGTTATCAAGGACAACCCTCATAGGCCGTATGGCAAAATGGGTCATGTTACTCAATGAATTTGACATTCAGTATGTAGATCGCAAAGCAATCAAAGGGAAAGTCATTGCCGATCAACTAGTAGAAGCACCACTAGTGGATGCCTATCCACTAATCATGGAATTCCCCGATGAACACTTATGCATGATTGAAGAGCAGCCCATGTGGAAACTATACTTTGATGGTTCCAACACATCCCATAGCTCTGGGGCAGGAATCCTATTCGTCACACCTCAAGGTGACTATATTCCAAAATCATTTAAGTTGGGATTCCCCTGTACCAACAACATTGCAGAATATGAGGCACTCATCTTAGGTCTCAAAATAGCTATCCAATGGAACATCACAGAACTACAAGTCTTTGGAGATTCACAGCTTATTATCAAGCAAGTCCTTGATGAGTATCAGACAAAGGATGACAAATTGCTACCCTACAAGCAACTGGTGGATAAACTGAAAGAGCATTTCCTACATCTACAATTCAATCAGATCCCAAGGCTTCAAAACAAGGCAGCAGATGCAATGGCAACCATCGGATCTTTATTGGAAATCCCACGTGACGCAACACAGTATGAATTTCTAGTCGAGCAGCTACATTCACCAGCTTATGAGAATGTCGATGCAGACATGGTGTGTGTCTTGGTTGGTCCCCAATCCCCATGGTACCATGAAATCCATGCATATCTAAAAAATGGTATCATATCTCCCCATCTCACCAATAACCAACGCCAAAACCTTATTCGCAGAGCTTCCCGCTACACTCTTGTAGCCAACACCCTATATCGTCGCGGGTATCACAATGTCCTATCTAGATGTTTAGACTCAAATGAGGCCGTCTTGGCCTTACAAGAAGTTCACGCTGGAATTTGCGGTGCCCACACGAGTGGCATGGTTCTAGCAAAGCAGCTGCTTAGAGTTGGATATTATTGGCCAACAATGGAACATGATGCATGTGAATTTGTCAAGAAATGTCTCCCATGTCAACAGCATGCCAATTTGATACATGCACCAGCACAGGATCTATAGCCTATTGCACCACCGTGGCCTTTTTCATGTTGGGGCCTCGACCTCGTTGGCTTGATCACCCCCCTCTCTTCGGATGGACACAAGTATATCATAACAGCCACAAAGTACTTTACCAAATGGGTTGAAGCGATTCCGCTCACCCTAACTACTGGCATCCAAATATCCAAGTTCATCCTCTACCATATCATTTGCTGCTTCGGCATACCATCTACCATCTTCACAGACCATGGCACACCTTTTGAAAACCAGCATGTGGATGATCTATGTGCCAGACTCCACATCCATCACTGTTTCTCCAGTCCATATTTCCCTCAAGGAAATGGCCAAGCTGAGGCAACTAACAAAACTCTTTTGAAACTTCTCAAAAAGGTTGTCAATGATTCTGGTCGTGACTGGCACCTCCAAATTAATCCCGCCCTTTGGGCCTACCGCACTTCTTATCGCACTCCCACAGGCACCACCCCATGCTCCCTTGTATATGGTGCTGAAGCTGTTCTACCGATCGAGGTTGAGCTTCCATCCTTGCGCGTCTCCATGAAGAATTACATAACTGATGAAGACTATCGTGTGGCCCGGCTCACACAGCTAGATCTGCTAGATGAAAAGAGACAGCAAGCTTATGATCATTTGGTGGCATACCAAAATCGACTCAAAAGGAGTTATAACAAAAAGGTTCATCCTAGACAATTCCAGGTCGGTGACATGGTCCTTAAAGAAAATCAGAAGGTCCTAGCAAATAGAGAAAAGAAAGGCAAGTTTGAGCCTACTTGGCTAGGCCCCTATATTGTCACAGCATGTTTCAGCTCGGGAGCCTATCAGCTATCAACACCAGAAGGCGAGCCCTTGAATGATCCTATCAACATCATCCATCTGAAGAGGTTCTATGCCTGAACCTAATCCTGCATATATCAGAAAATCCAAAAACATTCAAAAAAGTGAAAATCCAAAAACATTCAAAAAAGCAAAAAAAGCAAAAAAAAGCAAAAAAGCAAAAAAAAAAAAGAAAAGAAAAAGAGAAAATAATCGTCCAACGGTGAAAACTTGGCAATTCAAGCGCCTTGGACAAAGTATGTTGGTGAAAACCTGGCAAACAGGCACCAACATAGTAAACTGAGCTTTTTATTTATTCAATTGTCCTTTCAGCTACCGTCTTCTTCCTCCATCTCTTAACAGATCTCCCAGCAGTTCCATCTCCCCTATCCTCCACGCATTCAGCTTCCATCTTCCTCCAACCCATCTGCAATCCATATCCTATTCCAAAGCTTTGTACCATATCTTGTACCATATCCTTATCCCTTTCCTGTACAGCGCAATCTTCCCTGTATATATCCTTCTTGTCTCCGTCCTAGTGAAGTCCTGCCGAGTGTGATCTTCCTATCCCCAATCCTGAGCTTCTGTACATATCCCTTGTGCATATCGTTCCTCCTTGTTGTACATAACCTTTGTCCGTCCTGCAGCAGCATTTGATCAAATATCTTGTCCCATCCCCAGCCTCAGAAAACTTTTAGCCCCACTCGGGCCTTGTGCTTCAGCAACATCAATTGACGACTTATCCTTGCTCATCCTGATTATTCCTTGAACTTCAGCTTTTTCCAGCGAACAACAACACTTATTCTCTCACCAACCCATGGGTCCTTGAGGATATATCATTCCTCTTGACTGACCTAATCTTCCATCCTGGTCCTTGAGGATATATCGTTCCTCCTGTCCGACCAATCTTCCCACCATCAATCAAACCTAATCTCTCTCCTTGGCAAAGGATGTCTTTTTGGAGTTATCATTTTGATCTTGGATTTTTGTCCTTTGGGTCTTGTTAATCTTTTTTGGCTTCTCATTATCCCACCAGGGTCACCACGATTCATTATATCACGGTGTGCTGCGTGTGCGGATAATCTGGGGCAAGGTCTTTTGATCTTTCGCTTCTGCCTGTGAGTCAGTTGTGTGTTTGTGGTTCCTTCAGCATCGGTTCCACCATGTCGCCTCTGCACTTCATGTGTGATGTTGGGGCAACCCTGTATGTTTGTTTAGCGTCAGTCCTCGTCAATCCTCTGTGACGTTGTTGACAGGCCTCGTGATCCCAGTATCCTTGGCAGGTCTCTAACATAGCTACATTAAATCTAGGCTGTGCACTCCCGTTTGCACTTGGAGCTATCTGGTCCCTTGCATTTATCATATAGATTAATCTTACATCTTTGCATACAGCTGCATCTTGCATCTTGCATTTCCATCTCATCTTGCATATCATCCATATTTGCTCTTAGAAGTGAGGTTATTTATCTCCCCTTTCTTCCTAGGCCCTTCCTTCCTCGTCCTGCCGGGCACACTCTGTCCCAGGGTGTAATCCCTCTTTCTCCTTGTCCCACTGGGTGCATCTTCCATGATTTTGTCCCACCGGGGCATATTCCTCTTTCTTCTAGTCCACCCAGGCGTCATACCCTCTTCTCCTGATTCTAGCCTCGGCATCTTGTTTTCTTGTCTTTGACGCCATGCCACTTGTGGCATCGCATCAAAGAGGGGCAAAATGTAGACATCGAAAAATTCTTCAGAAAATAAATTATTTTTATTTTCTGAAAATCTTTGATGACATCATCATTTATTAATTAATTATTTATTTAATTAATTAATTTATTTTTATGGCATTAAATCCCTCTCTCTTAATTAAAAATCTTTAATTAAGGAATCTAGCCTAAAAATGTCATTTGGACATTATCCCTAATTTATTAATTATTTAATTAATAAATTGACCAAAAACTTCAAAAAATAAATTAATTTATTTTTAATTTATTTTTTATCCCAAACTTGGCCAATTTCCTTAAGACCACTAACCTCTTCCAAAATCTTCTAATCCCTTCTTAATTTTGATTAAAAGGCTAATCCCATCTTTTCTAACCCTAATCCCAAGGTTAAATATTTAATTAAGGTTAAATATTTAATTTTCATATTTATTGAAAATATTTTAATAAATATTCCTAAAACTTAAGCTTTTGGAATGAATAACTTTTATTCCATGAAACTAAGGAGAAATCTAGACTCTTCTAGAATCTTCTCAAATCCACCCTCTTCACCCATCCTAATCCTACCCTTAAACCTTTGTGCAATCCTAACCAAGCTTAAGACTTTCCTAAACCAAAGCAAAGTCTTTCCTTCCAAATATCTCAACCACAAAGCATTTATTGCTTCCCCAAAGTCTTCAAAGCCTCTTAAAGCCCATTCATTGCTCTTACAAGCATTTATTTGGAGAGTTATGAGCTTGGAGCCCCCTTTGTTGACTCCTCTTTGCCCTTCCCTTCATCCACTCACCTTGTGACATGTGTCACCTCCTGATTGGATGAGAACTAGCACAATCCATGTGCTTCCCTTTGAGTGAATCTTGGCCTCTCTTAAAGATTTCAATCCTGGCCATTCATTCCTCCTACCCCAAGCCTTCCCTTTTCTTATAAATACCCTCACTTCCTAAGGCAAATCATCTTTCAACTCTCAAACTCAATAGAAAAGTTATAATGCCATTTTCATTCTAGCATAAGCATAAATTCATTATTTTAGATCATTTTCAAGCTTAAATCATATCTAAATTAGCTTAAATGGATTAACATAGATTCATTTCTTGTTTTAATCTTAGTTCTTTCTTTTAGCTTTGCATATTTGTGTGTTCTTGACGCCTTTGAGGCAAAATAGGTTCCTCATACCTATTTTGTGTCATTTTGGGTCTTCTTGATCCTCAAATCATCATTTATCTTGCATGCTCCAAGTGCTTGAGTTTGCACACCCACATCCATTTATATCCAAGCATATCAAACGGTGCATGGGTGCATCCATTTTAGGCTTAAACTGAGGTGGCTTTGATTTTAGTTTGTTTGCCATTAAACTTGATTTGATTATATGCTATGACGTTTGTTTGTCTTTGGCCTTCAAAACAGGTTTAGGTGCACTCTCAAATCCTAGTCTACATTCTGGCACGCCCGGTGGGAGTCAAACCACAATCATTTTGATGAAATTATACTTTATATGCTTGTATTTTGCAGGAAATAAAAGAAATGTCACCTTCATGAAAAGAAATGACGCCTACAGTAATTAAATGTCGCCTTCAAACAAAAAAATGTCGCCTTCATCAAAAGAAATGTCGCCTACAAACAATACAGTCACGCCTTCATGCAATTAAATCACGCCTTTGAGGAAAGAAATGACGCCTATGAGCTCTATTTTCACGCTTGCATAACTGAGATTTTTCTGTAATCGACAACTTCTGTTACGTCCCAGAATTCTTTTCTGTCGCCTGCATGTAAAGAAATCATGCCTGTAACGAAAGAAATCACGCCTTTGCATTTTTATCTGTCGCCTTTTGAGGTACAGAGTGTCACCTGTAAAAATGAAATGTCGCCCCTGCACTTTCCAGCGTCGCCTATAAGCTGGACAGTGTCGCTTTTTGATTTTTTGTCTTGAGTTGCTTAGGACTAGTTTTTTTTTCATTTCTTTTATTACAGCAAAGGTCAAAACAAAATCTTGAATGACATTAAGGAAATGAACTTAGGTCCTGGAGTGTCATTGTCAATTTGAAAATCAAACCAAATCTTGAATGCACTAAAAGGAACAAACAACTCTATTCCCTATCTCATTTCAAATTCCAAAGCAACCAAACAAATTCAATCTTGAGTGATCTAAAGGATAAAACAAAGCTTTTTCAAAGTTCTTAAACCAACTCGCTAATCAAATCTTGAATGCACAAAAGGAAAGAACTTGCAAATGTTTAATTCATTTACATTTTGAGGAAAAGAACAAATCAAAATCTAATCACGAGTGTCTTCATTTCAAAGTTCAAAACATCACTTAATCAAATTTGGGAAAATGGACAAAATCTGCTTGATGTGCATGTAGGAGTTTTTCAATTCTTGCATAAACTTTGTTAGAGTAAGCAACGTGGAACACTTGAACTTGGACAAGTTCACCTGTTCTGCTTTTAGCGAGGCCTATCCAAGGAGAAGCGCTTCCTCCTCGGAGAACGACCTCAAACCGGTATCCCCCCCGGCCGGTATACAAATAAGCGAATACCAAAAGAATCGCTTACATCTCCTAATCGTCGGGCGTTCGTGCCAAACACGTGTCTGGGGATGGTAAACATTCCTCTCCCCCAGCATAATTGGCAAGGCTCTTAAGTGAGTCACGGATGATCAACAAAACTGGGTATGGAGACACCACGGAACTATTAAAAACCTGATAAAATAGAGGCTACCCTATCTACATCCGAAAGTATCAAAATCCTTGTGCAAGGACCGATTCCAAGGGGTTTACCGGGTCGCCTCAAGATTACTCACCATTTGTATTCCCTTCTAGGGGATACCAAGCTGTGGGCAAGCGATTTTGATACTCACCTTCTTTAGGTAGATCTGTTTGAAGTGCTTGACAGTCAGAGACTCAGTGAAAACACTTGTTGAAACATACACTTTCAAAGCTTTGTCAGAGTCAGTTGCCTTTGTTTGTATCCCACAGGGTTGCTTTGTCCCTTGCAGAGATTGCTTTGACTTTAACCTTTGCCATTGGAAACCTCTGTCTCAAAATCAAAAGCCTCTTTTCCAAGCGATACCCAGCAAGAACAAACATCCTAAAGCGAAGTTGCCCAAATCCCAAGCCTATCAAGAGTGAAAAGTTGCCAAGAAGAAACTCAAGAGTTATCAAGCCATTATTCAAGCAACCCAAGCAGAGGAAAAGTCCCAAACTAGACTTGAGAACATTGCCCACAACGCCCGCATCAAATAGTTTGCCTTCCGTTTCTGAGTTAATCATCACTTTGTCAACCTTGAGCCAGAAGATTAGCCAAATCCTTGTTCATGTCTTGTTCCATCTTCAGATCTTGAAATCTTGTCTCCAACAGCCTTGCATCTTAGTTTCATCATAGTTTCACCCTTTGCATCAGCATCAAAACCTTAGTTGCATTTCAAAACATCATAAAAGTTACATATGCATTCATCTTCCTACCAGCATTCTAGAATCAATCCTTGTCATTTGCATTATCCCTTTAGATAGAGCATTTGTCCCTTCACCCTTCAATACCTTTTTCACCAGCATCCCCCCATCAGATTTCCATGTCTTTTCAGCAGATCCACCATCTTTTGCCCCAAATCCAGAGATCCACCAACACTTAGTGTTCTACCTTTTGAGTTGTTCCTATCCCTTATCCAAGATCAGAGACCATCATCCTCTTTTTGACACAACGTGTTGTCATAAAAAAATCAAACCTTTTCCTTGCATAGCCATCATCTTGAGCAAGAGATTGGAGTGTATTGATAAGAAACTTGTTGACCGAAGATCATCAGTCTATCCTAGGTTGACCCCATCATATCTCTGATCCTCCATTTGGGAAAAACAGCAGCTCATTTGTTGACCACTCAGTAATCTTTCACCAGCTTTCCACCAGCAACTTATCTTTCCTCCACCGTCTTGGTCCATATCCATTCCATCCAGCTTCCATCATCGCCATCTTGATCCCTGTCTTTGCATTTGCATCTTAGAAGTCATCATCTTTAGAAGTTCATCAACTTTGCATCCATCAACATCTTTTAGCCAAACATCTTGCATCCATTTAGCACTTGTATCTCCATGCCTGTTGAGACCAGATCTCGAAAAAGAAGAAGCATGAATCCTTATCCACCAACAACCTCATCCGATCCCAAACTTTTCACCAACACCATGATGACCTACAATCCCCAGATCCAAGCCAGTAACCCATGTGAAGATCCAAACATCCCTTCATCCCCGTTGGCAATCCAAGCATTTGCAAATCCTCCAGAAAGCCCACCAGCGACCAATGATCTTGTACCGCAACATCAGCAAAGCACGTTTGCTCACTACCTACTAGAAAGTACCTCCATCCCACCATCTCTCTATCCACGCATCCCCATCAAAACAATCCAAGTTCCAGCACAAGCATATTCTTTGTTTGTCCAATCATTCCCCGATCCTATCATGCAAACACCCCAAAAGCTTTCCACCATTCCCGTTTTCTTGCAAGGAAGCCTCGCCAGTCCCTCAACACAAGCTGCAGCACCATCCGCTCCATCTCATACCCCTTTTGCTTCATCATCTGCTATGGCTGCCCAAGCCCAAAACCAACACTTAAACCAAAGTCAGCTTCCACCTCTCACGCAAGCTTTTACACCAAAAGCTTCGCCACCATCCACAAGTCCAGCAATGCCTTTCACCATCAAAAGAGCACCGTCACCCTTCACCCCCAAGCACCCGTACCTTCTTCTTTGGGGTTAGCACAATCACTTCCCATTCCAACCTCATCTTTCTCTTGGGTGTTTCCTTCATTTTCCTCCTCACAAGCATCCGCTCAACCACAACCTCAACAAGCTCCTTTATCTCAACCATCATTCGTGTCCCAAGCTCCCATTGCTCCTACCATTCCATCATCCACTGCAGTGCACCCTAACACAAGCTCTCAATGGGGCCTTACGCAAGAAGAAATGAAGGCATGGGGGATCCCATCTCAATCCCCTACATCTATGGTTGCAAGTCAACAAACCGCCTTTGCCCAAACAGCACAGCAGCAATTACCCCAACCACCGCTAGCTTCAAGCTATTCGTCCCAAATCCCAAATACCTTCCAGCAAGTTCCACCACCTCAACAACCAACTTTCCCTAGCTATCTTACCCCATCACCCTTTACTTCTAGCTTCCCCACATCTGTTCCACCTCTAAGTAACGCAGGCATGCACCCAGCTTATATCAGCCAAACCCAAAGCCAACCTTAGCAACTACCACCATCATACCCGCAAGCAGCATCGTTCCAACAGCCTCCCCCATAGCAACCACATGTCCCCTTTCAGCAAACACCCATCATTCCTCAACAACAGCAAGTCCCTTGCTATCAGCCTCAGTAACAAATCCCTATCATCCCCCAGCAACAACAAGTTCCCACCCATCAGTTACAACAGCAAGTTCCTAATGTGCAGTATCAGCAAGCAGTCCCACAACAACCACCAGTTCAACAACAGCAAGCAGCCCAACAACATCAAGCGGTTCCATATCATTTACCACAATATCCCCCTATGCCACACTAGCAATATCCCCAGCAACCATTGCCCCAAAATCAGTTCCAACCCATTTATCCACAGCAAGCACCATATCCAGTTCCACAGCTTCCATCACAAGCAGAAGTCCCAGTTCCCTTGCCAATCAATGTTGAGTGGGAAGCAATGAAGAATGCTCTAAAGGAGCTACAAAGTGGAACAGAAAATAAAACATACAAGTTCGAAGAGGTGTGCTCATATCCCTTCGATCGGTCCATAGCAACTATCCCTTTCCCCAAGCATTTTGAGATGCCCAAGTTCGACAAGTATCGAGGGAAAGGAGATCTAGTAAACCATATCAAAGAGTTCTACATGGCGTGCCAAGAAGTGGCTTACAGTGATAACTATCTCCTGCGCCTGTTTCCCAAGAGCTTGGGAGGAACTGCTGTTGAGTGGTTTTATAAAATACCACATGGGACAATAAAAACTTTTGCTGAACTCTCTGAGAAGTTCATCACACACTATGCCCATAATGTGGAGAATGAGCTGTCCTTGCTAGACCTATGCAACTCAAAGCAGAAAGATGGAGAAAGTCTTGCAGAATACTTGCAAAGATGGCAAAATCTTACAACCAGGTTATCATATCAGCTGCCAGAGAAGCATCTAACAAAGATCTTCATTGATAACCTACATCCAAAGCTATCCCATCACATGTGAATGAACTGTCTCCAGACATACCAAGACATCAAGAGCAAGGGCATAGGCATCGAGAAAGCTCTCCTAGACGAAGGCACTATTCGTCACTTCAAGGATGATTCCAAGAACAAACCCAACAATGATAAATCCTGTTACTGGAATCGTAACAAGAATGTTGTTACAGATGGAGCCACTGACAATAAGAATGTACAATTCATTGTGGCTAGTCCTACACTAGCTCAAACATACCAACTACCACAAGCACCCATCTATCAGCAACCACCAGCTCCTGCATATCAAGCACCTATTTATCAGCAGCCTCCTCAAGCTCATCAACCAGCTGTGCAACAGTATCAGCAGCAATACCAACAGCAATAGCCAGCACGTCAAGGCAATCCTGTTAACGCAGTTAACGTTGTCCCAAGGCAAAACAAACCCAACAATCAGAACAATCCAAAGAGGACTTTCACACCTCTGGGTGAGCCTCTGGATCAGATCTTTTATCGGCTGGCCAAGGCAAATATGATCACATATCCGCCCATCCCACAGAAGGATGACAACACACCAAAGTCTGATTGGTATAAAGAACATGAATACTGTGATTAACATCGTGTGAAGGGCCACACAACATTGAAGTGCATGCGGCTTAAGAACTACATCCATGATCTCATTGATCGCAAGGAGATCCAGGTCGATGCACCAACTCAAGCTTCACCCAACGCCGGTTTGCAAATATATCAAAATGTGTTCCCTCAACACGATACCGGGAAGAATCAAGCCAACGCCAATCAGCCCCAAAATCATGGCAAAGGCAAGCAAGAAGATCACACAGCGGCCTACATCAACTATGATAAGTATGTCGGATGCATTACTCAAGTTGAGCCCATCCAAGATGAGCCCACCATCAATACCATCCACGTCAGAGGACCAGATCGACAATGTGCTGCAACTACCCGCAGTGGTAGGATAACTGTTGCCGGTGCTCCTCTGAGGTCAGCTGCTCCTCCAAGGCCAACATCTACTACATCCACAGCACAGTCTAACACTAGGCCAGCATCAAATGCACGCGCAACACAACATAATGCACCAAGAACACAATACAATATCATAGAGCATCTTGGGAACATGCCAGCCCAAATATCTATCTTGGATTTGCTCCGCACATCACCCATCCATCAGGAGATCCTGGACAAAGCTCTAAAAGAAGGTCATGTCCCCATGAACATTAACACAACTCAGTTTGAAACTCTTGTGGGACACCTATCAGCAGCATGTGCCTTATCCTTCAAAGAATCTGATATACCAGATGTCGCTCCTGACCATATTCTTCCTCTCCGCATTGCCATCATGGTCAGAGACTTTGCCATCAAACGGGTCTTAATAGATAATGGCTCAGCCCTCAACTTGTGCACATTAAAATTCATCAAGCAGATCAGGTTCACGGAGGCTGCATACAGCATGAGATGATCACTATCAAAGCATATGATAACTTGGAGCGTACCCCTGAAGGTACTATAACTTTGCCTATCCAGCTAGGCCCAGCAACGCAAGATACTCTCTACCACGTTGTTGATCTTGACCTACCGTTCAATATCCTCCTCGGTCGTCCATGGATCCATTCCATTAAGGCCGTACCATCTACTTACCATCAGTGCATCAAGTTTCCACATCAAGGCACTGAGGTTACCATCCACGCTGATCCTAACCCCTTCGCATACTGCCTTGTGATGGAAGCATCTTTCCCTCATTCTACTCATTGTCCTGGAACTGATATTGGTACTTCTATTGCTAGCTCATCCCGATCCCATCGTGATCCAGAGACCATCCTCTCTTCCACCTTATCATCCGTCAAGATCAACAACCAGGGTTGTGGCGAATATAGCCTCAATGATGCATTTGATGTAGGGGCTCTTCCACGTGATCCACATACTCAAGGGCACCCAAGTTGTCAAAACAAGCCTGTTGGGGAACATTATAAGCTCAAGCAAATCGGAAACATGACTTTTGAGTCTCATGGCAACATCAGCAGAAAAGAAATGGATCCAGATATTAACAAATGGTTATACAAAGATCCCCCATCACGTGACACACAACTTCTTGAGTACTTCAAAGAGAAATATCCAATCCCCTACAAAAATGTCACAGAACACTATAACTATTAAGGTGGTGGTCTAGGACCACAAGAAGACGAAAATTTGTTTCCTATCATACCATCCCAAAATCCAGAACAGCAAGGACTTGGCTTTAAAATCCCTTGCCTGCTTGAACAAGAGCCCAATACCACAACTGTGGGCACTAACATGACCAACGTGAACTTTTCGAATAGCCAGGATGACCTCATGGAAATCGAAGACATCCCCGAAGAGAAAGACATCCGATCCTACAACGATATCTTTGCCGACGACACCCTCCTGGGGACTTCTATCCTCCAACAACTCTCCATCAACCTCATAGATCTTCCCCTCACAAACCCTGACCTCATAGATTGGGACCAACAAAGCATCCCACACATTGACGAGTTCCAAAGCACACAAGCACTCCTAGAATTCATGGGGGCATCAGGTCCAGCAAGCAATCAAGATTCAACATCAACCTCTGTCTATCAGCTTCACCTAGAAGGATATTTTGGGGAAGAGGCAAGCTTTAGTCGCAAAAATGAAATAGCAAAAGAACATCATGAGTCTTTATGTGAAAACCCCCTTGGGGTGCATTCTGATTCCAAAATAGTAAAAACAAAGGGCGTATCTTCTAGCGAAAACTTGGTAATTCAGGCACTAGAAGATGAAGCCTTGCCTCTTCCCCCTATCCAAGATTATAGACCAGAGCAGTCACCGATCATCATAGAGGAAACCAAGCCAATCAACTTGGGAACAGAAGAATGTCCAAAGATCACCTACATTGCAGTCAACCTAACAGAAGGAGAAGAAATGGCTCTCAGTGCCTTGCTCAAGGAATCCATCATCAACTTTGCATGGTCATACACCCACATGCCTGGGCTTGATCCAAACCTTGTTGTTCATCATCTATCAGTAGATCCAAACGTCAAGCCAGTGAAGCAGAAGCTAAGGAAAATGCATCCAAAGGTAGCATTGCTCGTCAAAGTAGAGCTTGAGAAGCTCCTCCAAGCTAAGATCATCAGAGCAATAGATTATTCAGAGTGGATCTCTAACATGGTGCCAGTCACAAAGCCTTCTCGCGACATCAGAATCTGTACTGATTTCAGAGACTTGAACAAGGCATGCCCTAAGGATGATTTCCCATTGCCAAACATAGACATGCTTGTAGACCTCACAGCGGGTCACGAAATGCTATCACTCATGGATGGCTTTTCAGGCTACAACCAAATTCATATAGCAGAAGCAGATCAACATAAAATAGCATTCACAACCCCATGGGGTACCTTCTACTACAACATGATGCCATTTGGGCTAAAGAATGCAGGAGCCACATATCAGAGAGCAATGACAGCGATCTTCCATGACATGATCCACAAGATCCTTGAGGACTATGTGGACGATATCCTTGCAAAATCTAAAACAAGGGATGAACACCTCAACATCTTAGAGCATGTGTTTGATCATCTGAATCATTATGGCTTAAAGCTTAATCCTAAGAAATGTGTCTTTGGTGTTACATCTGGTAAGCTTCTAGGCTTCATCGTCTCTAGATGAGGCATAGAGATTGATCCTAAAAAGGTAAAAGCAATAACGGAGATGCCTCCGCCAAGAAATCTCAAACAGCTCAGAAGCCTACAGGGCAAGCTTCAATCAGTTCCGCGATTCATCTCACAACTAGCAGATAAGTGTCAACCCTTCTCACATCTCTTATGCAAAGACACCAACTTCAAGTGGGATCCCATATGTCAAAGAAGCTTTGATAAGCTCAAGGAGTATCTAGCTAATGCTCCAATCCTAGTACCACCAGTTCCAGGACGCCCACTCATCCTTTACATCTCAACAACAGCTACAGCACTAGGGGCACTCCTAGCACAGCATGATGATGAAAATAGAGAACGAGCTATCTACTACATCAGTCGCACTCTTGTGGGCTATGAGCTTAACTATTCACCCATGGAGAAAGCATGCTTAGCAGTGGTCTTTGCCACTCAAAAACTTAGACATTACATGCTTAGCCACACAATCAAGCTCATATCAAAGGTGGACCCTCTTAAGTATCTGTTATCAAGGACAACCCTCACAGGCCGTATGGAAAAATGGGTCATGTTACTCAGCGAATTTGACATTCAGTATGTAGATCGCAAAGCAATCAAAGGGCAAGTCATTGCCGATCAACTAGCAGAAGCACCACTAGTGGATGCCTATCCACTAATCATGGAATTCCCCGATGAACACTTATGCATGATTGAAGAGCAGCCCATGTGGAAACTATACTTTGATGGTTCCAACACATCCCATAGCTCTGGGGCAGGAATCCTATTCGTCACACCTCAAGGTGACTATATTCCAAAATCATTTAAGTTGGGATTCCCCTGTACCAACAACATTGCAGAATATGAGGCACTCATCTTAGGTCTCAAAACAGCTATCCAATGGAACATCACAGAACTACAAGTCTTTGGAGATTCACAGCTTATTATCAAGCAAGTCCTTGATGAGTATCAGACAAAGGATGACAAATTGCTACCCTACAAGCAACTGGTGGATAAACTGAAAGAGCATTTCCTACATCTACAATTCAATCAGATCCCAAGGCTTCAGAACAAGGCAGCAGATGCAATGGCAACCATCGGATCTTTATTGGAAATCCCACGTGACGCAACACAGTATGAATTTCTAGTCGAGCAGCTACATTCACCAACTTATGAGAACGTCGATGCAGACATGGTGTGTGTCTTGGTTGGTCCCCAATCCCCATGGTACCACGAAATCCATCCATATCTAAAAAATGGTATCATATCTCCCCATCTCACCAATAACCAACGCCAAAACCTTATTCGCAGAGCTTCCCGCTACACTCTTGTAGCCAACACCCTATATCGTCGCGGGTATCACAATGTCCTATCTAGATGTTTAGACTCAAACGAGGCCGTCCTGGCCTTACAAGAAGTTCACGCTGGAATTTGTGGTGCCCACACGAGTGGCATGGTTCTAGCAAAGCAGCTGCTTAGAGTTGGATATTATTGGCCAACAATGGAACATGATGCATGTGAATTTGTCAAGAAATGTCTCCCATGTCAACAGCATGCCAATTTGATACATGCACCAGCACAGGATGTACAGCCTATTGCACCACCCTGGCCTTTTTCATGTTGGGGCCTCGACCTCGTTGGCTTGATCACCCCCCTCTCTTCGGATGGACACAAGTATATCATAACAACCACAGAGTACTTTACCAAATGGGTTGAAGCGATTCTGCTCACCCTAACTACTGGCATCCAAATATCCAAGTTCATCCTCTACCATATCATTTGCCGCTTCGGCTTACCATCTACCATCTTCACAGACCATGGCACACCTTTTGAAAACTAGCATGTGGATGATCTGTGTGCCAGACTCCACATCCATCACCATTTCTCCAGTCCATATTTCCCTCAAGGAAATGGCCAAGCTGAGGCAACTAACAAAACTCTTTTGAAACTTCTCAAAAAGGTTGTCAATGATTCTGGTCGTGACTAGCACCTCCAAATTAATCCCGCCCTTTGGGCCTACCGCACTTCTTATCGCACTCCCACAGGCACCACCCCATACTCCCTTGTATATGGTGCTAAAGCTGTTCTACCGATCGAGGTTGAGCTTCCATCCTTGCGCGTCTCCATGAAGAATTACATAACTGATGAAGACTATCGTGTGGCCCGGCTCACACAGCTAGATCTGCTAGATGAAAAGAGACAGCAAGCTTATGATCATTTGGTGGCATACCAAAATCGACTCAAAAGGAGTTATAACAAAAAGGTCCATCCTAGACAATTCCAGGTCAGTGACATGGTCCTTAAAGAAAATCAGAAGGTCCTAGCAAATAGAGAAAAGAAAGGCAAGTTTGAGCCTACTTGGCTAGGCCCCTATATTGTCACAGCATGTTTCGGCTCGGGAGCCTATCAGCTATCAACACCAGAAGGCGAGCCCTTGAATGATCCTATCAACATCATCCATCTGAAGAGGTTCTATGCCTGAACCTGATCCTGCATATATCAGAAAATCCAAAAACATTCAAAAAAGCAAAAATCCAAAAACATTCAAAAAAGCAAAAAAAAGCAAAAAAAAAAGCAAAAAAGCAAAAAAAAAAAAGAAAAGAGAAAGAGAAAATAATCGTTCAACGGTGAAAACTTGGCAATTCAAGTGCCTTGGACAAAGTATGTTGGTGAAAACCTGGCAAACAGGCGCCAACATAGTAAACTGAGCTTTTTATTTATTCAGTTGTCCTTTCAGCTACCGTCTTCTTCCTCCATCTCTTAACAGATCTCCCAGCAGTTCCATCTCCCCTATCCTCCACGCATTCAGCTTCCATCTTCCTCCAACCCATCTGCAATCCATATCCTATTCCAAAGCTTTGTACCGTATCTTGTACCATATCCTTATCCCTTTCCTGTACAGCGCAATCTTCCCTGTATATATCCTTCTTGTCTCCGTCCTAGTGAAGTCCTGCTGAGTGTGATCTTCCTATCCCCAATCCTGAGCTTCTGTACATATCCCTTGTGCATATCATTCCTCCTTATTGTACATAACCTTTGTCCATCCTACAGCAGCATTTGATCAAATATCTTATCCCATCCCCAGCCTCAGAAAACTTTTAGCCCCACTCGGGCCTTGTGCTTCAGCAACATCAATTGACGACTTATCCTTGCTCATCCTGATTATTCCTTGAACTTCAGCTTTTGCCAGCGAACAACAACACTTATTCTCTCACCAACCCATGGGTCCTTGACGATATATCATTCCTCTTGACTGACCTAATCTTCCATCCTGGTCCTTGAGGATATATCATTCCTCCTGTCCGACCAATCTTCCCACCATCAATCAAACCTAATCTCTCTCCTTGGCAAAGGATGTCTTTTTGGAGTTATCATTTTGATCTTGGATTTTTGTCCTTTGGGTCTTGTTAATCTTTTTTGGCTTCTCATTATCCCACCAGGGTCACCACGATTCATTATATCACGGTGTGCTGCGTGTGCGGATAATCTGGGGCAAGGTCTTTTGATCTTTCGCTTTTGCCTGTGAGTCAGTTGTGTGTTTGTGGTTCCTTTGGCATCGGTTCCGCCATGTCACCTCTGCACTTCATGTGTGATGTTGGGGCAACCCTGTGTGTTTGTTTAGCGTCAGTCCTCGTCAGTCCTCTACGACATTGTTGACAGGCCTCGTGATCCCAGTATCCTTGGCAGGTCTCTAACATAGCTACATTAAATCTAGGCTGTGCACTCCCATTTGCACTTGGAGCTATCTGGTCCCTTGCATTTATCATATAGATTAATCTTGCATCTTTGCATACAGCTGCATCTTGCATCTTGCATTTCCATCTCATCTTGCATATCATCCATATTTGCTCTTAGAAGTGAGGTTATTTATCTCCCCTTTCTTCCTAGGCCCTTCCTTCCTCGTCCCGCTGGGCACACTCTGTCCCAAGGCGTAATCCCTCTTTCTCCTTGTCCCACTGGGCGCATCTTCCATGATTTTGTCCCACCGGGGCATGTTCCTCTTTCTTCTAGTCCACCCAGGTGTCATACCCTCTTCTCCTGATTCTAGCCTCGGCATCTTGTTTTCTTGTCTTTGACGCCATGCCACTTGTGGCATCGCATCAAAGAGGGGCAAAATGTAGACACCGAAAAATCCTTCAGAAAATAAATTATTTTTGTTTTCTGAAAATCCTTGATGACATCATCATTTATTAATTAATTATTTATTTAATTAATTTATTTATTTTTATGGCATTAAATCCCTCTCTCTTAATTAAAAATCTTTAATTAAGGAATCTAGCCTAAAAATGTCATTTGGACATTATCCCTAATTTATTAATTATTTAATTAATAAATTGACCAAAAACTTCAAAAAATAAATTAATTTATTTTTAATTTATTTTTTATCCCAAACTTGGCCAATTTCCTTAAGACCACTAACCTCTTCCAAAATCTTCTAATCCCTTCTTAATTTCGATTAAAAGGCTAATCCCATCTTTTCTAACCCTAATCCCAAGGTTAAATATTTAATTAAGGTTAAATATTTAATTTTCATATTTATTGAAAATATTTTAATAAATATTCCTAAAACTTAAGCTTTTGGAATGAATAACTTTTATTCCATGAAACTAAGGAGAAATCTAGACTCTTCTAGAATCTTCTCAAATCCACCCTCTTCACCCATCCTAATCCTACCCTTAAACCTTTGTGCAATCCTAACCAAGCTTAAGACTTTCCTAAACCAAAGCAAAGTCTTTCCTTCCAAATATCTCAACCACAAAGCATTTATTGCTTCCCCAAAGTCTTCAAAGCCTCTTAAAGCCCATTCATTGCTCTTACAAGCATTTATTTGGAGAGTTATGAGCTTGGAGCCCCCTTTGTTGACTCCTCTTTGCCCTTCCCTTCATCCACTCACCTTGTGACATGTGTCACCTCCTGATTGGCTGAGAACTAGCACAATCCATGTGCTTCCCTTTGAGTGAATCTTGGCCTCTCTTAAGGATTTCAATCCTAGCCATTCATTCCTCCTACCCCAAGCCTTCCCTTTTCCTATAAATACCCTCACTTCCTAAGGCAAATCATCTTTCAACTCTCAAACTCAATAGCAAATTTATAATGCCATTTTCATTCTAGCATAAGCATAAACTCATTATTTTAGATCATTTTCAAGCTTAAATCACATCTAAATTAGCTTAAATGGATTAACATAGATTCATTTCTTGTTTTAATCTTAGTTCTTTCTTTTAGCTTTGCATATTTGTGTGTTCTTGACGCCTTTGAGGCAAAATAGGTTCCTCATACCTATTTTGTGTCATTTTGGGTCTTCTTGATCCTCAAATCATCATTTATCTTGCATGCTCCAAGTGCTTGAGTTTGCACACCCACATCCATTTATATCCAAGCATATCAAACGGTGCATGGGCGCATCCGTTTTAGGCTTAAACTGAGGTGGCTTTGATTTTAGTTTGTTTGCCATTAAACTTGATTTGATTATATGCTATGACGTTTGTTTGTCTTTGGCCTTCAAAACAGGTTTAGGTGCACTCTCAAATCCTAGTCTACAATGTCATACGACACTTTGCAGTATAGTGGTGTGATACTTATTTCTGATACGATATTTCACATGAGGTCGTACAAGCTTTGGGTAGTCCTCATACAATATTTCATACAAAAGGAAAATAATACACCAGGATCATGCGAAACATTGTACGATATTTCTTATAACTATCGTACGATATTTTGGAATTTCGAATGAAAATTTTGAAAATAATGCTAAAAACATAGAAAATGACATAATGGAAGCCAAATCATGAAAAAAAATTGATCACTTACCGCCTACGGATACTGTTGAGGTCGGTTATGCAACCGGTTTAGCTTGAATTGGTGTTGCTCAATAGGAACTCGCCTATCTTCCATCGAAAAGATCTCTGACTTTGAATTCACTAAAAGACAAAATGCACAAATGATTTGAAAATGGCCTTTTGAGCCCCTTATATAGCATTTTGACTTAAATTTTCAGAGTCTCGTATTTCCACAAAAATTGCACCCTTACCTAATTTTGACATCCTTGATTCATTTTCGAGATTAAAATTGAAATCTATCTTCATCTTGATTGTCAAAATCATATTTTAAAATTATTTTCTTCTGGGTGCAGTTGACTAACCCTTTGAGGCTAATCTCTTGAATCTTTTAAGGAAATCACCATTTCCTCTTCTGCATCGTCATTTCATCACCTTTCTTCTTTCTTTCACCTAATGCTAATGATATACCTTTCTGGTCAACCTTATTCAAACTCGGGAAAATTTTCATCACTTGGTGGTCAAACTTGGTCTTGTGTGTTTATCAATCATCTTGAACCTTATCTTATCCTGATTTGATCAAATCTATCTCATTTTTACATCTCCTCTACCTCATTTTGATTTCAGTCCCGGGGGTAGGAATAACCTATATTTCAAAAATTTCAATTGATTCTACTATCTTATCTATTCACTCTTTAGACATATCAGTTCTCATCACATCATATCAGTTTTGATGGTGTATTATCTTTCAATATATGTTTTAGTGTTCAATTTTTCTTCAACTGTGCATTGGAATCTTGTTATCTTTGCTAGTTCTCATTTGATCAAGTTCGGGATTAGTTGTCTCTTTGTGCTTCATTTGATCAACTTCGGAGTTAGATCTCTAACAGTTACCTTGACATCATCATTCTTTGACTCAATGTGTTCCCAGATTGTTCACACATTAGTCAAAGAGGGGAAAATGTAATCATCCAAAAATGGTCTAGTAAACTATAAGCCCCCTCTCTAAACATTAAATTTAAATACTAGACTACATATGGTGCTTAATCAATTTTGCATATTTATTTAATCTCTTATTTCTTGATCAAATCATCATTTTATCATTTATTTGATGATATCTTAAAGTTTGGCCACTTTATACTAACTTTATTTAATTAAAAGAACATGTACCCTTTTAATTAAATAAAATCCACTTTATCCTATGTATGCACATGAAAAGAGAATTTCCTAATTTAAAAAAAGGAAAAGATTTTTTGTCTACACATTAAATGCACACTTTCCAAGATGAGTGGAATCTCCTTTTTCCTCTTAATATCTTCCACACATATTTTTTCCTCTTAACCATGTCCAATTATTTTCACTCTTGAGAATCTTGTGCACCAAAGTCAAAATGAGGATTATTCTCCACCCTAGATTTTGCCTCTTAATCTCTCACCATCCATTGCTCTTTAAAAAGGAGGCTTTCTCCTCACTTTTACATATCTTTCACTCATGCTATTGTTATGCTATCATTTTTTCTACTTGAATTCTTGAAACACTTGGAGCACTCACTTGCATCTTAGATGAGTATTTCCTTATTGCATTTAGCTTGGATCACATAGCTTAATTAAGAGGTATTAGAATCTTGCTAGCTTAACTTTAATTTATGTGTTCTTGAATTTGTATCATAGCTTAGTTCTTTCATCTCATCTTAGATTACTTTCATTTGCATCATCATTTGAATCTTTTGTTCTATGGTGTACCTTGCAAGGGTCTCTCTTTAAGGTTCATTTGAGAGCCATAAATCATACTATTTTATATTCTTGCACATCATAGATAGGAAGCTATAAGCCACTTCTTGATACTTCCTTCTTCATGGATTCCCTCAAGTGTAATGGTTTATATAAGTGTGTCACATTTTCACCACACACCTGTTAAAGAAAAGAAAATACACCCCAAATTTTTGCGGTGCTTGAGGCAATATGAAGCACAGTACCACAGAATGATGGGGCACTACATAAATAGTTCCTAAAAATCAAAGGGATAGGCTAACCCTATTCATCTACATACTAATCAAAATGGTTATCATAATGGATGTGAAGAAGTGGGATTCTCATATGATAAAGTGAAGGGGAGTGCACCAAGGGTTTCTATGGTGTACAATGCGAATTAAAGAGGAATGTAGTGAAATCATGGGGTATGATGTTGGAAGCTTACGATATAGTGTGGACCTTGTCATTCTACTTCTTTTTTTTGAAGGATTGTGATGAGAAGTGTTGAGAAATGGGTTTGGAAAACCATGAAGGAAGGTAGTTACCCCAGGCTCCCATGAGAAGAAAACCAATTGTTATTGACTAGTTGTGAAACCATGAGGGGTTTATTGTAGCCAAGATATTTGGAATCCTATGACTCCTCGAGGGTCAACCATGATTGTCAAATTTTCCAAAGGATCAGTGAGGAATTTTAAATAAAGATTTATGGTGTGGTCTATAGGTGGTAAATTCTATCCAGTGGTGACATGTGGTGCCACATAAGTAAAATGTTGTTAGGCAATTAGCGTCAAAGAAGTCTAACAAAGTGTATTGTAAGAAAAACTATTGACTGGTGATCCCAAGGAAGAAATGACATTTATAGATAGGATTTGTAGAATCTTTCTTATCATTCAGGGTATAGAATGATGTGTTTTATTTTTTAAATCCTTTTTAAGTGTCAAGTTGGAATTGATGCAACCAAGATTCTAGCAAGTTGAGTTCCTTTTGCAAGGCATGTTAAGTGTAGAGTTATCAGGAGTTACAGACCTATCACTATCATCATTTCTAGTTTGAAAATCAATAGCTAGTGCCTAAGAGGTAAACTAAAAATACCTCCTTGGAGTTGTTCCTTTGTATACATAGTCTTCTTTTTTTTTAAATGGTTGTCTGATTGAGAAAGTAATATGAATAATTCCAAGTGCAAAGAAATACAGTTACATAGAGTCATGTTGCAGGAAATGTACGAGGACCAAAGCTATAAGTAGAAGAATGTATTTTATTATGGCTACGGAGATAATTAAAGGTCTCATAATGACTATAGAGGCATTAAAACCATCAAGTGCAAGAGCGGGTTGTTCTTGTAGCTTACAAATAATTCCAATCTCTATTGCTACCCCTTAATTTTCCCTTCAAGGGAAGATTACATTGGGAGGTTTGGTTACATGACCTAGAGAAGAGGGTCTATAGGAATTTTTTACCCCTTAAGGAGAAGATTCAAGCCTCTCCCTTGTGAAGGAAAAATATGAGAAACCACCACCCATGGTCTTCCCTTAGAGGTATGAGATTTTAAATCTTTTATTTTCATCTCCTTTGTAACATTGATCATCCAAGTGTGATAGTAGCATGGCTCACACTTTTTGTGGGCTTGCTAGAGGACTCTCACCTTGGGTTGTTTAGAAATCCAACCCACAAACTACACAAGAAGACAAAATTCAAAGATAATCATTCTAGCAAGTGAATAATTCGGTATAACTAGTTGGTGGTAGTACAACAAGTTACGTATGTGTAATTGACCAGAAGCTTGTGCATCCCTTGTGTTATAAAATTGATTCCAAGGTTGATTACAAGGGACTAAATAATTGCTAGAAAACAACATGTACATAGAAGGTACTGGGTTCTAGGGTATAAAATTGAATAAACTATTGTAATGTTCCATGTATGAAAATAGGTGTTTCATCTTGTATGGTAATGTGGTAGCCTTTCATGGAGTTTTCTTTGTATAATGTATTTTGAATCATATGAATTTGATAAAATCGGGGTCTTTGAATTCATCCTTGCAAATTGTGATTGTAATATATATTGTTTATTCAATAGATCTCTATTAAAGATGGAGTCAAATTCTTTGTAGAACAATAATAGTTAGAATATATGCTATAGATACCTAAGTAGAGTTTCATTTCGATGGAGAAAGGATATATTAATTTTAGGAATTGACCTAACATAATCCTGATGATTCTTTCCTTAAACATTATAAGTTTTCTTTATAACTTTGTATTTGACTATGTAGTCCAATAGATTAGGCATTGGTTTGTGTACAACTCTCTATACTCTCAGTAACTAAAAACTAACCTAGATACTTGGTTTCTATTGTATGGTTGTGTGTATTTAAGTCTCCACTTCCAACTTGTTGTAAAACATAAGATATACCAGAGTTGAGATGACTCTGTAAAAGATCAATGTATGCTCTGATTATCTTGGGCTTGGAAGTAATTTGTAGGAGTGTGCAATATTAATCACCATTTAATATCTCAATTGATATTGTAGCAAAGGGATATCCACTTGGGTTTTTTAGGAGATATTCCATATTTTTAAGGAATTCTTGAACAATTGGCCACTAATTTTAGGTTTTGATTGATAGAAGAGGGGAAATTCTTAGGTAAATCTAAAATATCATCTGGAAACACCAACATCAATATGGAATCCCTCAAACCATACTCCCTGAAAATGGATCATTTTCCAAAACAAAGAAGTTGAGGACCTCTTTGAAAATTTTAGGATTAAACAAAACTTTTCATCCATCTATTATCCTCAATGAAATAACCAATTTGAGGCAACAAACAAACCTATCCTCAAAATATTGAAAAATCTTGTCAATGAAACTAGTTGAGACTAGCACCTACAACTTAATCCTACCTTATGGGCATATAGAACTTGTGTACAGACACCAACTTGGGTAACTCCCTTTTCTCTAGTGTATGAATCATAAGCAGTTTTACCTAGAAAGATTGAATTGCCATCTCTCAGAGTATCCCTCAAGAACTTTACATCATAGATGAAGACTATAGGATAGCCAAATAGTGCGAGATGGAATTGTTAGATGAGAAGTGTCAAAAATGTCATGGGTTACTTGCAAGGCTATCAAAATTGCCTTAGAAGGAGCTATAACAAAAGATTCAAACCAAGAAAATTTGACATAGGTGACTTGGTCCTCATGGAGAATTAAAGGAATCAACTAGAGAGAGAAAGACTAGGAAAATTTGAGCTTAAATGGTCAGGGCCTTATGCCATTATCAAATCCTTTGAAAATGTGACATATCAACTGGAAACCCAAGAAGGATATCAACTCCCTAGCTACATCAGAAACATCCACCTGAATAAGTTTTGTATCTGACATCCCAAGGTCAAGTGTACATACTTCAAAAGATCAAAAAATATTAAAAAAAATACAAAAATACAAAAGTTTCCTTGGTGAAAACTTGGCAAACAAGTTCCTTGGAAACAACAAAAAAAATGAAAAAGAGAAACAAAATTTCCCTCTAGTCAAAACCTGGCAAACAGGCGCTATTGGGTAGGTACTTTGGTGAAAACCTAGCAAACAGGCGCAAAGTATTAAAATCCCACTTTTCCATCAGTGAACTCAAAAGATCAACTTTCATTCACCAACGCATATAGTAGAGCATGCCAAGGAAAACCCAAGAAGGTAAAATCCTCATAAATATCCATGCCTATCCTTGACCTATACTAGTTTACCAAACTAGGGACAAAATTAATGTCCTAAAAAATCTCAAAAACATCCAAACAATGTCCTAAAAAAAATTTCAAAAACATCCAATAAAGTTCTAAAAAATTTCATAACAGAGCATAAAATGCAGAAAAAATCTCAAACAAATCCAAACAATGTCCTAAACAAATCTCAAAAATATCCAATAAAGTTTAGAAAAAATCCTTTAAAATAGAAAATTGTCTCGAAAAATGATAAAAAAACATCATAAAAGATCTTGAAATAATCCAAAAAAAATGAAAAACATTAAAAACATTCATCGAGTGTGACCATGTTTGGGGTGTATGTGATAAGGGCCTTCACATATTTGATACGCCACATATACCTCAACTCCAAAAATATGAACCCTACAATGGACCAAAAAAATCAAAACATATCAAAATCCTTACAATAAAATCACCTTTGTCGCAACAAGAAGAAAGTGACATCAAACATATAAACTCGTATCAAAATAATGAGCTTCATAAATCAACAATGGACTCATATGATTTGTCTTTATAAATAATCCAATCTGTCAATCGGTCAAATCAATTAATCAATTGATTGTCTTATACGGTGATATATACACTTGAAACCAAACAAATCAATCTTATAGGAGTAGTCCATTTCTAAAACTAGACATATCCAAATCCACATCAATCCAAACAATGATTAGTAAGGCTATTGACCAATGAGCAGTGAGAGTAGCCATGATGGATCATAGTCTTGTTTTCTTTATTTGATATTTGTGGAGTGTTTTGATGAAGTTCTAGGGAAATTATGCCTAGAGTGTTTGTGATAAGACCCTTCACATATCTATCAATTATCCAATTGCAACGTACATTTCAAATGGATGAATTTCATTGTGATATGCCATACTTACCTCGAATCCAAGCATAAGAACTCTAGGATGGAGAAAAACATTCCATATTGGTTATTTTCTTATTTAAATAAAGAACATAGCGGTATCTAGATGGTCAATATGATCTGGGTTCATTCATATCTCTTTCTTTTCAAATAAGGTGTGATGAAGATATTGTTGAAAATATTCGACAGCAACTCAAATTCATCACCTATATTGATTGCAACTAATTCATTATTCTTACTAACATTCTTCTAACTAATTCAATCAGTCCAGGGTCACGTACTAAAATATATCATTCATTATAGGTCTTTCATACAAGGTAAATCTGTTTGCATAAGAAAAACACAAAAACATAAGGATGCATAAATCATACATCATCGTATCATAATCATCTCATATATCACCATTGCATCATATAATCAAGTGTATATAAACAACATCATCATAAGGTTATGACATCATCATTACATAATAGAAACCATTGTTGGACCCTTGGTATTTGGTCTTTGATTGTTGTCATTGATGTGAATAATACATCCATGCAATTAT
The DNA here is from genome assembly GCA_027943335.1 of Chamaecyparis obtusa. NCBI lineage: Eukaryota > Viridiplantae > Streptophyta > Pinopsida > Cupressales > Cupressaceae > Chamaecyparis > Chamaecyparis obtusa. The sequence goes on from BSBK01000606.1 coordinate 2,372,094, forward strand.
AATGGACATATGGTATGGTTAAAATCATGAAATTATCTTATTTTATGTCCTTCAATATTGTTTAAACCATATCCAAGATATAAACTTAAGTGTTATACAGTTAACACTTAATGTTCGCATTGGTTAAGAAAATAGTTATAAACAAATAGTTTTGGTCTATGTGAAAGTCGATAGGCTTAGTTATCCGATAGACCCCAAAAATAATACCTTTTTTGAATGGGTATTGAATTAGATAAAATGGGTCTTTATTATTTTTTGTATATCATATGTATGGAAAGAGAAAAGGTATTTTTTATCATAAGCAGTTACAAAAATTCTATGACAGTTTTATCAGTTTTGGTCTAATTGAAGGTTGGGGTATGTAACTTCCTCAAAAATATCAAAAATTTTTGTTTTATAAGTAGGGGATACAATCCTCTACAATATTGTATAGGTGGTTTGGACAGAAGTTGCTAGATTTGTGTCGAATTCTCTGTAGACCGATTAGCTCACAAACAAATTTTAAACAACAAAGAAGACGATAATGCTTTATGTTTCTATTTTGTCATTTGTGAATTGATTTTCATTGAAGAATTTTATCAGAGATAGAAGAATAGATATATATTTCTTTTTGAGTCATTCACATCAGTATTTGATTAGGTCTTTTAATGGAAAAAGAAAACATATTTGGGTACTTGATGTTTTGAAGAGAAACAAGGGTTTATCATTTCAAGAAAGTTGATAGTTTGAAAGACATTAACTCAAGTCATGTTCTTTCATTCAAATATGTTGTTTTAAGTTTGATTATAATTTTTATAATTTGATATATTTATTATAAGAAGGATTGTATTCTTTGGTGAAATTTATTGATGTAAAAGAATCAGTAAGAGAGAAGAAGAGAAGTATATCCTATATTATGATTTTAACAAGTTGAAATCAGTGATTCATGGTTTGTATTGTAACAGAGTTGATCCTCTTATTTTGTATCTCATTTATTCATTTTGGAAGTTGGTGCTTCTTGTATTCTTGAAGTTGTTTCTTCAGGTGTAAGGGATTGGTGTTCCTTGAAATCAGTGTTTCAAAAATAGGGTGTTGGTGCTTCCTAGAGTTGTAGCTCTAAAAAATTTTCCCAAGAGGCTAATAAAGGTTTAGATTCAAAGTGGTTTTTATCCTAAGGGTTTTTCCACTATAAATATTATGTACCTTTTTCTTCTTGTATATCTTGTTCATTTTTCATAACTTTATGTTATAATTGTAAAAGTTGAAATTATAAAGTTTAAAAGAACAAGCTTTTAGTAACCACTGATTCACCCCCCCCCCCCCCCCCCCGCTCTTAGTGGTGTTTGTATTCAAACAACCATATGATTAGTGCATAAATAATCAACATATAAATGATACAACCATGGCACATAGTAGAAAAAATCATAATCAAGTCATGCATAAGTGCATCATGTCATCACATAGAAATCATCATATAATAAATTTATATAATCATCGTCATAGAATCATCCCATAGAAACACATATCATAAACATGAGAATAAATAAGCATAAAGAAAATTAGAGAATGTCACCAAAAAGGTATATCTCATCAAAAATCAATGTGTCTGAGTACAATGAGAGCTCACAAGCTTAGTCAAGATGTATAAGTGTCTAAATGATACAATAACATAAACAATGTGTCACATGTTTCTACCTCTACCCTCTGATCTAGTGGATCCTAGAGGTGACATAGAGGATTCTACCTTGACATGTCTAGCAAGTGCCTCAGAAGCATTCACATCTTCTTGTGGTGCTTGGGTTGGTTGTTCTACCACTTTGTTGCCTTGTGTCCTTTGGAATCTTGTAGACCTTTGAGAAGATGTGTATCACTCTCAACTCTGAGGAAATAACATTCTCATAGTGTCCATGCCAGTACTCTATCTCTCTCTATGCCTCTTTCCCAAATCCATATTTCATATCGAAGGCCTCCAGAGTGATGAATCCTAAACACTCTCAATAAATTCCCTTACCTCCAATTGAGCCTATCACTCTCTCTTCAATCACGACCATTCTACACTTAGTATCATATACCCTAATATTTGCTACATATAGCCTGCTAGATAGATCTATGACTTGCTCTCTCATAATCCTGACAAGGGCACTCTCTACCTCATCCCCACCAATCTCAGCTCCCTCTACTGGCATGTCGACCTCCAGAGCCTCTCCCTCAACCCAGTAATCCCTTCTACTACTAGTATCACTATCTAAGCCCGAGGATGGACCCACTTCTACTACTCTCATCCTCACCTCCTCCCTCTCCTCCTTGTACTAGGGCATAATCTCTTCAATCCTGCACCTTCCTCACCAACTATGCCTCCTCCTCCTCCTCCTCTCCCTCCTCCTAAGAAATATCTAGTCATCCACCATCACCACCATCTCCACCATCCCCCCTCCATAATCTCCTCCATCTTTACCTTCCTACAATCCCCTACCTTTGCCTCCTTGTCCTCTAGCATATCTTCTTACCCCTTGTTGGGCCACCTTGTCGAGGCCTTCTCATAAAAAATCCTATCAGTTACATTGAAGTATCAGTTAAAGGCACCGACTGTAATACCCCAAAAATGGGCTATAGGTTCATTAACCTCTTAAATCGACAAATCGATCGAAATTGACACAAAAGTCCTAACCTAAGGCACATCTGCACATCAAGTCATCGAAATCCTAATTGATTTTATCATAAATTCTGCATCGAGGAATATTCCTAGCAATATTCCTATTTTATCCTAATTTAATTATCTTTAATTTAATAATTATTGGACAATAAATCAAATTTGCTAAAAATAATCAGTTGAATTCTTATTTAATTAATTAAATTAAATTGTCAAATTTAATAATATAGTTTTGGAATAAAATTTGATTAAAATAATTGATTAACCCATAAATCAGTTATTTTAAATATTATTTCGCAATAAAGCTAATTTATCCTAAAGTTTAATTAATTGAATATTCTGAATATTTAATTAATTAGATTTAATACTACCACTTAATTATTTAATTAGATTTAATTCTATTTATTCCTAATTATATTATTTAATTTTGACAATAAATCAAATCTCCTACGAATAATTGATTAAATATTTATTTAATTGATTAAATCCAAGTTGTCAATATTTAATAATATAGTTTTGAATAAAAGTTTGATTAAAATAATTGATTAACCCACAAATCAGTTATTTTTAAATTTAAAATCAGTTAAGTTGAAGATAAATCACTTTATTTATTTATTTAATTCATGATTATTTGTGCACATTCAAAGAGCAGTTAAACTTTAAATCAGAAAATCAATTCAAGTTGTTATCTTTTCGAAACTCAACATCTATTTTGAGTTCAAAGTTGATCTAAACTTCTGATTTGAGTTAAAAAGTTGTTCTTGCATGATTTTGCATGATTTTATGAGTTATCTATTTCTAATTTCTTGTTAACTCAAAAATCAACCTGAGTTCATCAAGAGTGATTTATGACTTTTTCCATGCACCCTCAAGCCCTGGATTTCTATAAAATCAAGGCTCAGCTCTTTACAAACCATCCACAGAATTTGCATACTTACTCTGGCAAATTGACATCAGAGGAATCATCAAACTTCTTGCAAATCAGCATTTTGTGAGATCAATCTTGTTTTCAATTCATTCTAGTTTCATATTTCATATCATTGTTAGCTTAATTTGCATATCATTTCAATCCATTTAGATTAATTTATTATCAGTTTTTCTCATCTTATTGCATCAAAAATAAAAAATAAATAGATTAATTTGCATTCATATTTTATTGATTTCATCATTTAAATCCTTCGTTTAGGTGTTGCATTGTCACTGATCTCGGTCTAATTTGAGAATACCATACTCGCACCCACTAGAAGGTAGTAAATCACCTGGTTAGCTATATTGTTCTTATTTGCATATTTTGATTTTTGCTAACATCTAATATTTTACTGAAGTGTTGTGTTCATAGCTAGGTACAAAATTCACACACACATTTCTAGCACCCACCATGGGACAACCCACCTTTACATGATGGTTTTGATTTTTTTGGAGCTAAAACCCTAAAGTTTCAAAGATTTAATTTTATCTTCCAAAAGGCTTGGAATTTTGGTCTAAAATATTTTTTTTAGGTTGGAGACATATCAGGAAAGCTTCAATAAAAAATTTGGAATTTTCTGAGATGTTTTGAATTTTTTTTTTTTTAAATCTTGATTTTTCAGAAAAAAATTAATTTCTGACGCAAATCAGTATATTTTTTAGAAATTTTTACATTTTCAAAAATCTCTTTAAATTATATAGGGGGTCCATTCTTTGTGTTTTAAATTTGGATGCAATATAATAGCTCAAATAGTCAATTTACAAAAACCGGTTTGTTTTGGTAAAATGGGTCTCTAGGGCACAAATGAAGAGATTTTTCTAAAAAAATTACATTTTTAGAAATCTCTCTATTTTTTAGCAGGGGTCTATGTTTTTCATTTCTATTTTTGTGGCCAAAATCATATCAAAAAAATTAGATCTTGTTGACTAGGTCAAATGCAACAAAAAAATAAAATTTTGTGATGGGTATGCACTTATTTTTCACATGGTTCAATGAATTATATGAGTTGTCATTTGGGTTAGTTGCCGGTTATTATTGCTCCTAATAATTGATTTTCAGATCTAACCCTAGGTTTTTCATAAGTTGAATATACGTTACATATCTTGTTTGCTTGTTTTCTTGTCGAAGAGTTTGTGGCTTGCTTGTGCGGGATTGCTTAACAAAGCTAAAAATCAAGTAAAATCTACTAAGTGCATTGTGAGGGAATTCAGGTATTCTACTACATCTAAAAATATTTCAATTTGGATATAAAATGAAAATCTCATGTGTCTAGTCTGAGTGCCTTTCCTGCTTTCATAAATCATACTTCAATTTTTGGGCTATAAAATGAACATAGATTTGCTTTTTGCATATCTGTTACACATAGTAAATAGGCCCTATGAACACTATTTGTGGATGATCTTGAGAGATTGAGCTTATTTCACTTTTTTATTCATGTGAAGCTCCTCTTGATGAAGGATCCCCTTGTAGGTAGGGAAGGTACTGAGAAAGTCTCACGTTCTACTAGATTCATGTGTCTTCAACTTTTGATTGATACATTCTCTCTTTGGAGAGGTTGATAGATCATAAGCGATTGACGTCATAGATCTTTGTGAGATAATTTTGGTCTTAGCGTGTTAGATTAATCTATCTATTTTGTCTTTGTGAAGTGAAGAGGTTAGGGGATTATGCTCTACTTCCTTTTTGGATAGTACCAGAAACCCAGATCCTTGAATCTGATCTAGTCCCCTTGTGGTATCTTTTGTGAGTCACGTTTAGAGAGGGTTAACCATAGTGGACATTCCCTTAATTGGTTCAGCCACATGGATGGAACCTCAAGCGGTAATAGCTATTTTTGTCATGGTAGCAGTAGCCGCTATATAAATATCCTTGTGGAGGAAATCTTCACAGGTGTGGTCTCTTGTTGGGATGTCAAATCTCCCTAGCAGCTCCTGATTGATTAATTTTTCAAACTGTATCAAAACCCTGGTGCGCCTGGATTGGAGTTCACCCTCTTGAGATCATAAAAGTTGCAAAGTCAAACCATTACTACAAACCCTAGTGAGGCCAAATTTTTTTAATTTTTCTAGGAATATGTGCGTTATTGAAAAACTTTTTGGAACATACACAATTAGCACTTCTAGGAATTAGCACAATAAGTCACTATTGCTTGTTCATGCACAAGGTTTCTTTTTCCCTTGTTCATTATTTCTAGATGATTGCTTACTTCCCTTGCTTGCTATTTTGCGTGCTTGATATCTTCTTGGTTACTTGAGACAAACTTTTACACAGATCTTCAAAAATTGGACAGAAAAATTTGCAAACAAACTGGTACTGAAAATTGAAAAATTGCAAATCTAAAGCAAAAATCCTTTCTGGTGTCAAAAGTCATCCTAAAATTTCAAAACTCATATCAAAGCCAAAATCAAAGTTGTCAGAGATTGGTCAAATTTGTCAGAAATCCAATTTTTACAGCCTATTTCCAAATTTTGTCAAAATAGCGAACTGATTCTTGTCATTTCTAGTCATCCTTGGTCGGTCTGGGTCAAATCTTAGGTGCTATGACATGTTGCTCAACATCCAAATGAACTTAAATAGTATCAAGTTGCACAAAATTACTCTTGGTCTTCTTTCTTCCACATCTCTCATGTCTTCCTAGTCTCCCATTTCCATCCTTTCTATTCTTCCTAAACTCTTCACGTCTTCTTGATTCTTTTCCTCTTATTATCTAGTCTTCTTTCTTCTATTCATCTCTTCTTTCACTTCCATGCTTGATTCCTCCTCTTCCATAACCATGAATTTTAGTTATCTTGTTATGGAACCTCTCTTGAAAATGGATGATCTCAAACTCATTGCTCAATTCGAAGAGTATTATTCCAAAAATCCCATGAGTGATAAATTTATGATGAAAATAAAGGAAAAATTGATTGAATCAAACACCTTTTCTAGGATCATATGCATGGTCATGTCATGACCTTCTTCTTCCAAACATCTTTCATATTCTAAGTCTTCTCATCATTCCTCATCATCCACATCTTCTTCCTCTGCTAGGTCTTCACCTTCCTCTTCTCCACAATCTCGCTTCTCTTCTACTTCTCCCAAGAGTCTTACTCCTCATCTCAAGACATACCATGTTGAGCAACGTGACAACCCTTATGATACCTCTTCCACGAAGAGTGACACCCATCTTTGAAGACTTTGATGACTATGATGATGGATAATGTAATGATACCTATGACACCTCTATTCCTAAGAGTCCTCCTCATCGTGTGCTCATGCTTACTAGAAATGGGATGTCACATTGGATAGATCGTGATGGTGATCCATATGATTCTGATTTTGAAAGAGACTTTGATGATTTCTATGCACAATACCTAGATGATCCATCTATTTTACTTGAGGAAGAGAAAGCTTACCGCACTGATTATAAATGTCAATACTATAAGGATATCTCATCTAAGAACTCTCATGCTGAAAATAAATATTACACTCTCAAGAAAGATCATGTTAATGTTGAACCTTTGTCTTGTGATGGTTCCCTTCCATCCCCTACTTCCTCCAATACCCATACATTTCCTAAAGCTTCCAAGCCTATCAAATCTTTCAAGAGTCCTTCATCCACCAAAGGTCCTAATACTTTTCATGTGGTTTCCTATAGTTATCCTCAAGGACTACATTTTAAAGATAATCAAGCTAACCTTCACTTGGCTACAAATACTTTCAATAATGCTACTATTGCCCAAAAATTCCTTATTTTTCATTTTCGGCCACAGCCCTGTTTTACCAAGTGAAACGCTCAAAGTGTCAAAAACCCAGTGTGTTTTCAACCTCCTCTCTGCAGTCTCGAGATGTTTACTACTTTTTGTCCAAAAATGTAGTGTGTTTTCGACCTCTCGGCTCTGAAAGTTTGGTGTGTTTTTGGCCTTTTCTCAAAAACCCTCTGTGTTTTCGACACCCTCTATGTTTTCGACCCCTTCCTCACTTTACACTTCTCTGGCATCTACATTTTTCCTAAGCACGCAAATCCGATGTGGCAAGTCCTAGTGCCTAAGGCTGTACCAGTGCAGAAGATCCAATAGTTGTCGCATGATCGCATGGGATCTTCCGATCCCATGAGATCACGCGACAACTGTTGATGTAGTCGGCAGGGGATCGGCAGTCAAGATAAGCGGTGAACGGTCATCAGCTAACCGCCTATGGTTGTGGGGGAAGCATCATGCGGTTGGTTGCACGATCGCATGTGGCCCCTTGACCGCATGCGACCATGCGACAGGTGGTCTGTAGGGTTCATCCAACGGTCGGTGACTAACCCCATGCGGTTTGTCACATAATCACATGGGCTCTTCCGAGCCCATGCGACCATGCGATGAGCTGTTAGCAGTTTCGGTGGGTCTGATTCTTTCAGCAGGGTGGCGGTCGGCAGCGGTTTGGTGGTTAGCATCATGTGGTTTGTCGCATGATCACATGGGCTCTCCTAAGCCCATGCGACCATGCGATGAACCGTTAGCCATTTCTATAGCGGTGGTTCATGGTTGTGCAGTTGGAGGTGGGGCCCAAAGTTTCTAAGCATTGGCGCAAGAGCGAGGAGATCTGATGGTGGTCATATGATCTCATGAGACCTTCTGATCCCATGCGATCATGCGACAACTATTAGATGAGAATCTTGTGGTCGCGGTGGGTCCTGTGCCAGGGGTGCCGAGGTGTTTGCTGGGTAGCAGCCGGGATGAATGAGGGTGTGCCACATGGCAGATCTTGTGGGCTCGAGCGTTTGTGGAAAGTGGCTATTTTCTAAAGCTTTTCGCATGATCTCATGCAACCGCTGACCTTTCAGGGCCATGTGGTCAGCTTCTATTGGGCCACATGGTGAGGTTTTGGCAAGTATGTTATCTGGTGGGTCTCGAGCGATGCTTATGTGGTGGTCAGACTGAATGGGGGAGTGCCACATGGCAGTTCTGGGCTCGAGGTTGGTAAATCTTTGCGCGGTTGATGGTTTTCACGTAGTCACTGAAGGAACCTGGGGTTAAGAAAAGGATAGCGTGACTTGGCGAATATGGGGAAGTAAACCCGAGATGGGCCCAGGGTTAAGATATATCTAGTGACTCAGCGAATAAAGGATATCACACATTCGCCAGACTTAACCGAGGTCAGCTAAAGTATTAAATGATTCCATGACTAAAAAGAGATTGGAACCTGAGGTAAATGTTGAGTTAGTTTTGCAGTGCGATCGTAAGCCCGAGCATTTGTTAAAGCGGAGGTGGGTTTTCTAAGGGTTGTTGCATGATCTCATGCGGCCTTCCTAGCTACATGCGATCATGCGACCGCTGATTTTTCAAGGCATGTGGTCAGTTTCAGTTGGACCACATGGCAAAGGCTCGACAGGTGGCAGATTTTTTGGGCTCGAGGTATCATTTTGTGGCGAAGAGCGACAGTTTTAAAAAATTGTCGCATGATCGCATGAAGGCCTTTCGGCTCATGCGATCATGCGACCATGGCTTTTTTAAGGTGATGTAGCCTATTTTGGCGGGCTTTCTTCTGAGGACTTTTTTGCAACTACAGGTAGCTGAGGATTTGATGTTGCAGGACACGCACAGTTATGAGGAGATGATGAAGGGGTGCGGGCGGTCGTCAGGGGTCATTTCTTGTCTCTGCATAGGATCATATTTTGAACTTTCATGGCAGCATGGGCTTGTAGGGAGGTTGTTGAATCTAGGCCTTTGTGTCTGCAGGTTGATTGCGATATAGGGCATGGGCACGCAGCAGAGTATCTAATTGGCTATGACTTTGCAGAGAGGCATTTATGATCAGAGGTGACTTATTTTAGGGATGATTTTTATAATGTAAATTTATGTAGCCCTAAAAGTTTTTTGTTTTTTTTAATTCCTGCGTGCGTGCAGAGAGTGTATATAGTGTTTTTTGGAGCCAGTAGTGGAGAGAATTGACATTTTGTAAAAAGAAAGGCTCTTTCTTGGGAACCTATCTGTGGCATTTTTCTTTCCCTCTGGTTTTCCACATTCTATAAATTCCCATTGATAATACAGACATTGCAAAGTATTCTGTGACATGTTTTCCTGTCCTCATGCTTTCCTGTTTGGCTTATCTCTTATTGGATTGAGTTTATGAATGCTTTCAGTGATATCTTAGTTTCCCTGATTCCTTTTAATTTCTATAGCTGTGTGTGTTATTATGTTTGATCTGATTTAGATGTTTTGTGGTTATATTTCAACCCCTAACAGTCTTGTCTCAATCCTGCACTGAGCTATAGGAGTGAATGTCTGTTTACAGGTTATGGATTGATGTCTAAATCTTGAGAGCCTTGTTGTTGTGAAAGAATCTTTCTCTTTCCTTGAACAACCTCTTTTGTTTGCAGACCCTTCCATGAAACACTCATGCAAGCCTATTCAGCAAGTTGTAATCTCCTAGACCTATTTCTGTCACTGGTTTCATCCCTCTATACTGAGATCCAAACCCTAGTTTCGGTGCATCACCTAGTAGGATAGATTTGCTTTCAGTCATTTCTTTTCATGCATTCCTTCTATCCCTTTTCCCTCAGAGTTTAATTTCATGTTAAGAGAAAATCTGGGTGACTATCTAAGAGGAACCAACCTAGAACCTGGAGGTCTCATCTCGGTTAGCAAAAGGTCCCACAACCTTGAGATGATTCTCTTGTTATACTGGATTATCAAGACTACGAGAGCTTGAGATCTAAGGTGCAAATTCAGTGTATAACAGCTACACCTAAAGAGCCTAAGCCTTTATACACTATAATGCCTACTTCATCTAGTCCTTCACCATCTCTTCCAAAGTCTTCCATGCAATCCCAACATGCTTCCTTGTCCTTAGAAGTGGCTCCATGTCAAGAGGACTCCAAAAATGATAAAGAAAAGAACATAAAGAAAGATCAAGATCAAGAAACCTCCATGTCATCCATTCCTTTTCATGATGTCTCTTATCCATTCCATGGTTCTTTTGATCCCATGCACCCTTTCTCATTCATTCCACCCTGTCTTAAGTCTTCTCCTAAGTAAGATCACGCTACTACTTACACCATTGAGCTTATTGACAATCAAAATAACTTTACTACACTTGCACTTTCCAAAGATGATACTTCCATTAAGGTTGGTAAAAATGGTGTTTTTACTTCCAATGTTAAGCCTATTGAAAATCAAAAGAAAAATTATGTGCTTGTGCTATCCAAAGATCCTTTTCAAGATCAAAGTCTTCCATATTCATATTCTACCACTCCATATTCGTTTCCACTTTCTACTCTTCCTAAGTCTTAAATTTGCATAGGTGCTTTAGGTCCTTATTCTTAAATTGACCTCCATTGTCAGTAATGATCTCAGAAGGCACTCCAAATTGGCAAATGATATGATTCAAGATGAACAAAGAAATGGTCCTTCCTGAAGCAACAGAAAGTGGTACAGCCTCCACCCATTTTGTGAAGTAGTCAGTGGCAGTAATAATGAACTTGTGTCCACCTGATGAGTTGGGATGAATCTGCCCAACCAGATCAAAGGCCCAACGCTGAAATGGCTAATGAGAAACAGAAGGAATCAGCTCCCTACCTGGAGCATGAATCAGGTTGCCATGTTTCTGACATTTTTCACATGACTTAGCAAAGGTGACTGCGTCTATCTGCATTGTGGGCCAATAATATCCCACCCTACGCAACCTTCCGGCCATGGCAAGACCATTAGAATGTCCACCACAAATGCCCTCGTGGATGTCAGCTAACGCTTGGTTGGATTCCTCCTTTTCCAAGCACCTAAGGAGCGTCCCATCTAAACCCCTCCTATATAAATCACCAAAGATGAGGGTGTGGCGAGAGGTGTTATGGATGAGGTTTCAGCATTCAGAGTGGGTGAATGTGTCGGGGATGATGCCATCACAAAGATATGAATAGATAGCACCATATCGGGAAGACTCGTGTGTGATAATGGCACAAATGACATGGCTTTCATACGAGTCAAAGATGGGATGGTGTAGCTCTTCCACCAGGAATTCAAATCTGGATTCATGTGTCTCCAACTGAAGAAGTGAAGCTAATGTGGCCATGGCATTTGTAGCTTTGTTCTCTGCCCTAGGGATTTGTTGAAACATCACAAAGGTGAAATAGCATCTCAAAGAATCAACCATCTTTTTATAGGGTATCAATTTGTCATCCTTGGTCTGATACTCTTCATTGACTTGGTTGATGATTAACTGGGAATCCCCAAAGACATGTAATTTTGTGATGTTCCATTCTATAGCCATTCTCAAGCCATTAGTTAAAGCTTCATATTCTGCAATATTATTGGTACATGGGAATAATAGTTTGTAAGACTTCAGAATGTTGTACCCATGTGGAGAAACAAATAACACTCTAGCACCTGATCCATTTTGCATGCAGGAACCATCAAAGAACATTGTCCAAGTGCGAGTAGTCGTATACAAGATGTGTTCATCTGGGAATTCCACTTGGACTGGCATACTATCCTAGATTGGAAAATCAGCTAATTGGTTGGCAATAGCTTGTCCTTTTATTGCCTTCCTTTCAACGTACTCTACGTCAAATTTAGTTAGGACCATCATCCATTTAGCGAGTCTACCCGTCAGGGCAGCCTTACTAAGCAAGTATTTGAGGGGATCAATTTTGGCAACCAAATGTATGGTATGAGCAAGCATGTAGTGGCGCAACTTTTGAGCACCACCACCAGACAAGACTTCTCAATATTATTGTAATTGACCTCATAGGAGACTAGAGTACGGCTGATATAGTAGATGGCCCATTCTTTCCCAGTATCATCTGATTGAGCCAATAATGCCCCCAGGGAGGTGTCTATAGCTGAAATATATAGGATCAATGGTTTTCCTGGAATAGGAGGCATTAGGATCGAAGGATTGGCCAAGTATTGTTTGATCTGATCTAGGCTCTTTTGACAATCCTCGTTCCAAACACAAGAAGCACCCTTATGCAATGTCTTGTTGAAGGGTTGCGCTCTATCTGCAAGCTGAGAAATAAACCTCCTAATTGATTGAAGATGTCCCTGAAGACATCTCATTTGGCTGATATTTCAAGGAGGTGGCATATCTAGGATTGCTTGGACCTTTTCGGGGTCAACCTCAATACCTTTTGCTGATATTATGAATCCTAAAAGTTTTCCTGAGGTGACGCCAAATGTGCACTTCTTTGGATTCAATCTGAGTTGAAATTGTTCCATACGATCTAGAATTACTTCCAGATCATTGAGGTGTGTGTCCCTTTTTCTTGATTTTTCCAGGGTATCATCCACATAATCTTCCATATTTTTGTGCATCATATCATGAAAGATAGTCGTCATAGCTCTTTGGTAGGTTGCTCCTACATTCTTTAACCCGAATGGCATGACGTTCTAGTAATAGGTTCCCCATGCACATGTGAATGCTATTTTTTCTTGGTCTTCAGGAGCTATTTTGATTTGATTATACCCTGAGAAACCATCCATTAGAGAGTATATGTCATAGCCCGCCGTCATGTCCACTATCATGTCAATGTTTGGAAGTGGAAAATCATCCTTTGGGCATGCTTTGTTTAAATCTCTAAAATCTGTGCAGACACGAATGGACCCATCATGTTTGGAGATAGGTACTATGTTTGAGATCCATTTTACATAATCGATGGCTCTAATAAATCCAGCTCTCAAAAGTTTTTCTAATTCTCCTTTGACAAGTAGAGCTACATGTGGATGCATTTTTCTTAATCTCTGTTTTACTGGCTTGACTCCTGGAGCTATGGATAAGTGATGCATTATGAGATTCGTGTCAAGCCCTGGCATGTCTGAGTAGGTCCATGCAAAAAAAAAAAAAAAATTCTGTAAAAACTATACATATGCCTTGGTCTCTTCCTCTGATAAAGACTGAGCAAGATGGACTATCTGAGGATTTTCTTCTGTGTTTAAATTGACCGGCTTTGTTGGTTCAATCAATATTGATGATCTATCCTAGAAATAACTCGGCAAGTTATTAAGTACCCCATCCTTAGGTGCCTCAAAGAGGTTTTCACCTTCGGATGCGTCATTTCTTTTTACTATTTTTGGTTCTGACACCGCCACAAAGTGGTTTTCGCCATCAGACCTATTTTTCTTTTTCTCTTTTATTTTGAGACTGAGGTACTTAATATCAGGCTCTGTCATGCTGGTTGTTGATTCACTGGTGGAAGAAGCCACGGGTTCAAGAGCATTCAGATAGCAGGCAATTTCATAATCATTGTGGAAGGTGAGGAATGTGGGCTCTTGATGGCGCTGAGACCAGTCAATTAGGTCAAAGTGAACAAGTGGTAAGATCGATGACTGGTTCAATGTTGTTTATGCGAAAGGTGTCATCTCTGGTGACCATATAATCAGAGTTCATCAAGTCTTCTCCTAAGATACCCAAATTAGGGCTCATCCTATCAAATGAAGTGTCATCCACTAAGGCAATTTGAGGAGGGCAATCCTCTAGTCTGACACTAGGATCATTAGTCGCATCGGGTTGGGTACTATAGGCATGGATAATATCCACGTCCAGATCAATTGTTGCATCTGAAAGTGAATCCCATTCATATTCATGGGAGTCTGTCTCTGAGTCATCATTTAGGCCTCATGATGTAGAAGCCTCAAGGTTAGGAAGGGTTTCCCCCTCTCTAGTGCTAGTGTTGGTACTATCCGTCGCAGCTAGGACAGTAACACTTTTCTTTGTCGATCTAGCAGTCACACAGTCACTATCCATCACAGCTGGGATAGTAGGACTATCGAGCATCAAATCTGTGGAATCTCCCCAAAGGAGATTCATTGAGGGTACCCAATCATCAGACACATCTTGTTGATTGGAAAGATCAGGCGTATAATCTGCATCACTGTCACTGTCTGTCGCAGCTGGGATAGGGACACCTTTCTTCTTCTTATTCTCAAAACCTAAGCCAACCGTGGGCTTATTCTTTCATCCAAAAAGAGTGTGATCAAGAGGCTCAGCTTTAGCATCCAGCCTATGACTAAGGGGACCATATCCCGGATATCCCATATTTTTAACCAGTGTATACCCTTTCCCATAAGTTTCAGGTGAAGGAGCAAAATTCTTGTTATGTTTGTATTTCCCTTCGTGATAGATCCAGTTCCTGACAGCAACTTCCTCTTTCTCTTCTTGAATGGGGACCGAAGACTCAACAAATTTCCCAAATAATGTCATTGTTGATGACGAAGGTTTTGTACTTGGTGATGGTCTCCCATAAGACCTAGGAGAGATTGGCATGTTTGTAAAAGAATCAATCTTATAATCTCCCATCCCAAGATCCATGGTCTTGAATTTCTGCTTGCATTGTTCAAGTGAACTACTAGGACTGTCAGCTTCCCTATTCAAAGGCACATGTGATCCCACAGAAATGTTATTAACTGATAAAGCACTATCTCCAGGGATGCAAATTTCTACATCGTTATGGGGAAACTTAACACACTGGTGATATGTTGATGGGACTGCTTGCATTTCGTGAATCCATGGCCTACCTAACAAAATGTTTTAGGCTAGAGGTCCAACATCAACAATTTGGAATAATATATCTTTTTCTACGGGACCAATGCGAATAGGCAAAACAGCCAATCCCTTAGAACTTCTTTCTGCTTCGTCATATGCTTTGATTGTGATCCTTTTCTTTGTGTCAATGACATTCTCAGAATATCCTAGAGCTAGCAGCAAACTCAGGGTACAAATATTGAGCCCCGCACCCCCATCTATCAGTACACGCCTAACACGGGTTTTATGAATCATGACTTCAATGTGTAAGGCCAAGTTATGTGGGTGACTGATGGATTTGTCATCTTCTTCAGAGAAGGTGAGGTAATGACGGCTAGCCAAATGGTTGACCATGTTTTGGAATTGGTCAATATCTAAGTTGTTAGGGACATTGGCTGCTCACAAAGCATCCTCAAGGACGCGCTTGTGCTTAGGAGATAATTCTAAAAGCTCAAAAATGGATATCTGCGCGGGTGTACATTGTAGCTGGTCAATAAGATTATAATTGGAATCAGGACCAACGGCAGACTTGGGAGGAGCACCTTTGGACACGGGCTACTTAGACTTGCTAGTGCTAGGACCTCTAATGATAATGGGTGCTTGGGCCTGCCCCCTAGTGACAGCATTGAGGGACTGGGGCATTCTTTGTGAGTGAGGGCCTCTTATCACCACAGCGGGTCTTTCATCAGTCATAGGAGTTGAGTCCACATTATGTCCATAGGAATCTTTCCCTCTCATCATGTTGACACTATCATCCACAACTTCAAGCATGTTAATGACGTTCTCTGCATTTGCGTAGGTGTAGTTGATAGCCGCCTTGCCATTCTTATTGCTAGAATTCTCTCCTTTTTCATATTTAGGCAAGGGCTCTTTAAAGGCTTTATGGTCTGCATTAGTGGTTAACCCATCCACTTGTAATTGTCCTTTTTCAATAAGGTCTTGGACAAGATGCTTGAGTTTAAAACAATTTTCTATGTCGTGTCCAATCCCATTATGGAAAATGCAAAAAGCCTTAGCATCCCACCAATGAGGTAAAGGATCTGGTATTCGATGTTTTGTAGGATCCTGTGGGTGCGCCAAATTATGAGCAACTAGTGTCTTGAAAACATCTGCATAAGATTCTCCCAATTTAGTAAATTATCTTTTCTCCATTTTAGATCTCCTTTGATACTTAGGTTTGTCTTGTTGTGTTGAAGACGTTTGCAGCTTCATAGCTTGAACTACATGAGAGAGGTTAAGAACTCCTTCATTTTTTACTTGGGATGAGTCAACAACTCCGTCATTGACCACTTGCTTGTTTTTGTTCCAATAGGAGTTCTTTTTGTCCTTGTTACCATTAGTATTGTTATTTTGGCTATTGTTGTTATTTGTTGGTTTAGCCAAAATTCCTTATTCTTTTAGGACATCCTCAATGCGACATGCCACCTCTACCATAGTATCAAAGGAATTAAATGGGATTTTCTTGACTTCATATCTGAGTTCTGGTATTAGATTGCTCACAATGATATCAATTCTCTCCTCTTCAGGGATTGTCCTTGGGTATTTCGAACACAATCGCCTCCATCGTTGTAAAAATGTGACAAAAGATTCCCCTTGATTTTGTTTAAGTTTACACAAATCAAGCATTGTGACTGACCTCGATAAGTTGTAAGCAAAATGCTGAACAAATCTTTGGACAAGTTCTTTAAATGTCTTTACTGGAGGGGAAAGGTTGGTGAACCACTCCATGGCTTGACCTTTTAAACTCCTTGGGAATAATCTCAGCAAGTAGGAGTCTTCATGGTGAAAGGAAAAGCTCATTATGTAGAACTGTCGAACATGGTCGTGAGGGTCACCAGTGCCATCATATTTGTCGTATGTTGGAAATTCAACTTTCTTAGGGAATTCTACCATCACCACACTTTTGTCAATGGGGTTAGGACATATGGAGTCCAAATAAAATGTGCTCTTGGGAGCCTTCATCCTGTCTATATCTTTTTGCATTTGTAAGATCACCTCATCAGTTGAAGGATTCTGTTTCTTGATCTTTTGGTGAACATCAAAATTATATGGAACTTTAGCACCTTTGTTGATAAGACTCTCCAAGAATTGGTCTTTGTTTTGTTCCACATATTGCTCCACATAGGCTTGAAAGGATGGTTCTTGTTGCATAGTCATGAAGTCCATATGATCAAATTTAGCATAACTGCCTCCATGTTGGGAGCCATGATGTGCTCGTTGGGAGGGTTGCTTTGAATGTCTATGAGACGACTGTCTCCTATGATGGTCATATCTTGAAGCCCTTCTTCCTCTAGGACTTGGGGATCGTGAGGGTGTCTTTGATCTTCTTCGAGGGCTAGGGGAGAGGTAGATGGGGGTGAGTTGGTCCCACTATTGGCTCCCCTTCTGTTAAATCAGCTTTGGAGTTGTTGTGCATAGAGTCTATCTTCTTCTTCTTGGGAAACTCTTTTCTATATATCCAACAATGCACGTTCCTCTTCCTCTAATTGTCTGAATTTTTCTTTTTTAGAATCCTGTTCATCTAAGTAGGCTTGCTTCTCTCTCTCAATGCTTCTCAATCGTGTATTTGCATATCGAGAGGTGTCTTTAAGTGGGGAGGTTTGTCTCGAATGCCTCATTGCATTAGCTACATTGATGTGGTGATCACTAGATTCATTGTTTTGGTCTTTGTGTTGTGACCCTGAATCTGAGTGAGCTTGCTTATGCTGTCTTTCAGCTCATTGATGAGCATCAAAATACCTCATGTTGTTAGGAGGTGACTCGGGTGGACTAGCATGAGAAGAACCACCATACTCTCTTCTGTGTCGTTGGAAGATATCCTCAAGAGTTTGATTCATGGCTTCTCTTTGTTGTCAGGTGAAAGTGTAACTCATGTCCATACTTGATGAAAGTGGTACAAAAGAGGTGCTCACTTCACTAGGATTAGCTCCCGGATTAAAACAAACCTCAGATTCACTCTTAGGAGATTGGTCAAAAAGGGGTCCTTTTCCCTTAGGTTGTCGATGAGTTTTGATGGGTGGTAACTGGCTAAAGGCAACAGGGGGTCGCTTCCCTTGATTAACTTGGTACCTTTTTGTAACTGACATGAAAGAGAGATACTCTCAATGATAAGTTGACCTTTCAAAGTGTCAACACCAAACTAGGATAATCGAAGTCCTCTATTGTCCAAAGAGAAATGAAAAGAAAAAAAGGGCTTTACCAACACTGTCAAAGAGGTGCTTCAAATCAAAGGGTGACTACCCTTGCACTTTTGAATCAGGAGGTTGGACTATGCCAAAAGATAATTGAAATTGAGATGCAACTGAAAGCGATTTGGACAATAAGAGTACTAAAATCTTCCCAAAATGTAGCTAACAATTTTAAAGATGAACCTTGGCACCAAGAATGGCTTTCTAACTTGACAATTATTCCAAAGTGATTTCGTAAATCAAATGATGCTATCCCGGAGGACTAAAAACTAGAAATTTGGAGTTAAGACAGGTCTCAAACGTCAGGGTGAGAAGCCTGCTCTAAGACCTAGCCTGATTGACAGCAACTGAAACTGACCAAAATTTAAGCACGGCAAAAATAAACCAGGCGATATACTCCAGGCTACTGGGGTGATAAACCTATACCCACGCAATACTTCGCTCGAAGCCAGGCGATACTTCTTAATACTGGCGGGCGATATACTCCAGGCAGGTCAGGCGATAGTCCGTCAGGGGTGAACTATCGCACGATATTTCTCTTCAAAGGGGGCGATATTTCTAGCAAGTGCGAAGTATCGCGTGATACTTCACTTTAGAGGGCGCGATACTGTTGTAGATTTGTTTAACTATTGACCAGATTTGTGCAAAATTTGCATTTTTGGGTCTGTTTGGTCAAAATTTCTAGTCTGAGGGTTGATGTTTTTGACTTCAGTCACAATATCAGCAAAATTTGGGTAGGTTTGCAAATAGTAAGGGATCAAAACATGGTCTTAAACACTTGAAACAAGGGCAAAAGCAACCTTGCCAAGACAAACACTTGTGATATCAGAATTGAAACAACACCCTATGAATGCTACCGATTGTTTGTATGTAAGAATGTTTGCACTGGTATCACACAATCGAAAACACTTCAAGCGAATCTATCCTAGAAAGTCAAGGCTCAATACTTACCAACTTAGCCCACAACTTGATGCCCCCTCACCTCACACCAAGTGGTTACCCACAAGAGATGTTGGCTTTGTCATGGAAATGTCAAATGACACAACCAAAGGGACACATATGGTGAGTATCTTAAGGTGATCTAGGTAAACCACTTGGACCAATCCTTGCACTAAGAAGATAAGCGGCTAAAAGAAGGTGGCTTCTACCTAATGGTTCTTAATAAAGATTTTCGTTCACAACACCCCTCTTGCTCCTCATAAAGGACTAGGACCTTGCGGCGTCAAGAGTACCTTAAGCATTCTTGTTCAATGTTTTCCCCATGGTTGCAATCCCATGAGCTACTCACATCAAACAAAGACAAGTGTTATGTCTATCAAGGTTTTTGGTGTCCTTGATAGCCTTAAGATTATAGTGAGTTGGAATCACTTGCCACCAAGAAAAATGATGACAAGGTTGTCCCCACTTGAGTCGTTCCTCTTGATTGCTCAAGAGCAGGCCTGCTAAAGGACTCCTAAACTAAACAAAAATGGATCAACTCTTGAGGTTCAAGGTTTTTTGATTCACCACAAGGGTGAAGAGCATACTCCCCTATCTCAAAAATCTCTCCCAAACACACCAAGCAAAGAGATTCAATTACTCCCTTGCTTCCAAAACCTTAAGATGGGTCAAGATTTTCTGATTCACCTAAAGGTGAAGAGCATACTTCTCCTACCACCTCAAGATCCCTTTCACAAGGTATTAAGATTCCTAATACAATTAGTGAATGCCACACTTGAAAGGAAAGTAAATAAACAAGAAAGAAATAATTTTTTTTTGTTTTTATGCTTGGGCAGCCCTGCAAAAACTGTTAGTAGCCCTCTTTGACATGCGTTTTTAACAATTTTCAATCAAATGAGAGCACCTACAAACACAACTTGTTAGACCCACAAGGTTAGCCAAATCATAATCCCAATGTAAACATGCAATAAACTGCTAGATTTAAGCTAAAAGATGTGGGTTAGACCTATCTAAACACAGCAAAACAAAACAGCAAGCTAAAATAATCAAATTCGGACAAGAAAACTGAAAACGCAAGTCTCTGCCAGACCAGGCGATATTTCTCAGACTTCACCAGTATCGCACGATACAGTTTCCTATAGTCGGGCGATATTTCTCAGTCGCGCGATATTTCTCACTATGGGCGGGTGATACTTCGCCCGATAACAGGTGATAAACCTCAGTACTGGCGGGTGATTCTTCTTTCGCGTGAAGTTTCGCACCGCTATACAAAGGTATATCGCACGATATTTCTGAGAAGTATCGCGCGATACTCTGAGACTGAAAACCAGAGACTGAAAAATTTTTGAAAAATAATCCGAAAAATGATGAAAATGCAAATGAAAAAGGACAAAGCCTATCTACTCTACCTCACGGTGGGCGCCAGAAATGTACACACTAAAAGATGCACTTCTATGAACCATTACATGCAAGGTTGCTCAAGAATGAGGCCTCATAAAGTGGCTCATAGCTCTCTATGCATGGAGTTGCAAGGGACTATGATGTATTTGCTCTCAGCTAGAGTTACAAGCTTGTGACCTTGCTAGTCAACCACACAATGAGAGATTCAAGTGAAGACAAGGGCAACAATGCCAATATCCTCAAGAATCAAATATGCAATGCAATGCAAGCTATATGATGATGCAAATGTGCAAGCTATGCTATGAAAGTGGAAGTACAAACTAAGCTATGAAATGGAAATAGCAATGGATTACAAATCCTTCCTATTTAGACTATGTGAGTTAAATTTATTGCATAAAAAGGAAATCTACACTAAGAATGCCATTATCATGCAACTATGAAAGCAAATATGAATTAAATGAAATGCAACAAAGGTCTTCAAAGCTTGGATGCAAAAGTGTCTTCAAAGAAAGCTCCAAATGACCTAGAAAACCTGCAGCATAACAATAACATGAAAGAGATGGATATATGCAAATGAAGAAGAGAGCTCTCCTTTTATAAGAAATGCAAAGGAATGGACCATTGAGATTAAGAGGCAAAAAGACTTAATCAGCGGTGGAGCTTGAAAGAGGAGCAATCCATGTGCACACATATCCTCCAATGAGAATGAAGTGTTGACTTTTGAGCCTCATGTGAGACAAAAAGTGCTTTTCTCCTTTTTATAAAATAGGAATAATGCTTTATTTGTGCAAATTAGGATAAGAGGAAAAGGTGGGGATTTTTATTTATTAAAAGGGGAGGAAATATTCCTTTTAATTAAATAAAGACTTAGGATAAATGGTTAGCCCAAGGATAAAAATCCAATATATGATCGAAATTAGGATTTGATCAAGAAATTGATAATGTTGAAAATATTGATTATTCGGGATTGATAAATCAAATAAATGGGGCCCAAAGTTTAGGTGACCATTTTAGGGTGCATACACTTATGTCCCTTCACTTTCCCCTCCTAACTCTCCTAATTCACCATCCATCTTGGGGCCTTACATCCCTCCATCTCCCATCTTTCCTCAAGATCAACATAGATGCATACCCTTGAATCCTTTTCATCCACCCACCCATCTAAACAAGTCATATCCTCCTTCTTCCACAAGTTCCAAGTTCTTTGGAAGTAACTTGAATGTTCAATACAAGAAAAAGAAGCAATACAAGAATCCATCAAAAAGATAAGATCACCATGTCTCCTCTAATCGACATGGAGGCATAAATTCAAAAGAGATATCTAAGAAAAAAATTACAAGACAAGTATGGGTTCCAAAATCCATCATTAAATATATTCTCTCTAGATCATCAAAAAGAAATGAAAAGTCTACGGCTATATGGAATCCAAATTCTCTCTTGAAAGAGTCTGGTGTTGAGCAACAAATGAAGTTGACATTCAAGCTTTCAAAGGCTTCCACTTCATCTTCTTCCAAAAACATTCCTCCATTCTATGTGCCTAAACCGCAACCTCTGCTATCCATTCACCACATTCCTTCACGTATTCCTTCATTCACATTTCCTTCATCCTCTCACCACCCTTCAAGGTGTGTGTTGATGTTGATCTTGCCTTCCTTTCCATCTACCCTTTCACAATCCTTCCATTCATTATCCTTCTACCTTCTATCATTTTTCTTCATTTTCCTATTCCTCCTATCTTCCCACCTCACTCACTTTACATAAAACCTTATCCTCCATTTTTCTCTTCCATCTTCCTTTTCCTATCAACATCTTTGAGCATATCATTTTGAATCCTTGGCATATCATGGTTTATCCTTTTAAGGAGCATTATCTAAAAAGTTTGCCTTCTTCCAAAAAAAATAAAAATAAAAATAAATGAAAAAAAAAATTGAAAATGTGCCTTGGTGGAAACCTAGAAACAGGTGCCTTGGTAGCAAAAGTAAAGAGAAATAAATTTATCCTATGGTGAAAACCACTCCCTTGTGGCACCTTGGATAAGTACCGTGATGAAAACCTGGCAATCAGGCATCATGCATAGTTCTTCTACATATTTCATCCATTCCATCTTCTCTCTTTGATCTTGAAAATGTTGATCTATACACGAACATTTGGCTATCCTGTGAGCTATCTTACAATGATCTTGCTTTCATTCCCTTCCTACTTAGCCTTCATATTTATTTTCCTCCATTCATTATATCCTTTCGCTATCTTTTTCCCATTTGGTCTTGATCTAATAAATAAAAAAGAGTAAAACACGATGCTATGAAGCCTCTTGACATGTCTACTCCTTTGGACTGCATCCTTTCCTTCTTTTGCATTACACTTTTGTGACTTATCCTATGCTAACCTTTCATTGCTTCTCCAAATATCTTTTACATGACAAAAAATTTCCCTAGCTTGGGTACTCTTAAGGAGTTTGCCTTTGAGGATTTCTTCTCTTCATTCTCTTGTCTTCCATCTCTTCTCTTCCACCAGTTTGCTAATCCCTCTTTTTCTCCACCTTGCTAGACATTGGGATTGCACGATATGATCTTGCTTGGGAGTTTGCAATGGAAAAAGAAGCTATCAAATTTGCTAAGAATTGTCAAAAGTGTCAGATACATGGCAACTTAATTCATGCTCCAGGGAGAGATCTAATCCCCTTCACTACATAATGACCTTTTCATCAATGGGCATTTGATCTTATAGGATCCATACATCCTCATTCTTTTAATGGGCGTACTCACATTATTACATCTACAGATTATTTCATGAAATGGGTAGAAGTAGTCCCTTTAACACAAGCAACTGGAAAACAAATATCTATGTTCATCTTGAACTACATCATATGTCGGTATGGTATTCCACATTCTATAGTCACAGATAATGGTGGATAATTTAAGAACAAAGACTTGGATGATTTACGTGCCAAATTCAAGATTACATAAACATTGGTCATCTATCTACTATCCTCAAGGGAATGGAAAAGAAGAGGCTTCAAACAAGAATCTATTAAAAATCTTACACCGTACAGTTAATAAAATAGGAAGAGACTGACATCTCATGATCAATCCAACTCTCTAAGCCTATAGAACATGTATCATAATGCCTACTAGGGCTACACCTTTCACTTTAGTTTATGGGTCTGAAGCGGTACTGCCTATTGAGGTTGAAATCCCATCACTAAGAATCAGAATGCATGGTCTAGTAACTGATGATGACTACAAAGTGTCTAGGTTGCAAGAACTTGAACTACTAGATGAGCGCAGACAAGCCATGTATGATCATCTTAGATTGTATCAAAAAAGAATGTCTAGAAGCTACAACAAGAAAGTTAGACACAGAGAATTTCAGGTTGGCAATCTAGTCTTGAGAGAGAATCCTAAAAATCAATCACATAGAGAGTGCAAGGGGAAGTTTGAACCCAACTGGTTGGGTCTCTTTGTAATCACTACTACTTTTGGCTCTTGTGCCTATCAACACTCAACGATTGAAGGAGAATAGCTTTGAGAACCAATCAACATTCTCCATTTGAAGAAATTATATGCCTAAGGCATTCAATCTATGGTAAAATGTCCTAAAAAAATCTTTAAAATTGGAAAAAGTCTTGAAAAAATGAACATCTTGGTGAAAACCTAGCAATAGGTGCCTTGATGATTCACAAAAAATATCAAAAGTACAAAAAAATTGAAAAAATAAAAATACAAAAAAATGAGAAAAAGAAAAAGTGCCTTGGTGAAAACTTGGAAACAGGCGCCTTGGTAGCAAAAATAGAATCTCTGCCAAGATGGTGAAAACCTGGCAAATGGGCACCACTTGTTTCAAAACACTCCATCTATCAGTGCAATCTTGGTCTTTCCCAGCTTTCAGTCTTGCTTTAGTTTGTACATATCTCTTGGTTTGTTCCCGCATTCTTATTTTCAATAAGTCAATCTGTACACCAACCAGCTAAAGCGTCTGTATCCTATCAATGTTCAAACTTGGGGGCAATCAAAGTCATATCCTATGGCCTCCAATGTATCTTAGACGTATCATATCCAATCAAAGGTCCTTTGAATCTTTATCCGAGTTAGTCAGTCTGTCTCCTCTCCAGAAAGAATTTTGCATCTACAACAACGCAATCAAACATCAAACACAAACTGAAAACAATCTATGCTTTTTACATGCTTTTATCTCCTTGTATGCTTACTGATTCACATTGAGATTTTTGCATATTTTTTTCCCACGAGCTCTTCAATGATGTCCTTTATAGGATTTAGAGAGTGATGACTGGGGGCATAATCTTTTCTTTGTTTTCTTCTTGTATGTGAAAATCTAACAACTTTTGAAATCCTAGATTGAAATGGTGTCCGACTGTAAGAGCCTCTATCTCGAATTGGATGGCCATGCGTACCTCAACCATTGATACCCAAAAAATACAAGGAAGTTTGATCTAACTATTGTCTTTTTTGAGTGAGTTCTTTCTCCTTTTGTGAAATGCAATCTTACCTAAGGATGTGAATGATAAAGGGTCACTACAGGTAATTCACATTGGATTTAGAATGATCTCTTGACTATTTGATGTGTTTGTCTGCAAGGCATATTTAGGTCATCACAACATTTATGTTCTGATGCTTATACAAATTGCTATATCAAAATAGACACGATATTCAGGTCACCCTAGCGCTTATGCCTTGGTGCTTATATCTAATCTGGCATTCCAAAAGCAAAATCAATATTCATATGTATATGGTTGTCTAGCTAGTGGGCATTGTATTGATTCTTGAGCATAAAAATCAATATTCATATGTCTAGGGTTTCATAACTAGTGGGCATTGTATTGATTTATCCAGTTACCTAAAAATTCAATGATGAGAATGACTGACACATGATCAGTGACTAGGTCCTAGGTTTGCATTTCATTCTGCATGTCATTTTGCATTTTGCACTTTGCATGATCTCACAAATTGCTTGAACACTTAAATGATTCTTCAACAATTCTCCTAATCTAAACTTAAACTGAAATGAAGAGCTGAGTCTCATACGAAGGTTCCTCCAATGAAACAACAAGTAGAATCCTTTTTCGGGATCAAAATCAAAATCTGAGATCATTTATATTATTCACTACTTGCATAATCAACCTTCAATCATCAAAGAAATCCAGAATTCAACTTAACTGATTATCTTACATCAAACTATCAAAATTTCAACTTGGTCAACCATGGTCAACTCATGGTTTAACCTAGTCAAACTTGGTCTCCAGGACCTTTAAACGATGTAGAACACATTCTCAAACATGTACAACCACTTCTCAAATCAATTAACATGCTTTTAAACCATTCAATGTTGACTTTTCTTGACAGATTTCAATTTTTATCCTGAAGGGGGCATGGCATTGCACATCATTCAAAGTTTGTAACTCAATTCTATCAATCAATCTTTCCTCAGTAATCAATACAACAACCATGTCTAGTTGTTGATTCATCTAAAGTCCTTGTCGCTTGGGGAAAATCTATTTCAATCTAGTATCCTAAATCTATCTTGTAAATTGTATCAGCTTTTTGTAACTATCGGTTCATTAGCGTCATTTCCTTGGTTCTTCATAATTGATGGGTTCAGGATGTGATACCAATATGATTCATACAAGGACATTGAGGTCTAGAATCGGTCACTCACTTCTTCGCAATTGTAAGGTTCAAAATCAGGCATTTTGACACTTTTTCGTAATCATCGGTTCATTGTTGATATAGCTAGCATCATCTTGATTCCTGGTCATTCTAGGCCTGGGTCGATATCTCTTTTTCCAATCTTTCAATCGGTTTCTGTCTCAAAATCTGTTAATCTTTCAAATCTTTCAAATCAGTTTCATACATCATACACAGACTATTCTTTGAACTATTGCATTTCGCATAGTGATTCAAAGAGGGGCAAAATGTAATACCCCAAAAATGGGCTATAGGTTCATTAACCTCTTAAATCGACAAATCGATAGAAATCGACACAAAATTTCTAACCTAAGGCACATCTGCACATCAAGTCATCGAAATCCTAATTGATTTTATCATAAATTCTGCATCGGGAAATATTCTTAGCAATATTCCCATTTTATCCTAATTTAATTATCTTTAATTTAATAATTATTTGAAAATAAATCAAATTTGCTAAAAATAATTAGTTGAATTCTTATTTAATTGATTAAATTAAATTGTCAAATTTAATAATATAGTTTTGGAATAAATTTTGATTAAAATAATTGATTAACCCATAAATCAATTATTTTAAATATTATTTGGCAATAAAGTTAATTTATCCTAAAGTTTAATTAATTGAATATTCTGAATATTTAATTAATTAGATTTAATATTGCCACTTAATTATTTAATTAGATTTAATTCTATTTATTCCTAATTATATTATTTAATTTTGACAATAAATCAAATCTCCTACGAATAATTGATTAAATCCAAGTTGTCAATATTTAATAATATAGTTTTGAATAAAAGTTTGATTAAAATAATTGATTAACCCACAAATCAGTTATTTTTAAATTTAAAATCAGTTAAGTTGAAGATAAATCACTTTATTTATTTAATTAATTCATGATTATTTGTGCACATTCAAAGAGCAGATAAACTTTAAATCAGAAAATCAATTCAAGTTGTTATCTTTTCGAAACTCAACATCTATTTTGAGTTCAAAGTTGATCTAAACTTCTGATTTGAGTTAAAAAGTTGTTCTTGCATGATTTTGCATGATTTTACGAGTTATCTATTTCTAATTTCTTGTTAACTCAAAAATCAACCTGAGTTCATCAAGAGTGATTTATGACTTTTTCCATGCACCCTCAAGCCCTGGATTTCTATTAAATCAAGGCTCATCTCTTTACAAATCATCCACAAAATTTGCATACGGTGAATTGACATCAAAGGAATCATCAAGCTTCTTGCGAATCAGCATTTTGTGAGATCAATCTTGTTTTCAATTCATTCTAGTTTCATATTTCATATCATTGTTAGCTTAATTTGCATATCATTTCAATCCATTTAGATTAATTTATTATCAATTTTTCTCATCTTATTGCATCAAAAATAAAAATAAAATAGATTAATTTGCATTCATATTTTATTGCTTTCATCATTTAAATCCTTTGTTTAGGTGTTGCATTGTCATTGATCTCGGTCTAATCTGAGAATACCATACTCGCACCCACTAGAAGGCAGTAAATCACCTAGTTAGCTATATTGTTCTTATTTGCATATTTTGATTTTTGCTAACCTCTAATGTTTTGCTGAAGTGTTGTGTTCATAGCTAGGTACAAAATTCACACACACCGGCCTATGACTAGCCTGCCAAGTATCATATTGTGGGTCATCCCTACGTCAATCAAATTTGATCTCTTGGTCCACTACACTAGTCTTAACCCCCAAAACTCAACATGTGTTGCATGCATAGGAATAAACACACCCTAGGTTGGCACATCTTGAAATCTATGTGCAAATGGTGCATAAGAATCACTAACATCATGCACCTCACCAAACTGACGAAGAACTCGCTCGGGGTTATGTAAATCAATCATATGAGAATGCTCAGTTTTCTACCCAACCAAAAACCTCCCATGTCTACAAAATATTAGATGTATCACCTTAGTAGGCCAAATTAGACAAGATCTATAAGGCCTCCAAATAAAATATGGAAGCATATCTAACTTCCACCTCCAATACACTATATTCTCTAAGTGACTCTAGAAAATTGCACCCTCATACAAATACACAAAGGGTCATCCTCTCAAAAATATTTGGAAATAATAGGCTAACAGATGGTTATATACTCAAATGCCCAAATCTGTAACAATCTCACTCCACAATAAATAGGCTTACCCCCATGGTAATATATGTAGAACATATAAAAATATAGATGTGCAAGCATGCACAGACCCCTCACATACATTGTCCTATCTCGAACCATCCTTTGCAACACTTCACCCCATCTGACAAAGAACCCATGTTGTCTCTCATCTAAACACAATATCCACAAATAAAGCTTCCCAGTAACATTGTCAACCTTTCTAACCTCTATCCAAACCTCGCCTAGTGGATGTCATATGGATTTTCTAAACCTAACTGATTCTTAGGAACACTGGCTAGCTCTGACAATATTGTTATCCTAGGTTGTCTCGAGAACTCAACCAAAGCTCCATGAATCATAATTTTTAGGATGTGATATACGTCCTCCAGTGTCATAGTCACCTCTCCATTGGGTAAGTGAAATGTGCATGTGTTTGAGTGTCATCTCTCCAACAAAGAAGAAATAAAACCATAGTTGGTCATAATCTCTAGCATGTAGCATACCCAGTAGAAACCCAAATGTCTCAATATGTATCTATTAGCCTCAAATAATTGAAATCTGAGTGTCATGCCTTGTGACGTTGTCTCCTGACATATGAAAACATCAAATACCTCCCACAAAAAAATGATAATATAATGATGCATCATAAATTGTGATTGACAAATCCAACTAAAAATCATAACTTAAAAAACATGCTAAATGAATCAATTTTGGCACTGTTATGTCAAATATGGTTTACTTAGGAAATTGTGGTACTCTTCGAGTAATTGCAACATTATTTTGGCAATGTGGAATTAAACAAAGCACATGTGGTATACTTATCAAATGTGACAGTTAATTTGCAATAGTGGAATTGGATTTTCATATGTAGCAAAATTGACATGCATATGTGACACTTATTTTTTCAATCAAAACATAAAATCTGAATTGTGTAATAAATGCATGCTTTAATGAAAAGGGTACAGCTACTAACCGTCGGTCCACTACCCTCTGGTCATCGAAAAGTCTAAACCTAATCTGATAGATGAATGTCTCCAACTAGACCCACCATAGCTCAATAAATGCACAAAAATCACTGAAAATTCTTACCTGATCTTGAGAGCTCCTAGAATGCAAAGTGATGAAAATGAAGCCCTGATCACTATTTATAGTTGGTTGACCTAAACCCTAATTTTTCTTGAAACCCCGATTCATCGTAGTGGACCCTGGATGCTTTAAACTGTAATATCTTTCAAACTATTGATCCATTTTTTGATCCTATGCACACTATTCAATGTTGTCAACAAATTAAAATGTTTGTTTGAAGCATTTTCTCTTAATTTTTGTTATGGGGCATAAAATACATCTACTATCACCAAGGTAAGGTGAGGCAAGACCTAATGAAATATTCTTTGACACAACACTCATAATCACATTGTATCAAAGAGGGGCAAATGTAGACACCCAAAATTTACCATTCTTGAGAGCTTATGTGAACTACTAATTATTCTACTATTAATTAAATAATTATTTAATTAATCATCTTGTCTTATATAATCCAAACCTTTTCATCATTTAATCACCCTCATAATATTAATCAAGTAATTAATATTATTTTATTAATCAATTTAATTAATTAGTCTTTACTATTAATTAAGTTCAATTTCTATAACCCCATAGTTTAAATAATTACATTTAATTATTTAAATTATCTAATTATTCTTCCCATTTAAATTAATTTCTCAAATTAATCAAATTTCATTCCAATTTCAAACTTAATTTCATTTCTAATTAATTTCATCCTAATTTCACTTTAATTTCATCTTTCTCATAAATTAAATTTTAAATTCAATTTAAATCTTCAAAAATTAGAAAATCAAAGTAATGAGGTAATTAAATTTCTTAAAATTAAAAAATCCATCATAAAATGAAAAAATTAAAAATCTAACATCTTCCCAAAATTAAAAAAATCTTCTCAAAATGCAAAAATCAATAGTTTTTTTCAAAAATACATTTTGGAAACTCTTATTTTTCAAAAATCTCAAAATATATTCAAATCTTATCTTCTCTCCATGTTTCCCAAATCACTCTCCGTTTTTTGAGTTTGAAATGGAACCAAATCTCTACTTTTAGAAGGTTACCCAAATCCTTCTAATTCCTAATTATCTTGTTCATCGGTTTTGATTTTCCCCAATTGATCATAACCATTCATGCAACCTTGTACATCTATATAAACCTTTTACATTCTCATAATAAGGATCCTATCTTTTGCACCCTAGTTACCTTATGCAAGTTTTATCATCAGTTATATGCAATCATGGAGTATCATATTTTCAATATTTTATCAAATATCTGTGTCCAGGTGCTACCAAAATCAACATTGAGCACCACCTCAACAAGAGAGCAAAGAAGTAACCGAAGCATTTAGGCATCGATTAGAACAATTTGCTTTGATTTAGTATTTTAGTTTCTAATTACTATGTCCAATTTATGTTGTTCTGTAGGGTTTATTCTTAGTAGTTTATTTATTTGATTTTAGGGCTACTAATAATATTTCCTAAGTCTTGCAAAATCCATATGTACAAATATTAGGAATACAAAACCCCCCCAAGACAATACAAGACAATATCTTACTAATACTAGAAACACCTTGGTGGAAAAGATGCCAAGACAATATTTATACTTTTTCCTTTTGCTATTTGGAATGAAGGAAAGAGAGATGAAGCTACTATGCAAAAGTATAATGGTGAACTTTTTAAAGTTATAAATGAGATAAATATGGAGATAGAAGATGATTTGTGTGCACCTAGAAACAAAATAGAAACTATTCTTCTATAGATATGAATTTTTGATAAACATAATCTCAAAAACACCTGTAAGTGCTAATTTAAGATCCTAAGACTGGTGCTTGTCTACAAAATCAACTTCAACTGATTCTGAGGGGTACAAAATGTTATTAATGTTTTGTACCTAGGTACAAAATCTTTTAGGCATTCTATACCTGGTACTGTAATTTGTAGGGTCTCTCTGATAGTTCCAGAAAAGTTTCTGGTAGCTTTGTAACATGTTCCTACACATAGAAAAATGGGGAAGAAGGTTTTGGAAAGGGGTTTGCGTTGGTAAAACCTTTGTTTGGCCATCAACCTTGAAATTGTAATAAAATCTCATAAAGGAAAGATGAATTAAATTACCTTATACCTTGATGGTGCAATACCTCTTTGGATGTGATCACAAATGTTAATGTAATAGATTGAAATCCACAAAAACCCAAAAGGAAATCATGAAAGATAAACCTTGTGTAATGGATGTTTTAGTTTGCCACAATACTTGATGATGAAGAAGAATGCTTTGAAGACTTGAAGACTTGGATACTTAAATACCTTGAGAATGCTTTTGAAATCCAACTGCTTGATTACTTGATTGATAATGGTTGCTTTCTTGATGTCAAAATGAGGAGAGATGGACCACTTATATACCTCTCACTATATTTTAGGATTCAAAATTAAGCCAGGATGACTGTAGGATCTAATTTCCCACCAAAACATTGGCATAGGGCTCTAGGCACAATTTGAGCCATTTTAGGTGGGTACATGACGTAGGACAAGCAAGGAGGATCCAATTAGGGACTGTCCAAACTTGCAGCCAAACACCAACAATGTGGAATAACACAACAAGATAATGTTTCAATAGAATTTTCATTAACATGCTCGGCTGTAAGGGCTTCCGGGTTAGGGCCAAATACAATCACTTACAAAGTATTTCTACAATCTCCTAGCTAGTCCAGCTCTGAAACACATCAGCAACTGATGGAAATAATAAGGTAGATCTAAACTTGACCTCGCAAGCCTCCAAGCAATCTCCTTGTCTCCAAGCATGTAACCACTAGCTCTGCTAGTACAACTATCAGATAAACAATCTAATCTTCAAGATCTCACAGGATCAAAATGCTATCCTTCTCCCTCTCCCACTGACTCACTGACACTAAACATCTACCCAAACACTCCTTAAATACATTTTCTCAACCACAAGTTGGCTGGAATAAACAATTAACTCCTAAGCCAAGTTGGCTTCTATTACAAACAAATATTAAATGAAACAATAGTCAGCTCTCAAATATCCTTACAAACAACTAATTCTCCATGTCAGCCTCTAGATCCACATAGGAGAATAAAACAAAAGCTACCAACAATAAATACACCAAGTCGGCCAACCAAAACTTCAAGAACTCTCATCGATAAACCAGAACTACCGAGCACTATTGAAATAACCTAGCATGCAAAGCATCACTGAGAAAGCATGTCGACCGAGCACCACAAGCATCATCGAGTACATGTTCCACCAAGCACCAGAGGTTTCACCGAGTTCCTTCAGTGACCAAGCTTCCTTCAATAACTGAGACCGTCAGTTAAAGCTGCAACCGAGTAACACAGAACCAATTCAACACACCACCATGAAAATTTTTTGAGTACCCTAAAATTCCCCTACATCAGTACATAACATTTAAAATGTTATGTACCTAGGTGCATAATGTTATTATTGTTATGTACCTAGGAAAATGTGATAAAATTTGAATAGAGGGCCTAGGAAATAGGGTAGATGCCACAAAAGAAGGTACAATTGATTCTAAGGTCAGGAAGGGGTAAAAAGGCCACAAATGGTAATACATCACCTATGTAGACCAATAAATGATTGAAGAAGAAAAATAATAAAGGAGTGCACTTAGAGATAAGGGCTTACATCGAGTTTTTGAAAAATTGAATTAGCATAGGACTTATAATATCAAACTAAAGGTCCAATGAGCAATACGAGAATGTGAAATCAGTATGGAAACCCATACATACTCAAATAGGACAAAAATGAACATCTAATTATAGATGCTTACATATTAGGATGGTACATTTAGTGCCCACTTTAGTAGGAGTATAAGACAACCTCATGCTCATGGTAAAGTAGAAGAAAGAGAGAGAAAGAGATGAAGATCATGGGAAAACTACAAAGTGATAAGACAACACTCAGTTTGTGGATATAAGCTCCCAAAAACAAGGATCTTAACCTGTACAACCATGTACAAGGACAGATACAGAAAAAACAAAATCCTAAAGCTTACTAAGATTCCAAGTAAACTTGTTAAAGAGACCTCAGTAAATAAAATATCTTAACCACTAGTATCATGCTCATAAATATATTGCAAAAGCATAAGTAGTCACATAAAATGAGCAAGAGAAGACATCAAAGAAAAGATAACACTTTATGATCCAATCAAATAGAAAAGTGTGTTATTTTGTGGAATTATGGAGAAGAGAAAAAGATGACCCAAGCTAGTTAGTTGTGTTGTGCTAGGTGATCCATGAGAAAGGAGAGAGAATAGAGGAGAGGGTGAAACAGTCTAGAAAATTGTGTTATGCTAGTTTCACCCATGAAAAAATGTAAAGAGGGATTTGATAGTCTAGCACATGCTAGTCAAGTTATTAAATTATATGCAAATGAGAGGTTAAATGGTCTAGAAAATTGTATTATGTTAGTCAACCCATAAAATGGTCTAGCAAATTACGTTATGCTACTCAACTAATCCTAAAAATGTATGCAAAGGAGAGGTCCAATGGGCTAGCAAGTTGTGTTATGCTAGTTCAACCAATCCTAAGGATAACCAAGGAAAGCATTGTATCCAAGGAAATATGCCAAATTTGTATAAAGGAGAGTGATCTATCCCTAGCAAGTTGCATTTTTCTTGTGTAATCCACATGAAATGTTTGAGATAATGAGAAAATTTTCAATAAGGAGGCCATATATGACCCCCTTTAAGATGGAAAAGATGACTATTTTGACATCTTAAGAAAAAGAGGAACAAGGATAAAGCACCTTTAACACCAAGGAGGTATCCCACAAGCAACACCTAGTCCAAGCCGAAGAGGTCACAACACATATGAGGTCAAGGAAGGGATGAATGGAAACAAATACCATGGAACAAGTGTAAAGGGGGTCCTTTTGAGGATGTTGAAAATATATATTGAACAAAAAGGAATGAATTCACACCTTACTCATTTCTAGGTAAAGGAATTCTTAAGGAAGGATGACACACTTTTACCCCTCAAGGTAATGGATTTTTTTATCATGGATACCCAATTGCAAACAATGAAGAGGTTATGATCAAGGATACACACTCTTGTATAAGAGATAATCCCTAATATAAACCAATAATTCTACGTAAATTTAGGTGTCAAAAGATAAACAAATGCCACTTGACCAAGGGAAAAGTCTGTTAGAATAATTGAGAGGGGGGGTAAATTAGTTAAATCAGTTATCCTATAGTTCCAAACTCCCAGATGTACTTTAAAAAACAATTTCAACAATTTATGCAGCTCGGTAACATAAAATATCAATCTATCTATTCACTTTATCGAATACCAGTAATTATCCAAACTATGATTACCGATTAAATCAACTATGCGATATGTAAAGTATGATAGAAAAAAAATCATAACAAATAACACATAACAGAATGATTTAATATGGAAACCCTGCTAAGGGAATAACCACTTGGGACCGGTAACCCAGAATAATTCACTCTTCTAAAGTGATCTTGGTTAGGAGCCAGCCCTGTTAAAGGTTACAATGCACACTATTAGGTGTGACCTGGCTAGAGGATTTATCACTAACAGTTAACTCTTGACCAGTATTCACTATGGGGTCAACAAGATAACAATTAACATTCAATGAATGTCATGGTAATATAATAAGACTGTTAAGTTCACTCGATTAAGAGATTTTTCTAAATCAATGGTTAAACTGATACAGTTCTGATCTAATTCAAATATAACTCAATTGCAAATATTCAGATCTATGCTATGCTCATAAAACTCATCTGATCATTATGCAATTCACTTATTCAATATTTTCCCACTTACTTCACTCGGTAAATAGTTCTCTAACGCTCGGTAATGTCTGCAGCTCAGTTCTTTCTGTAACAAAGGAAGCCAAATGACTTTGTCTCTTCATCTAATTTGCCTTCGAGAAGGTGAAATGAACAAACTTCTACAACATACACTTAAAGATGCTACACGAACAGTTGCATGATTGTTTCCATGAAAGAATCATCACCGCCAACATCCCTATTCTGTGTTTTATAAGAAATCAACCTCCAACTAGCTCTAGTTATAATTTTAAATTAATGGTGAGCCGTGTCTTATCATCATGAAAATAAAAGACATCCAACAAGAACACTGTGCTTGACATATCTATACTATTATTCTTCCTATTTTCCATAGCTGATACAGTGACATTTATCACTTCCTTTAAGCACTTCAATACTGGAATCATCTTTAATTTATTCCACTGAGAAGCCCATTGATCTCTGAAAAATCCATTATCGATACCACAACTAACAGACTGCATCACTTTCAAACGTTCTTTGCGAAAATCATACATAACAAGTGCGGAACTTGTAACAGTGGAGTGGTGGATTAACCATTTTCCACTCGTCAACTTTAAGTGCTTATGTAACTTAAAGCACATGCCTTTAAACTTTTAAATAATAACCTTTTCTTTTATGCCAAGCTCAGGTGACAATCACTTTTTGCCTTGTCGCATGATCGCAAGGCTATTATTATATTCATGCGATCATGCGACCACTCCTCTTTCTTTTATGCCAAGCTCGGGTGTCAATCCACATGGAAAAATCCTACTTTGCCTCGAAGCATATTCCTTCCACTTCCACACACCTACCGGCATTAACTATTTACCTTTTCGCATGATTGCAAGACATTTTTTTATTCCTTGCGATCATGCGACCGCTTTACTATTGGCACACATGGATTCCAGCAAAGCACCATCCATTTAGTCTTTCCTGTCATTGACTTTTCTTACATGCCCGGGCTTCCATTTCACCTTGTTGCATTTGCTTATCTTCGTCGCTGATTTATGTTGTCGCATGATTGCATGGTATTATTTTAATTCATGCGATCATGCAACCGCTCTATAATTGGTGCCCGTGGGTCCGCTGAGACAAGTGGCACCTTGTTGCTATTTTTCGAGCATCTTTCTATTGCACAATTCTGACCATCATTAGATTGAAACCTTGGAATGTTTTGAACTATCGATGCGATGTCATAACTCAGGTCCCACTGAGAAACAGGGCCCACCGGAACACATGGCGAGATCTCGTATGATCACAAGATAGTTCTCTCAATCTTGCGATCTTGCAACCTCCATTGATTCTCCTTCAGCATGCCGCATGGTATAAATGCCTTTGAACCCACCACTCCATGTGGCTTCATCTCGCATGATCGCAAGACCAGTTTCTCAGTCATGCGACCTTGTGGGGACCCTAGATTTGGAGACCGCAGGGCTTCCACTGTCTTGTCACATGACGCATGACAATAATTTTATTTATGCGATCATTCGACCATTCCATGATTGGTCAACTCTACAAGCATGATCGCATCTATGCTGTTAGCGTATACGGGTCCCAGCAGGCTTCATTGTTTCACTTGCGTTGTTGGCCTTCGTGGGTCCCAGCAAAACACACTCCCACTTGCCCGAGCTTCCATTTTGCCTTGTCGCATGATTGCATAGTATGTTTTAAATTCATGTGATCATGCGACCACTTTGTCTTTGGCACACATGGACCGCACTGTTGGTAGAGGGATGTTCTTGGTGGAAAATGTATGTAGAGGGTGTGAAATCCGCATGGAGTAGTCACTGTGCCATTTTCTGCCTTGCATTATCTTCATTGTTTTGACTTCAAACTGCAATCTTTTTTAATGCACCATCATTGTATCTAATGTGTCTTCTGATCACACTTTGGAACCATATCAGATTACTCATGTTCCTTGAGATCTTCTAAATTTGTAGAATTTTATTATAATCAAAGCCTTCCACTTGCAAGCACTACTTTTATAACCAGTGTACACATTAAGACAAGAGAAGTCTTATCAACTGGATTGTATACACTGCCCCATGGAGTGAATCTCTTAAATTTCAAATGCTAGACTTGTTATTGCATCAGTCACATGAGAAGACTTTCATCAGATCCTCAGTATATGCCTGGAGATCACAGCTTCACAATCATCCTTCATCTGAGAAGATCATTAATGAAAACATGACATCCTTGTCAGGTTGGGAACTATCACTTACCCAACATGACAACACTTTGAACCAACCCACCTGGCTTATAAATGAGAGGGCAAGAGAAAAGGAAACCCGACAAGGATAGCCTACCTATGAAGGACTTAGACCTAGACACTAACCAGACTAGACATGACTATGACTTCAAGATCTTTCACTTTTAACAACATAGGTATGGGGTGAAAAGTGAGGCAACAGCTGGCTCTGACTGGGGACTTAAACATTCCCATGTTTAAGAAATGAATCCTATATCTCTAGTTTCGCAAAGGGTAAATAAAAAAGGACAGCAACACAACAAAACTAGAACAAGAACAAAGGAAAGGAAACAAGGAAAAGCAGCTAACCTAGGAAACACAAAAGAACAAACACAACTATGTACAATATAGGGGTTACCTATTTTCAATTTTCCATTTGATAAAGCTTCAAATCCTGACCATTGAAGGTCAGTGGTAGTACCTCACCATCATGATAAGCTAGCTTGAAAGAATTGTTTTCCAATGCTTGATGAATCACAAATGGCCCCTTCCACAAGCTGTCAAACTTCTTATGCATTCCTCTAGGAGCACTGCATTTATCCCATAGCAGCACATTGTCACCAATCATGAATTTCCATGGCCTTGCTTTTCTATCAAAGATCTCCTTCACTCACATCTGATGTTGAGTGATATGATCAACTATCTCTACTCTTTCCTCTTCTAGCTTGCTCAGATAGAGGATCCTCTTTTCCAAACCATCTTTGTAAATGTCATCTTCAATTACTCTTATTAGTTTATTTGTGGCCAGCTCCAAAGGTAAAGGAAGATTTGCTTCAGTCCCATAAACAAGCTCAAAAGATGATATACCAATTGCTCTTTTTGATGTTACCCTGTCTACCCACAATGCCTCATGAATCTTTTTATGCCAGTTCTTTTGATTATCTGATACTAACTTCTTAACA
Source organism: Chamaecyparis obtusa (assembly GCA_027943335.1). Classification (NCBI taxonomy): domain Eukaryota; kingdom Viridiplantae; phylum Streptophyta; class Pinopsida; order Cupressales; family Cupressaceae; genus Chamaecyparis; species Chamaecyparis obtusa. Next base: position 2,410,580 of record BSBK01000606.1, read on the forward strand.
ATATTGATCATATTTTTGTTACTGGATTTAGCCTGGCCGTTTCCTTGTGGGAAATAATCTGATGAATGGCTAATAGTGATTCCATATTCAAAATAGAAACTAGTAATCTCAACTGAATAAAAATAGGCCGCATTGTCCATTACTAACTTAAGTGGAACACCAAACCTAACCAGTATGTTTTCTTTGAGGAATTCACATACCACTTCAGAAGTTTTTTTCTTCGTTGCCTTGGCTTCCACCCACTTGGTGAAATAGTCAGTGGCAATTATTATATACTGGTGACCAGTGCTAGATACTAGATTGATTGGCCCAATGAAATCAAGGCCCCACTACTGGAAAGGCTCTTCGATGATGTCAGGATTCAACGGAAGAGCAGCTAATTGAGGACGTCTAGTGAACATTCTACATTTCTCACACTTGGCTACCCATGCATAGGCATCTTTGAACATACCTGGCCAATAATAACATTGTCTCAATATTTTGAAGGCTGTAACTGAAGATGAAAAGTGTCCTCCACAGGCCTCGTCATGGAATGTCTTCAACAATTTTTCCTGCTGCTGCTTATCTACACACCTGAGAAAAGTGTCGTCTATTGCCTTTTTGAATAGTTCACCATCCCAAATCACAAATTTGGCTACCCTTAACCTGAGATCTCTTTTTTGTCTTGTCGTTAGGCCCTCTGGACACTCTCCATATGTTAGAAAGTAAGCAATGTCCTCAAACCATGTGTCTCGAAGACCCACAGCTAGAACCAATTATTTTTCTTTAGATTCTTCCAGCTCTTTTTCAGCTTTGTCTTCTACAATTGCTCTACACAGAGCATTCCCCTTTATCAGCTTAGTGGGCAGAATTTCTATATCATATTCTTGTGTTTTTGCTATCCATGATCCTCTGATATTGCACCCCACTTCTTGCTACGTCAGCACACTTTTAACTGCTACATGCGGCACAAACTACAAAATGTGAATGCAAGATGTAAAATCTAAAGTTTTTCAATGCCTTGACCACTGAAAATGCATGTTTTTCAATCTGAGAATATTTTAACTCATGATTTTTCAAAGGAACGCTCATAAAAGCTATTGGAGCTTGTATGTCTTCATCATTTTTCTACATAAGTATAGCTGATAAAGTATGTTCGGATGCATAACAATAAATAATAAAATCTCTGCTATAATCCAGATGACATAATACTGGAGCATGAGCAATGGCATTTTAAATATTTTGAAAAGCCTACTTACCTTCTTCACTCCATTTAAAATTTGAATCACCTTTCATCATATCTATGATGCATTTAGTTGTTTCAACAAAGTCTAGTACAAAATGCCTAAGGAAATTAACTTGGCCAAAGAATGATTTAACTCTCATTTTATTTACTGGCAGACTTAATCTTCTGATGGCTTCAACATGCTCCGAATCAATTTTGATTCCTTCTTGAGAGACTATATGGCCAAGGAGTTTTCTTTCTGTTACACAGAATACAGACTTTTTTGGATTGAGGGAAATCCCATCATCTTGACATCTCTGCAATACTTTTCTCAAATCCTTAATGTGATCCTTTCTTTTCTTTGAAAACACAGTAAGATCATCTAAATATATAACTATGATTTTATCCTTCAAATCAGCAAATGTCTTACTCATGCATCTCTGAAAGGTGGCACCAGCATTGATGAGCCCAAAAGGCATCCAACGGTATGCAAATGTACCCCATGGTGTAGTAAATGTTGTCTTATGCTGATCTTTTTCTTCAACTTCAACCTGATTGTAACCGGAGAATCCATCAAGCATAGACATCATTTATGATCTAGCCACTGTCTACAGCAAGTGATCCATATTAGGAAGTGAAAAGTTATCCTTAAGAGATGCCTGATTCAAATTCTGGAAATCAACACAAATTCTGATTTCTCCATTCTTCTTCCACACTGGCACTATATTAGCTATCCATGTGGAGTGATGGATAGGATAGATAATCTGAGCTTTCAACATTTTATCCACCTCCCTGAATATAGCATCTACAACTTTAGGATTCTAATTCCTTTGCTTCTGTTGGAAAGGCACTACATCAGGCTTCAAAGGAATCTGATGTTTTATTTTTCCATCTCCATAGCTTTTCAAATCTTCATAGCTCCAAGCAAAAACATCTATGTATTCTAGAAAGAGTAGTTTGGCAGCTTCTTTTTCTTCAGGCGAACAGCATTTACCAATGTTTATCATCTTGGGATTATTATCATCACCAGTATTTACTCCTTCATATTCACCAGTATCAGGCCCTTTTCTAGCTCTTTTTTTATTTACATAAGCATCATGCATGTTAAACAACTTCTCCAAAGATACAAAATAAGGAGGAATGATATCACCTGGTACTTGAACCTCATCAAATTGCTTTCCATGGTTAGAACTTTCTTCCTCTTTTTCATGCTGATATTCAGAACTGATTTTGCCATTTTCTAGAAACAATTGCAAGCTTTTGTCATCCTCAAACACCTGCCATGAATCTATATTATCTGGACAGCAGCTCGATATACAACTTCAATCTGATACTTCTTATTTTTAAAGTCCGGATGAGGCAACAACAAAGATGCAAAGACAGCCAATGAATCTGCTTTGGTATTCAGCTCTCTTGGTATTGCTTCAATAGAAAAGGCATCCAGACCTTCTATCTGATCCCAAACTTTATTTCTATAGTTTTTTAATCTATGATTCTTCACTGAATATTGTCCTCTAACCTACCTTACTATGAGCTCTGCATCACCTCGAGCTTTCAGCACTTTAACACCTTTTTCTTTTGCTACTGCTATTCCCAGTATTAAGGCTTCATATTCAGCGATATTATTAGTATTTCCAAATTCTAATTTAAATGCCATGGGTTTGGGTTCTCCTTGAGGAGGAATCAATACAACACCTATACTGGATCTTGATGAAGAACAACTTCCATCAAATTCAAGAACCCACAAGTCTGATAACTCTTTTTCTTCACCTGATTTCTTCTCATTACCATCTTCATCCTTGTCCTCATTTAGAGATTCTTCGGTAAACAGCATGTAATTACCAAATTCTAGTTCTTGATAAAGTATTTGAGCCTTAGGATCATCTGATTTCATGACTGTATACTTTGCCTTTTCCTCAGGCTCCAATCTGATTTTCTTATTCCCAATTGGTATGACAGCATGAGACCAATCCAGCTTTATTTCCCCTCCTAGGTCTCTACAAAAACCTCTACTTAAGAGAAACCCATAACTTGTCAAAATGTCAGGTACCAGGATAGTCATGAATAGTTTATTTTTAGGATGAGACGCCAAAACCACCTGTGCATCCTTGATTTTACCAATTAAAGGAACTTGTTTGGCATCCATCGAATAACATTTCCCATACACCTTAGTGAGATTAAGATTCAAAGCTTTGGATACAGAATAAGGCATGACATTATCTAATGCGCCTGAATCTATTATACAATTACTTAATTTGCATCCATTAACATAGAGTGAAACATAGAAGGGAGGAGGTTTTTGTCCAGGTGACGTTGCTAACACAATAGATTCTTCTTCTTTAAACAAATCAGTTGTCAATGTTTCATCCCCTTCTACCATAGTAGCACTATTATTTAATTCTGAAACATTTCCTTTACACCTTTCTACTAATCTTTTAAATTCTAGAGGATGCGATTTTAAATAATCCAGAAAAGAAATCTGAATTTTAGATTCTTCATAGAATTGAACAGCATCAAAAGATAATTTATCTTTACCTAGCTGAGAGCTTGACACCTTCTGATCAGTATCAGCACTGATTCTCGCAGGACTAGGATCACTTTTATGAGGATTGTTGAAAGACTAGTTCTTTAATTTCTGATTCCTGGTGAGCACCGTATATGAGTTTCCATCTATAGTAGCATAGCATTCACCTTTAGATTCAGAATCAAATTCATACTCCACAAATAAATTTCTAGAGTAGCCAGTTGAGTATGTATCCTCTTCTACAATAGGAGCTACTATATTCAGTTCATTGGTGCTCAATAATTGCATCATACGGGCAATTTATGGGCAATTCTCATTAGTTTGATCTGTAGTCAAATGAAACATGCACATGTTTCCTTTTTTTGGTGCGGCTTCAATTTGCAACCTAGGTTGAGGGCCTGTAAGTTGCGGAAATCTATTGTCCATGTTTCTTCCAGGCATATTCTAAAAATTATGCTGATTAGAATTATTGAATCCTGGTAATTGCCTTTTCATAGCAATCAATTCATTGGACAATTTTTGAATCATTTCATCAAACAATGAGGTACTACTTGAACTTCCTTTATTTTGTAACTCTCTTTTCCATTTTCCTACTGAAATTAAATCTTCTTCACATTCGATAGCTTTCTTTTGTGCATCTGCTAAATCTGTGGGACGTTCCTTTCTCAACTCATAATTGATATCAAGAGGCATTGCACTTACGAAAAATGTTTTAAGATTACTAGCAGTAGGTCTATCTGCAACAAGTATTCTACTAACAATCTTATTGAAGGTAGCTACAACATCCCTCATGCTCGTTTGAGGCTATTTTTTGATGGATGTCAATTGTGTCAATAAAATATGCTCATCTTCTGCTGTCTTAAAATGATCTTCAAATGTTGTTCTCATCGCATTCCAATTGGTGATAGAACCATCATCCAGATGATAAAACCAATCCACTGCACTGTCTATTAAAGTCTCAATAAATAATCTCACAGCAACGTCCTCATGTGCCACCCCTAAAATATGAGTAGCAGCAAAGAAGGCTTTAATATGTTCACCAGTGGTGACTTTCCCATCTCCTAAAAACTTAGGAAAAAAATTTCTTGATCCAGCAGGGAGTGGATGATAAGCTGCTAGTGCTAATGGTCCTACTACAGCAGCCCATGGAGCATCCATGATAGTCCTAGCACAGTATGGTAGAAAATTAACAACTGGGGGAGTAGTGGTACCATGAAGTGTTAACACTTGACAAGTGTTTTGTGAAGTACTTTGATTTCTAACAGGAGAAGAAGGCCTACTCTGACTTTTCCTTTCTCCTTTCTTTCTAGGAACTTCTAGGATGGGAAAACCAAGCTCTGCTAATGTATCAAATGTAGGATCTCGTCCACCCTATTCTCTAGTACTCTTGAGGAATCTTATTCGCTCTACGATGATGTAGTTTACTGATCAAATGACTGTTTGTATCCCCAGCAGAGTCACCAAAAATTTGTTAGTAAACAGATTTCTCCTTTCTTATTTCTTATGATAATAACTCTTAATGCCCAAACTATGAACAATATCTGAATACAACAGTTGGAAAGCCGCTTTATGATTGTTGGCTTTTCTCTGAATTGCAAGGTACAGCTCCCTTATGGAATGATATGCACTGAATTGTGTTTTGGTCCTAAAACTAACACAGGGTATGCTCTTAACCTGAGAGCAGAAGAGGCAAATCGAATTAAGCCTAAACAAAACTTAATCCAGGCAAGGAGATCTTTCTAATCTATGAACCAAGTTGTAGAACTCACACATACTATGAATCCATACACTCAGTGTTTAACCAATCTACAGCAATGCAACCACAATGATTAAGAACTTCCAATGAGTCTTCCCCTGAATCTCCCAAAGCACATCCTACTCTAGTTAATTCATATCCTCATAACAAAAAGAATGAAACATCCTTCCTTTCTTCCTGCAATTCAGATTTAAAAGAAAGAAACATAGAAACCACTGCTAACTAACTAATGGAACAGAAAATTATTGATATAAAACACTCTTTACTGGCTCTGCAATATCAAGTCTGATACATCAACAATTTTGTCGACCTTTGTATTTACTTTTTCATCAATTTATATAGAGATTACATCATATGGCCTTCATGAGAATATGAAGTGTTTCAAATTCTAAAATTTGGAAAGACTAGAGACAGCTGCTTTTGACATTACAACAAAGGAAACCAAACGACTTTGTCTCTTCATCTAATTTGCCTTTGAGAAGGTGAAATGAATAGACTTCTACAACATACACTTGAAGATGCTACACGAATAGTTGCATGATTGTTTCCATGAAAGAATCATCACCGCCAACATCCCTATTCTATGTTTTATAAGAAATCAACCTCCAACTAGCTCTGGTTATAATTTTAAATTAATGGTGAGCTGTGTCTTATCATCATGAAAATAAAAGACATCCAATAAGAACATTGTGCTTGACATATCTATACTATTATTCTTCCTATTTGTCGTAGCTGATACAGTGACATTTATCACTTCCTTTAAGCACTTCAATACTAGAATCATCTTTAATTTATTCCACTGAGAAGCCCATCGATCTCTGAAAAATCCATTATCGATAGCACAACTAACAAACTGCATCACTTTCAAACGTTCTTTGCGGAAATCATACATAACAGGTGCGGAACCCGTAATAGTGGAGTGGTGGATTAACCATTTTCCACCCATCAACTTTAAGTGCTTATGTAACTTAAAGCAGATGCCTTTAAACTTTTAAATAATAACCTTTTCTTTTATGCCAAGCTCGGGTGACAATCACTTTTTGCCTTGTTGCATGATCGCAAGGCTATTATTATATTCATGCGATCATGCGACCACTCCTCTTTCTTTTATGCCAAGCTCGGGTGTTAATCCATGTGGTGAAATCTTGCTTTGCCTCGAAGCATATTCCTTCCACTTCCACACACCTACTGGCATTAACTATTTACCTTTTCGCATGATCGCAAGACATTTTTTAATTCCTTGCGATCATGCGACCGCTTTACTATTGGCACACATGGATTCCAGCAGAGCACCATCCATTTAGTCTTTCCTATCATTGACTTTTCTTACATGTCTGGGCTTCCATTTTTCCTTGTCGCATTTTCTTATCTTCGTCGCTGATTTATGTTGTCGCATGATCACATGGTATTATTTTAATTCATGCGACCGCTCTATAATTGGTGCCCGTGGGTCCGCTGAGATAGGTGGCACCTTGTTGCTATTTTTTGAGCATCTTTCTATTGCGCAATTCTGACCATCATTGGATTGAAACCTTGGAATGTTTTGAACCATCGATGTGATGTCATAACTCAGGTCCCGCTGAGAAACAGGGCCCACCGGAACACGTGGCGAGATCTCGCATGATCATAAGATAGTTCTCTCAGTCTTGTGATCTTGTGACCTCCATTGATTCTCCTTTAGCATGCCACATGGTATAAATGTCTTTGGACCCACCGCTCCACATGGCTTCATCTCGCATGATCGCAAGACCGGTTTCTCAGTCATGCGATCTTACAGGGACCATAGATCTGGAGACCGCAGGGCTTCCACTGTCTTGTCGCATGATCGCATGACAATAATTTTATTTATGTGATCATGTGACCATTCCATGATTGGTCAACTCTACAAGCATGATCACATCTGCGCTGTTAGTGTATGCGGGTCCCAGCAGGCTTCATTGTTTCACTTGTGCTATTGGCCTTCGTGGGTCCCAGCAAAACACACTCCCACTTGCCTGAGCTTCCATTTTGCCTTGTCGCATGATCGCATAGTATGTTTTAAATTCATGTGATCATGCAACCACTTTGTCTTTGGCACACGTGGACCACACTATTGGCAGAGGTATGTTCTTGGTGGAAAATGTATGCAGAGGGTGTGAAATCTGCATGGAGTAGTCCCTATGCCATTTTCTGCCTTGCATTATCTTCATTGTTTTGACTTCGAACTGCAATCTTTTTGAATGCACCATCATTGTATCTAATGTGTCTTCTAATCACACTTTGGAACCATATCAGATTACTCATGTTCCTTGAGATCTTCTAAATTTGTAGAATTTTATTATAATCAAAGCCTTCCACTTGCAAGCTCTACTTTTATAACCAGTGTACACATTAAGACAAGAGAAGTCTTATCAACTGGATTGTATAGACTACCCCATGAAGTGAATCTCTTAAATTTCAAATGCTAGACTTGTTATTGCATCAGTCACATGAGAAGACTTTCATCATATCCTCAGTATATGCCTGGAGATCACAGCTTCACAATCATCCTTCATTTGAGAAGATCATTAATGAAAACATGACATCCTTGTCAGGTTGGGAACTATCACTTACCCAATATGACAACACTTTGAACCAACCCACCCGGCTTATAAATGAGAGGGCAAGAGAAAAGGAAACTCGACAAGGATAGCCTACCTATGAAGGACTTAGACCTAGACATTAACCAGACCAGACATGACTATGACTTCAAGATCTTTCACTTTTAACAACATAGGTATGGGGTGAAAAGTGAGGCAACACATAGCAATAATCAGATTTTGCCTCTTAATCTCCTTCATCCATTTTGCTTCTTAAACCTTCCTCGATAGATGTGTCCTTAACATGTTTCAATCTCATCCTTTAGATCATCTCTAATTTATGTCAGTCATGGATCTCATAACTAACTTCATCCTTTACCTCGAAATCATAACAATATCCAGCACATCAATTTCAGTTGATTGTTCTTAGAATTTAATGTTTTCATCCATACTCGGTTAATACTAAATGCATTGGTGATAACTAACTCAGTTATTACTATCACTTGGTATACACTGCATGGGTTCGATGTATATAGAAGTCTTCAATTACCAACCACATTAACTTGTTCAATTCAAATCTCTTCTTCACAATAGATTAATGTAACATGCTCAAGTCAACAATATAAAACCATAGACTCATCAATAAGTTACCCAATGTTTACCTTATCCTTATCTATCATATCCATCTTTTCCTTATGTAGATATCTCAGTTCTTCATCTTTTCTAGCTTCTACAGATGTTCATATGTTTTTAACTATCATGATAAGTATTGTCAAAACTAGTTGACATCAATGACAACATATTGACTGATTTAATCATCTTACATATCACTTTAGTAGCTCGGTGATCTCTAATCACTGTTCCTTTAGTTCATCTAGATATTCAATCAATTGTAGATCATCAAAGTGGATTCTTAAGAAAAGGATGAGAGACTAACATACTACCCTTTCCCCTAGGTGAAGAGGCAAGAATGAGAATAAGGACTATTATGTTGCTCACAAAGTATGATTGAACTTGAAATTGTACCACCATGAATGATAGTGAGCCCCCAATGGAGAGGCTAACAATGTCACATAGTGTGGAGCAACATAATAAGAACTTAAATGTTATTCAAACTAATCATAATTGAAAAACAAGTCATTACAACCTGTTATATAAATGATATCATAATCAATGAGTTTTTGAATTTTGTAATGCAAATCTTGACATTCATTAGTAGAATGGTCATGATATCAATGATACATGAAAAAGGGAAGATTCAAAAGGTTTTGACCTTGCTTCTTCTTTTGTTTAGGTTGAGTAATCAACTTAGCATGAAGAGGGTTAGGCAAAATGTTTCTTTATTAAAGCTAGGCATAAAAAGAAATGTTAGATGATAAGGGAAGGGATGAAGACAAAGGATAAGGTTGGAAACCAAACCCTTGAAAAGGAAAGTGTGTGGTAGGTTTCCAATGAATATTGTCACTTTTTTTCATACACCCTAAACCATGTTGAAGATTTTCAATTGAAATGTTAGGAGAATCGAATTGGACAAATGAAACAATAGGTCCTTTGAAGGGCCTTGTGGTAAACTTAGGAATTTTTTATTCTCCCACAAAAGATGGTGTAAATTTTAATGATCTCCAATCATGTTCTAAAATAGGAGTATTTTTAGGAGGAGAAGATATGTTTTATTTTGAAATGGTGTAGGAATTGATGGAGAATCACATTCAGTTTGTAAGAAACTTTGTGATTTATCATTAGCAAAAAGGATATACATGATATTGGTGTATATGAAATTCACTTTGCAATGAAGTATTGAAGAAATAGATTTCATATCATGTAGCCATGGTCATCCTAAGAGAATATCAAGAAGACTAGGCATGACATGAATAGAATTAGGTAAAGTGATAGGACCTACTTTAACAAGTAAAGTAATAATACCCACAATTTGTTTAGCAACATTGTCAAAACCATGGATAGTAATAGAATCAGGTTTGATTGAAGAAACATTTGTTAGGAATGGGATCACTGAGAGGGGGCGGTGAATCAGTGTTCACTATATTCAATATTTTTACTTTACTCTTTAAACATAACTTGAATGCTTAAGTACTGAAATGAACATTAACATAAACAAGATAAATGAACACAACACATAACACCAATATGGTTATGGGGAAACCCAAATAGGTAAAAACCCCAGTGGGAATTGACACCCACTAATAATCTGTACTAGTGTCTTATGATCCTTGTTAGAAGATCCTTAACCCTATTAGGAGTTGTCTTTACAATGCATTTAGCACAATGACCTTGTCAAGGGTCGGACCCTATTAGGAGTTTTTTACAATTAACCCTATTAGGGGTGGGGACACACTATCCTAGAGCTCACTACTCAAGTGGTGAAGGCTACAACCTTTTGATCTCAGATACACACTATATCTGTTGGATGAACTAGCATTGTGATACTGCTTGTCCGATTAGTTCCTTTGATGCATTGATGCTTTGATCTCTTGAAAAGATCTAATACATCTTAACAACTCTTCGCACACTTCTACTCTACTTATCTCAACTCTATAACTACTTCCACACAAATTACAAAGGGCGCATCTCATATTATATGTGCAACTAAAATAATTAACTAGGTCAGCCTATAACCGATTACATACAATGCTTCCAATTGAATTGGCTCAAGTGTGTTTACAAAAAAAGTTAATTACATGTCTACAACCTAATTACAATAGGCACATAGCCTTTACAAAACAATATTATAGTCGCTAATCAAATTACCAACAGTCGGCTGCATACATTGTTCTATTCTAGCATTCACTGTCTGTGTAACTTCAACTGTCTGTATCTTTGTCATACTAAATCTTTTGATCATGTGCTCTTAGTCTAAGCATTAATATACTCTTACCATCTTATCTTCTAGGGTGCATACCATAACTCAATCATATGCATGTGCATTGATACTCTGATCTACTGGTGCTCTATTAACTGTCCAGTCTTCTGTACTTAGCCAAATACTGATCTTCTGATGATGTGCGCCGACTCCAAAACTCTATATGACGTTGTTGCCATAATGACAACACTATATTAAGTCATTTACAATAGTATAGTCAACTTGCCAACAACTCCCCCTTTGTCATTGATGGTGACAAAGGAATATGGAAAAGTTACTATATGTCCTCTTATACAAAAACTCTAACTTATATCTCCCTTAGTCTTATTACTATACATCTTCTTTACATATCTATAACTCCATATTCTATACATACTCCCCCTTTGACATTAATGACAAAGGTGCTAAGAATTGAATCTCTACAAGTACTTACAGGGAAAGTACATCCGAATATGCTATCTACACCTTTTGGATCTCTTATTTCTAGAATGTAATTAGTGCATTGACTATTTGGAGATGGGTGCATAATGCATAAGTTAGCTTCTCCATCTTCTCCAAATCTGAGCTAGGACCTTGATCATATGTCACCATGGTGGCATCGATCTCCTTGATATTCTGATTGAGTACATCTAAAGAGGGCGCAAGAGCATTGCTTAGCTGTGTTTGCCTTGCCCTTATCTTAGACATCTCCTTTTCTGCTCTTTCAATCTTGTCAATCTGCCCTTGATATACATTATTACACATATTTACATCAATGGAGGGGTCTTCTATTGATTTCCTTACTTGTTCTATCATTTCTTTTGCCTCTTGTATCTTCTTGAAATGATCATTAGTCAGCTTATCTTGGTCCATACAATCTGCAATGATCTTCTTTCCATTTGTTGTAAACTCTTTTAAGGATGCTTGACCAACCTTGAGTGAACTTAGGTCAAGTGCAAAGTTACTGACCAATTCACTAAGCCTCTTCTTCATATACTTTTCTTCTGCAACTAGGGATGCAGATTCTTCTAGGCTAGAAAAGTTTGTCTTAAAATTTGAAAGAATTGTGCTCACATCATCCACTGAATGAACCTTAGACACTTTCTTTTCTAAAGGTAGCAGGTTGTTCAAGATGTTCATTGACTCAACAAATAGGGGATTCCTCATTACTTGTTTCTCTTTAGCTTTCACCATAGCTAAGACACTGATCTTGATCAAGTCTTCTTCTCCCCAAGAATCCAAACTAGTGGTGTCTGGTGTCAATCTTGACAACAATGATACAGAAGGAGTCATAGAAGTGCTATCCACTACTTCTTACTTTACTCTAATTTTCATTTCAACATATGGCTCATCTGTTGGTTCATTTCCTTTTACCTCTTCTTCTCTTTTTTCTGTCTCTTTCTCTTCTTTTTGTGTTTCTTTTTCTATCTCTTTTTCTTCTTCACCTTCTTGTTGTATCTTGGGTGAGTTGCCACCGCATAGTGTTTCAACCTCTTGTGTGCTTACAAAGGCCTCTTCAAACTTGTCCAAGTCCTTATCTATGGCCACCATTGCAATCTCAACATTATCAATAATGATAGTGTTATCCTTTAGTGACTCTGTTATGGGCGCAGACTCTTCTGCCTCTGTAGGAGTTTCAACTGTAGATGTTGAATCCTGAGGACCTGTAAATGGTACATTTGTGGTCTTTTAATCCTTGGCTACCTTTATGGGTACTTTAGTTGTGGGTGTAGTAGGTGGGCGCATGTGTCTATTCATGAAAACATTCTCAAAAGCTTTTTCTGTCTCTTTGGCTATCAACTCAAAATTCTTGTCCATTATGTGTAGTGTTCTTAGCTTTGTTTCTAGATGTGGCTTTACCAAATCTAGCAATAGTGACTTCTCTTCTAAGGAACACACCGATAGACTTTCATCTAGAATTTTCTCTCTTATCCTAAGATCTTCTTCAATAGCTTGTTTCTTCAAGGATTCTAAGATGTTCCAAACATTATCTAGAATGATTGTTTTCAGTTCCAAGACTGTCTTTTTGAACTTGATCATATGTTTTATGATCATGCCATGAATCTCTAACTTGTCAATTTCACTGTATCTATCATAAAACTTTCCTATCTTGTCCAATATTCCTTCATCAACAATCCTTGTACTCAATACTTTAAGACTAGGTCTGAAACCTACCTCAGGAGGTGCTTGAGTATTCTTCTTGCTTCTTGTTGCTCACAAGGATGGATGACTAGTGCTGATCTCTTTCTTACTCTTAGGCATTGCCTTATACTTAGGAGGAGTAGTAAGGTCAATTGTTTATGTGGGCACAAGAGGGGCAACATCTATTTTACCCTTTAGATCATCAGACTTCTCCACTTTTACCTTCTTCAATTTTGGATCATTAGACTCTGCCTCTACTCCAGATGCACTCTCAATTCCCAAAGCAATCTTTTCTTGTCTTGCTTTGTCCAAGTCTTCTTGAGTTACTCCATGAATTTTCAATATCTCAGAAGTAACCTTGGTTACTTTTCTTTTAGTTGCTGCTCTGTTTAAAACTGCATCAACTTCTCTTGTTTTCTCTTCATAAGTCCCCCATATTGGCTCATTAGGGTCCTTAGGTGTTGATAATAGTACTTGAGCATATGCATCTATGATTAGCTCATCAACCTCATATCCAAGTGGATGAATCCACTTTTTCCTTGGTTCAATTGCTTCCATACATGTTGTATCAGTCTCTACCATAAAGAAAATGTTATCTTTGTACTTTTCAACAATGCTTTCTAGAATCATGTATCTCATCTACATTTTGGCCCTAAATGTCTTCAATTACAATGTCATGTAGTCTTTATTTGTACTCTTAGTATTTGCCTTAAATGATATCTGTGGCATTATAGGCAAACTCTTGTCCAAATACAAATCTGACACCTTTCCAAGAATGTGGAAGTACATGTATATGATCAAGGACCCAAACTTGAATATTTTGGTCTTGTCATGTTTAATGGCTTTGATGTTGTCTATCAGGTGTGCATGCAGGATCTCACACAAATTAAACTTTCCATTTTTTCTCACAAGTCTTATTGTTGCAAGAATTGTGGCTGCTGACACACTGTTCACTCTACTGGTGTGTTGAAACCTATACCCTAGTATCATAGACATCAATTTGATGTCATTTTATTCTATAGGCTCTATATTCATTCCACGCCTATCACTTCTTGATTTTCATGTTTTATCAACAATTTTTCTCACATCCTTGCCTGCTGGAAGAACGGTGACTTTCTTACATAGACCTATCATCTCATGGATTAGGTCTCCTATAATCCTGACCGGCACTTCACCTATCCAAAATAGGTCATCATGAATTCTGCTAAGTAGAATCTTTATCCATTCGGACTCATAGAACTCATATGCAGTAGCATATTCAATTATCAGGTGGTTTTCAAACTGCACATACTCATCCAAGAAGGTTTTATCTAGTTTCATCATGGTTTCTAAGTGCACTCTTATCCTATCAAATCCTACTAGCTCCTTCTTACAATATATGTATGCACAGATGTCTTCGACATGCATAACACCCATAGGAGTGCGGGAGAATGCCCCTTCTAGGCCATCCAATGTAGATTTGAATGGGTGCCTCTTAAACACATATCTTTTCTTCTCTACAACATCAAATACAATAGGAGTAGCCATCACTTACTTATATATTACTTTCCTAATGGTTTCCAAGAACTTCTGAATCGACGCGACAGATTAGGGCTTCCACAACTGATCAAACACACTGCTTCACTAGCGAATCAATCTGCAATCCTTCACAATCAATTGCTAGGACTTTTGTGCTCTTCAATCACTCTAAACTTGAATGCAATGAGTGATCTACAAGCTTCTATGTACTTTAAAGTAAAAATTATTCCATTAATGTTTGCCATGTAAACCAGACTTTCATTGAAAATCTCCAACTTTCATTTTGCTATCAATCAGCTAGTGCACTCTTGCACATAGGTTCCGCTAGTCTCTAAAAGGTTAAATCCAAGGGCACATACTTTGAGGGTGATTATACCATCCACGCAGGATTTTAGAGCTAAATTAGCTCCCCCTATGACCCTGAGGGCCATTCATCCAGATGTAGAGGGTGCATCCACTATGGATGCATCCAATACATTCTCATCAACCTTGTCCTTCTTTTCCTCTGACCAAATCAAGCTCGCATCTTCTGAAGCTTTCACAAACTTGACTTCTCCTTCGGTATCCAATATTGATTCTTCTGGCTTTTTAGGGCTTTCTTGACTTTGCGTTCTTGATCTACAGAATTTTGAGATGTGTCCAGCTTTGTTACATGAGTGACAAATAACTGGAGGCTTTAAATTCCTCGGCGCATTGACATGGGTTACCATTTTGCATTGTCTAGCTGAGTGACCATTATAGTTACATATCTAACATGTAACATTCTGAGAACTTCTTACATTTAGCTGATTCTTATTTCTCTAATTATGTTGAGTCTTGTTCTTTTGACTTGTCTTACAATTCATAGCTCTATGACCAAATTTATTGCATGAATAATAGTAACCATTGAAAGGTCTTACCTCTTTACAATTCCTTGCTATATGTCCATGCTTGTTACATGCATAACAAGTTCGGTCTACTAGCTTGCGCTCATCTTTGGATGGTTCAACATTATCTTTAGTCTGACTTCTAGTCTCCTTAGCATATGTGGTGTCTTCTGGTGCTTTCATCCTTGCTCGCATGTCATCAATCTAATTTTTTGCTTCATTGAATCCAATACTGATGGTATCTCCTTTAAGCTTCTGAGCATACAATCAAGATTCAATCAGATCCTTGATTGTGTGTAATTTATCAATGTATTTCTTAGCCTCTTTCAATTTAGATTCCAAGCTTTCTTTGTTGTTTCTTAGATCCAAGATTTCCATGTTTGTCTGCCTCAATTCTTCATTTAGTTGAAGGTTCTCTTTGATCTATTCATCATAGACTTCCTGATTATTAGTTAGCTTGTCATCCAATTCTTCAATCTGATCTTTTAGAGATGTGTTCTCTTCATTTAGCTTTTTTATCATGACCCCTAAATCACTGGTAGACCATTCTTTTAAATCTTTCCTTAGTATTTTGATGACTGCTTGAGCATCACTGACTTTTTCTTTTAGCTCTTCAATTTCTTTTTCAGATTTGTCCAGGTCTTCAAGGGCAGCTCCAAGATTTCTTTTCAGATGTTTCATTTATGTCTTGTCCATGATCTCCTCAAGTGGTTAAACTTCTTTGCTAAGGACCAGAGCTCTGATACCAATTGTTAGGAATGGGAACAACACATAACACCAATATGGTTACGGGGAAATCCAAATAGGTAAAAACCCCAGTGGGAATTGATACCCACTAATAATCTATACTAGTGTCTTATGATCCTTGTTAGAAGATCCTTAACCCTATTAGAAGTTGTCTTTACAATGCATTTAAAAAAGTGACCTTTTCAAGGGTCAGACCCTATTAGGAATCTTTTACAATTAACCCCATTAGGGGTGGGGACACACTATCCTAGAGCTCACTGCTCAAGTGGTGAAGGCTACAATCTTCTGATCTCAGATACACACTATAGATGTTGGATGAACTGGTAGTGTGACACTGCTTGTCTAATCAATTCCTTTGATGTGCTAATGTTTTGACCTCTTGCAAAGCTCTAATACATCTTAACAACTCTTCGCACACTTCTTCTCTACTTATCTTAACTCTATAACTACTTCCACACAAATTACAAAGGGCGCATCTCATATTTATATGCGCAACTAAAACAATTAACTAGGTTGGCCTATAACCGATTACATACAACGCTTCCAATTGAATTGGCTCAAGTGTATTTAAAAATAAAGTTAATTACATGTCTACAACCTAATTACAATAGGTTCATAGCCTTTACAAGACAATATTATAGTCGCTAATCAAATTACCAACAGTCGGCTACATACACTGTTATGTTCTAGAATTCATTGTCTGTGTAACTTCAACCGTCTATATCTTTGTCATACTAAATCTTCTAATCATGCACTCTTATCCTAAGCATGAATATACTCTTACCATCTTATCTTCTAGGGCGCATACCATAAATCGTTCATACGCATGTGCGATGATGCTCTGATCTACTGCTGCTCTGTTAACTGTCCAGTCTTTTGTACTTAGCCAAATACTAATCTTCTGATGATGTGCGCTGACTCCAAAACTCTATATGACTTTGTTGCCACAATGAAAACACTATATTAAGTCATATACAATACTATAGTCAACTTGCCAACAACGTTTGTATTTATCTTATGTAACAAGTCAATGCTACAAGCATTAAGTACCGATCCATTATCAATTAAAGTTATTTGAATAAGATTACCATTGATAAGGACAAAAACCATAAGAGGATTATGTGGATACATTGTATTTCCTTAGAAGGAAACTCATCTTGAGAAAACACAATTTGAGATTTATTATTGGTCTCATTCATGCATTCCAATATGGAAGTTATGTTAGTTTGCATAGAAAATGGGATAGTCATGTTTGCTAAGGCTTGTTGTAATGCTTCATGATATGTAGGTGAAGTTTGAAGAAGCTCCCAAAGGGATATCTTGCTAGGAGTAGCACAAAGTTTTTCTACTAAATCGTACTCCTTTACAAGATTTTGAGGTAGACAGGGTGCATAAGGAAGCACTACCTAAGAATTAGGAAGAGAAGGAGGAACAACTTAACTAGTAGGTTGACTATTATTTCTTGTGTTATATGTGAGATAAATTGCATGATAATTATATGTTGAGAACCTTTTACCACAATGATTGGTTTATATTGAGGTTGATAGGTATCTTGACAAAGATGAACAACAACCTTAGGCTTTTCACTACCAAAATCTTGAAAAACATTAACTTGGGTAGGCTCTCTATTGTCAAAGGTTTCATTTAATATAGGAAGAGCACCAAGGGTAGTATCTTCTTTCTTCGGGGTATCTTTATGATCAAGAAAAAATTTAGAAGAGGGACAAACGCAACTCATTAATGTTTCATCAATAGAAAGAAAATTAGAAGAAATGTCAGTTATACTAGTCACCCCACAATATAATCTTCTTTAATGAAATTTATTTCCTGGGGGAGAGAATAATCAACATCATTGTCCAATGGTTCATCCCGAATAGAGAAATCATCAAGAGTAGGAATATTTCTATGAATAAAATAAACTTTAGGAAGGAGATGAGGTATTATGAGGGGAATCATCATCTGTGAGCAAGGTATTCTCATAAGGGAGGCTTGTATTAGGAGAAAAATTAACATCAATCCTCAATACTTATCCCCAAAGAGAGAAATTATTGAGAGAAAGGTTAAGAACATCTTATTTAGTCATCATAGTTATTTTAATAAACATAATTACTTTGATGGTTACAATATATAGTATCTTGTATACACTTAAAAATGGCTTCATTAATTAATTAAATATTTATTATTTAATTGATATTGACTTGATAAATTAATTAAATATTTATTATTTAATTAATAATTATTTCCTCTATTTATTAAGTGAATTATTCAATTTATTTAGTAAATTCACTATAGTCTATTCCTCTATCCTAAGTCTTCTAATTAGTCTTATTAAAGTGATTTAATTAAATACACAATCACCTAAATATGACTAAGTCCCCTAGTCCACCTCACCTACCTAGTCACCTGACACATCACTTTGGCTAAAATAAATAATTATTATTAATTATTTATTGATAATTATCCTCACCCACACATGTCCTATTCTTAAGGGCTATGTGGCCTCATAGGACTTGGTCTCATGACCACATGTCCTCTCTTAAACCAAGTCAAGAGACATGCCCTATTCCTAAGGGGCTTCTCAAGCCACCTCTAAGGGTCAAAGGTGACTCATGGGACACTTGTACAAAGAGTCCTCATGAGGAAAAGGTCTCTCCCTCTTTCTCTCTTGGGTCTTTGTGAGACACTTGACATGTGTCTTTCCCTTCCACCTTGTTCTGCTCCATGTCAATGTGAGAGGAACATCATCCCTATTCTTCCTCTCACATTCCAACTACATCCCCCTTTCTCTCAACTCCTTCAACCAAGTCAATCCTAGCCCCAAGATCTTCCATCTTTCATTCTCAACCATAGGATTGTGCCACCTAGGGTTAGATCCTCCAAAAATCTATAAAAGGAGCCTAATTTTCCCTTTGTGAGCTAATAGGTATTTTTGTAATCAAGCATTCAAGCAATAAGCAATCAAGCAATCAAGCATCCAAGAACTCATTATCAAGCATATTCATATCATTTTGTGAAGCATCCATACTATCATCATCTCATTTGCATAATTAGGATTTAGTTTTGCATTCAAACATTCAATCTCCACACTTTGGTATCATCTTGGGCAAGGAGCTTCAAATTGGAAATCTGAGAGCTCAACACATCCAAGAAATCAGAGCATAAGAGGACAATGGAGACAAGCTACATGGTAAGTGAAGGTAAAATCTTATTTTAGCTTCAATTTGGTGTATTCTTCATTGTTGTTTGCTAATTAGTTAGATTCATTAATCTTAAAATAGTTAATTTATCATTTAGAGTAGTTAGTACAGCTAATTTGCATACATATCTATATTAGTTTCTCTTTATGTTTTCTATTTATTATATTTCTCTTTTCATTTTTTGGTATTATTTGTATTTCTTCTCTATCTTTTCTAATCTTTATTGTGCTATGTTTTTATGGTTTGTTATTTGGGTTGGTGTATTTATTATCAATAATTTCTCTTTTTCTTTCTTTATTTTTTATTTCCTTAATATGTGTGTGCCTTCTATCATCCCCCTCTCTCAGCTACTTTGTATTGCCTAGGTCTATAACATATTCTTACATCTCCTTTGAACTTTGAGAAATTTCATCTCGATAATGAATCATAGAGTGCAATTCGAAACATTGATGTTAAAAATTCTTGCACAATCTAATCCAAAAGGTTAAAGTGAAAAGAATTCAATATGACTTATTGTCGCCTTTTAGCATATCTTAGCCTAGTTAGCATCTAAAATGTAAGACAACATAATAATAATGACTAAATATAAGCTATAAGCATAATTACTTAATCTTTAATCATTAAAAATCTACTCTATTGACCAAGTATAAGCTATAAATTATCCTATTGGCTCTTCAAGTATTAATTAAATGGTAGTCAACCAAATAATGCCTAAAATTAATTATGTGATTCTATAATAGGATTTAATGTCCCTCTTTCACCAAATTTATAACTCAACCAATTTATATAGATCTCCTAAAACATTAATGTCTTAACAAAGGGATAAAAGTAAAACCAACAATGTACATATACCCTTCATCATGAATAAAATGAACTAGTCATTTATAATATCCAACCTTTATATTTGTTTGAAGGTTATTATGTTATTTCCTTATCTTATTAACTATTGTAGCATCAAAAAATGGAAGCCCTTCCATTTAGGATTGGTTTAGCCCTCTGAGTAAGTGGTTTGGGGTCATGTCAAACGCTTTGAATGGGTCTTTGACTTGGATCTGGCTTTTTCCCTTGTTCTGCCCCATTTTCCACTTCTTTTCTGCATAATTTTGGCATCCTGAATTAAAATTTTGAGATTATTGACCTTAGGTTCAAGGTTGACCTTTTAGGTCAAGGTCAACCTTGACCTTGACCTAGGGTCCAAATTTCAAAATCCCAAAGTTTCTGGATGTCGGGTTTCAAAAAGATTTATTTCCCGCTTCCAGGTCAGTTGTTTCGGGCTTTGAAACGGTAAACTCTTAAATTATATTTAATTTAGGTCCATTTTTAGGGTTAAAGGTTTAAATTGGAATTTAATTCTCTTATGTTGGCCTCTCTAGAAGTGTGTGCCCTAGACTAGTATAAAAGGAAGCCTTCTCCTCTCATTTCCATCCTCAAGCATCTTTCAATTCAATAATCCTCCATCTATCAATCAAGAAATCAAGAAGCAAGCAAGAAGGAGAAAGAAAGCATTCAAGAATTCATCTATATTCAAGCATTCAAGCATTCAAGATCCAATTCATCAAGGATATCCCTTGGTAGCCATTGCAGGATTCAAGCTCTATGGAGCCCTCTTGTTGAAGATTCTTCCATCCATTTGGATTCAAGCCTCTTCCTATTCCAAGGTCCATTTAAGATTTGTGTTGAAGATCTAAAGACAATTGATTTGAAACATCCTAAATTCAATTCTACATTCATTTTGAGCATCCATACTTGTGGATTCAAGGATTTGAATCCTCCACAAGGGTTTCAACACAAGCAAGGTGAATTGTTCCATTTACTTTGTTTATTACTGCAATTTCAAGGTTAATTCTTAAATTGGGGTTCGACCAAGGCAAACCCCTCCCCCCAATAAAAAAAAACCATTTTTTCTTGTAGGAATAGGTACAGGACAATGAATTACATTGCAAATCTGGACACCCTTTTTGACAAACTTTCAAGATCCACAAATAGAATTTCCGTCAAAGAAGTGCAAGTCAAGGTCAACATAAAGGGGTCAAGGTCGACCTTTTACCCCTAGGTCAAGGTTGACCTTTCTTAGAAAAGAAAAATATTTATGGGTTTTGTAGATCTCACAGTTTCAGGTCAGGATCGCAACAATCAACAATTTATGAGACCGTCTAACAAGGTTTTTAGCAGATTCTTTTTCAGAGGTAAGTACCTATTATTTATTCATTTCAATATTAGTCTTCTAGATTTACCTTCCATATCATTAGAATTTCATGTATGTATTAAATATTGTTTTAGCATCTCTTTTATGTGCAAACCCCTATTGTTCTAGATCCCATCCATATTTTCCACTATACAACTATTATTCTTAATTTATTTCTAAAACTTATTATCATGTCAAAAGCTTCTATAATAATATAATTAATACTATTTGAACACAATCTATTCTAACAATTCTCAAACTTTATTTTCTTAGACATTAATAAAGTAATCTAATATCCACATTCTTAATTAAGAGTAATATAATTACTATATCTATATAAATGTTAAGAAAATAATGTAGAAGATGTCCTAAGATATCGATTTTAATATTTTTACAAAGAGAATCACAACTAACAAAACTATTATATGGTAAGTGCACCAAGTTGTTGGTCAAAAACGTGGCCACATGAGAAAAAAAATTACATAACGCATGCTTTTTATTTAAATTTTGAAATGTTTAGGCTCGAGGAACCCAAGCCTAAATTGGGCAAATAAAAAATATTAAAAGTTATTCATAACGTGAGTGTGTTATGAAGAACTATTTCCTCATAATGTGTGTGGATTTTGTAGACCTAAATCTTATGCTTTTAGTTCTACATAACCCATAGGGGTTATGTAGAACACACACACACACACACACACACACACACAGATCATAATAGACAAATATGGTGTTATCTCTCAAAATTGCACCCTAATACTGAGTCCTGAAACCTTAGCAATTTCTGGAGAAACATGGGAATAATCATGAGCTTGTGGGTAAACTCATACGTGTGACTCAACCTCCAGGTTCTAGGTCGGCTTCCTATTCTGGTAACTCACTCTATACTACCTGAAACTGAATCTTTTTTTGATGGAGGAAAGAGATAGAAGGATAACAGAAAATAAAATCTATATCCTAAATGGTGATGCACCAGAAAAAGTATCTTTGAGGTTCAACAAAAAATCAACACATGCTAAAAAATAGTAATGAAAAGCTTCCTTGCACAACTCAATAGTTCACAATCCTTGCATCAACAATTGATAAGAAGGTTAAAATAACAGTGTCCCTAAAAGGAGGATGAATTCCTCACAATCTAAAACTGCTTCTTCAAAAAAACACAACTTTGAACCTGCAAAAAGACTGAATAATCATGTAGAAGGCATCAACAAGACACACAAACATAGAAATAAGAGAAGGCACCAACTAGAACCCACTGTCAAAAAGTGTTGCAAATCTATATATCTCTCTGGATAATCAGTTACAAAAAGTCTCTACTCCTGTCAAGAACTCTGAAAAAATTACAAGAACAGCAAAGCAAAGAAAAGAAGAACCCTTACAAAAGAGTCTCAATCCTATACTTATACAAGTTTTCCAGACTTAGCCTCTCAAAATATCTGAAAATATCTGAAAAATAATATCTTAGCCAATTCTATCCTCATTTATGACTCAACACTTAGTCATAAGTTTTGCAAAATATCTGCTTTTTAACCTTTTGCAAAATATCTGCTTTTTAACTTTTTGCAAAATATCTTTTTTTTTTAATTTTTAAAAGAAAAATAAATATTTATTTCTTTGCATCTCAATATTTCTTAAATAATTTATATTTCGAAAATGAATTATAAATTATTTAATATTTACTAAATAATAATTTATTATTATGTAATTTATTTTTATTATTTTAATAAATAACAATTATTTTCATAATATATTAAGTGATATTTAAATAAGTCACTTAATAATATCATTGATATAATTGTATTTATTAAAATGATAAATAAATTACATAATAAAATTTATTAAGTACCAAAAAATAAATATTTAATTTAATACTTTTAAAAATAAAAAGCACAAACAATGCAAAAATTAAAACATAAGTGATATCATTTAACAATGAAATGTTTTAATTTTTTGCTTTTACAAACCCATACATGGGTGTTAATGCTTGGAATATAAAAACAAAACAATACAAAAGGCAAAAAGTCTTTCTCTTTCACGTGACCATGGGATATAGAGGATTTTTGAACCCTAAAAACCTTCATTATTTTCATTTGGTGTTTTCATTTGGCATTTTTCGCATTTGCTAGAGAAAACATAGGCTAGGGTTTGAGCCACCATCTCTGCACTTTTGCTGTCAAACTTGGCTGCCTTTGCATACTCAGCTCTATTTTTATGTGATAATCTGGAACTAGGCTTGGCTGAAAGGGACTCACAGTTTTATTTGATGCATATTTAGCTTCTTCTTGTGAGAGCAATGGGCTTATTTTCATATTTGAAAGAAATATGGCTTTGCTGTCGTGCTTGATATGATTGGAAGAAATCACGGTTTTTTGTTGGCATACTCGGTTTTGTTGTTGCATACTCAAGAACTCGGGTTCTGCTTCATTTTTTAGCTCTTGTGACTGGAAACTCATGGCTTTGGCTGTTGCAAACTTAGCACTTTGCTTCGATACCTAAAGATAAGTATTCATTCTTTTCTCTTTTTTCTCTGTATCTTGCTGAAATTTTATACCCAAAACTGAACTACATTTTCATATTCTTGAAAATCTAAATGTTTCTTCACTTGCATAAGATCTGGGTTTAGCTTATTTGCTACATTTGTATTGATCTATCCCTGTTTGCTAGTTCCATTTTATGTATGGCAGAAACTTGACTATTTTTAAAAATATATATTGGAGATCTCTCTTTGCGTAAAATTTGAGGATTCATTTACTTGCTATCTGCACTTTGGATTTGTCTCCTTTTTCCCTTATCATATACCATGAATGGAGTTGAGTCTGAAATTCATCCTTTGCGTGAACTAAACTTTGATTATTCTGCGATATATCATATATTTTGAAGGCTCCATACAGCTGCTAAAAAAAATGTGAATATGACTAGTGCTAAGTCTTTTCTTTTCAAATCCTTTGACTGGCATTTGGCTCTGATATGAACTGCCGAGAAACCTCTATCTCTTTGCATAAAATATGGTTTTATAAATCTCTACATTTTACATTGCAGCAGCATGCTTGTATTTTGCATTTGACTGGTATTCATTTGTCAATTATTCACTAACATTATACTCATGCTTGACTCATTTCGCCCTTATTTATGAAAATATGCTAAATTTGAAAATGTGCTGGACCAAAACACTGATTGACTCAAGTTGCTGCCTGTGTCCATACTTAATGCTGATTTGTAATTTTTGAAAAGTTCAGGAATTCTGGAATAACTATTTTCTCTATTCGATGGTCATTATCCATAATGGCCTTGCTCCAATAATGCTACTATGTTCAAACCATTAGCAACCAGCGTAGCTTGAAAACTCTGTGATGATTTGTCTTTCAGTTGGACAATGAAGACTCATCAATATTCTTAGCAATGCACATTGATCTTGTGACAATAAAAAATGCATTAAATGCTTTTTCCTTTAGGATATAAAATACTGTAAGAACACCTATCAGTGGGATCCAAGCATTATGATTTTCAACATGTATTCCTTGTTACACTGCTATTTCTGAAAATTAACAAATTACATTAGCATTTTGAAGCATTCACTGTGGCTTAAAAAAAATGATCTTTTATATCATTTGGTTGTCATCCTTTGAATACATGGCAGCATGTCATGATTTGTATCATTCTTTAGTAGTGAACATTATAATGCATGATTGCATACTCTCTGATATTTTGTTGTAGATCGATGATCCTAATATGCACATAAAGTATCAAGATTTAAAGTGAATGTAACATCAGCACCAAAACCTATTTATGAAGTTCGAGCATGAGCTCGTGACACTCATAAACAGACTTATGTGACCCCGTACTTGATCTTTTGCACCTGGTCTTCATTCTTCTGCATCACTTGTTGTAGTTCTGAAACCTCAGAATAAAAATGAGAACCATTTTGTGAACTTGTATATTTTGCGGATACCTTTTAGCATCAGTACTATCCCTATATTTGTGATGATTCATGTCACCTCTCTTGTGCACACTATTATCTATACTGCATCTTTGTGTATCTTAATAATATACTGATTTTGTGACAGCATTCATGAAACACCAGCAACATTGCATTCAGAAAAATAGACTGTATCTTTACTTAATCTTTATTGAATACCAGTTTGACACCACTGTTTCATTGTAGTTAATTTTCTATTATGTAGCACGTTGGGATCTACCCTTGTAGGAGCCACATTTAACTCCATGTGCTACATAATAGACACCTGTAACTGCACATGAAGCAAACTGATTTTTAAAAAAAAAAGACATGTGGGTCTCTTAGCTTTGATATCTCTTGTTTTCTCATATCTTCATGATAGGCTGCCCCTTGTGATGCATTTGAGTAACAAATTTATATATTTGTAGATGCAGACATCCATAGTGCATGATGATGTGTCATTGCTTAGATCTTATGAGATCTAACATCATTTTATCTCTCATATGCAGGAACAGAGCAGCAAGTTGTTCAGTGGCTGGACGCAAGACAAGCGGGAGAAAACAAGACAAGGCAAAGCAACTCAAGTTGAGCTTGTCATACAGGCAATGACGAGTCACCCTACACTATGTGTGCCCTTACATTCTTTTGCATCTGCAAATGTATATCTTTGTTTTTTCATTTTATTTCATTTGTATCATAAGGGTTAGTCTCACGGCTTGTGTGAGACATGGTTCACTTTGTTATCAATAAAGATCACTTTTTCTCAAAATGTTCAAATTTTTTGCACATGTAAGTACTTTCAACAAAAATAAAAATGCAACCTTAAATCATCTAAAAACATGACAGCTCACTTACTTGAGCTTGGTACCAAAAATTGGTAACATTTTTGGTGACATCTGCTATATGTCTGCCTGCTGGACATTATGACCAGTAGCCTGAACTTATCCATTGGGCACAGAGTCACTCTGGAACACAAAAACTCCTGAGAACACACTCTTTCTGCTACAACTCACTTTGAAATAGCAACCTCTTTTAATACATCTGGTATATATGTATGGCTTATGGTAGTGGATTAACAACCTCACTACCCTAAATGATATGAGTCTACCGAATGGATTGAAAGAGGTTGAAATAGAAGTACACCTTCCCAGCAAACCATTGTAATAAATTAGATTTTGTGAGGGAAGGATATATGATGTGCAGTAGTGAGTATATATATCCACTGCTTCATATGATGGATGTCTATCTCATGTAATGTAATTTGTTACGGAAGTTTGCTTCTCTCCAAAAACAACTAACTAAAATGTGCAACTAGCACTTAGGGAAACTTAAAACTACAAGAAATAAATGTGCCACAACACTTATTCACCAGCTATAAATAACTCTAGTATGTACAAGGATAGATCCTACCTCAGAAACAATGCTTGAGGTGAATCCTGTTCACTAGGATTCGCTCCATGTTTCCATCCAACCTTGACAGCTGAAAAGCATTATGTTGTTTACATTCTAAGATAATAGAAGGCCTACTCCAAAATGCATCAAATTTGGAGTGCTTCCCAAGTTTGCTTTTGAGCACGTCCCATTTTAGTACTATGTCACCTTGTTGAAAAACTCTCAGAGACACCCTCTTGTCAAAAGATCTCTTCATTTTCATTTGATGGTGTTCCATCTTCCTCAAAGCCTTGGACCTTGTTTCTTCTAACTCAAAAAGTTGAGCCAACCTTACGGTCATTGGTTTTTCCTCTAACATATCAAGCTGGTTAGCCAAGTCAAGAGCTAGAAGCTCTAAAGAAATAGGTAACGTAGCTTCCCTTCCGTAAACAAGTTTGAATGGTGATTTCCTAGTTGACCTTTTTTGAGTAATTTGATCAGCCCACAAAGTTGATTTTAGTTGTGTATGCTAGGCTCGCTAATGCATTTTGATTCAGTTGTGTTTTATAGGTTAGCTTTTATAGGTTTAAATGCAAATGCAAAGTTAGATCAAGATAATCTCTTTAAGTTTTATTCCTTTGCTTCATCTAGACATTCTTTGCATGCTAATATTGATTTTAACATATGGCATGAACGCTTAGGTCATTTAAATTCTGATTACATTACTTTAATGCAAAAGGAAAACATGGTTCTTGGCTTGCCTAAATTTTCTCCTACTAAGTTTATCTGCAATGGTTGTATGGGTGGAAAAATGCATAGAGAACCTTTTCCTCATGCTTCATCTTGGCGTGCTAGTAATAAACTTGTTCTTATTCATAGTGATTTGCTAGGACCTATGGAACATACTTCAATTCAAGGTTCTAAGTATGCTTTAACCTTTGTTGATGATTTCTCACGTAGAACTTGGATCTATTTTCTGCATAGTAAAGATCAAGTGCTTGACACCTTTGCTGAATTTCATGTTTATGTGGAAAGACAAAGTGGTTGCAAAATTCAAATTCTTAGAACAGATAATGGTACTGAATATATTAATCATTCTTTTCATTCTTACTTAAATTCCTTTGGTATAAAACATGAACTTACTGTTCCTTATACACCAGAACAGAATGGTGTGGCAGAACGTAAGCATAGGACTATAGTTGAAATGGCTAGATGTCTTTTGCATGCTAAAAATATGGATTATAAATTTTGGGCTGAAGCTATGGCTTGTGCAACTTATCTTCTTAATAGAACTCCTACCAAAGCTTTAAAAAATAAAACACTTGAAGAAGCTTGGTCAGGTAGAAAACCAAACTTAGCTCATTTAAGGATTTTTGGTTCAATTGCTTATGTTCATATTCCAAAATAGAAAAGAAAAAAACTGGACCCTAAATCCACACCTCATATCTTTGTTGGTTATGATGAAAATATTAAAGGTTATAGAGTTTACAATCCTCAATCTAACAAAGTTCATGTTGCTAGAGATGTATGTATTGCTGAAAATGATGTTCATGACTGTTCTCAAGTTCAAGATTCTGATTTTGATAAAGGTCAAATTGTTCTTGTGGAGGACCAACCTCCTTCTCTAAACCCTACTCAAAATGAATCTCTTTCTGTTTCTCTAAATATTACAAATGCAGACAATGACATTAATGAAACTGTTCTTTCAACTCCTCATGGTTCTAATGTTACTCCTGATTGTCCTAGTAGTGAATCTGTTAATTCAAAACAACATCCTAAATGGTTCAAAAATTTGGTTAATGATACTGATGATTACATTACTAGAATGGGAGGACTTAAACCTAGAAGAATCAACTACTGCAATTATGCTTTGATGTCTAAAGTTATGAATTCTCAAGATCCTCAAACTTTTAATGAAGCTAAAACTCAACCACATTGGCAAACTGCTATGCAAGAAGAATATGACACTTTGATTGCTAATAACACTTGGGATCTTGTTCCCTTACCTCAAGGTAAAAATTTAGTTTCATGTAAATGGTTGTATAAAACTAAGGTTAATTCTGACAATGAAATAACTAAATATAAAGCTAGATTAGTTGCTAGAGGATTTTCTCAAGTTGAAGGTTTAGATTATACTGAAACTTTTGCTCCAGTAGCTAAGATGCCTACTATTAAAGTAATTCTTGCTTTAGCTGCTAAAATGCATTGGCCTATTCACCAAATGGATGTTAAAAGTGCTTTTCTTAATGGAGATTTGCATGAAGAAATTTACATGGCACAACCTCCAGGCTTTATTCAAACAGGTAATAAAAATCTTGTGTGCAAACTTAAGAAATCAATTTATGGCTTAAAACAATCTCCTAGGGAATGGTATGCTAAGATTAATGCTTTCTTTCTTTCTCAAGGTTATCAAAGAAGTCAAAATGATCCTAACCTTTACATTAAGCATTGTGATGGTGAAATTATCATTATTATCTTATATGTAGATGATCTTATTCTTACTTCTAGTTCCACACCCTTGATTTCAGACATTAAGTTTCAACTTAATCACACATTTCAAATGACTGATTTAGGAATTTTACATTATTTTTTAGGAATTCAATTTTGGCAAACAGAAAATGGTATTTATGTTTCTCAAACTAAATATGCTCAAGATTTATTACATAGATTTGATTTGATTAATGCTAATGCGGTTTCCATACCTTGTGATTTAGGCACTAAATTAGAAGTTGATACTATGCCTCCTTATGTTGATGCTACTTATTATAGACAGCTAGTAGGAAGTTTAATTTATTTAAATCTTACTAGACCTGATATTTCTTTTAGTGTTGGATTAGTCTCTAGATTTATGTCCAAACCTCAACAAACTCATTTGAAAGCTGCAAAAAGAATCTTAAGGTACATAAAAGGTACTTCACAGTATGCTCTATATTTTGATAATACTACTGATTTTAGACTTAAAGGTTATACTGATTCAGATCTAGGAGGAGATCCCAATGATGGGAAATCCACTAGTGGTTATTGTTTTCTTCTTGGTTCAGGTGCAATTTCATGGAAAAGTAAAAAGCAACAATCTGTTTCTCTATGTTCTACTGAAGCAGAATATAAAGGCTGTACTACAGCAGCAAAAGAAGCTCTTTGGCTTAGAAGATTACTTGCAGATTTGGGTCTACCTCAAGAGGAACCTACACCTTTGTTTTGTGATAACCAAAGTGCAATAGCTCTAGCAAAGAATCCAGTTTACCATGCAAGATCCAAGCACATTGCTCTTCATCATCACTTCATTAGAGAACACATTCACAACCAGCAAGTCTCTCTTCTTTTCTACCCAGGCCAACATCAAGTTGCTGACATCCTCACAAAGCCTCTTCCAAGAGAAAAGTTTGAAATTCATTGTAAAAATATGGGTTTGATACCCTTTGATTGTAAACCCCCAAGTAAAGATTAAAGGGGGGTGTTAGAATTAATCTTTCCTTGGTGTTTTTTTATAAACCAAGGTATTTTATTTTCTTATGTAAGTAGGAGATTCCTATAGAATCCCTACAAGTTATTTTGTCCTCTTCTTCCATGTGTGAGGACATATTTCTTTTTTGTATTTTCTTTTTCTTAGATTCCTCCTTAAGAGGAAATAGCACAAGTGGCACACACATTATGAATGTGGTTCACATGCACATGGGAGTTACATTCTACTCCTTTCCTCTCATCTCTTCTTAAGAGATGCTTCTCTTCTCTTTTCTCAAGGCATTCTCTAGCATCACATAGTTTTCTCATTCTCTCTTGAAGCATTGTATGAGCATTTTGCTCTCATTTTCTTGCTCTCTCTCTCTTAGGCTTTTTAGCCCATTCATAATAATATCACGGGGGTTTTTTTATACTTTTCCCCCTTCAAAATATTGTCTCATTGTTGGTGAATGCTTCTAGTTTTGGTTATCTCATGGTATGATTTTCCTCACACTTTGCTCATTAGATTAAACTAGATCTCTTGCTCTTTCCTACAATTTCTTACAATTACCTTCCATGGTCCTTTTCATAATTCTGATCAAATTTTTGTTAGTAGATTCCGCTTGGCCATTGCCTTGCGAATAATAATTGGAAGATGTGTTCAAATAAATTCCATTTCTTACAGCCCAATTAGAAATCTTGAAACCTATAAAAGCTAATGCATTATCTGAGATAATGGATTCTAAAACACCAAACTTGAAAACCAGCTCCTCATAAAAATTTAGGACAGCACTTTCATTAGCCTCCTTAAGTGTCACCGCCTCTGTCCACTTAGTGAAATAATTTGTGGCTGTTAAGACCCATTTGTGGCCAACACTGGATGGTGGATTTATAACTCCAATAAAATCTAGTCCCCATTTGACAAAAGGTTTTTCAACTTGAATAGGCTACAAAGGCAAGGTTGCCAATCTTTCCTTACCAACAAATAATGTGCATTCCTTGCACTTACAAACCCATATATGTGCATCTTTGAATTCATGCAACACTTTGTCTATGTGATCAGTCTCAATGCATCTCAAAAGAACACCATTAAAGTCTTTTCTAAATAGAAAATTATTCAAAAGGACATAGGGTATGGACTGCAGTCTAAAATACCTTCATTTTGCTTTATCTAAGCCCTGTGGACATTCACCAGTCTGTAGAAAATGTGTCATTTGTTGCACCCAATCAGTGACAAAATCTGGAATAGCTTGTTCACCAACCTGTAAAACTAGAACAGCAGCATGTTCACCCTTTTATTTGTCACTTACACCATCAGCAAGCTGTTCGCATAACCCTTTTCCCCTGATCAGCTTGGTGACCTTAATCTCTACATCATATTCCATCACTTTAGTTACCCAACCAGCTCTCTTATCACTTAAATCCTTACTTAAAAGGAATTCCTTGACACTCAGATGAGCAACCATTAGAATGATTCTATTATTTGACAACATGTGCTTAAACTTTTTTAAACTTCTTATAACAGCGAACACATGCTTCTCTACAAATGAATACCTAAGTTCATAGTCTTTAATACCTCGATTGAAGAATGCCTTAGGCTGCTCAAGGCCTTCATCATTGTGTTGTACTAACATTGCTGAGATAGATTCAATATCTCCATAGGCGTATAAGACAAAATCCTTAGAAAAATTAGGATTCACAAGTGTAGGCGCTACTGCAAGTGCCTCCTTGATCAGTTCAAAGCTCCTCTTCCCATCTTTAGTCCAGCTAAAAGGTGTATTTTTTCATAACATGGTTGTTAATGGGCTCAATAAGCCTGCAATATCTGGAATAAACCTTCTAACAAAATTTATTCCACAAATAAAACTTGGTAATCCTTTCTTGTGTGCTAGCAAAGTAAGAGCCAAAATTGTTGTTATCCTTTCAGGATCAATGGTGATACCCTATTTAGACACCACATAACCAAGCAATCTACCTTCATGAACTACAAAAACACATTTCTTGGGATTAAGGGATATCCTGAACTCTCTACACCTTTCAAAAATCTACCTTAGATACTTTAAGTGATCTTTCGCTTCCCTAGAAAAAATAGTGATGTCATCTAGGTAAACCAAAACAATCTTATACATTAGCTTATCAAAAGCCATATCCATGGCTTTCTGAAAGGTTACCCCAACATTGGACAAACCAAAGGGCATCTTTTTGTATGCCATGGTACCCCACTTGGTGGTAAAGGTTGTCTTGAACTGGTCTTCCTCCCTTACTAGAATCTGATTATAACCTCAATACCCATCTAGCAAGGAAAATCTTTCTGATCCTGAGACTACTTGAAGGATCTGCTCCATAGAACTCAAGGGATGTCAATCTTTCAACAAAGCTCTATTCAAGTCTCAAAAATCAACACATAGCCTTATTTCACCACTCTTTTTCCTGACAGGCGCAAGGTTTGAAACCCAAGAAGTATGCTTAATAGGAAAAATAATACTACTTTCAATCAGCTTGTTTAGTTCTTTTTGCATAAGAGGTTCCAACTTTGGATTCAAAGGCCTCTGCTTCTACCTTACTGGTTTAGCATCTGGTTCAAGCTCAATAGTGTGTTGAGCAAGTTGGGGATTAAACCCCTTCAAATCACCATATTCCCATGCAAAAACATCACTGAATTCTTGAAAAAGTTGGATAAATGAATGTTGCTCCTCCACTGTGCATACCTTACCCAGCTTTAGCAACTTTCCCTTGAATACCTCAACCTCTTCATAATGTTCCTGTTGAACCTGCATGCTGGCCTTTGATTTTCTAGTCTCATCATCAGTGTTAAAAATGGATTCAAGGGTGACCAAACCCTTCGGCATCTTATTATTTTTTAGCTGAATAATCTGACCAGCATACTAATGTTGAAAGTTCTTTTGGTTAGCTTGAGAAAACTCAGCGTCTTCTCTTAAAAAATTGACTATTTACTGGTCACTTTCAAATACTTGCCAATGTGTATTATTATTAGGTATAGTAGGTCTGATAACAACCTTGACATGTTGGTTTGTTCTTTCACTGCTAACCTCCTTTGGAATATCGAACTCAGCACCAATAGCAGCCAGTCTATCAACATGTTTATTCTGATTTCTGGGTATGGAAATCAGATTAAAGGCATCAAAACTATCAAGAAGATCCCATACCCTATGCTTGTAAGATTTAAGCAGCTCATTCTTGGTAACATTTTGGTTTCTCACTTGATTAACGATCAGCTCATTGTCCCCATACACTTTTAAACAGCTAATACCAATCCTCCTTGCCCATTCCAATCCATGGATCAAGGCTTCATACTCAGCCGTATTATTTGAACAACTAAAATAAAAATGAAAAGCTGAAAAATACCTCTCATTTCTTGGGGAGACCAACATGCAACCTCCACCAGCTCCAACTTTGTTCCTTGCACCATCAAAAAATAGCTCCCAAACTTTGTTATCTTGTTGTTCAAACTGTTGTTCTGCACTCTTTTCTAGATTGGGAATGAAGGAATCAGCTTCCTGTATTAAATACATGCCCAAACCAGCATGGCCTAAATTCTCACATGGACTTTTAGCTTGATTTCGAAAGGCCCATTCATCAAGAAGAATATCTGGCATTGCCTTGATTTGAGTGTTACCTTCTTAGACTTCAGGCTGCTCCTCTTGTTCACCTACGAGCAAGTTGGCATTAATGGGGCTTTGAGAGTAAGGCTCAATATGAGCTTTGGCTATAGGCTCTGATTTTATGGTAACTTTGGTGCCATACCTAGTTCTAAACAACATGTGCGACCAGTCAGAGGATAAATATCCCCTAATCTTGGCAGTGAAAGCCCTTGATAAACATATAGCAAAATAAGGAGGTAGCTCTATGACATAAATATCTTGCGGGATAGAAAAATGTGGACAAGCCTGCAAGGTCAAATCAAGATTCTTAATGACCCCTATGGTATTAACAGCAGTCTTGTCTAGCTATACAACTCCCTTTTCAAGAGGCTCATACTTGATACCCAACTTGTCTACAATCTGTTTGGGCATCACCAAGCTACTCACACCTAAATCAATCATGCAGTTGTGGACTAGGTGCTTCCCTATGATCAGAGATACATAAAAGGGTGGGGGTTTAACTGCTAGGGGTTTCTGCTCATTTCCTTTTGCAATAGTGTTAGTCATTACAATTTTAGTTTCTTCGCTTTTAGTTTTACTAGAAAGACTTAAACCTGATAAAGTTGATTGCAAAAGGTCCTTTTGACCTGGAATCCCCAAAAAATCCCACATGGAAATAGATACATTTTCCTTCTTCATATGATCCAAAATATTAAAAGAAGTCATACCAACCTTAGATTGGGACTTTGTAGCAGCAACATCAATGTTAATAATAGCTGGTTGTATTGGAATTGTAGGTTCTTCCTTACTAGCTGAAGCTGAACCCTTTGGAAAAATCTGCATACTCTCAGCATTAGACAAGCTAGCAACTTGTTGATCACTCTCTATTGCTCTCTTTTTGCTTTTGGTATTATCCACAACAAAGAGAACAACCTGATTTACACCACAAAAATCATCATCCTGCCAATTTATTAGAGTTGTCTCTGGTGGTATGCCTTCATGCTGCTGTAAAGTGGCTTCATCAAAACCATCATCTTGTGAATTTGGAATATTTTGAACCATTAAGGCCTGATTTATGACCCCCTTCATGCAAGTACTTTGATTGTGCTGCTTGTTACACAAAAAACACCACTCATAATCCTATACTAGGTTGTTTTGAGTGGGAACCAGCTCATTTGAAGTGCTCACAACATTGGGGTTATAAGGTTGATAAGGCCTCGTATTAAGATTTGGTCTTTGGCCTTGATTATTTGGTTGATAAAGAGATCTATTGGCCTGATTCTATTGATATTGGGTTTGATAAGAAGGCTGGTAAGGCCTATATCCTTGACTTTGCTGCTTTTTCATATTCACAATTTCATTACCAAAAGTTTGCAAAATACCTTTAATCTCTTGTAAATCCACAGATTGAGCTGGAAGGGTGCTGCCTTGAATATTGGGTTGTGTATTGGGTGTCGGTAATGTTGGCACTGCTGGAATAATAGCTAAAGGGGTTGCTTGCAAAGGTATCATTGACTGAACTACAGGTGCTATTGGAAAAATTAGCATAGGTGGCCTTGGGGCAATTTTTCCAGCCTGTATAAGGTTGTTTTCAGCTCTCACAGCTACGTCATATGCATCTGGGAGTGTAGCAGCTCCCATAGATTGTATCATAACTGCTATATCACTATTGAAAGCCCTCAAATAATATAAAAAAGCATGATCAGCTGAAGGTCTTACCATTTGTGGAATTCTATCCCATGTCCTTTGGAAACAAAAGTTAAAATCTATTACTTGCTCATGAGAGGCCCTTTTGATAGTTGACAATTTCTCTACCAAGGATAGATGGTCAAACTTGTCTTCAAAAAACTTGCAAAGTGTAGTACCAAGATTATCCCAATCAGTGATAGAACCCACTGCTAGCCTTCTAAACCACTGTAAGGCCTTTCCTTTGAATGATGCAGCCAACAACCTAACAGCAACATTATCTTCTGTAACATGGTGAAGGGCACAAAGATTAGCTACATATTTTATGTGTTCAACTGGGGTGGTTTGATCCTCACCAGCAAAATATGGTAAACTTTTTAATGCAGCCACAGGAATAACATCATGTTGAGTTAGATTCAAAGGGTTGCCTTGATTGAATGAAACGAAAGGTTGGTTCCTTTGTAATGCCATAGAAACCTACAAAACTTGACTTCCTAGTGTAGTAAAAACCAAAACAGCAGGATGCACTCTAACCGCAGCAGAAGTAGATTTAGCTCTTCTTGTATAAACCACTATCTTTCTGGGCTTCTCAATC
Organism: Chamaecyparis obtusa; assembly: GCA_027943335.1. Classification (NCBI taxonomy): domain Eukaryota; kingdom Viridiplantae; phylum Streptophyta; class Pinopsida; order Cupressales; family Cupressaceae; genus Chamaecyparis; species Chamaecyparis obtusa. The sequence continues at coordinate 2,446,784 of BSBK01000606.1, forward strand.
ACTCTCCCTCTTCTCCTAGGTGGAAATAGCTTCAAATATTCAAAATCTGAAGAGCTACTCCTTGTTTGCACTCTTCTCATATGTTGTAATACACTGGTTCTGTGTTCCAAAGCTCAGAGTCACCAAGTGTGTAATTTTGAAACCTCTTCCAAGCTCAAAACACTGTTGTACACACTAACAGCAACAAAAAATATTATAAAAGATGACTAAAAAAATCAGTCACAGTCCCATTGGGCATGCCAAAAACTGTTATCTCTCAAAATTGCACCCTAATACTAAGTCCTGAAACCTTAGCAATTTCTAGAGAAACATGGCAACAATCACGAGCTTGTGGGTAAACTCATAGGAGTGACTAAACCTTCGGGTTCTAGGTCGGCTTCCTATTCTAGTAACTCACTTTATACTACCTGAAACTGACTCTTTTTTTTATGGAGGAAAGAGATAGAAGGATAACAGAAAATAAAATCTATATCCTAAATGGTGATGCACCAGAAAAAGTATCTTTGAGGTTCAATAGATAATCAACACATACTAAAAAATAGTAATGAAAAGCTTCCTTGCACAACTCAATAGTTCACAATCCTTGCATCAGCAATTGATAAGAAGGTTAAAATAACAGTGTCCCTAAAAGGAGGATGAATTCCTCACAATCTAAAACTGCTTCTTCAAAAAAACACACAACTTTCAACTTGCAAAAAGACTAAATAATCTTGTAGAAGGCATCAACATGACACACAAACATAGAAATAAGAGAAGGCACCAGCTAGAACCCACTGTCAAAAAGTGTTGCAAATTTGTATATCTCTCTGGATAATCGGTTACAAAAAGTCTCTGCTCCTGTCAAGAACTCTGAAAAAATTACAAGAACAGCAAAGCAAAGAAAAGAAGAACCCTTACAAAAGAGTCTCAACCCTATACTTATACAAGTTTTCCAGCCTTAGCCTCTCAAAATATCTGAAAAATAATATCTCAACCAATTCTATCCTCATTTATGACTCAACACTTAGTCATAAGTTTTTGCAAAATATCTGCTTTTTAACCTTTTGCAAAATATCTGCTTTTTAACTTTTTGCAAAATATCTATTTTTTTAATTTTTAAAAGAAAAATAAATATTTATTTTTTTGCATCTCAATATTTATTAAATAATTTATATTTCAAAATGAATTATAAATTATTTAATATTTATTAAATAATAATTTATTATTATGTAATTTATTTTTATTATTTTAATAAATAACAATTATTTTCATAATATATTAAGTGATATTTAAATAAGTCACTTAATAATATCATTGATATAATTGTATTTATTAAAATGATAAATAAATTACATAATAAAATTTATTAAGTACCAAAAAATAAATATTTAATTTAATACTTTTAAAAATAAAAAGCACAAACAATGCAAAAATTAAAACATAAGTGATATCATTTAACAATGAAATGTTTTAATTTTTTGCTTTTACAAACCCATACATGGGCGTTAATGCTTGGAATATAAAAACAAAACAATACAAAAGGCAAAAAGCCTTTCTCTTTCACGTGAGCATGGGATATAGAGGATTTTTGAACCCTAAAAACCTTCATTATTTTCATTTGGTGTTTTCATTTGGCATTTTCGCACTAGCTGGAGAAACCGTAGGCTAGGGTTTGAGCCACCATCTCTGCACTTTTGCTGTCAAACTTGGCTTCCTTTGCATACTCAACTCTATTTTTATGTGATAATCTGGAACTAGGCTTGGCTGAAAGGGACTCACAATTTTATTTGCTGCATATTCGGCTTCTTCTTGTGAGAGCAATGGGCTTATTTTCGTATTTGAAAGAACTATGGCTTTGTTGTTGTGCTTGATATGACTGGAAGAAATCATGATTTTTTGTTGGCATACTCAATTTTGCTATTGCATACTCAAGAACTCGGGTTCTGCTTCATTTTTTAGCTCTTGTGACTAGAAACTCACAGCTTTGGCTATTGCAAACTTAGCACTTTGCTTCGATACCTAAAGATAAGTATTCATTCTTTTCTCTTTTTTCTCTATATCTTGCTCAAATTTTATACCCAAAACTGAACTACATTTTCATATTCTTGAAAATCTAAATGTTTCTTCACTTGCATAAGATCTGGGTTTAGCTTATTTGTTGCATTTGTATTGATTTATCCCTATTTGTTGGTTCCATTTTATGTATGGCAGAAACTTGACTATTTTAAAAAATATATATTGGAGATCTCTCTTTGCGTAAAATCTGAGGATTCATTTACTTGCTATCTACACTTTGGATTTGTCTCCTTTTTCCCTTATCATATACCATGAATGGAGTTGAGTCTGAAATTCATCCTTTGCGTGAACTAAACTTTGATTATTCTGTGATATATCATATATTTCGAAGGCTCCATACAGCTGCTAAAAAAATGTGAATATGACTAGTGCTGAGTCTTTTCTTTTCAAATCCTTTGACTGGCATTTGGCTCTGATATGAACTGCCGAGAAACCTCTATCTCTTTGCATAAAATCTAGTTTTATAAATCTCTACATTTTACATTGCAGCAGCATGCTTGTATTTTGCATTTGACTGGTATTCATTTGTCAATTATTCACTAACATTATACTCATGCTTGACTCATTTCACCCTTATTTATGAAAACATGCTAAATTTGAAAATGTGCTAGACCAAAACACTGATTGACTCAAGTTGTTGCCTGTGTCCATACTTAATGCTGATTTGTAATTTTTGAAAAGTTCAGGAATTCTGGAATAACTATTTTCTTTATTCGATGGTCATTATCCATAATGACCTTGCTCCAATAATGCTACTCTGTTCAAACCATTAGCAACCAGCGTAGCTTGAAAACTCTGTGATGATTTGTCTTTCAGTTGGACAATGAAGACTCATCAATATTCTCAGTAATGTACATTGATCTTGTGACAATAAAAAAATGCATTAAATGTTTTTTCCTTTAGGATATAAAATACTGTAAGAACACCTATCAGTGGGATCTGAGCATTATGATTTTCAACATGTATTCCTTGTTACACTGCTATTTCTGAAAATTAACAAATTACATTAGCATTTTGAAGCATTCACTGTGGCTTAAAAAAAAATGATCTTTTATATCATTTGGCTGTCATCCTTTGAATACATGGCAGCATGTCATGATTTGTATCATTCTTTAGTAGTGAACATTATAATGCATGATTGCATACTCTCTAATATTCTGTTGTAGATCGATGATCCTAATATGCACATAAAGTATCAAGATTTAAAGTGAATGTAACATCAGCACCAAAACCTATTTATGAAGTTCGAGCATGGGCTCGTGACACTCATAAACTGACTTATGTGACCCCGTACTTGATCTTTTGCACCCGGTCTTCATTCTTCTGCATCACTTGTTGTTGTTTTGAAACCTTAGAATAAAAATGAGAACCATTTTGTGAACATGTATATTTTGTAGATACCTTTTAGCATCAGTATTGTCCCTGTATTTGTGATGATTCATGCCACCTCTCTTGTGCACACTGTTATCTGTACTGCATCTTTGTGTATCTTAACAATATACTAATTTTGTGACAGCACTTATGAAACACTAGCAACATTGCATTCAGAAAAATAGATTGTATCTTTACTTAATCTTTGTTGAATACCAATTTGACGCCACTATTTCATTGTAGTTAATTTTCTATTATGTAGCACGTTGGGCTCTACCCTTGTAGGAGCCACATTTAACTCCACGTGCTACATAATAGACACTTGTAACTGCACATGAAGCAAACTGATTTTTTTATTAAAAAAAAAAAGACATGTGGGTCTCTTAGCTTTGATATCTCTTGTTTTCTCAGATCTTCGTGAAAGGCTACCCCTTGTGATGCATTTGAGTAAAAAATTTATATATTTGTAGATGCAGAGATCCATAGTGCATGATGATGTGTCATTGCTTAGATCTTATGAGATCTAACATCATTTTATCTCTCATATGCAGGAACGGAGCAGCAAGTTGTTCAGTGGCTAGATGCAAGACAAGTGAGAGAAAACAAGACAAGGCAAAGCAACTCAAGTTGAGCTTGTCATACAGGCAATGACGAGTCACCCTACACTATGTGTGCCCTTACATTCTTTTGCATCTACAAATGTATATCTTTGTTTTTTCATTTCATTTCATTTGTATCATAAGGGTTAGTCTCACGGCTTGTGTAAGACATGGTTCACTTTGTTATCAATAAAGATCACTTTTTCTCAAAATGTTCAAATTTTTTGCACATGTAAGTACTTTCAACAAAAACAAAAATGCAACCTCAAATCATCTAAAAACATGACAGCTCACTTACTTGAGCTTGGTACCAAAAATCGGTAACATATGGTGATGAGGGAAGGAAGATGAGAGAGAGAGGGAATGGGGAGAGACATGCATATATGGATATATATACATATATCTATATAAATATATGCTTATTTATATACACACACACACACACACACACACACACACATATTATAGATGTAAGTATATACATCTATGTAGTGTATGATAAGTTTACAAGCATATGTTTTTATTTTTTCATAACACATATGTGTTCTATAGAACTAAAAACATGTGTGGAACTAGGAAACCTGCTTTTAGTATTACAATACGTGTGCAGGTTATTTAGTACTAAGGAACCCATATGTGTTATGGTTAGGTAAGAGGTTTGGACAAGGACCCTATGGCTTGTAAGTCCTTTTTCCTTTCATTTCTCTCCCTTTACATGTCTTTTGATCTTCCAAGATAATTTATTGACTTCTTCATCATCAATTAGTTTACACATCATCAAGTGGGTATCTGTAAAATACCATCATAATCTCACACGTCTTCTCAGCTTTCTAACCATATTTTTTTTCTATTTTTGGACAACATTAGCATATGAGTAAACTTTAATTTTCTTTACCTGTGCCTTCACAGTCCTCGGAGACATATGTCTACCATTTTCTTAATAACTTTTGATCTACTTGACCAAATTCAAAATAAATTACATATTATTTTTCTACATTTGATTATATATTGTTTTTTAATTGCATTTTCAATTATTTTGAGGCAAGTTATACCTAATGCATGAACAAGCGCCAAATTTTCAAGATGCGACCACTTCAAAAAGTCATTAAAAAAAACACTCAACGGAAAATTACAAAAAAATACAAAACTTCTAGATCTCACTATTTCCTATCATTCTATTAAAGGGTTTTTCAAAATACTAAATCTAACTATATCTTTTGTGAAGTGCACAAAATCAGCTATGTTATATTTTTCTAAAAAAATTAGGAACTATTTTTTGTACGCAATGGGTTTAACCCTCTTTATCTTATCTATTTTAAAAAAACTTTAGTAGTTTAGAAACTAGATTCGAAGTATTACATTTCTTATTTTTTGCCCAAATCCTAATTTTGAGTGTATGACCCTCAAATTTCTCTTTGAAGTTCAAGTTTACCTTATTTTAGAACAAAAAGTGGCCACTTATACCCCCCTTTTTGTTCATCATCTTGGTGCACTTACCCTATAACCATGGTTATAAAATTATTAATTATGCAATATATAAAGATTCAAAAGCATTAATTGCACACCTAAAACTCCACTCTCCCTCCCTTCACTATTAAAAGAGTATAATAATTAAAATATTCTTAGATTTGTACAGTGTATTAATGTAAATATAAACTTTGCATAGAACCATGTAATGAGTGTTTGCACTATCCTACAAAAGTATTAGACATTACTACAAGCTCCCATATCTCTATAAGAATATAGTTGATCATAAATAAACTCTACTCACAGTTTGGAAGAGTTCTAACCAAAGGCCTAATGAACTACAACTGATTTGAAAAAATTGTATGACTTGAAGATCTGTGATTTGAGATCACTGAGTTTCTGATTAGATATGTAAGATGATTAAATCAGTAATATGTTGTCATTGATGTCAACTAGTTTTGACAATACTTATCTTGTAAGTTACTATACCCAAACATCTATAGAAAGAAGAAGAAAAGAGATGAAGAATAGATATATCTATATGAGGAAGATGGATATGACAGATGAGGATAAGGAATACATTGGGTAACTTATGAATGAGTCTATGACCTTATGTTATTGACTTGATTATGTTGCATTCATCTATGATGAAAGATAGAGCAAAATGCACAAAGCAGTGTGGTCAGTTAAAGAAGCATTTCAGTATACACCGACGTAGTGTAGTGTATATCAAGCATAGTATAAACCGAGCTTGTGTTCATCGATGCATTTCTTTGTTAACCGAGCAGGAGAAAAGAACTAAATGACTAGTTTAGCTGACAGAAGTTGATGAGCTGGAAAGTACCTTGTGATCAGAGTTGAAGATAATGTTTGTTATGAAGATCAACGGCTAACATAATTTGAAGAAGATCTAAGGGATTGAAATAAAACATGTTACTGACACATCAGCCATTAAGGAAGGTTTAAATGGAAAAATCAACAAAGGAGATTAAGCGGCAAAATCTAATGGATGGAATTAAAACAATTTACTTATCTATTTAAGAGACTAGGATTTCATGATGAAAACATGTCAGAAGAAGCAAACTACAGAGATATCACGTGAACAAGTTTCATGCATGCCTGATCAGACTGGTTAAGGAGAACCGAACTGCAGAGATTACCGAGCGTCAGAAAGCTATAACTGAGAGACAGTAACTTACTGAATATTGATTGAAACAGAATTAATATATTGATCAGAGGATTTGAATGAGCTTAATATAGATCTAATAATCTGCAATTGAAGATGTGTTGTAATCAGATCACCTACTATTACATTTTAACCATTGTAAATAGATAAATCTCTTAACAGAGTGGACTAGAAAGTCTTGTAATGTCATTCATAGAGTGTACATTTGTTATCTTGTCAACCCCATAGTGAATGATGGTTCGATGATAACGATTGGTCTAAAATCCTCTAACAAGGTCACACCTCACAGTGTGTTTGTAACCTTTAACAGGGTTGGGTCTTCACCGACCTCACTTCAGAAGAGTGAACAATTTTTGGGTTGCCGATCCCAGGTGGTTTTTCCCTTTACAGAGTTTCCACGTTAAATCTCTTGTGTTATGTGTTGACTATGATGATTTTTTGTTGTCATACTTTACATGTTGCATATTGGATTTGATTGGTAATCATTATATGTTATTAACTAGTAATCGGTAAAAACACAAACAGAATACTATTTTATGTTACCTAGCTGCATAAGTTTTAGTAAATTGTTTTTGGATATACATTTTGTGATTAGGACTGTGGATAACTAATTTTCCCCCCTCTCAATTATTCTAACAAGGCCCTATTATTATAATAAAATTATTAATATAATGCATTTCGATTCAAGCATAAAGAATGCTTAACATCCAACATATCATGCACTATTCATGTCTCACACACAGCTTGGCATACTATTGAATTAGTTAAGTAAAATCTTAAGATGTTCTCTGGCTTGGTTCAGTGTTCCTCCAGAGAAAAAAGGAATGGCAATAATTGTAAATACGAAGTGAAATAGAAGTTACATCTTGCACAAGGATAGGTGTTGAAGGCAAGCTACAATGAAGGATCAAGACACTCAAGAACTGAGATATGCAGGTGTAATCACCTAAAAATGGACAAAGACAATTTAACGATAATTCAAAGAAAATCAAGATCAAAGCAAAGAAAATCAAGGACATAATTGAATCAATTGAATCACAATGCACAATTAGCCAATCAAAATGAAAATCAAGTCTTAATTCGAGATCAATCAAAATTAAGAGCATTTTAATCAAGTGCAATCAAATCAAAATACAATTAATTCAATTAATTGTATAGTCTTGGATTAAATTAAATTCAACCCATTCAAGGGGCACATGGCTAAAATAAATCAATTAAATCAATTAATAAAAATCAATTACTCTCAACAAACCAAAAGGAGAGGAAAATCAATCAACCAATGAGATTTGAGGAAAGGCATTCACATGGATCAAGCCAAATTGAATCTCATTCACTCAAAGTGAAAAGGAATCTTAACCATCCATCTTGTCTACTTGTCCCAAGCTTTGAGGACACAAACTTTGCTTTGTCTTCAAAGGGTGGAACCAAAGACTTAACCCCAACTCAACCATGATTAAACACAACTACACCCCCTACCATTGGAAAATCTATAAAAGGAAGGTCAAAATCCTTCATTATTATCAACCACCTATCTGAGAATTGCATCAAACCTCTTGCAATTTGAGTTTAGAAAAGCATTTAAGAGCAATTTTAGCATTCATCTTGATAATTGTTAGCTTTATCATTGTTTATCTTTATCATTCTCATACTAGGACTGTCATTAATGAGAGCTTGCTGAGAGCTCATTCATTAACATCTTAGTTAGAGAGCCATATGACGCTCAATTAGTCATTGATTTTGTTAAATAGTTGCTCAATTGTGGTTGTATTTAGTTATTATTTCACTTATTGTTGATGATTAACCCTAATTCTATGAAGATACATTCACTTGTATATAAAATGGTGCCCACCGTGGGGCAGTAAGCCTCATGTTATCATTTTTATCATTTGGATCATCTTTTGTATGCTTGTATCTGCTATTTTCCATGGAATTTTTGTAGGAAATAGGTTAAATCACGCTTATAGTCAATTCAGTCACGCCTACAATCATTTAGATGACACCTACCAGCTCTGTATTAATGCTTATTTGTTGAACGTTTGCGCCTGGTTAACATTTTCTATTCTATTTTACATTCTTCATTGTCACCTATAATTGAAGAAATCACGCCTGCGCGATAAAGTCATATTGCCTTTGCCTAAAGAAGTCACGCCTACGAGTTAAGAAGTGTCACCTGCCGATAATCCATTATCGCCTATGACCGAGCTTTACGAAGCATTTTGGATAACAAGTCACGCCTAGTATCATTCTCTTACGCTTGTTATTCTTAAAGTGTCACTTAGACTTATTTAGTTCACGCATCTTTAAATAGTGTTTGTGCTTATCAATAAATTATTTACGCTTGTTAAAGTTTCTTTGTCACCTGTTGCACTTTTCAATGTCGCTTGCTAATAGTTAACTTACGCATGTAAACAGTTTAATATCGCCTATTTGCTGGACAATGTCGCTTTCAGTTTTTTGTCTTAATTTGCTTTCAGATTGATTAATTATGTCATTTAACTTTATGTTTGTACATTTTGACTATAAATGAACAGGCATCAAAAAGTGCATAAGCCAGAAACTAGGTTTAACAAAGAAGGGAAGGCACTAGCTAAGAAGATAAAGAAGGAAAACACATATCAAGGCCATTCTTGAAACAACACAAGAAGAAGATAATCAGGTATATCAGAAGTATCTTGCTGTTGTTGAAGCTTATAAAAAGAAATTTGTCTCTCTTAACTGGATCTTCAGTCTTTAGTTCAAATTTTTGTTTGAAATTTTGCAAATAAGGTACTTAAAATTCATTACATAAATCTTTGCTTTGTCAAATTTAATTTTGGCTTCCCCTCATTGTGATTGTTAGTGTTGACTAACTTGCTAGAGGATAAACACACTTGGAAGGAGCTATTGCCAAGGTGAGATGAAAACAATGAAATCACTTAAAAATGCCCCTAACTTCGGTTAGCTACAAAGAAAGAGGTAAGCCCAAACTAGTCAATATTTTCCCTTAGCTTGTGGCATTTGGTGCATTTAAAATCTAGTAATTAAGAGGGATTAAAGAATCAAACACATAAATCAAAGCCCCTTGTTTGTGGAAGAGAGTAGAAATACTCAAATCCCTATAGTTAGTGGGTGAAATCAATTGAACCTTGTTAATTGTGTTTGGGAACTAAAGGGAAAGTTAGGGATATGCTCTTCACCTTCTTGGTGAACCAAATTCCCAAAAGCTTAACCTTAATTCCATTTTCCTTTCTTTCAAAATGAACATGCTAGAACTTTAGTGGGCTCGTCTCCCGAGTTTGCCTTAACGAGGCCGGTGAGAGGGACAGCCCAAAGTGGGATACGCTTGCTTTTGCCGCAAGGATCCAACCCACTATAAAATGAAATGCATGTATCCTTAATGGGGTGCATGACAAAAGGATTTTAATTTTTCAAACTTCCTCTAGTAGTCCTCACAGATTGCGCAAAATTATACCTTGGTGCATGTGGGAAGCCCCTTAACATACTTGGGGGATGAGAGATTAAAGTCCGTTTTGAACAGAATCCATACTAAATCCTTGATCAATTAGCAAGCCTACCTCATTAGAGCCATTTAAAAGCCAAATTTGACCTTAGGTAGGTTGCTTGAAGGAATTTCTTGTATTAATTGATAAAATCATTGTGTTGTGCTTGAAGATCTTTGATTACAAAAAGAAAATATCCATTAAGATCCAAAAATCAATTAACAATAAAAATTCAAAAGAATATTCTATTCACAAGAATTCAAGAAATGGAAAAAGAAATGGAAACATTATCCAACCAAGTATCATTAAGAACATTGTTTCCTTACCTCTATGATCAAGAAAAACAACATGAACATCATATCTTTGATAATTCAAAATTTGATCAAAAAGAATATCATGAAAATCCTATATTTGATCAAGAATATCCTAATGATAAACCAATATTTGATGAAGAGCCTATTTCAAAATATCAAGAGAATCTCATTTTTGATCAAGGAAATCAAGAGGAATTAGTTCCATCTCAACAATATTCATCATATGACAACTCTTTGAGAAACACAAATACATCCAAATATCCTTGGGATAGATCATTTACTCCTTTTGGAAGTTCATACAAATCAGCTTTGGAAAAACTCCTTGAAAATGATCTCATCACGTTGCCTCAAATCACTTCATGTGGTTTTATCTTTTTGAGTAACTATTGTGCATATCATAGACATAATGAGCATGAAACTTCAAATTGCATGGAGTTGAAACATAAAATCCAAAATCTTATTGATGATGACATAATTGAAATTGAAAATCCTAATGTCTCATCTAATGAAGAAACTACTCTCAAGCAAGATCAAACTTATGAACACATGTCTAGTAGTGGTCGTCTTATAGCTTTCACCTATTCCACCATTCCTCCATTTCATATAGAAGCAAAGATATCCAATATTCCTCCATCAAACAAAGATCCAAACAGTTTTCATAATGACTATGTATACCCTCAAGGACTACCTCTAAAAGAGATCCAAGCTAACCTACATCTTGCTACAAACTTCTTTCATGATTCAAATGTTATAGACCCCAAGCCTTCATGTGCTACAACGCCTACCATTCCTATTTCAAATGAACCATTATTCCTTGAAGAATCCCTCGTGTGGATCCAAACTCCTACATTTTCCGTAGAAGTGGCTCCATGTCAAGAGACTAATCAAAAGTGCAAAGAAACAAGTCTTAAAAAGGATCAAGATCAAGATAACATCCCTCCTTATCCTATAGTTGACCAAAGTCCCATATCCCAAGAGTCTCATGATGAACCCTTCATACCCTTCCATTTATTTCAAGAAGATACCCTTCCACCTCAAACACCCCATATTTCTTCACCTCCTATATCATACCCATCTCCTAAGCAAGATCAAGGTATACCTGCCATCTCTAATAAACTTATTGATAATCAAAAGCAAAGTATTCTTCCTAGGCTATCAAAAGATCCTTGTCAAGATCGAAGTACCCCAACATCCACTTTTCATAAGCCTCCATATCTATCTCAAGCTTCAACTCCTCATATCAAATTCACTCCTATCAAAGCTACATATAAGCCTATTGGTACAGAGATAAATCCAAAAGATGAAAGCCTTGGCCATGCAGCTCAAAATAAAGATGTTGATATCCCTCCCACATCCCATTTACCTCCATTTGTCCATAAGCATATTCCTTCTACATCCTCCAAATCCATCCTTGGTCCCTACATCCCAAAGTTGAAACCTTCAGATCTTCCATCTATATTGAGCCCTTACATTTCTCCATCAACCTTTCCTACCATCCCTATCCCACAATCCACTTACCCTATATCCTATCAAGATCAACAAAGACCTACATACTTGAAAAATTGAGCACCCATCCATGTCAATCCTCCATATGAACCCATCCATATGAACCATTCGTATCAACCTTATTCATCCACCAATCCCAAGTCCTTTGGAAGAAGTTTGGATGTGCAACATAAAAATCAGAAATCCAAGAATCCACTTATGTATGAAGAGCACCATGTCCCATCTAATCGACATGTGAATGCAAGAAAAAAATAAATATTCAAGAGACCACAAAGGTCCATCAAGCAAAAATAAAAATCAAAGAACATGTGGGTTCCTAAACTCCTCATTGAAGAAATGCATTCTAAAGCATCTAAAAGGAAAGACAAATCAAAGAAAGTGTGGATTCCCCAAGTCACTTTTGAAGGACTTACACATGAAAGAGAAATCAAAGTTGACATTCAAGCTTCCAAAGGATTCCACCTTACATTCTCTCAAACACATTCCATCTCATCCATCCATTTTGAATCCTTGTGTCCCAAGATCCATATCCTCTCTTACATCAAAATCCCAAGCTATTTCACCCATTTTTCCTCCATTATTTCACTACCCTTCAAGGTGTGTATCGATGTTGATCTTGATAATACTTCTTATCCTCCTATTCATTATCCTCCCATTCCCTTTTTCACTCTCACGCATGGAAAGACTTATTATCCTCTTATTCATTATCCTTCCATTTCCCTTATCCAATCCATTGCATAAATCTTTAGCCACCCTCTACCTTATCCACCATATCACATTTCCATCACCATATCAACATCTTTGAGCATACCTTTCAGCAGCCTCGGCTTGTCATATCATACCTTTTATAGGAGTATCCAAAGAGCATGAAGCTTGAGTCCATCCAAAAAGAGAAAATTGGAAAAAAAAAAAAAGAGAAAATTGAAAAAAAAAAGAAAAGAAAAGAAATCCATCCTATGGTGAAAACCACTTCTTGTGGCATCTTTAACAAGTACCATGATGAAAACTTGGCAAACAGGCGTCATGCGTAATTCCTCTCTCTTGCACTCTACACTTGGGGGAAAGTGTCATCCATCATATCCTCCATCTTTCTACCATTGATCTCACTTGCATCTGTATTCCATCTTTCACCTTTGATCTTGACAAGGTTGAACATATCCATGAGCATTAAGTATCTTGACATGAGTTACCATATCCATCAGCCTATTCACTTGTTGCGTTCACACTACCCTATCATGATCTTGCTTATCCTAAAACCACCTTCATTATTTCTAAGAAGCCTTCCCAAAACCCCAAACCATTCACTTATAGCCTTCATCGCCCCTTTATCATGATTGTGTGATCCTATCCACATTGATCCCTTGATCTTGATCCAGAAGAATAAAGAAAAAAAAATGTTATCAAAAGTCTCTTGATATGTCCACTCCTTTGGACCATTGTCATGACACCAGGTCATTATTTCAGATGCTATCTAACACCACATCATTGGCCTATATTGAGATACATTTTTCCTAGTTTGGATAATCTTGAGGAGATGGTCCTACGGGTAACACATTTGCTTCATCCATCATGGCCTATTCATCTCACATCCATCAGTTTGCAAATCCATATTTCATGTCCTATACCTTGCTAGACATTGGGCGAAATTCAATATGATCTTGTTTGAGAACTAGTGATCTCTAAAAATCTGAAAAGGTGAAAATGTTTCTCAGAAAATCCAAAAAACATCAAAAATTTCTAAAAAATCAAAAAATTTCAAAAATTCAAAAAATTCAAAAACATCAAAAATCTTTAAAAATCCAAAAACATCAAAAATTTCTAAAAATTCAAAAAAAATCAAAAATCAAAAATCTCTAAAATTCAAAAAAACAAAAATCTAAAAATTGCAAATCTCAAGTAACACTCAAAAGTTGCATTGCCCAACAAAGCACTATCTTTTCCAAATCAAAATGGGGGCACCAATCCAAATTCAATGAGCTTAGCATAGCAAACATCAAGTGGCTCAAATGATTGCATCAAAATTGAAAAATGGCTACACTTGAACTTCATGATTAATATCAAATTTCAAACATCCAAATACTTGATTTAAACAACAAAAACATTTGAAAAATCAGATCAAAATCTAGAAGGCTCAAACATAACTAAGGATCAAAGTGGATGAATTTTTTTGAAATATGGATCTACAAACAAAAGCAGAAAATGTTCAAAGTGTTACTAAATTTTTTGAATCGTGTCTTTTTAGCAAATCGATGAAGTCTTGGACTAGATGAGCGATGATGAAGACATGGTATTTTCTTGATTGCTACTTGAGTGCTTGTCAGGTTGATTCATAGCAATATGTGAATATGTCTAATGACATGATCATCAAAGAATCATCGAGGACATTTGTATATGAAAGGGATCAATTCTTTGTCTATTTACTTGAAATTGTTAAAATCTGAGGAAAGATGTATTCATATCATCATGGTTGAACCATTGAGGGTTGTACCAATTTCATGTTCCAAAGGCTCGATGATGAAAATAAGCTTTCAAATCTTGAATAATGACAGCTAGCTGCATACATCTTAGATTAGATGCATTGTATATATTGTTTGGCCTTTCTTAGCTTAATTTACAAGGGGGAAAATTAAAAAGGGGTGGAGTTATCATCATCAAAAGACCAAATCAAGATACATCAAATGGTCAATGATATCATCAATGGTACATCATCAAATTTCTAGAGATCTACATCATCAAGGGTCCATCAATATAATCAAATTCTTGATCAACATCATCAATGCTTGAAGTATCCATCATCAAAAATTCTTCTCAATCTGGTCATCAAAGGTACATCAACATCATCAAGATACATCTTAAAATGTTTGATCCATCAAAATGATTCATGCTTCATCAAGGATATCATCAACAATCAATCATGCTAATCAAATAGGGGCAACCTAATCCTGTTCATCACCTTCTCTTCTCCAATCCATAATTTTGCATCATGAGAACATCCAATCAACTCCATATCATCAAAACATCCATCTAATCATATCAAGTATCAAATATTATTCAGTCAAATCATCCAAGTGATCATTTAGTGTCAATCGAGTTATCCTATCATCCATTTTCTCATCTTGAGTGCATCAAATCTCCTAACTCTATATCGTGAGGAAGGAAAATCATTGTTTTGTCTCTTTAGATCTTGAGAGAAAAATATCAACCCATCAACTTATCCTATCAGATTGACATCAACATCAACCAAGTGATTCTGACTGACATCAAATGATACCAAATCATCATCAACTTATCTGGAGCTTCAACATCTTATCAATCAAATCTCTTTCTCATCAAATTCTCTCATGATCAGGGCATTTCCAAATTTCTGTATCGGGAAATAAATCAAAATTTCCCAATCTCAACCAAATCAGCCACAATCATTTCGATTCATTTCCCGAGGGGGCATACCATCAGATAATCATATCATCATCAACAGAAATCAGGGACCAATCATCAAATCAAATCGAAAGTTGTTATCAAAAAAAATTTCGTAATCAAATGAAAGGGGCATCATATCAGGATCAATTAGCAAATCAATCATCGTATCAAGAATGATCATCAAAACCACATCAATCAAGAGAGTTTCATATCAATCATTACCTGCAGCAATTTCATATTGAAAATCAAAAATCGACCATCAAATGAACATCAAAGATCGATCGTCATTGAATCAGGACCTATCATCGAGACAGATAGGAGTATTCTTTGAATCGACATGCTTCGCACGTCAACTCAAAAAGGGGCATTTGTAATCACCTAAAAATGGACAAAGACAATTTAACGATAATTCAAAGAAAATCAAGATCAAATCAAAGCAAATCAAGGACATAATTGAATCAATTGAATCACAATGCATAATTAGCCATTCAAAATGAAAATCAAATCTTAATTCGAGATCAATCAAAATTGAGAGCATTTTAATCAAGTGCAATCAAATCAAAATACAATTAATTCAATTAATTGTATAGTCTTGGATTAAATTAAATTCAACTCATTCAAGGGGTACATGGCTAAAATAAATCAATTAATAAAAATCAATTACTCTCAACAAACCAAAAGGAGAGGAAAATCAATCAACCAATGAGATTTGAGGAAAGGCATTCACATGGATCAAGCCAAATTGAATCTCATTCACTCAAAGTGAAAAAGAATCTTAACCATCCATCTTGTCTACTTGTCCCAAGCTTTGAGGACAAAAACCTTGCTTTGTCTTCAAAGGGTGGAACCAAAGACTTAACCCCAACTCAACCATGATTAAAAACAACTACACCCTCTACCATTGGAAAATCTATAAAAGGAAGGCCAAAATCCTTCATTATTATCAACCACCTATCTGAGAATTACATCAAACCTCTTGCAATTTGAGTTTAGAAAAGCATTTAAGAGCAATTTTAGCATTCATCTTGATAATTGTTAGCTTTATCATTGTTTATCTTTATCATTCTCATACTAGGACTGTCATTAATGAGAGCTTGTTGAGAGCTCATTCATTAACATCTTAGTTAGAGAGCCATAGGATGCTCAATTAGTCATTGATTTTATTAAATAGTTGCTCAATTGTGGTTGTATTTAGTTATTATTTCACTTATTGTTGATGATTAACCCTAATTCTATGAAGATACATTCACTTGCATACAGCAAGTAAGGTGACTCGCATGCAAATAGAGGAGGCATTATGGTCAAAGTGTTGATGTAGTATCGAAAGTGCCTCTAGACATTATTTGTACAAAGGAAATTATGTGGTATATTCATGCTCCGACTATAGAGGTTGATTACACAAAGATTGAAGATTTTCTTGCTAACATTAGTTTTCAAGGAACTCATCTTCTCAACAAGCTTAGACTAAGCATTGTTGCAATTTACATGCTCATTTTTCTCACCCTCAAACCTTCATATTTTTTAATACATGTCCAAATGCTTAAATTGAAATGATATTACAACATTTCTACTAAGTTGTCTTTCATGCTAATGATTTTGTGATCTAAACCTAAGGGAGATATAGGTTTTAGGAGAGATAAGATGCATTAGAGTTTTACTTGAGTTGGTGTATCAAAAAATGCATCAACAATATCTATAATAATCATTACATCAACATCTACATGCATAACAATAGATAACTATGCATTTTCTTTAAATGTAGTGTTTTCTTATACTTAAAGTTTGTTCAAACATTATTGAATAGGCATAATAGGGATTGACTACAATCAACAAATAAATCATAGATTTCCTTAATAGAAATTCCTACTAGCAATTATAAGCACCACCTTATTTAAGCATGCACTTGTGGGAAAAATTTTAAAATGTGGGAACACTAAGTTTAGGGTTGTAAATATTACCTTTCCCCCATTATTATATAGTAAGCTCGAGGTTGGCTTGTCATCCTAATTTAGCCAACCCAATCAGAGTCATGTGGAATTTTAGAGCCACAAATCTTAGAATCTACATTTCCTATGCAAATTTGACCCCAAATAGAATATGATTCATTTTTTAGTTTTTTGGAACCCTATTGATCGAAATATGATAACACATTCTAGAGTCAACAATAAGTAATTTTTTCAACAAAATATTACTTATCGCACATAGAGCTAAGTTTTTAGATCTATCAATTTAAACCTATTTTTTTAATATTTGTCTAGACTCAAATCCTAAATCAAAATTTATTTAATTATTAATTATTTTTATTACTTATAATTAACTTAGACATATAAAGAAAAAGGTTTTTATTTATCTACAATTACCTTATTTAATTAATTTGTATATGTTATATTTTAGTTTAATATGAATTCCACACACTTGAAATCATATGAGCATACTATTTTTTAAGAAACTAACACTTATCTTTCATTCCATGTTTCTTATTGTATTCTTATTTGATTGTGACTTAAATTAATTTTTCCTATTCACATTCCAGCGAACTTAGGGAGGCATTCTCTTGATCCCTTAGGCAAGGATGAATGTTGTGACAAGGGAAAAGGCCCAATGCAAGCCCCCCATGGTTGTCCAGCAACCAAAGCCATAATATATGATGAAACTCTTTAATCAAAATATTCTTGCAAATAAAATAGTAGAGTCACCAAATTTTCATATATGAAAATTAACTGAGGAAAACTAATCATGCATTGATCTTCATTTCTGTATTTCCCCAGCAGAGTCGCCAAAACTCTGTTAGTGAACATATTTGTCTTTCACAAAAACAATCTTAAAATGACTCCCAAATGCCCAGATCAAGAAGACAAATATATGTGACTAACAGTTGGATCGCTTTGTAATTGAAATACATAAGCATCCTCTGAATTCTCTTGGGTACAGCTCCCCGTGTGAGATCTTCAATGAATCTGCTAAACTATAAACATGAATGCTTTTAATCGGAAAGCATGAAAGGCACACAAACATCTACCCGTAAACACAGAATAGATGCGAAAGAAATGAACAACTAAGAACAACGGATAAGTGACACAAAGTCCACTTATGAAGACCCTACATAACAGAGAAAATGCAAGAAGGAAGGCATAACATTCTCTTCCAAATACACGAATGACCAAGGCTCAAAGACCAAATAACAAATATGTATTGTAATTAAATAAGACAAAATTAAATGAACAGAGACAATTGAATCAATTCAAAGATTGATTTCAATCAAAAGACAAACATTCAAACTCAAAGATCTGATATATAGTTATCTCTCTTCTCTGAACATGCAAAAATATGACATAGATCTTCTTAGTTTTGCACTCACAAATTATAATTCGAAATAAAAAAATTATTCCTTTCTCCCTACAATTACAAACAAAACAACTTCCTTTCTGTAGCACCAAGTCTCTCCCAAGAAATTGAATCCCCAGCTTTACCATCTTTTTACAATAAATAGTTCTATGAGATGATTATTCAGTTATATAACTGAATCTTGAAAGGATTATATAATTAATTTATGTTTTTCTTTTCATCTCCTGATAAAATTCTCACCTTTGAGATACCCACTTATAACATTATAAACATAATTTATAACATTATAATAATAGTGGTCTCATAATATATCCCTTTATACAATAAGATGCATTTGAATATATTAAAACAAAATAAAGATAATCTTTTTGCTGGGTAGACCAAAATATCTTTGAATAAGGAGAATCTTCAAGCCCACAAGTAAGTAATGACTCAAATCCTACACTTGCACAATTAAGATCAAGGATTACAAGCAAGAAAACTAGAAGCTTAAAAGAGATTTATGATCAAGGAGGTAAAATAGATTTATAATCAAATTTTTCTTTATTTGCTCAAGATCCTATATACTTTGAAGATGCAATTAAGGAAGAACATTGAATTAATGCAATGAATAATAAAATGGAATCTATTGAGAAGAATGATACATGGGAATTAGTTGATTTGCCTAAGGAAAAATATTGCATACCTGTGTAAAATGGGTTTATAAGACTAAGTATAAAGCTAATGGAGATGTAGACAAACATAAGTCAAGGTTAGTTGCTAAGGGGTTTGCACAATAATATGGGGTTGATTATAATGAAACATTTGCACCTGTAGCAAGACTTGATATTTTTCGAATGATTCTAGCTATTGCAAATCAAAATAATTAGTTAGTTTACCAAATGGATGTTAAACAAACTTTCTTGAATGGATATTTGGAAGAAGAAGTCTATGTGCAACAACCACCAAGTTATGCGATAAAAGGTTTTGAAGACAAGGTTTATAGGTTGAAGAAGGCACTTGATGGATTGAAGCAAGCACCTAGATCATGGTACAGCATGATAGATCCATACATGATAGAGAATAGATTCGATAGAAGCACTAGTGAGCCTACACTATACACCAAGATCAATGAACAATGTTAGAATTTGACTGTTTGCTTATATGTTGATGATTTGATCTTTACAGGTAATCTTTCTATTGACAAGTTTAAATCTGCAATGAAGAAAGAATTTGAGATGACACATTTGGGTTTGATGAAATATTTTCTTTGCATTAAAGTTACACAAGATGATAAAGGTATTTTTATTTTTCAAAGTAAATATGCAAAGGATTTTTTGAAAAGGTTTAGAATGATAAACTGTAGTCCAGTTTCTACACCTATTGCAGTACACACAAAACTAAGTAGAGAAAATAATGAGAAAGACTTTGATTCAATTATATTCAGAAAATTGGTTGGTAGTTTGATGTAGTTTGAAAGAGAATACCGAGGTACATTGCAGCAACTATGAATCATGGCATATTGTATTCTACTTCAAATGATTTTCAATTGGTTGGATATGTAGATAGTGATTTGCAGGGATTCTTCAAGATAGAAGTACATTTGGATATGCATTTCATCTTGGAACCGATATTGCGGCATGGACATCAAAGAAGAAACCTATAGTGACTATCTCATTGGCTGAAGCAAAGTATGTAGTAGGTACATTAGTAGCATGTTAAGCTATGTGGATGTATAGAGCTTTGAAGGATCTAATGCATGACCAAGAGGGACCTGCTACAATATATTGTGATAACAAGTCTGTTATTGCACTTTCAAAGAATCATATATTTCACAAGAGGATAAAGCACATTGACACTAGATATCACTTCATTCGAGAGTTGTTCAACAATGGGGAGATCAATCTACAGCATTGCATATCAAAGGAGCAGCTTGCAGATATATTCACAAAGAAGGCATTAAAGCTCAAGTACAATTTGAATATTTGAGAGAAATTTTAGGCATTGTAAATATTGATGTAGATTAGTTGTTGATAGTATAAATTAGGAGGGAGTGTTAGAAGTAAAACATTTAAAAGAAAATAAAATATAAATTCTACTATGTTGGTTGTAGAGGTTTTCAGAATATTGTAAAAATGTTATTAATTATTCATGTCGACTCTTAAAGTAGTTACTGGAATTTTCTTATTCCCTCTATATAAAGGTTATTGTAAATCTTTTTATATAAGTAGTGAAAAGAAAGCATTATGTTTCGCAACACATTGTCTTATTTGGTTTTTTATTTATTTTATGCCTCTGTCCACATCACTCTCAATCCCAACAATGCTTGTGTCCTGCATTATCCTCCACATAGTGATATTAAACTTGAGAACCTTTTCCCTCGTCCCATTCATTGGACAAGTATTGTTAGGAGTTGTCCTGGGGTAGCAAGAAACGAAGGGTGGATTGTCAAGAAAATTGGTCTTGTACTTGCCAAAAAAATGTGATTGTAAAAGAGCAGTATGGGTGTAATGTCGATGGAGGCTGTGAATTTGGTATTGTTGGGGGCTCCACATTTCAGGCCTTTTGGGCCAGATTTTCGCCTGGGTTCACTGTGAAAAAGAATTTTTTGTCTACAGTATTGGTCGCTACTGCAGGATACTATGCATTTGCCAGACGTTTTAGCTTTAGGGTCTAGTTTGTGGCAAAGGCTATGTCGTTCAATACTGGGAGTTTTGGCAGTGTCGTGAATTGCTGAGACACGCTTCAAATTGGGGTTGTGGTCGACCAAGCATTACAAAATGATCGTCAAATGTGTTAAAAGTGGTTAACAATTTCATTCTAGTGCACGTTCGCCAACAGAAGTGTAGGCTTTATTTCTAATCTTCTTGTGCTCTGTGTGTGCTGGCTTTTCTCTTCATTTCTTTTGCTTTCAAACAAGCATCTCACGGTTTCGTCATAGCTCGAGAATATTTATTTTTAATTATTTTGGTACCATGTCATTCAATTTTTTTATTGGAAGGAATGATGAACACAGATTATTCTGTTAGAGCCTCTTTTTATCCTTCGTTGTGTGCATGTCAACATTTAATGTGGTTCTTACTTGGCTAGACCATTCGTTTGGTTTGAGCTATCTCGTAAATCGTTAGTTGTGTTTTCAATGAGAACATATGAAAAAGTAAATTAAGGTTTTTTTAAATATTTTTAATGAAAATTGTGAAGTGACAAGGTAAAAAGCTAGGAGCTCATTCTCAACATGACTATTCCAA
The DNA here is from genome assembly GCA_027943335.1 of Chamaecyparis obtusa. Lineage (NCBI taxonomy): Eukaryota > Viridiplantae > Streptophyta > Pinopsida > Cupressales > Cupressaceae > Chamaecyparis > Chamaecyparis obtusa. The sequence continues at coordinate 2,468,750 of BSBK01000606.1, forward strand.
CATTTTAATAGAGGTTTGAATTTTAACTATAGGAATCAAAATACTGTCAATTAATCATTATATTATATCATTAAAAATAAAATAAGAGTTTAATTTTTATATTATATCATTAAAAATAAAATAAGAGTTTAATTTTTAAGTGTTGTAGATTAATAGTGTGAATAGAAAAAATTTTAAAGTTTCTTATTATCATTTTTTAATTTGATTGTGTATACATTTATTTTACAAATGCAAATGTAAAATAAACAAATTTGCCGTCCATCATTCTTGATATAAAATAAACATACTCAATAAAATAACAGGAATAACAATTAATGTAATCGATATCATTATTCCTCCATTAATATTTAAACTTGAAAAAGTAAAAAATAAATAACTCCTAATACCAACAATTGTGAAAGATTATATCTGGCCAATTAATTTTTTAATAATTTATTTTAAGAGTCACATGGTTTCCCCAAATATTGTAATAATTGGTAGAAGGCTTCAGCAACTCTTTCTTCCTCGCCTATCATTAACAATCCCATGTCTTCTTCCTCTGGAACATTATGACCGGTTTTCTGTAGTGCAAATTGTTCTTCCCATCCCAAAGGGGAAGCTTGTGTGAAGAAACCTATCCATAGCCATTTTCCTTGTCTCAGCATCATTGTCCGGCTTGCCGAGCGGTCCTTCCACAAACCCACATAGGTGTAATGGGAAATGCAATCGGCCATGGAATTTATAACATAGCACAGCATGAACGTTTCTGCCCACATTTTAACGTCAGTTGGTCTCCAAACACACCAGTATTCTCCCGTAAGCATGTATCAAATACAGTGACACCCGGGAAGGTCAAAGACTTCAGAGCCGCCTCCACGCCAATCCCTGTTCTTGCACATATTATACATTCTGATGGCCATTTCTGCAAGAGAAAAAAAACAATAAGTATACAACACAATAAACCCATGAACACTTATTGCATAATGAGTTTGTGTATTTACAATGTATTGTTACCTTTATAGTTTGAAGGCAAGATTGTAATGCCGAAATGTCGTTCCATGCTAACAGCTCTACTCTTCTCAAACTCTCCATATTCTCCAGACTTTTTATAGCTGGTACCTTCCACCAAGAGTGTGCTATCAACATCTCCAGTGATCTGCAATATTCTAAGCCTTCTATCATCTTTAACTGTTCAGCACATTCTGTGATTGTGAATTCTGAGTGAGACTAGTGCTTCAAAATTTGGAAGCTCTTCTAATTCCTCCCCACACTTTGTTAAAGCCAGCTTCTCAAGGTTTACCAGACCACAAAAACCGCTTATGCTTTTGAGCTTTTTACAATTTGCCAAATATATCTCCTTCACTGATATCGGCAAGCTATCTATCTCTACTAAATGGTGATTTCTGAACTCTGTGACCACCACTGATTCCAGACTGGGGCAACATTGTTGAGAGATTGATATCCTTGATACAAGAGTCACTTCTAAATTTATAAATTTGAGGCTGCATAACGAAGAAGAAAAGCACCTTGACAGGATATCCAATTCTCTTAGGGGGCACTCCCGAATACGCAGACTACAAAGGCCAGTAAGCTGCGTAAGTGCTTCTGGTAAGGATTCCAACTTCTGAGAACAAATTTCAAGACTAGTCAAGGAGTACAAATTTCCAATAGAAGATGGCAAAGTTTCCAACGAGCTGTTTCTAATTATCAGCTCTTCCAATTTGCTCAGTTGACCAATGTTATTTGGTAATTCCATTAAGCTTGTGGAACCCACTTCCAGCTTTTTGAGTGATCCCTGATTTGTGATTTGAGCAGGCAACTCCTGCAATTCACATCCATTAAGCTCCATAGCCTCCAGCTTTGTCATATTTTCAAGAATGTCCGGCTGCAAGGTGAGCTCGGAGCAGCCAGTTAAATTAATATATTGGAGATTTATGAGTTGCTTAAATGAAGCTGGCAACGTCATCAAACCAGTGCAACTCAAATCTACATGCCGCAGGTTTTTCAGATCGCCGAACTTGGTAGGCAGCGACTTCAGATTCTCACATCTTCTTAACTCGAGGTGCTCAAGCGATTGGAGTCGGCAGAACTCTTCTGGCAGTCCTTCGATAGGAGCTCTAGCGCATGGAGCCCATGTGCGGCCTAACGATAGCTTTTTCAAATGTTGTAGACGTCCTATAGAGCTAGGATCGTACAACTATACGGGATTTAAATTACGACTGTGCATTGATAACGGTGAAAAAGATATATACTTACATCGTCAGTCTCGCTCCCCTGTTCTTCTAATTTGTCAGCATGATGAAGCTCTAATATTCTTAACTTCTTCAACGGAAGCCATGACTGAAGAGCTGTGTGCGGAAAATCGACCCATCGCAGCCAGAGAAGGCCTGCTGATAGTGTAGCAAGTTCTTCTGTAAAATAGCTGTTTTTGACAACCAGGATTTCTAAAAGCCGCTTAAACCTCTTGCGTGATCCTCTCACAACCTCCACAAGCTCCATACATTCTTCATAAAACTCGTCTGTTTCCGCTCGAATCCCCCTAATTCCCCTAATCAGCACGCCTTCCTGAATGGAAAAACAGAGAAAAAAAACAGAGCTTTTAAAACAGTTAGTGGACCAACAACAGTTAGCTTGGAAAACATGATATTAAGCTCACCTGCCCCTCTATTTCAATGTCGCGAATTTGCTGTGGTGACCAAAGACGGTAGGGAGATTTATGAATTTCTTTTGCCAATTCAATTTCTTTTCCCAAATCCCTCAGATGATCATGCATTGTTATACAGTTCCACTCATCGAGTTCAACCATACACTTATTCTTAAGTAGTACCAAACTATGCAGCCTACTCCATCGGCATCCATCCCACACCGTGATCGCAAGCTGTTCTTCTATTCCTATAAAGAAACAAGATATATCTAAAAATATCTCTTTTTCTTCCTCATCTAGTGCATCAAAGCTCACTTTCAGTATGCTTTTAATGTCTTTGGGCAATACTCTCGAAACCTTGTTTAATTGAGAATCCCAATACTCTTTAGACATTCTCAAACCTTTCTAAAAACTTTTGAACAACATTTTCAAACCCATTTACTGGAGAGGGTTGTTGAAAAGCATGCCAACAAAAAAGTTTCATGGCATATTTGGGATTTAATTCTTTCATCTTATAAATAGAGGAGATTCCCCATGATGTGAGAACTTTGGATTCTCAACTTGTAATAACAATCACACTACCTTGTCCAAGACTGTCTTTTATTGGCAAAAGAGACTCCAATTGATCTTGATGGTCTACATCATCCAAAATAATAAACACTTGAACAGATCTCAAATGCTCTACTAAAATTGCCTTTCCACTTTCTACATTATCAATTTTTTCTGCATCATTGAAACCAAGGTCTTGTAACATCTTTTTTTTCTTGTTATACAGATCCTTTTTAGATCCATCCCTCACATGGTGAATAAAACTGCATTTGTAGATAGAGAATCTTGTCTTATTGTAGTATTCTTTTGCTAGAGTAGTTTTACCACACCCACCCATCCCAACAATCCCTACAATTTTAGTATTTTCAGAAGAAGCGTATACATTTCTTTCAAAGTCCTGTAATATTTCATCAAGGCCCACAGGATGATAGGCCACCACTAATGGGATCTTTTGAGAGTGCTTCTTTATGTAATCTTTAATAGCCTTCAACAATTTCTCTTTTCCTTCATCACTAAACAAAATAAACATTATAAAAATCAATTGTCTTGAAATCTTAAATTCAAATGAATAAAAATTTATTAAACCTATTTTAAACTGGTATTAAGACAAATGAACGTGTTTAAAAATAAAAAATATTGTCCTCTTTTGAATGACCCAAGTAATGTATTAGCTCCCAAATAAAATTAGAAGGCAATGAAAAAGAATAAAATAAAAAATCATATCTTAAAAAAATGCAGCTATAAAAAGATATAAATATTCAAAATATTTTTAGTTAAATATTTATAGTAAACAAAATATTAAGAGAGGGTCATAGTTGCAACTTTTGATGACATAAGATACATATCAATTAAAAAAGTGTTATGCATTTATTAGAATTTCTATAATTATTTTAGAGGTACATTTTATATCATATTTTTGAAATTTAACACACAAAAAAAATAGTACTATAATATGTTGTAGATAAAAAATTTATTCGTAAACTCTTGCACTATATTTGAAAGAAAAATTTATTCATAAACTTTTGCACTATATTATTTTTGTTATCACTTTTGTTAATATAAATTCAATATAACCGAAATAGATGTTATAGTTTTGATTATGTTCATGTTTGTGTGAGTTGTATGCTATTTCAAAAGATTGTGTGTTGGATAGAAGGAATGTTGGAAAAAGAAGATGATTATATGGTATATGTTGTATATTGTACAATAAAGCATATTTATATTAATTTGTAAAAATTTAATATATGTGCAACAAGCTAATATAATATTATAAAATAGATAAAAATTATATTTTATAAGTTAAATGAAGATTGGAGCTCCCTAATTTATACAATTTTTTCTTCTTTTGGCATATTCCTTATGACATCATTAAAATAATGGTTGTAGATAGATTGACACTACATATAATCAAGATTTAAATATCAAATAATATGTCAAAAAAATCAATCTGAATAGGATAAAGATAAGGTCTAATAAACCTTAAAATATTTTTTTGAAGAGAGAGATCCCATGATGTTGTTGAATCCATATATTTATGTGCCTAGGGTTTTTGTCGATCAATGTAAGTTGGGACCCTGACACTTTTTTAAGGAGAGGCAATTTGGTGGGGTGTAGAGGATTTGTGCATGGGCTGTGAGGAAGGCAATATCCTCCCTGCGGTGGCTTCAATAGTAAGGATGACAAATCAAAAGACTTCAGTGATTATGTAGAATATAAAGGGTTCAACAGATAGGGGGGTGGTAAAAAGGTGTTAAAAAGGCTATGGTCACCCCCTTAAGAAATGAGGAGTGTTGTGAAGAGGCATCACTACTTAGTCGGATGTAGAGCGGTGCATTTAAGGGTTTTAAAAATGGTTGAACGTCTATGTTGGATGCAAATACTCCTATAAGGACTAATAAGGTGCAAAAGGGGTTTTAGGAAAAGGCGGACAATGACCATGAGAAGGGCATGTTGTTTGTTGATATGGCTAAGAAAAAGAAAGTGATAACTTTGATTGAACCTTTGGCAAACAAGTCAATGATCCATTTAACTACAGAGATTGAAGAGGAGGTTGTCGAAAATATTAAAAAAATTAGAGAGATGGGATTAGTCGAGAGGTTACACGGGTTTTGGTTGAGTTTTGGCCAACTTCACAAATGGATCTCTAAGAACTAGAGTCCCATTTTAGAGGGGGAGGTGTAGATTTATTGTAGGATTTGAGCAATACAAATCCATAGAACGCCAAGATCACCTACATACAAAAAACCTGTTACAAGGAAGTAGAGAGAAGAAGAGGCCAAGGGTTTGACTCAGAATATGAAGAAGAAAATATCCTCAATAATGAATGAATAATAATGTACAATGGATCATCCTTATAAAAGAGATCGAAAGCCTTGAAAGACAAAGTCCATTGCATGCAATAATCAGTTTGACTATTACATGACTAATCCATGAGTTTAGACCAACTAATGCATGTGCTTTTAACTAAAGCAAAAGGAAGTTGACATCTTAAGAAGGGAGTAAAGATTAATTAACATAATTAATACTTTACTCTAACACCCCCCCTTAAGATGAGCAATGATGCATCTACAAACAATGCAAAAAGAAAGCAAATGGGTCCCGGCAACAAAGGCCTGATCAGGTACCCAAGTACAAGAAATCTCTGTAAAGCGGGAAAATAGAGAAAATCCAGTGGGAAAAACTCTACCCCAAAAAGAGATGAACTAGATGAAGGAAACAAAGCCTCCAATCTAGGGAATGTCCCAAAAAAAGGAACAAGAAAGAGCATGAAGCATCTCCGAAGCATGAAGCTGCAAACACTGTTAAAAGAAACTGTTGGAACCCCCACTGAAATAGTGCATGACCAGGTAGAGAAGACAAAGTCTGAAGAGCTGATCAATCGAAGAGGTGACCTCCAAAAGTAGGAATGAATGAGTGTCTATATAGTAGATGAACCATCTCACCGAAATGCATAGGTGCCTAGCCACTGCATCCGCCTAGTACATAGGAACAAAAACTGAATACGTAGATCACTCAACCGAACCAAGGAAGCAATAGAGCCAACAGGTGAACCCCCCCATAATGTTGAACAGGGAGAGGGGGGTAAAACCACAATCGGGTGTCACCCTTTTGGCTAACTTGATAGACTCGGTCGAGTCCTCCTCGACCAAGTAGGACTCGGCTGAGTCATCTTCGGCTGAAGAGAGGGAGGCGCCACGCGGCACTGAGTGGTGCCTACGTGGCGGGGTATACTCGGCTGAGTCCTACTCGGCCGAGGAGGACTCGGCCAAGTCTACCCGACCCTACTAATAGCCCGGTGAATGGCCTTAGCCCCTCATTTGAACAATGAGGAGCTAAGGAAAGCAACCAGAGGGGGCGATAGTGCAACTCGGCCGAGTTAGAGGTAGGTTTTTTGTTTTTTATTTTATTTTTTTGTTTATTTTTTTTAATTATTTTTTTTGTATATGTTGTTTAAATATTTTTTAATTATTTTTTTAATGTTCATATGTAAAAAAAAGTCTTTTTTTAATATGTATTGTATTTACTTTTAAAAATGTACAAAATTAACATATAAAACTTAAACGTAGAAACTATAGAAAACATATATAATTTAAGTAAAACATAAACTGAAACTTTTAAAAACATGTAATAGGACCTACCCTTGAGACATTTAATAAGACCATTAAAACCTAATAGGATGGACTTAATTATAAGACCCAATACTTAACTTAATAATATCAAAATTAAAACATAATGGACTATCTACTCTTACTGACCTAATAGGACCACTTAAGACTTAACATCCACTGAATATGACCTATTAGGACCCTTAAGACCTAATAGAACTTAATAGGTCAAAATAGTTCACCCTTACTTGGCTCAATAAGACCTAATTAAAACCCTTAAGACCTAATGTGACCCTTAAGACCCAATAGGACCCAAGTTACAAGGACAAGTGCAACCACTACCTAGGTTAAATGACTAAACAATGTAGTGAGCAACTTACCTTATGCATTCAATAATCATCATTGTTCAAGTTATATTGTTTTCATGCCATTAGATCAAGTTATAAAATTAAAACAACTTTTCTTTATAGCATGCACTTTTATTTTATTTCATTGTTGACTCTTGATAAATTAATCCTTAATTTTTTAGGTTGTCATGTTTTTTAATATTGAACAAAGTAGTTTAATAATGACTAGATGCTATATCAATAAATGGAAAGAAAGAAAATAGACTAGCATAACCAAAACACATAATAGTCACAAAAAGGTTGAAATAAAGTATCATTATCCATTGTAACACTCTTTGATTTAGCCCAAATATTTATTATATCTTTGAAATTGCATTACTTTCTTCTTGATATTTGGAGTTGGACCATGTTATTGGCATTCATCTTTATAAGACCTATAGTTGTGAGATAGGAAAGGTAATATGAAGAAAGACATCATAGTAAATCCTAAGAATTATAGTTATCTGATAACAATTATTAGATAACATTTGCATACTAATGTGTTTTAACTTATCACACTTTGTAATACAAAATTAATCATTTAATTATTATCAAGCCACAAGAAAACTATACCATCAATATCATATAACTTTCTATAAAGCCAAGGTAGCCAACTAAATTGATTCAATAGTATTGTTTGTTTTCACTTTGCTATCATTGAACTCTTAACACTTTTCTTTTGTATTGATTTATTATTGTTAGTCTTGAGTAATTAAACATTTTTGTCTAGTGCCAATATTATTTAATCAATTCAATTAGTTCTCTTTAATCTTAGTCATGGTCTAGATTGTCATATTTCCTTATTCTATTTGTCATGGCCCGTGGATGATCAAACTCCCCTATGCATTTTTTTTAGTCTAAATAAGTATAGTGCTGGATATTATCAAAACTATTATTTTCATCCTTTGCTAAGAAAATTCCTATTTATCAAAATGAATAAAGCCCTAACTCTTATTATAAAGGATACCTTAATTATAAGGTCATCTTTATTTTTAGTTGCCTAACTACCAAATTGAGGTTTTGATACTATCTAAAACTTAGGATAAAGTATTTTCCTATGAAAGTTCCATAACACATTGTGGTAATCATCACACAGTCAAACATTACAAAGTCCCTCTAAGAGAAGGTTAATTTACCCAATAGGACCCTTAAGACGAGCTCATAAGACCCTTAAGACCCATAAGACGATCTCATAAGACCCTTAAGACCCATCTATTTGTACATTGATACATGTTTCCAGATTTTGTAATTGAAGCCAAAAAATAATTGATCTTTAAAATTAATATTTAATTTATGTTCAATCTTTCATCAATCTAATTAATCAATCTTACTAAAAAATCTTTTTATCAATTGAAAGTTTAAATCAATCTTTAAAATCTAACTTTATAATTAATCTTTAATTTCAATGTTTAATCTTTTTAATCAATCTTAGAAATTCAATCTATAGGTAAACCCCTTAAGCCCTATTATGCACCCTTAAGCCCTATTATGACCCCTTAAGCCCTTAAGTACCTCGCATGACCCCTTAAGACCTAAAATGACCTAACATGACCTTAAGACCTAATTTGACCTCACATGAGCCCTTAAGGACCAAAAATGACCTAATATGACCTAATACTTGACCTAACATGACCTAACATGACCTAATATGACCTAAAAGACCTAATATGACCTAATATGACCTCACATGACCTAATAAGACCCCTTAAGACCTAACATGACCTAAAAGACCCCTTAAGACCTAAAATGATCGCTTAAGACCTAATTTAACCTCACATGACCCCTTAAGGACCAAACATGACCTAATATGACCTCACATGACCTAACATGACCTAACATGACCTAATATGACCTAACATGACCTAACATGACCTAATATGACCTAATAAGACCTAATATATAACCTAACATGACCTAAAAGACCCCTTAAGACCTAATATGACCTCACATGACCTAAAAGACCCCTTAAGACCTAATATGACCTCACATGACCTAAAAGACCCCTTAAGACCTAATATGACCTCGCATGAGCCCTTAAGGACCAAACATGACCTAATATGACCTAACATGACCTAATATGACCTAACATGATCTAACATGACCTAATATGACCTCACATTACATAACATGACCTAAAAGACCCCTTAAGACCTAATATGACCTCACATGACCTAACATGACCTAAAAGACCCCTTAAGACCTAATATGACCTCGCATGAGCCCTTAAGGACCAAACATGACCTAATATGACCTAATATGACCTAACATGACCTAATATGACCTAATATGACCTAATATGACCTAACATGATCTAACATGACCTAATATGACCTCACATTACATAACATGACCTAAAAGACCCCTTAAGACCTAATATGACCTCACATGACCTAACATGACCTAAAAGACCCCTTAAGACCTAATATGACCTCACATGACCTAATAAGACCCCTTAAGACCTAACATGACCTAAAAGACCCCTTAAGACCTAAAATGATCGCTTAAGACCTAATTTTACCTCACATAAGCCCTTAAGGACCAAATATGACCTAATAAGACCTAACATGACCTAACATGACCTAATATGACCTAACATGATCTAACATGACCTAATACTTGACCTAACATGACCTAAAATGACCTAATATGACCTAAAATACCTAATATGACCTCACATGACCTAATAAAACCCCTTAAGACCTAACATGACCTAAAAGACCCCTTAAGACCTAGAAAATGATCGCTTAAGACCTAATTTTACCTCACGTAAGCCCTTAAGGACCAAACATGACCTAACATGACCTAACATGATCTAACATGACCTAATATGACCTAATATGACCTAACATGATCTAACATGACCTAACATGACCTAACATGACCTAATATGATCTAACATGACCTAATATGACCTCACATTACATAACATGACCTAAAAGACCCCTTAAGACCTAATATGACCTCACATGACCTAACATGACCTTAAAGACCCCTTAAGACCTAATATGACCTCACATGACCTAATAAGACCCCTTAAGACCTAACATGACCTAAAAGACCCCTTAAGACCTAATATGACCTCACATGACCTAATAAGACCCCTTAAGACCTAACATGACCTAAAAGACCCCTTAAGACCTAAAATGATCGCTTAAGACCTAATTTGACCTCACATGACCCCTTAAGGACCGAACATGACCTAATATGACCTAATAAGACCTAATATGACCTAGCATGACCTAACATGACCTAACATGACCTAACATGACCCCTTAAGCCATGAACCCTTAATCCCTTAACCCCTTAAGCCATGAACCCTTAAGCCCTTAACCCCTTAAGCCATGACCCCTTAAGACCTTATAAGACCTAATATGAGCTAACATGACCTAATATGACCCCTTAAGACCTTATAAGACCTAAAAGACCTAATATGACCTAATAAGACCTAACATGACCCCTTAAGACCTAAAATTGATCCCTTGAGACCTAATTTGACCTCACATGACCCCTTAAAGACCGAACATGACCTAATATGACCTAATAAGACCTAATATGACCTAGCATGACCTAACATGACCTAACATGACTTCACATGACCCCTTAAGCCCTTACGGACCGAACATGACCCCTTAAGCTCTTAAAAGCCCCTAACCCCTTAAGCCATGAGCCCTTAAGCCCTTAACCCCTTAAGCCATGAGCCCTTAAGCCCTTAACCCCTTAAGCCATGACCCTTAAGCCCTTAAGCCATGACCCCTTAAGACCTTATAAGACCTAAAAGACCTAATATGACCTAATATGAGCTAACATGACCTAATATGACCCCTTAAGACCTTATAAGACCTAAAAGACCTAATATGACCTAATAAGACCTAACATGACCCCTTAAGACCTAAAATGATCCCTTAAGACCTAATTTGACCTCACATGACCCTTTAAGGACCGAACATGACCTAATATGACCTAATAAGACCTAATATGACCTAGCATGACCTAACATGTCCTAACATGACCTCACATGACCCCTTAAGCCCTTAAGAACCGAACATGACCCCTTAAGCCCTAAAAGCCCTAACCCCTTAAGCCATGACCCCTTAAGCCCTTAAGCCCTAACCCCTTAAGCCATGAGCCCTTAACCCCTTAACCCATTTGGCCCTTAAGCCACGACCCCATAAGCCCTTAAGCCATGACCTATCTAATCAATCTAAACAAAAAATAGAAATATAGACCTATCTAATATTTATCTAATCAATCTAATCTGATAAATTGAAATTAAAATTCAAGTAGAAAGTAAATTGAAAGTTCTATCTAATCAATTAAAATTCAATTTACCTATCTAATCAATCTAATCAATAAATAGAAATTTATCTAGACTAGAAAGGTATGCAATTTAGGAAATCAATCTATTCTAATCAATTGAAAAAAGAATCAATCTAATTTCAATTCAAATATAGACCTATATTTAATCAATCTAAACAAAAATAGAAATATAGACCTATCTAATATTTATCTAATCAATCTAATGAATAAATTGAAATTAAAATTCAAGTAGAAAGTAAATTGAAAGTTCTAGTTCTAAGAGAGAGAGAGAGAGGAGAGAGAGAGAGAGAGAGAGAGAGAACTTTCATCAATTAAAATTCAATTCAGGTTTAATCTTGATCCATAAATTCAATCTAAACATAAATTTCAAATCAAATTTAATGTCTACATATAAGTTTCAAATAGGATTTAAATTAAGTATGCAAAAATTAAAATCATTCAACCTAAAGCTCCTGATACATGTAGTCTGGATCCTCTCTATCCTTTATTATCTCCAAAAGTTTTTCATGCTCTTCAATAGGCAACTTCCACTTTTGGTTTTTACTTGACCCTTTTTTTGACACAGTTTCAAACTACAATTTCGTCGCTATAACCAAGTGACTATAATGTAGAACTCTCTCTCCGCGCATGTATTCAACAAATTTAATTCCATTTTTGTCGATCTTATCTTGTTGATAATAGGTGCCTTCAATAACAACTGAACCAATCGGATATTTTTGTCCATCACCATCAACAACTTCTTCAAGCAACTTGTGTTTTTCCTTGGTGCATCTTAGTAGATAATAATCTACACCTTCTATATTCTCAGGATCCGCAACCAAAGCAAAAATATCACCTGCACAATTTATATTTGTGTACAAGTAAATGTTAAATTTAAACCTCAAGTTCATATATATATATATATATATATATATATATATATATATATATATATATATATATATATATATATATATACATATATATATATATACATATATATATATATATATGTATATATATATATATATGTATATATACATGTATATATACATATTATATATACATATATGTATATATACATATATGTATATATACATATATGTATATATAGATATATGTATATATATATGTATATATATATATAGATATATATATACATATATATATACATATATGTATATATACATATATCTATATATACTTATATGTATATATATATGTATATATATATACATACATATATATATATATACATATATATACATATATGTATATATACATATATGTATATATAGATATATGTATATATACATATATGTATATATACATATATGTATACATATAATGTATCTATACATATATGTATATATAGATATATGTATATATACATATATCTATATATACATATATATAATATACATATATATATATATATACATATATGTATATATACATATATGTATATATACATATATATACATATACATATACATATATATATATATATACATATATATACATATATATAATATATATAATAGATATATATATAGAAATAAAAAATACGCACCTGTAAACAACTAAATCAGAAACACGTTCATAGTCAGCTGAATATATAGGATCATGGATGTCTATGACATTGTCATCATCTTCATAAGGAGGTATTCTAATTAACACTTTATGATCCCATATTGAAACATATCCATTTGCAATATTAACACATTGACTCATTGTGTTGTTGTTAAGACAATCTTCACAAAAGCATGATTTATCTCTTAGTTGAATCAGTGGAGGCTTGTGTTGTCCCGTAGTCATCACTTGATGAAAACTTCTAATTCCAACAATTGATTGACAATTGTAGGGATTCAATCGATCGATATCTAGATTGGATGGATTGATATATAAATCTCAGTTTGAAATCATGAAAAATGTGAAATGCAATATATATAGATCTACAACAAGTTAAAACACACATACATGACAGACCTATATATGTAGTTTCATGAATTTGAGTTTGAAAAATAAAAGTAAATTAAATAAATACCTATCACTTCCCAAAAGTAACGTTTGTTGTATTTTGTGTCTCGAGCAGCGAAATGATTTTGACACCATTCAACAATTTTCTTTGAATTCTCTATCATGTTACCTAGAGAGATATATTTTTAACAATTTTAGGTATATATTATGTGTGTGTGTGTGTGTGTGTGTGTGTGTGTGTGTGTGTGTGTGTGTGTGTGTACATGTAATGTAAAGTTTTAAATAATCTAGTCAAGTAAACAAGTTGAATATCAAATGTATGTACACATACCTTGAAGTTCATGTTGTCGAAGAGCACGCTTCACACATGCTCCTGCTCCATCATGCTCTCATTTTCCATGTCCACTTTCAAAGAAGTTCCAAACAAACTTAACGTTGTGTCTAGCATGTTGCATGGCTAACCAATTAAAGGCTTTTGCAGACTTAAATTGACCTACAATTTAAATAAATACAAAAATGTATTTAAATGTGTCACATAAATATATATAGAAATGCTCAAAAAAAAATTTAAAAGAAAATTTATAATGCATGTACATACTTACCTGCACACCCATCAGACCATATCCAATGTTGTGAAGCATTTATCCCACGACTCGCAAGATTGTTGAAAAACATGTTGAAACAATGAGCCACATAGCTCCTATCATGAACCCTGTCATCACTAATATAGAAATGAACCTCCTTGATGATAATGTGTTCATTTTGATCTATACCAGATTCTATCCCATCCAAATCGTATTGTGCATGTCTATAGGTCACATGCACAAATATTGCAACTTGATCAGAATGATAATATTGAGTCTGGAGCTCCTTTTGAGGGGAAAATATATAGTTCTCCGCAAAATCTACAACTGAAAGAATACAACCAAGTGGAAAATAATTTTTGGAATCACGAAACTGTTTAGCTTGCCATCGTGCACCATGACAATGTTGGATATGTGGATAAATCATAGATCAAAATCTATCCATGAACTGAAGGTACGGTAATTCACTCTCCTTTAATGTAATTTTTTTTGATTCACCTCCTGTCTTCGTTTGGTATATCTCATATTCAAATCTCTTCCACTGGACTGATGTTGTAACATCAATATTATCAAATTGTAAAGGAAATTGCTGCAAATTTCCATAATTATTGCATTCATTTTTTATACACTGGATATTAAATTCATCTGAATCTTCTGATTTCTCACATAAAATGGACTTTACAAATTCTGTTGTACTTCCAGTAACCATACCTAGATTAAGTATTGCCATAACCCTTTTATATGATTGCAAGTATAAGTGAAACTCAACATGATTTCGACAACAACATGTTTCACGAACCTTATTTATGCGTATGAAGCAAGGGCGTAACATCTCAAACATTCTCTGACATATTTTCACATCTGAAAATTCATGCTTGAATGCTTCAAACAATTCACTTTGTGTAGTATCGACAAAATGTTTTGGATGTGAAATCTTCATACCGATTTCTTCATCATCCATTTGTATAATGTCCCTTCTATTGAAAGAAACACAAGATTGGTTGGTCCAAAAATCAATGACCCATCTTCTTACATCTTCAAAAATTATATCTTTACGGGGAAGTCTACAAATCTGTACCCAATTCTTTTCAATATTCATATCCAACATATTTCTCTTCCTAATATATCTCTGTATAGTTCTTCGAGATATGTTGAGTAAATCAGAAATTGCTCGAACTTGATTTCTATGTGTCAATTTCTTACTAGTTATCATAGTCATCAAGGCTCTTCTAGCTACATTTGAATCTGGTCCTTTATGATCTGCCCTGTTAACAACGTTCAGTGCATCTTGTAAATTTTGAATTATTGTCTCTTTTACTTTACCTCCTCCAACTTTCCTATTATCAATACCCAACAACTCCAAAACCGGAGTCATTTCTTTTTTCTTGAATAACTTTGCAAACAATTGTGCTTTTCCCACCAAATATTTACTCTCAAAATATTCCATCCACATATTTTTGAGATGTAATTTAATAGTGCTTTCAGGTACCAGGTGTTCCGGTTCAATTTGACTAATAAGTGATTCCTCATTCATGTCCATCAAATTTTGCATTGTAGGAAAAAAAATGTATACTTCGACTACTACCAATATCCTCCCCTAGTTGAGTTGCACCTTCTACAGCGATAGGTTCTTCTTCAACATCCATCGGTTGCTCTTGGACACGTTTCGTATGACCTTTCATTTGGTCATCCCTTTTATGATCATACTTCCTTGTTCTAGTCCTTTTATTTTCCATTGCTCAAATATCTATGCAAGATTTTTTTTATTGTTTTACTATTTCGTCACTAAAAAACTTGTCTTCAAACTTCTTCGAAATCAAAATTTCTTTGTAACTTCCCCAAAAGAATGACTCCTTGCTTCAAAATATCCTTATATCCTAAAATAAGAATGTAAATTCGCAATTGATATATTTTTTTTTTTAAATATCACGCACATATATAGCCTTTGGATTGAAAAGGCAGGTCGCTCACGCGACCAATCACGAGGGGCCGACATCTTAGGGGACTCGGCCGAGTCATCCTAAGTGGCATGCCAACTTGGCAGCCAAAACTTAAAAAACACCAAAAATGCACAATTTGCACTTGTGGTGTTTTTTTCTCTTCTACAAATAAAAAATTTCAAAAAACTAAAACTACCCTTTTGTAGATCTCAGAACTACAATTCTAAAAATATAAATTTTATATAATTTCAATTGGAAAATGTTAAACAAATTTTTTAAAAACTACATGTAGGTATATAAAGCTTTGAGAAGTCGCCGATTCGATAAATTAAAAAAAAAATGGTAAATCAATTAAAAAAAAATTTAAAATTATATGAGGCACTAGAGAAGAGAATCTTCTTCAAGAATATATAATTTATTTGAATTTTGGAAAACTTTTAATAGCTGAAAAGTGGGGGGAGACAAAAACTATTGATTTCGTGTAAGTTGTACTTTGAATACTTATAATGAGAAAATTATAAATCAAAAACACTTATTTCCTTTTTGTTGCACTAGGTATACATGTCATCTAAAACATATTTTGAAATTGGAGGAAAAAATAATGTTTTACTTATAATTATTTGACGGGAGGTAAACCCCCTGATTTGCTATATTTTTAGGACATGAAAAATAGACCTTAAAAATTTAAAAAAAAATATATTAATTTATGTCCAAAATAATTTTTAAAAATTATAGGCATAAAATTCATCATATTTCACACATTTCATTAGTTTACATCATCTTCAAATTCTAAATAGAAATGTGACTTTTATGCCCTTGAAGTTTTTTAGTTTTGGTGTTGTTAGCCTCTTCCTTTGTAAAAGGGTGACAACTTATTGTGCTTTTACCCAGGGGTGACAGGAACACTGAAATGCAATGCCAGAAACATCTACAAGAAGAAAAATCAGGAACACCAACAGTGCAACAGAAGTACAAGCACAGGATAAAGGGCGGTGTCACAGACACACAACATGGGCTAATGTCGTGGAAGAAACATTCACTTGACAAAGGTGGATGAGCACAAAAGGAAAAACATCATAACCCCCCATGGCACTTTATAACGGAGTGCGAGTACAAACAAACACAAGGTGCTCGAAATCTCAGATATGCAGAAGCAGGCACTTTATCTTAGTGCGTTTACAGAAACAAAAATGCTACAAAAGAGAAGCATACAATGCTCAGAAGAAGATCAAAGGAATCTGAACCAAAAGAACAACCTAAGATGAGTCATCCCTTAAAGGGAAGAGATCCCAGGACCTGAAACAACCAAGATATCCACCAGACTGCAAAAAAGCAAGAATCTAAATAAAATGAACCTAGAGTAGAATCTGGAAAAATGACTCATATCACTGAAAAGCTCTCTGAACAAGCTTTCCAACGATATATCACTTTCTGAAAACGGAGTCCGGATGTGCAAGATAGAGCTCCTGGAGTGCAGAACTGAAGATTTGGCTTTGACAGAGAAAAACACCATCAGAAAAAAATACCAAAAAAAATAACCTCTAGATCTGGAAAGAGCTCAGAATCTTCTTTCCGACGATATCTCGTTTGCCAAATTTTGACACTGTATGCTCAAGATATAAGCAAAAAACCAACAGCTGCGCTGGAGGGCCCAAAGCAGGTGTCTGCAAGGATCTGAGGATGGGTGACGTTAGCAAAAGGACAAAAAACCACATGAAACCATCAGATATGAGAAAAGCTCAGAAAGAGCTTTCCGGCAATATCTCATTTGCCGAAAATGGAGCCCGAATGCAAGAGAAACGGATCCCGGAAGGCAGGAGGTCTGAAACGCCACTATCAAAAAAAACATCTGACTTTGACAGCAAAAAAGAGCATCAAAATGGAAAAATCACAAAACCATACCAGCCAATTTGGATCGGGCTCGGAACCAGCTTTCTGATGATATATCACACACCTAATTACGATCCCATATACTCGAGATATCGCAAAAAAATGCCCAGGTACCCTTAAAAAGCTCAAAAAAGGATCAAAAGGTTGCTGACATCAGCAACATCTAAGCTTAAAAATGACGACCAAATGGCCGTCATAGGCAAAATGCTAGGGGCTTAAAGAAAAGGCTCCTGGTCATCCATACGACCAAGGGCTGGCAAGCGGAGGCTGTAGGGTGGAGTGGCGGCCGCAGGCCGTGGGCGTGGCAGCGTGTTCCCCGGCGGCGGAGCGGGGTGGTGGGCCGCAGTGAGCGGCGCGGTCTCTGGCTCAGGCGGCGGCAGCGATAAGGGTAGCGGCCTAGTGCTGCGGTGGCCGCGGAAAGGGCGAAGAAGACCAGTGGCCACCTGGTGCTGCGGGGGCCGCTAAGCGGTGCCCAGGTGGCCGCTCAGCGGCCGCCCAAAAATTTTTATTTTTATTTTTCACAATCACCGACTGTACCTTCTCCTCGGGCTGTGTGCCAAGGTCGTATGACCCTAGTAGGCAAAAAAAAAATTCCTTAGAAGCCAACTTGTCAGAATTCGACAAGTTTTATATGGATCTTGACTATCTCAAGCTTTTCGGACGCATTCGTGACGTCCATTTAGGCCAGAAGTGCTCCAAAAATTAGCGATCGCCTCGGGATCTATGCCGGGGCCGATTGCCAAAAAAAATTCTCACAGATCCAACTTTGTCCAAATTTGACAAATTTTATATGGATCTTGGGGTTCTTGGATGCTCTGAATGCAACTGTGAGGTCCATTTGAAGCCAAGACGATCAAAAAAATAGGTCCCCCTAGATTCATTAAAAAACCCCAAAAAAGCCCTCATCTGAAACAAATAAATTTCATCTCTTTGAATCCTTCAAACGTGAACAAGTTGTAGCAAATTAGGCTCTGATACCATGTAAGATTTGAGCAATACAAATCCACAGAATGCCAAGATCACCTGCATACAAAAAAACCTGTTACAAAGAAGTAGAGAGAAGAAGAGGCCAAGGGTTTGACTCAGAATATGAAGAGGAAAATATCCTCAATAATGAATGAATAATAATGTACAATGGATCATCTTTATAAAGGAGATCGAAAGCTTTGAAAGGCAAAGTCTAGTGCATGCAATAATCAGTTTGACTATTACATGACTAATGAGTTTAGACCAACTAATGCATGTGCTTTTAACTAAAGCAAATGGAAGTTGACATCTTAAGAAGGGAGTAAAGATTAATTAACATAATTAATACTTTACTCTAACATTTATCCAAGAGCTCAAGGGTTTTTTTTGTTGTTGTGTTTGACAAAGAACTAGATATGAAGAAAATATTGTGTGAATCTGAGGCAGTCAAGGATGGTGGATCCAATTAAGGACAGTCCAAACCTTGCAGCTTCATAACAACACAGCGGAATATTCAACAAGACAACAACAAAATAATTGTTTAACTCTGATTTTCATTAACATGCCTGGTTGTAAGGTCTTCCGGGCTAGGGCCAATTACAATCAGAAACAATTATGCAAGATCCACACAAATCCAATACAATCTCAGCTAGTTTAGCTCCGAAGACAATCAGAAGCTGATGGAAACCCTAAGGCGGATCTAAACTTGAGCTCGTAAGCATCCAAGCAATCTCCTTGTCTCCAAGTGTGCAAACCACTAGCTCTGCAACTACAAACTATTAGATAACAATATGATCTGCAAGATCATGCAAGATCTTTTCCACAACTTCGCCAACTCTAGCTTTCAGAACCTCAGATCTAATTCGCCAAGTCTTCCAAGTTATGAACTTCTACTGATCTCATCTTCCTCTAAACATCTACCCCAAACTCCCCTTAAATACTAGTCATCAGTCACAAGTCGGCTGGATGAAACCATTAACTCTTCCTAACAATTATTAAATGTAATACAAGTCGGCATCAAAATAGCCTTACAAGCATTTAATTCAACATGTCGGCCTGTAACAACATCTACCAATAATAAATGCACCAAGTTGGCCAAACAAATCACACAGAACTCCAGTCAGTAAACCGGAACTACAGAGCAACAATGAAATAACTGAGCATGTCAGGCATCGCCAAGCACCAGTGTCGACCGAGCACCACAAGCATCATCGAGTAACACTTTCACCGAGCGCCAAAGATTACCGAGTTCCTTCAGCGACTGAGCTTCCTTCAATGACTGAGACCGTCGGTCAAGGCTGCAACCGAGTAACATTGGCCAAACATACACCTCCCATGTAGATTCACCAAGTACCCTAGAATGCCCCTGCATCAGAATCTCATTGGTACGCCTTGGTGCTCAAACCTTGGTATGTAGCTTTCAATCCGACTTCTAAATCCTTCAACAAGATCCTTGTATGGGTAAGACTTCCTAATCTATCGTTACAATTATGGTGTGACACTTTTTTTGAGGTTTTGGGTAATACCTTGGGAATATTTTTGGGTGTGGATGAGGGATCTTAAGAGTTTTTCACATGGCTTTCACATGTATTCTGATTGTGATGGATTTATCAAAAGCCCCTCGGACAAAGTTATCTTTAGCACTATCTATAGATGTGTGGATGAAGCATGTGGATTACAAAGGAATCCTTTTTAGATGCAAAAGATGCTTCCAAACCAAACATGTTGAAGTTGATTACATAAAGAAGAGAGTCCATAAACAGGCTTCTTGGTGGAAGGAACGCTCTGAGCGGATGTACAATGTGGAGAAAGGAAAAGATGATAAGGAAAGAATGCTTCCTGAGCCTTGTGTGGAAAAAGGCCCAATGGTTGCATTAGATTTTGATTGAGGATGGGAGGAAGTACAAGACTGCCAAGAATTATTCACAAAGACTCGAAAAAAATCAAGAGCAATTCTCTGATGAATGACTCCACAAGCAAGGTACTTAACTAGGAGAAGCATCTTGTATTAAATAATGGGTTAGATAATATTCCTTCATCTAAGGAGGCAGATGGAGATGTGAATTGGAGGGATAAGGCCAAGGCCACTAGTGCAGAAACTGAAAGAATAGGAGGGTGTCCAAATGATGTTTCTTGGCACTGGCAAGAGGCAATGAAGATGGAGGGTTGGCACATCCCCAAAGGAAAAATGGATAAAAAAACACAAAAAAAAGTATTACCTTTGATATGGCACTTCGCTCACAATCTAAAGGTGGAGGTACTAATAACACATAATTGAATGACCTATCAATGGGTTTTTACTAGAATGCTTGCCTTTAGGGAGATGGATCCTTGTTTGTATCCATCCTTGGTTTGCGTAAGGCTAAAACCCTGATATCTTACTAAAATCAACCAAATTTTCACCAATTAAAAAATAATAATTTGATTTAATTGAAAGACTTCCTTTAACAATTTTTGGCTTCCTTTTCTGAAAAAGTGAACTTCATAATGGATTTGATTAAAATGCTTCAAAGCTAAAACATTTATACTTATAGAATTTTACACACAACAATTTTGCTAAGGATCTAGTATAAATTTATTGTGTAAATAATTTTTTGTAAATATTGAAAGGAAGGACACACAAAAGTGTATTAGAAGTTACTCATGAGGATTGCATTAAATTTGTTAAACAAAAATGTATTAGAAGTAACTCATGAAGACTACATTAAATTTGTTATCTTCATTTTTTCTAAAGATAATCAAGAGAGGTTATATCTAAAAGTTTGGTTATATTGTCTTATTTAGATTTAACAATTGTAATTAGGGATAAGTTTGTTAATAAGAATTTTATTTAATTTTAAAGTTCCAGTGCTTTAAGAATATTAGTTTAACTGTTTGTCTATAAAAGAATCTAAGAATTTCACTATACAATATTTTTTGTGATTAGAATGAAAATAGCATACAAAAAATAAAAGATCATATCTAAAAATTAAATTATAATACATACTATAAAAAAGAATGAAGATATACAAATTGAATTCAAGCAATGACAAATCCAATACAAGCTAGTGCTCCAATAAAAGAATAAACAAATAAAGTGGTCCAAATATAGTAAACCCTTAGGTATCTTTGTATACATCTAAAAATGACTTAAGAAAATTAATTAAATATTAATTAATTAATAATCATTCATCTATTACTAATTGAATCATCTAATTTATTTATTTATTTCACCTTATCTTATTCCTCTAAGCCTAAGTCTTCTAAATCTCCTTAATTAAATAGTTTCCTAAAATTATTTAATTACCTTGTCATCATATGGCAGTCTTGAAACCATCTTGTTAGCTACCTCATACCCATGTGGCTAGGGAAAATAATTCATATCAATATTTAAAAGATCATATCTAAAAATTAAAATATAATACATATTATAACTATTGGTGTAATTAAATATTTTTAATAGCACTTTAGTTAATTTTACTTAGGATAATGCATTGCATAGTAATTTGCATATGAGACACCTAGGAGTTTGCACCTATATTAAGCACATGGTGTAAGAGAATTCCACTTTAGGTGGTGATGGTTGGTATTTTCACTTTATGTGTGAGATCCACCTTTAGTGCACATATCACATTATCATCATCATCATATGACACATACTTCATTGCATAATAGAGGATGATCCACCTTTGGTGGACATGTGTCTCTTATTGTCTTGCCTATGTAAGCAGGCCTATTATGTACATTTTAATCATGTCCATTATCAATAATATGATTCTTGTATCTTAATGCAATTATCTTGTCATTCTCTTGTGGAAGTTATCTTGATTTTTCATTTGATTCTGGAGGTGTTGTAGAGTCACCTAAAACTCTAACATGGTATCAGAGCATTGATCCAAAATTCTTACATGGTATCAGTCATAGAAGTGTCATTGTATAGTATATTGGAGAGAATTTTATTGCATATCAAAATTGGAGCTTGCTGGTACAAATTAGAGGATCTAGTATCACATCCCTAAATCGAATTTTGTTTCATCCAAATCAAACATCTGAAGCTAGATCTAGAGCCATTTGAATTTTGGAAGTGTGGCAGTGACGATTCATGTAAAAAATAATTTTAGAGGTGATTTTCAAACAACGATCTCAGTCATCTAGACTCCTTTTTGGAGTACTTTTTTTTGTTTTGAGGTGGAATTTCAGAATCTACACAATGGTGCAAGTGGTTTCTGATCTCTATTCCTGATGTTTTATGAAAATTGTAACTCCTAATTTTTGCAACTTCAGAGGCTTCGTTCAAGCTCATATGGACACATTTTCAAGTGCTATTTTTTTTTAAGTGCATGATTTTTTATCTACTTTCTAGATTTGATATCATTTTGGAGGAATTTTGAGTAGACATAGTACTTTTAGTATTTGATCTATTTTGACCTATATTTGGCACTTGTAATTTGTTGGATCCTTGAGTGGTCTTGTGTCTTATTTATTTGAGTATGCTATAGTCATATTTCTGTAGTTGTAATCATTGAAATTAGAAGTCCACTTTGGTCCATTTTGGCAAGTGGCAATTGTACATGCACACTAAATATAAAGTGTCAAAATCATCTATTTTGGGGGGTTCTTTGATTCATTGCATTTTGGGGGGTGCATTGATTGTTGATCTCATCTTTCATGTGATAAGTACCATTGATGTAATCATGAAGGTAGTACTCTATCCCGATGCCATACGTTTCACTGGGGATAATTATGCATCATGGGAAAAAGGCATCATCACAAATTGTAGATGGCTTAAAATCTTGCCTCTTCTCTATGGACTCATTTCTGGGCCACAAGGAGAGTGGAGAAAATAAATTTAGGAAGATAAGAACACTTATATCAAAATTTTGTTTACTAGAACCATGAGTGTGTCTCTTTTCCATGTCTTTAGCCCCAAGATCATTAATATTGAGTGCCCACGCAAAATTTGGACAAAGATTTGGGAGCAATTTGGAGATCCACATGTTTCTCCATTCCCAAAAGATCCAATTGCAGATTGTCTCATTCGACTTGAAAATCTCTACTAGAAGATGCATCTCCTATTAAGATCACTTCTCTTGATGATGCTTGTGATTCAGTACAGCAGGATATTCCTTGTCTTCTAGTTTTAGTTCCTTAGGATGACTTCTTGACAAACATTGTAGGTTTGTTTATGGAGTCCTACATTGAGGATTGGGGAGACACCATTGATGACATTCATCTTCTCTTTGTTGAGGATGATCGTTCTTTAGTTGTTGCGAGGGAACACGATCATTCTTTCAAGTTTAACATGATTGTGGATCCTTTGATACAAAATTTGGAGGTCTTTTTGTCTTCAAAGAAGACATTTGAGTCTTTTTGAGATTGGCATTCATGAGTCTTAAACTTCACTTGAGATGTCACATTGCATGGTTGATCATTCTTATGTCTTGGAGGTTCCTATTCAGTTTCCTAAAACGTCATACATTTTGAGGATTCTTCCTAGAGATTGGGGAGGATTCATTTATACACCTATGGTATTATTTCTTCCTAAGGTGAGGAACATCATTCAATTTTCTTGGAGTAATTTCTACATTGATCCAAGAGCATCTACCATTGGTGTGCATTCTACATTGAGGGGGGGAGGGGGCTACTTTGCTTCTCTTCCTACTTCATATTTTGAGGAAAAATCTTGGTCTTCGAAGTTTGATACAAATTCCTACATGGATCAGTTACATGGTTCCTTTTTTGCCACCTTCTATTAGGTATGTTCTTGATTGGTTAGTGACATCTTCATGAACCAAGGACATGGCGACACATGAGTACACTTCAGAGACACCATACTTCGTTTGGATTCCCCTTCCTTCTTCCTATCCACAATGGGAAGCCTTATTGCATCTATACTTGGTCTATCTTCTTCCTAAGGGGAGAAATGTTGTTTCTAGGCAGTGGACTATGCTTTGTCTTCAAGCACTCATCATCCTTGGAGGAGATTATTCATTATGAAGGGATGTCATGTCTCCTTATTTTCTTCTTATGGAGGGATACTTGATTGTATATACATGATGTATGTCATAATGGGGGGTCTTGATTACTCCATCCATCCATGCATCTTATTTTTCATCTCTTTTTGGGGGAGGGTTTTTCCCATGCGATTTTTCCTCTTTCTCGGCCCTTTATAAGGGATTACATTTGCATATTGTACATAGATACCTAACATGGCCTAGTAGTCAAAGACCCATTATGCATTGTCATCTAGCCTTGTGATATTAAGTGCATTCCCCTAAGTTGCACTTAAGAGGGGTGTTGGTGTAATTAAATATTTTTAATTACACTTTACTTAAGTTTACTTAGGATAATACATTGCATTGTAATTTGTAGCATATGAGACACCTACGAGTTTACGCCTATATTAAGCACATGGTGTAGGAGAATTCCACTTTAGGTGGTAATAGTTGTTATCACATTCCACTTTATGTGTGAGATCCACCTTTAGTGCATATATCACATTATCATCATCATCATCATCATATGGCACATTCTTTATTGTATAATGGAGGAAGATCCACCTTTGGTGAACATGTGATTCCACCTTGTGTAGGTGATAACTTATCTTCTCCTTATCATTGTCTCTTATTGTCTTGCCTATGTAAGCAGGCCTATTATTTTAATCATGTCCATTATCAATAATATGATTCTTGCATCTTAATGCAATTGTCTTGTCATTCTCTTGTGGAAGTTATCTTGGTCTTTCATTTGATCTTGGGGGTGTTGTAGAGTCACCTAAAACTCTAACAATAACAAAGAATGAAGATATACAAATTGAATTCAAGCAATGACAAATCCAATACAAGCTAGTTCTCCAATAAAAGAATAAACAAATAAAGTGGTCCAAATATAGTAAACCCTTAGGTATCTTTGTATACACCTAAAAATGACTTAAGAAAATTAATTAATAGTCATTCCTCTATTACTAAATGAATTATCTAATTTATTTAGTTAGTTCACCTTATCTTATTCCTCTAAGCCTAAGTCTTCTAAAAACCCTTAATTAAATAGTTTTCTAAAATTATTTAATTACCTTGTCATCATATGATCATCTTGAAACCATCTCATCAACCAACTCAAACCCATGTGCCTAAGGAAAATAACTTATATTAATATTTAAATATCTTACTCAACAAGTTTTCCTTGTCACAAGGGAGAGGGAGCCTATGTGTCCACATGAGACTAAGTCTTTTGGCTATGTTTTCTCATGAGACCAAGTCCCTTGTCACCTTCCCTATCATTTAGTCACTTGTCCCTCCATGTCACCCAATCAAAGATGACTCATAGGACACTTGTTCCAAGAGTTCTATAATTTGAATTTTTCTTCTCGCATTCTCTCACAAGTCATGGAGAGACACTCGATATGTGGTTTTCCCTCCTATATTGTCCTCTGTGATGTCAAAGTAGGATGATCTACCCCTCTTTTTCTCTCACATTCCAACCAATTCCTATTTTCTCTCCACCCGTTCAAATAATTCAAACTTAGCCCTCCATTCTTCCAAGTTTCAATCTTAGCCATTGATTTGTGTCACTTATGATCAAGGTGAGGATAAGCCTATAAAAAAGGAGTTCACATTCTCTCATTTTGAACTAATTAGCAACTAGCATTCTTGGAGATTTTGAGATTTTCTACAAATCCGAATCATTTGAAGTCATCTTGGAAAGTATAAAGTTTTGAGAGCAAACCAATCACCAAAATCTCAAGGAGGATAACAATGGAACAAAGCTGAAGAAACAAGGAGATTAAGGTATAATTTGATCTTTCATTTATTTCTTGAAGTTTCATTGGTAGACTTGTAAAAGGTAAAAAAAATTATGATATTTTGTGGTATATCAATAGGTTCTATGTAATTTTAATTTAGAAGTACACAATCTCAAGCTAAAAATAAAACTTGTATCCAAGATCTTACTAATTTTCTTTTGTTAAAAAATTATATATTACATAGCAAACCAACCCTATTGTTCTCGTGATTTTCAACGATGATAATTTTGATCAAGATGACCTTTTAATAAAAAAAGATTACTCAACTTTTATCGATTGAAATCTTTGACCTCTCTCTCATACTTGCATTTTACCTACCTTATATATTTTATTTCTTCTTCATTTATTTAATTATTAGAGGACATAAACCACCCTTTACTTTGCCATTTAACCAGACTATCTCTTGTGGTCTAGATCTTATTATGTTCCTAGTCTTTTTCATACATTGGATGACATGATCATATATTTCCTCTAGACAAAATCATTGGTACAATACTATGCACCTTGATTGATGCATATTTTTTATCCTCAAACCCACCATTTCAAAGAATGATTGTTGCAAATAATTTTGAGTTCATTTTTTAAAAAAAATCACGCTAAGGATTATCTATCTAAAAAACAACACTCAGGAAATAATTAGTATGATCATAGAGAGCTCATTCCCATGAAATCTTAGACTATACAGAATGGTAAAGAGAGTTCCCAAAACTTTTTAAAGCCATCTTTGCATCTAACTCTAATTGCTTCAACTTATCTTTTGTACTTATTACTCATTGTGAAAACACGATAAAAGGATTTAGCTAAGCATAATGTGAAAGTTAGTTGAATTTTACCCTCTTGCATGGAATTTCTCTTGAATGCGTTCATAAACATTACCTTGTTTAGATTATTAAAGATTTAAAATAAAAAGGAATAAAATTTGAGATGAACAACAAACTGAGAAAAAAGTAGGAAAATAAAACCAAAAACGAGGGTATTCGATACTTATTCATTCACTTAACAATGTAGCTAGCATGATATGTAACATTTTTCCACTTTCTTTATGTTTAGAAAATGCATTAGTGTAAATCATTTTTCCTTTGAAGGCCATTAGATATCACTAGGATCAACTTTGTAAAGAATTTTTTTAAAAATTAAAAGGTTGCACTAAATGTTTTAGAAATGATTGATGAAGATCATATTATTTAATTATTTAATTATTATTTTAAAAGATAATTAAGGGAGGTTTTATCTTATAATTTAGTTATATTATTTTATTTAAATTAACAATAATCTTTTGTATTTAAGTACTAGTTGGGAATAGGCCTTCAATATTATTTAAGTATTAATTGGAAATAGGCCTTTAATATTATAGATAATTTAAGATTTTTTTGAAATTGATTTAATTATTTGTCTATATAAGAATTTAAACATTACATTATAAAATGATCTTCTAATTAGAATAAAAAGATTGAAAAGCAATGACATCTTAAACATCTAGAACATAAAAGAAAAGTGAAACAAAATTAATTAAATCAAAAATATCTTTATATGTAAATCCTACTATTTCAACTTTTATTTATGTAATGCATTAGGGGAGAGGACCCACTAGTTGAGCACCCTAACTTTGCACTTCTCAAAATCATACGTGAAAATTTCAAATCACTCTCATTTTTTTACATTAGCTTACTTGGCGAGTCTCTTGCTTATAACTAAGGTTTCAGAGTCACATCATCAAATATGATGTCACTTTAGCATGTTTTTTGCCAAGGTGTCCAAAACAGCCCAAAAAAAAAGTGAGACCAATCATAGTGCATTAGGGACCCAATACTTGTGGGCCGTGCTAAGCTCCATCCAAAAATGCACAAAAGACAAAAGTATTTTGATTTTTTTTTTTCCAAATTTTTTTTTTTGAATTTTTTTTGTTGTTTTCGATCATGAAGAACATATCCTGAAAATTTCGCAAAAATCTGTTGTGTTTTTGGATTTTTTAAATTTGCTCAATGGTGCATTTTGGATGGAGTTTAGCCGCGTCCATACTTGAGCAGTGGATGTGGCATCACACGATTGGTTGTTTTTTAGAACAAATGGCACATTTCATTCAATTATGGGTAGTCATCATTAGCAAAAACAACTTTAAAGCCACAACTATTGGTACAATATTATCAAAAATATTAGATATTAAATCAGCAACTTGAATATTAAGTTAAAAACTGTTATCACAACCATGAAACGTGTTCATGGTGGTGAGTCCTCTCCCCTATTTATTCATTATAAAAGTAATGAACAAAGAATTTAACTAAGACATAGAGAAAATGCAAATTTTAAATAATATTATAAAGAAATCACACCTCCAAAATCTGAACAGAGAAAAACCCAAACAACATATACCAACAAACCAGTGAGCAAGAAAATATCACCAAACCTACAAAAGGGGCAGGATTTTAAAACAAAATTATGGTAATAAAACATAGGAGAAACTGAAACTAGAGAAGGTGTCTGATACTTACTCATTCTCCTTAACAATATAGCCAGTATGATACGTAACATTTTGCAGCGCCAGTTTCCAATCTTCTAGTTTTTCTGAACTGTATCAGCCGCTTTCTTTATGTCTCGAAAATGCATCAGTGTAGACTCCTTTTCCTTTGGTAGTCCAGCGGATATTGCCGGGATCAACTTCGTAGAAGACAGGAATAACTGTCTTGCCAATTTTGAGCATAAACGACAACTCGACCAAACACCAAGGAGATTGTGCATATTTGGGCGAAAGTATGGCAATATGGAGGAAAGAAGTAGTCATGGTATCTTGTATTTCAGATGGTATGAAATCGCCAAGCTCAAGTTCTGGTTCGTCTAAGAAAACTTCAAGCCCCATGGGTTTGAGGGCACGGTAGATGGAGGCGGCCAGTGTGTGCTTGGTATCAGGGCCACGATGGTTTATGAACACATCGCAGGGCACCCTTTTCCTTTTCTTCATTTCTTCTGAAGATGATGCAAATTGCGGCGTGACTTCCTCAAAGGCGTTGCTATTCTCATTGGGCTTTGCCATGGAAATGAAATGAAAGAAAGGGGAGACCAACTGACTGATAAGATCAGGGCAGAGACGGGCAGGGTAAAAAGGATTGAAGATGAGAAAATAGAGAAACATGGTAGAAATAACGTGTACGAGTAGGGAAGGTGCTCCAGTCGAATAAAGAAAAGTAAGTAGGTACTTGTAGAAATAATGTGTGGAGGAGGCGAGATTCCGGTGAATGATGAAGATAGCACATGAGTAATGGACCCCACTCACATTGATTTGTCTACTGGTTTTACACATCCCTCGAAGTTCCGAGAGTAGTACAAAACATGAATTTGAAAGACTCCATAGATTTTTCATTTGTGGTTGCCCACTTAAGTTTGTTGTGTAGGGGAAATGTATCGGGAAATAACTTGGTACATTAGACTCTATATTGGATTTCAAAAAAAAAAATAGTTGTCTTTGTATGTAAGTTGGCAATTTAAAAAATATTTTTGGCTTCTTCATTTTAATGTAGTTCGTTGTAAAAATTGTTAACTATCAAAAGGTCAAATTTTGGTCATTTAAAGTGTCATCCAATACCTGCATAAAGATGTCTTAATAATCGTACAATCAGTACTATCGATAAATGTTTCAGTAGTTGTTTACAAATGGATCAATTATGAACCAAAAAAAACTAAAAAAAGATCAGCTATCGGTACATGTGAATCTTATTAATGGACTTGTAGTTATCATTTATTTGGCTACTTTAAAATTAGTAATTGGGGGGTTGGGTGCACAAGAAGTGCACGACTTTTGGGATGTGCTCAGTTATTGGTGCTCTTCCCCCAACTGTAATAACTAATTTTGAGCACCTAGAGATCCTAAATGGTACAGTAAGGATTTTGATGATTTTTTGGGGGGTTCTTTGTATGCAACTTAACCACTTATAGCTATTGTTCTAGGTTCTAGGTGATAACAACACATGTTGCGAGATTCGTTATGAATGCAAGATACAAGAAGTGGTCATTCCAAGGTGTCACCTCATACCTACTTAAAGATGTCCCAATAATTGTGGGCTACAATCACCTCAAAATTTATCAATACTTATAGACAAATGTCTTAGTAGTCGTTCAAAAATCGCCAATACTTATGCACGAATGTCTCAATAGTTACTCCAAAATTCTAACTATGGGTATAAGTGAGTGGTTATTGGTACTTGAAATATTTATTAATGGGCTTTTAGTTATCTTTTTTTTTTGGTTTTGTTTAAAGTTAGTAATTAGGGGGTTGGGTGAACTTGAGGAGTGAACAAAAATTGGAACATGGGTTGTAATTGGTGTTCTTCCCCTGTGTAGGAAGATTATGACATTATCAAACATTTTCAAGAAGTCAACAAGCTCCTCATGAGGAGAATTTAGAGATTAGGAGACAAGTTCACAATTATACTACAAGTTTATGGTTATGAATGAAATTTAGATAATTAAATTATATATGTGAATGATAATTAAAGATTTTTAATTGTAAGGGTCCTAAATTTTAGAATTTGTTGAAAGTAAATTTTTATGTTATTTGTATATGTGTCAATTAAATATATGTGAATGGACATAATGTATGTATGTATATTATGCTTGACCATTGCTTGATCATTGTAAGAAAAAAAAAAGCAATTTACATTTAAATAAACTTAAGTTATATTTATCAAAATTATTGTCCATGTAATATAATTGGTTAATGTGTGTATTAATAAAATGTCCCAATCATGAGTTCAAACCTTGGTGATATACAAATTTTCTTAAAAATGAAAGTTGGTTCTACTAGGGTTTTTGGCTTTATTGGTTGTATTTGTTGTTTAGTATATTTTAATATTTTTTACATCCCTTGCTTGTATTTGTTATCTAGTCTTATTGCTTTTGTTATAACTAAGGGTTTTTTTGCCACTCTTTTAAATGGCCTCAACCTTTCTTTCCTCAACAACTATTATTGTTGGAGTTGAAAGTGTGGTTGTGACCCCAAATGGCTCCCCCATCCAAGTGACCTCAAAAATTCATTATAAAAGTGTTCCACAAGGTAAATCTTTAGATCCACCAACTGATGTTCTTCAAGTTTTAGAATTCGATGAAGCTTGTAAATGGCTTGAGAAATATACATTTACTGGATATTTTCTTGGGAGAGTTCACCCTACAAGTGTTATATGTGATTGGTTCAAGATATACTAGACCTCATATGAGATTCAACTTGTTGTCATGCAAAACCTTACAAAAGATCTTTTCCTTTTTTGTTTTGTTGAGGCTCGTTGTTCTTATACAAGTCTTACCTAGGGTCTATGGCTTGTCCACTCATCTTTACGTATGCTCAAACTTTGGACCACAAATAAAAAATCTCTTGGTTTCCTAGTTCAAGTTGAATTCTAATGTTTACCTCTACTTTTATGAATGTTTTTATCATATATTGTCTCCTCATTGGATTATATTGTTCATGTAGAACCCATAAAATATTACTCGGCCACCAACTTAACCATCATGGCTATGCTAAGGTTGACCTTCCAAAGGACCTCAAAGGTGGACATTCAATTTTTTTTTACTCATTACTCTTAAGGGATTTAGCATAGTAATCTAATAAGCACTTGTTATTGTATCAAACCTCTAATAATAAGATTAAGGATTATTTTTTAGTAACCTAATGTCCTAAGCCCACTCCACATAATTCAATGGGGTTGTCATATCTTCCTAAGGAGGAAGCTAACTAGTTGAGTTTGGCTAGTTGGAAATCCAAGAATACTAGCTCTTAAAAGCCTATTTGTAAACTCTCATGGATAGGAGTTTAACATGAACACTAATTAAAAATACTCACCAATTTAACGGTTAGACACAATGGCAATGTAGTCTTCTCAATCTAGGTTGGTTTCCTTGCAACCCCAACTTGCTATGTCTGACATTCTTCGCACTAGTTGTGATTGAAAGTATATCTCATAGCCCATTGCAAAATTTTGAGGAAGGATTGTTAGGAATGAATACTGAATATATCCAATGGGGGAGTATTCATAGTCATTCTATAGCATTTGTTGTTGCATTCATGACTATGATTGTCATTGATGTCAACACAGTGATCTACTGAAGATTAGCAGAGAAGCAAACAGTGTTTGTATTAGCGCACGTGGGATATTGAAGATCAAGCTATGCAGATTTGAGGACTTCATTTATGATATTTCATATGATCATGGTTAAGAGCGCATACATAATTTTATTTATTCACGACAGTTATGTGTAATTCGGTGGAAGCAGTGTTCAGGCAGTGTTCCTAAGTAGTGGTTTGTGGAAATTGGATGATATCTCCTAATCGGGATAGAATCTAAGCGTGCGAAGTTGTACAAATGATGAAGACATGATGATTGTGATGTGGACATGACAACAAGGTTAGAGGTCGCACGAGTGAAGAGTTATCTTAATTGGAAGCTGACAGTTTTATGTAATTATGGAATTTTATGTAACGTATGGAAGATTTTATTTTGTAACTGGTATGCCGACTCATTTGTAATTATTTGAATGTGGTATAAATGAAGGATTAATTTCCTTGTTGTAATATGTAATTATAATGTAAGATTGTGGGAAAGTGAATGGTGAAATTGTGCAATACTTTTTGGAAGAGGATATGTGAAGTATAAAGATCTAGTATTGAGATCTGATGAAGCAGTTGGTGCGGTTTGGCACAGTCAGAGGAGAAGTGATAAGTTGTTGAGATCATTAATCTTTTGGTATTATTCTGTTGAGTAATACAGAGATTAGTTGGATAGTGTGTTCAGTGATCTTTCCCTTGAAGCTGTTTGGACAGTGGGTCCTTCTGTCTTCCATAACTCCTAATAGGGTTAGAATCCTTTAGCAGGGATTCAAAGTCTCCTAATAGGAATTGATATGTACTGAATGTATTTCATAAGACTCCTAACAGAGTTCATCCTCTCACAAGGATCTTTCATATTAGTGCATCTTTTGTGGGCATCATTCCCACTGGGGTTTACTCTTTGATCAAGAGGTTCCCTAGTCAACATATCTTGTGGTATTGTGTCACTGTGTATGTATATCTTTCTATGGTTGTTAATCACATTACTTACATGGTTAAAATCTATTAAAGATGATAAATGTTATATTTATCTAATAATCGATTCACCCCCCTTAGTTATCTTGGTGGACTTTACTTTCTAACAATTGGTATCAAAGCAGTAGGTCCTTGAAGGAAAAGTTTAAAAACTTGAGGAGATCCATGGCGAGTCATTTTAGAAAAGAAAGCCTGAAGTTTGATGGAGTGAACTTTGACAACTGGAAAGAAAAGATGAAGACAAATTTACTTTATTTAGGACCAAGATATTGGTTAATCACAAAGAACAAGAAGACTATCATTGATGAAGACAAAATTGAAGAATGTACTAATGAGGAGAGAGATCTATTCATGTGTCATATACTTGCCAAAGAAGCACTTTTGTCAGCCCTTCCAGAAAATGAGTACAAACAGGTAAAATATCTAAAAACATCTCATGAAATTGGTTAGCTTTACAATCTACTTTTGAAGGTGATGATCATGCAAAGAAAGTCAGATTACATAATTGGACATGCGCATTTGAAGATATAAGAATGATGGAAGATGAATCTGTTAGAAGCTATATTGGTAGAATGTCATAAATTGTTGTAGGTATAAAATCTTGTGAAGGAATCAAGACAAAGAATGAAGTGATATGGAAAATTTTAAGGATATTGACTCCTGCATTTAAGCAAACAACGCAGATGATTGAGAAATGTATACCTTGTACTGAGAATTTCACTAGAGAAACTCTTCTTGGAAGATTAGAAGCAACAGAGATGAATTTGAGACAATTAGGAGATCTACCTAGAATGGAGACAACATTCAATGCACTAAGTATTCGCCCTACTTTGTCAAGAAGCATGAGTGTGAGTGGAGATTATGGTAGTAGCAGCATATCCAGGAATGAAGAAGACAGAAAGATTAAAGAAGGAATTGCCTTGCTTGTGAAAAGAGAACCAGACGATAAGAAAATTTTTTAATGTTGGACTTGTCAAGAATATGGCCATTTTGCATCTAAATGTCCTAAGAGAGTAAAGAAGTATAGAAAGAACTTTAAACCTAGAAGATCTAAAGAATGTTATTATG
Source organism: Chamaecyparis obtusa (assembly GCA_027943335.1). Taxonomy (NCBI): domain Eukaryota; kingdom Viridiplantae; phylum Streptophyta; class Pinopsida; order Cupressales; family Cupressaceae; genus Chamaecyparis; species Chamaecyparis obtusa. Next base: position 2,503,483 of record BSBK01000606.1, read on the forward strand.
TTAATGAAGAATAATTTGAAGCTAGTATGGAGAAATCTCTAAGTGAAAGTGACAATAGAATGATGATATAGGATTTGTAGCAATAAAAGAAGAAAATCCTGAAACAGAAGTTAAGGAAGAAAAAGCTTTAGTTTCTCAAGTAGAAAAGAAATCCGATTGGATTATAGACAATGGTTGTTCACATCATATGACTGGAGACATGAAGAAATTATAAAGTTTAACAATTATGATGGAAATAATGCACCTTGTTTGATAAAAGGTATAGGATCTATTACTCTTAATGGAAAGACTAATATAGATGATGTTTACTTTGTGGATGGATTGAAACATAATATTTTGAGTGTTGGACAGCTAGTTGATACGGGATATCAAGTTTGGTTTACTGAGAAAACCTGTGTAATCAAAGACAAGGATGGTAATTTAATTGGTACTGGATCAAGAACTAGAGGTAATGTATTTCAATTGAATCCTACTGAGATGACATGCTTGATTACTAAGATTGATGACAGTTGGTTATGGCGCAGAAGATTTTTTCATATAAACTTTGATAATATTATGAAAGTAAGTACTACACTTGCAGTAAGAGATTTGCCTAAGATTATGAAACCTACTAACATGATGTGCAAAGAATGTGTGATGGCTAAGCAGAAGAGAAACTCATTTCCCAGCAAGAAGTTTACAACAGCAGAGAAGTTGGAAATTGTTCATACATATTTGAGTGGTCCCACAAGGACTAGAGGATTCTATGGAGAAAGGTATTTTATGATTCTTGTTGATGATTTTACAAGAATGATGTGGATTGTATTTCTTAAAAAAAAGTCTAAAGCATTTGATAAGTTTAGAGTAATTAAGAAAAAAGTTGAGAATGAATCTAGAATGAAGATAAAATGTTTGAGATTAGATAGAGGTGGAGAATTTACTTCAAAATAATTTAACACTTTTTGTGAAGTGAATGGTATTAAGAGATGATTTTCAGCCCCTAGAACACCTAAACAAAATGGTATTGTAGAAAGAAGAAACCAGTAAGTAACTGAAGCAGCAAGAGCCATGTTATTTGAAAATGATTTGGTGAAGGTATTCTGGAGATAAATAGTGAACATAGCAGTATATACAATAAACAAAGTACAAATCAGAGTAGACATAGACAAGACACCTTATGAACTATGGTTTGGACATGCACCATCAGTTAAGTATTTCAGAATTTTTGGAAATAAATGTTATATTAAGAGAGATGATGACATTGGAAAGTTTGATCCTAGAAGTGATGAAGGTATATTTCTTGGTTATTCATTGAAGAGTAAAGCTTATAGATGCTATAATAAGAGAACTAAAACTATTGCTGAGAGCGCAAATGTTAAAGTTGATGAAAAGTTCAAAATTCAGGAAAGAATGCTTGATTATGAATCAGATGAAGGAACTCATCCTAGAACTAATCCAGAGAATGTTGAATTATTCTATGAAACTAACAGTGATTTATAGAATGAAGGCTACATTGAGGAAATCATAGAAGAACCTACAATTGAAGCAAGAACTGAGACATTGACACCTAACAGGAACCTATCAAGAAATCATCTTGTTGAGCAGATTATTGGAAGCATAGACAGAGGAGTTCTGACATGAAATAAGGTACAAGAACAATTGTGTTTAATTTTTCAAATTGAACCTAAATCTACTAGTGAAGCCTGTGAAGATGAACATTGGATTAAAGCTATGAAGGAAGAACTAGATCAAATTGAAGAGAACAGGACTTGGGAATTGGTCCCTAGACCTAAAGATAAGAATGTTATATGAACTAAATGGGTATTCAAGAACAAGATGAATGAACAAGGAGAAGTTGTAAGGAATAAAGAAATACTAGTATGTAAAGGATACTTGCAGCAAGAAGGAATTGACTATGAAGAAACTTTTGCACCTGTAGCAAGAATTGAAGCAGTAAGAATGTTTTTGGCTTATGCAGCCTATAAGAAATTTAAAGTGTATCAAATGGATGCAAAGTCAACATTTCTGAATGGAGAGTTAGAAGAAGAAGTTTATATTGAGCAACCTGAAGGTTTTCCCTTGGCCTTGACTCATGAAGGAGATATGGTATGTAAACTGAAGAAAGCTTTATATGGACTTAAACAAGCACCTAGAACTTGGTATGCAAGACTAGATAAGTATTTGATAAAATTAGGATTTACTAAAGGAACAATAGACAACAACTTGTATACAAAATAAATTGAAAATGGTTTGTTGGTTGTAGTTATTTTTGTTGATGATATTATCTTTGGAGGAGAAGATGAAGCTAGTGATTAATTTGGAGATGAAATGAAGACTGAATTTGAAATGAGTATGATTGGGGAGATGAAATATTTGTTAGGATTGTAGATAACACATAACAGTGATGGTATCTTCTTATGTCAAACAAAGTACTTGAATGACTTATTGAAGAAATTTGGAATGGAGAACTATAAGCCAATTGGAAAACCTATGGTAACAGGACACAAGTTATCTAGCACAAATGAGGCTCCTGCAGTTGAACAGAAGAAGTACACATCTATGATTGGAGGATTGTAATATTTAACTCATATAAGACCACACATGTCACATGCAGTTGGAATAGTTGCAAGATTTCAAGCTGATCCCAGAGAATCACATTATGCAGCAGTAAAAAGGATACTAAGGTACTTAAGAGGCATAATTGAATATGGATTGTGGTATGAAAAATCTGATGACTTTACCCTACATGCATATATAGATGCAGATTGGGGAGGTAGTATTGATGACAAAAAGAGTACAAGTGGTGGAGCATTTTTCCTTGGAGGAAGATTGGTTTCTTGGCTAAGCGAGAAGCAGAACTATATTTCATAGAGCACAGCAGAAGAAGAGTATGTAGCAGCAGCAAACAATTGTAATTAGATAATATGGATGAAACAAATATTAAAGGATATTGGAATAAAATTTGATAAGCTTGTTGTTATACACTGTGATAACACCAATATAGTTATTATATCTAAGAACCATGTACTACATTCTAAGACAAAGCATATAGAAATAAAGTATCATGCAATGAGAGAGAAAGTTGTAGAGAAAGAAGTAAGACTTGAGTATATAAGCACAAAAGAGCAGATTGTAGATATATTTACAAAACCTTTGCCTAAGGATACATTTGAGTATCTGAGAGGTATGCTTGGGGTTATGCCCCAACCTACTTTTGAGAAGTGATGCAGATTGTTGCATCAGTCTAGTGGTATACAAGCCTTATCTTTCTTCTGGACTGGATGTTGGTACTTCCTCTATGGGGGAGTATGTGTTTCTGAGCTGAGTCATGAGGATTCTACTAAATGTATTTTTCTGAAAAGTGTCTTTTGACATTGAAGTTGTTGACATAGTGATGTAGCATTTGTCATTGATGACAATGGGGGAGAAGGATACATGAAAAACCATCTAGTTAAAGAGAACTTGAGGAAGAAGGTTACAAGCAATATAAAATGGAAAACTAAAAATATTTGAAGCATGAATAGGAAAACAAAGCAAGATTTGATTGATGAAGAGGACTTGGAAATCATTTCAGAGCAGCAGTGTTGCAATGTTGGTATTCGTGGAACTTGGATGTTTTTTCATCTATGTTGCCATCAATGCCAATGGGGGAGATTGTTAGGAATGAATGCTAAATATATCCTGTGGGGGAGTATTCATATTCATTCTGTAGTATTTTTTGTTGCATTCATGCCTGTGATTGTCATTGATGTCAACACAGTGATCTACTAAAGATTAGCAGAGAAGCAGACAATGTTTGTATTAGCACACGCGGGATATTGAAGTTCAAGCTATGTGGAGTTGAGGAATTAATTTATGATGTTTCATATGATCTTGGTTAAGAGTGCATACATAAATTAATTTATTCATGACAGTTATGTGTAATTCAGTGGAAGCAGTATTCGGGCAATGTTCCTGAGTAGTAGTTTGTGGAAATTGGATGATATCTCCTAATCAGGATAGAATCTGAGCATGCAAAGTTCTACAGACAATGAAGACATGATGATTGTGACGTAGACATGACAACAAGGTTAGAGGTTGCACGAGTGAAGAGCTATCTTAATTGGAAGCTGATAGTTTTATGTAATTATGGAATTTTGTTTAACGTGTGGAAGATTTTATTTTGTAGTTTGTATGCCAACTCATTTGTAATTATTTGAGTGTGGTATAAAGGAAGGATTAATTTACTTGTTTTAATATGTAATTGTAATGTAAGATTATGTGAAAGTGAATTGTGGAATTGTGCAATACTTGTTGGAAGAGGATATGCGAAGTATAGATATCTGGTATTGAGATTTGATGAAGCAGTTGGTGCGATTTGGCACAGTCAAAGGAGAAGTGATAAGTTGTTGAGATTGGTAATCTTTTGGTATTATTTTTTTGATTAATACAAAGATCAGTTGGACAGTGTATTTAGTGATCTTGCCCTTGAAGCTGTTTGGATAGTGGGTCCTTCTGTCTTCCATAACTCCTAATAGGGTTAGAATCTTTTAGCAGGGATTCAAAATCTCCTAACAGGGATTGATATGTACTGAATGTATTTCATAAGACTCCTAAAAAATTCCATCATCTCACAAGGAACTTTCATATTAGTGCATCTTTTGTGGGCATCATTCCCACCTTGGTTTACTCTTTGATCAAGAGGTTCCCTAGTCAACATATCTTGTGTCATTGTGTATGTATATCTTTCTATAGTTGTTAATCACATTACTTACATGGTTAAAATCTGTTAAAGGTGATAAAAGTTATATTTATCTAATAACTGATTCACCCCCCCCCCCTCTCAGTTATCTTGGTGGACTTTACTTTCTAACAAGGATAATTTGTACCATGAATTAGGTAATCGAACAAGTTAATGTCTAAATTAGTAGTTATATTGGTGTTGACACTCTAGTTCAAAATAGTTATTACATGCTTGATGAGATAGATAAGAAGAAAAAGCCTCTTGTTTGTTAGATTAATTGTAGGGGAAGAGCACCAATAATCAAGTGTGTACCAATACCCATGTACTCCACCCGCATCTAACCCCCAAAAACATTTCATGTTTTAGCAAATAATTACTAAATAAATAACCCAATACATAATTAAATAATACACCAATAACCTTTCAATATTGATAGGCCAACACTACAGTAAACAAGAAACTAGATTCAGCTTGGTCTATGTGTCAATTTGGGGATCATAAGCTTGTGAAAGGTGTCATGGCTTTATGTCAAAGGGGTAGGAGTCGCAAGTTAAGAAAGTATGAGATGCATCTAGGAAACATTCATTGATGCTAATGTAAATTTACTAAGAGCATGCTATCGAAAAAAAAAATAATTATAATAATTATAGAGTTTAATTAAACCACAAGCTATGCTTGTGAATAATACAAAAACAACATTCAAACAAGAATGAAAATAAAAAAATGTCTAAGCTAATATAAATCACCAAATATCCCAATAAGTGGGCTTTTTCTCCTTAGTACATATGGTGATAGAGCATGAAGCCCTTTCTACACTATTTTTATCATAACAAATGTTATTTTATTCATCAGAAGAATTTTCTGTACTAAAATTTGCCTCTAAAGCTGCTAATATATAGCTCACATATATACAACCATTACGTAAGGTGGCATAAAATAGCATACTTTATTTTGGCACGTGTCCAAAAAAATAATAAATCACCTAAATCCTTAGTCGTTGGTCACAAATGAAAAATGGTTTTGTTACAATAGAAAATAATAATAGGAAACATGTAGATTTCGATTTCCTCCAGACAACTAGTAAGTACATATTTGCCACAAATAATTTATCTCAATCTAATCTTGATTACCAACCACCATCAAGAGAATTTATGTGTTAATCTAAGGAATAAATTGCATAGGTGGGGGTGACTATTTATAAAGATATGCAAAATCACCAAAGATAGAAACCATCGAATGAAATGATAGTGATGATAATCTGAACAAATCCATCAGTTGTTGTAGAATAATGTGATCAAGAGGAAAATTAATTTGATAGAAAACACATGTTAGAAGCAAGAACGTAGATACTCTACCAATTATGATGATCAAAGTCTAGCATAGCAATACAGTTGAGTGACAGGAAGGTTCTTGCATAGAAGGTGACAAGTGGTTCTATAGTGCCCACCCATAGTTTGCTTTTTAGTTTAATATTTCCAAACTCTTTTAGGCCACTTTTATGTGTGCATTGATATTTTAGTTAATGTCCCTATTCGTGGATTTGATAATATTACAAAGAGAACTTTGGGCATTATTACGTTACTTGTTAAAGTTGGTTCGAGTATTCTCAATACACCTATTCATGTTATGCCTAGACTCTTAATTATAATCTTCTTTTAGGTAGACCTTGGTTACATACTATGCATGAAGTTCCTTCTACTCTTCATCTCGAGGTTAGGTTCATTTATAACAATTTGATGTATATGCTACATGCGGATGATGCATCGAATCCTTGCTTAGATGTAGAATATGCTAAAGTTTCTAAACCTCTCCAACCAAGTAAAGAGCCTGAAAGGCCACCTGAGATTAAACAAACTGCAGCTCCATCTTCTTCTTTGACTGGGGATTATTGGGGAACTTTGGACTTTAATCCTTCTTTTATTGGAGAATATAAAGTTTCTGATTTGGAATTCATGAAACAACAAAGTGGGTTTGAAAAACAAGTTTTTACTCCTTCCCCACTTTCTAAGGAATTAAAAAGTAACTTTGTTGATGCCTCAATTGAAGAAATAATTGAAACAATAAAACCTGATTGCTATGACATTCTAAAATATGCCACTCCTTGGACTCAATCTTATATGGCCGATAGATATGGTTCTGGTTATCATCTGCTCAAGAAATCAGGATTTAATGGGAAAGGATGTGGTAAATACAATCAAGGTATACAAGTACCTTTGGAAAATGAAATTTGTGATTATACATATGGATTGGGGTTCAATCCTTACAAACGACCATCAGCTTTTCCTCTCAATTGTAATCATATCTATGGTGGACATTTGAAGTTGGTTAACCCATTCCTCCTTGACATGGATCAAAAACCTATCTTGGATATTTTTCCTGAAGATGAAGCCTTAGCGGATTTTTTAGGAGCTTATGAGGATCTAACTATGTTTCATCATAAATGATAGAAGCCTTATTGTCTAAATATAGAAGCTTATTTTGGAGAACATGCTAAACAAAATATTTCTCCTTTACTAATGGATTCTCCGATACAAAGTAATTTGCTAATAACTGAGACTTTTGAGGTTCAAATGGATGAAAATGACTCTGAGAAGATGATAAAAATTGGGAAAATGTTTGAATCAAGATGAACGTGATCAATTGGTTTCCCTTTTAATTGAATTTAAGGATATTTTTTCTTGGATATATTCAGATATGCCGAATATAGATTCTAAGATTGTTACTCACAATATTGTTCTCAAACCAAATGTTAAACCTGTGAAGTAGAAAATCTGAAAGATGAATCCAGGAATTTCTTTATTAGTTAAGGTTGAAATTGAAAGATTATTGGATGTTGAATTCATCTGCTCTATTGATTACTCAGATTGGATTTCAAATATTGTGCCTATTTCAAAAGGAGAAAATAAGATAAGAATGTGTACTGACTTTAGAGATTTAAATAACGCATCCTTAAAAGATGATTTCTTGTTACCTAATATTGATATGAGTGTGGATTCAAGAGCGGGTCATGCTTTATTATCTTTTATGGATGGCTTTTCGGTCTATAATCAAATTTTTATTCCTCCTGAAGATCAATTTAAGACCACATTTATAGCACCTTGGAGAACATTTGTTGGGTCATGATGCCTTTTGGATTAAAACATGCGAGAGCAACTTATCAACGAGACATAACTTTGATTTTTCATGATTACATTCATAAGATTCTTGAGGATTATGTGGATGATATTTTGGCAAAATCTATAGAAAGAGAAGGTCATGTTAGTATTTTATGACAGAAATTTGACAGATTAGAAGTTACAATATGAGATTGAATCCTAAGAAATATGTCTTTGGATTTGATTCCAGTAAATTATTAGGGTTTATAATCTCTAAGCAAGGAATAGAGGCAGATACTGAAAAGATTGAAGCTATTGTTAATATGCCTCCTAAGAACATTTCTCAGTTACAAAGTTTACAAGGAAAAATTCAAGCTATTCGTCACTTTGTTTCCAACTTAGCTGGTATAACTATTCCTTTTACTTCATTTCTTAGAAAGGATACCACTTTCTCTTCAAATGAAGAATGTAAACAATCCTTTGAGAAATTTAAGGAGTATCTCACCAATCCTCCTATTTTGCAACCTGCTCAATTTGATAAACCCTTTTATCTGTGTATTTCAACCAATCCAAATGCAGTGAGTGTATTGTTGGCTGAGCATGATAGTGAAGGTAAGGAAAGACCTGTGTACTACGTTAGTCAGACTTTACTCGATTACAAAACAAGATATACAGATTTGGAAAGACAATGCTTAGCTATATTTTATGCTTGTCAGAAGGTCGGGCATTATCTATTAAATGTTGAAGTCAATGTGATTGTTAAAATTGATTCTTTGAAACATCTTTTCTCAAAAACTGATCTCTCTAGTCGTCTTGCAAAGTGGGTGATGTTACTTACAGAATTTGATCTTAATTTCATTTCTCAAAATTCAATTAAAGGACAAGCTTTAACTGATTATTTGGCTGAAGATCCTTGTCCTCATTCCAATACATGCTTTACTTCAATAGAATTCCCTGATAAAAACATTCTAGCTATTAAACAGGATGATGTTTGGGAGTTATATTTTGATGAATCTAGATGTAAGATAGGTTCTAGTGTTAGCATTATCTTGATCCCTCCTACGAAAATGTTGATCCCTTTATCATATAAATTGACTTTTCCCTGTACTAACAATATTGCGAAGTATGAAGCTCTTATAGCTAGCTTACGAGCATCTTCATCCCTTAACATTAAAAACTTGGAAATTTATGGAGATTCACAATTGATTCTTCAACAAATTAAAGGAGGTTATCAAACTAAGAATGATAAAATGACACAATATAGAGATTTGGCTCTTGATGTTCTTTCACAATTCTCTTCTTATATGATTAAAACTTTACCTAGGAAAGATAATCGACATGCAGACACCATGGAAAGTGTGGCTTCTTTGGTTTGTCTTCAATAATACTGAAAAAATTCAATTTATTATACACACTCTTAATAACCCTGCAATTTCTAATAAGGTTACCTCTGATTGTTTCAATTTGCATTTGGATGAATGGTATTCTCATATCTTTCATTTTTCAAAAGATGGTACTTTTCTTGAATCAACAACAAGGAACATGCATAATCATATTAGGAAGCTTGCAACATGTTATATCATTTTAGGAGATACACTTTATAAATGCTCTTATGATGGTTTTCTATTAAGATGTCTTGGTAGAACCAAAATTCCATTAGCTTTGGTAGAAGCTCATTATGGTTCTTGTGGGGGACATTTTGGTGGAAAATCTTTGGTTAATAAAATTCTTAGAATGGGATATTAATGGCAAACAATGGAACAAGATTCTTTCATGTTTGTTAAGAAATGTCCTCAATGTCAACAACATAGTAATTTGATTCATGCTCCTACTCGTGAGCTTTGTAATCAAGTTGCTCCATGGCCTTTTAGTATTTGGGGTTTTGATCTTATTGGAAAAATCTCACCAGCTTCTTCTCAAGGACATACGTACATCCTAGCAGCTACATATTATTTTATGAAGTGGGTAGAAGTTGTCCCTCTCCATTCCACTACTATGGATGTTATTTGTGATTTCATTCTTAACAATATTATAACACGATTTGGTATTCCTTCGACGATAGTTTCAGATAATGGTGTCTCTTTTAAGAATAAAGAAGTCATGAAATTCTTGGAGAAATGTCAAATTCAACATAGGTTTTTGACTCCTTATTATCCTCAATCTAATGGTCAAGCTAAAGCGTCAAATAAAGTTATTGAACAAATTCTGAGGAAAACAATTAATAAGCATATGAAAGATTGGCATACCCAACTTACCTATGCTTTATGGGCTTATAGGACTAGTGTTCATACTACCACAAGTACTTCTCCTTATAATATTGTCTACGGTATTGATGCAATTATGCCTTTGGAATTGGAAATACCTTCTTTACGTGTTTCATTTCATGGGATAATTGACAAAGATACATTTCGAGAACAACAATTACAAGAATTAGAAATGTTGGATGAACAACGAATAAATGCTTTGGAACATATAAAGGCTTATAATAAATCACTTCAGAAGAAGTATAATCATAAGGTAATTGAACGATCATTTTCAGTGGGTGATTTAGTATTATATGAGAATCAAAGAAATGTGAGTTCTTTACCTGGTGAAAAAGGAAAGCTTAGCCCTAATTGGCTTGGACCTTTTGTTGTAATTGAGGACTTTGGTTTAGGTGCTTACAAAATTGCTAATATGGATGGTGTGCCTTTTAAGGAGCCTATCAAAATTATGCATCTCAAATGTTATTATCCCTAATGCATCTTTCTTTCCTTGTGTATTTATGTATTCCTTATAAAATAGCTATGTTTGTTTTATAGGTTATGTGATTTTAGCAAATTACATTTGAATGCATTTATACACGTTCTTTCTTTATGTTAAGTTTTATGTTATTGGTGAACATATAGTAATCAATCACAAAACTAACTAGCAAAGTGAGTTGTTCATTTACAAATTCTTTTGAGTTTGATACATATGTGGCACAATGCTCTATCTACCACTCTCTGTATCCCTATGCTCTAATGGTCGATGGCTCCTAGATCTCTCTAATCTATGATGAGAAGATGAAGATCTATGTCTGGTAGTCTATGAGTGGCTCCTTGGTATACTAAGCTCATATACGCACTCATGTGATCTCCATAAGTCAGCCATCAACCTCTCTTATCTTTCTCTACATAACCTTAGCTCTTGCTAGACACACACAAAGATATCGACATGCCTGCCAAAATATCTAACCAATGGGGAACTCTTGCTCACTGGCTGGTAGTCGGTAGGATAGACATGTATCCTTCAAGACCTTAGATACAAAACTCCTCCACTCTACCATGCTAGCTGTAAAATTAAGACATATTTATCTTTTAGTACTTTTTCTTCACAAATTAAGTTAAATAATTAAATCAAATGCGTGTTTTATACCTGGATCTCCCTCCTAGGCATCACTAAAGGGTCTGGATGGTGGGGGCATGGAGTGACTACTCTCTCCATGTTCATTTTTAATAGGTCTCAGAGGTGGTGTCTTTGTATGGGTGCATGGAGGTCGTCATGATCTCAGTGGTGATGTGTGAACAATATGCACATCCACACTGGTACTATCAGTTGGGGGCATCCTATCTTCTCTTTCCTCTACTCTCTCCTCCTCCATGGGATCTCCCAAAGAGATGGGCTCCTCCTCATCTTTATGATCCTCCTCCTCCTCTGGTATGTTGCTATCTCAATGTTGTATACACCTAGAAATGGCCATCTAGACTATTAGCCCCTTGCTAGCATTATGTGCTAAAATCATCAATTGCTTATTCTTGATCAAATTCTAGTTCTATCATTTATTCAATTATTTTCTATGGGCTAACCATTTTATCCTAAAGTCTTTATTTAATTAAAAGGAGTTTCCTCCTCTTTTAATTAAATAAAAAGCCTCCCACTTTTCCTCTTATCCTAAGTTACACAAATAAAGCATTATTCTTATTTTACAAAAAGGGAAAAAACACTTTTTGTCTCATATGGACACAAAAGTCAACTCTTATTTTCTCATTGGAGGACACTTGTGCACATGCATTGCTCCTCTTTGATGCTCCACCATTGATTAAATCTTTTGCCTCTTAATCTCCATGGTCCATTCCTTCTCATTTCTTATAAAAGGAGAGCTCTCTTCTTCATTCTAGATCCCCAACTTTTTATGCTAATGTTATGCTGCAGGTTTTCTAGGTCACTTTGGAGCTTTTGAAGATTTGGAGCATTCTTGGCTTTTGCATCTACATGTTATCATAGTTTCATTTCTTGCATTATCATGGCATTCATATCTTCATACTTAGCTTAGTTTCCTTTATGCTTTAGATTAATTCATCTAGCTTAACTAGGAGGCTTTGTAATACTTGTTCTTTCATTTCCATAGTTTAGCTTGCATATTCATCTTAATCTAGCTTGCATTGAATTTCATTTGATTCTTGAGGATATTGGCATTCTTGCCCTTGTCTTCATTTGAATCTCTCATTGCATGGTTTACTAGCAAGGTTAGTGGCTTAATAGCTCTAGTTGAGAACATTCTTAAACACCCTTGCACTCCATGCCTAGGGAGCTATGGATCAATTTTTGAGACCTCGTTCTTGAGTGTTCTTGATTGTAATGATTCATAGAAGTGCACTATTTAGTGTGTACAGGTGTGTCCTCTCTGAAAGGCCTAGATCACCTGTCGGATAGTCACCAAGGAAGATGGGGTGGGTTCCCTTCAGACTCCAGTATCTGATGTAGTCTCTATTGATTCCTAAATAGGCCACATCAGGGGCTACCTCTATATCCTATGTCTCATCAGTATCATTGTCTACAATGTCTGCTACTGATCATTGGTGTATAGCATCAAGTCTCTGATAGTAACTTGTCAGATGTGCGTACTGAGGTACTACTCTAGGGACCCCTTGTATAAGACCAAACTGTCTCATCGCTCAATCATAGTAGTATGGCATCACTATGTGGCTCGGATGACCCTCTAGCAGATTGTGTTGTTGTGAATGCCTCATCTGATGTCGTGTATCTAGCCACTATATCATGTGATAGTATGGTCTCCATATCACATCTATGCATGGAACATGATCTAGATGTACCCTCCAATAAAGGATATCTCTGTGCTACCAGACATCTCTCAGTGGATAAGCAAAGGCTCTCGGTGTGCTAGAATCTACCATCATAGGAACACCTTGTGGTCGTGTACACGTGAAGTGCTTAAACAACCAAATCTGTAAAAGTATGCATACCATGAGACTCTCTCACTAATATCTCACCAACTGACATAACTCGTGGTATAGATGGGCTAGCATGTTGTGGCCCCATGTGAAGATAGTCTTATCACTCTCCATCTTGCATATGAGATGGGTAAAAGGTGCTAAGAAGATTGTATCCTTTGTGTTGGGTACTACAACCAAAGAAAGTATACACATCATAACCTTTTGTACCAAGGGTGTTGGACCTGCCAGTATGGCTGATAGGATGATCTGGTCTGCTCGGGTTCACATTTGTGGAACCCATCCTAAGCAATACTCTGCATCTGTGTGGATATTCTCAGGAGCCCACTGTACTCTCAGTCTAATAGGCTTGCCTTGAACTAGAAGTCGCAAGATCCTGTACACATCCTTGAGTGTCACTGTGATCTCTCTTGAGGGAAGATGAAAGGAACATGTGTCCTCATCCCACCTCTTTATAAGATCTAATAATATGGCTCAGTGGAGACTCGTCTATGGTGGGACTGTTACCCAGTACAGTCCTATGTCTCTCAATAACTGTATCTCATCCCCACTCAGCTTAGATAGTTTCTCTTTGATGATCAATAGTAGCCCTCTAAAGGGGTGCTCTCGGAGATGAACCAGTTCCTATAAGCACAAACCGACATCATATCAGAACTATAGAATCACAAAACTGTAATTCTAACTTGACTAGGTCAAGGTTGACTTATGTTAGGTTGAGGTCAACCTTCTTGGGTCAAGGTCGACCTTCTTGGGTCGAGGTCGACCTCACTCCAAAATAGGTGTAGAACTTTCCAGTTCATGTCAACCTTAAAGGGTCAAGGTCAACATAACTGGGTCAGGGTCGACCTTGCCTATAAAAGCAAAAATTTGAAATTACAAAAATCAACAACAATAAACTTACCTTGGGAAGTGGTTGTATGGTAGCCAGGCACTGTCTCAAGAGTTCCATTCATCTCACTCAAAGTTCTTCTCTACTCGGCATCTGTCTTTCTCTCCTAAACTCTACAAATGGTAAGAATGAATAAGTATGTGCTCTTTTCCCTTATTTATAGATCAAAATTAGGGTTTTTATTAGGGCTTTTGTTAGGGTTTATTTATGTTAAATTTGAATTTCCCTTCATATGCATTTAGATAAAAATTCACTCTTTTCATCATATCTTGAGTTTGGTAACTCCATTTTTAATGTCATCATGGTGCAGGGGCATTCTTGGGTATTTAACAAATTTGCATGGTGGTGTGTTAAATTGGTTATGTGTTACTTAGTTGTAGTGTTAACCGACAGTCTTAGTTATTGAAGAAGCTCAGTCATTGAAGGAACTCGGTAAAGCTCTAGCACTTAGTGGAACATGTGCTTGGTGATGCTTGTAGTGCTCGGTCAATGTGCTTGCTTGGTGATGCCTGGCATGCTCGGTTGTTTTATTGGTGCTCGATAGTTGTGGCTTACCGACTGGAGTTCTTGAAGTTTTGGTTGGCAGACTTGGTTTATTCAATGTTGGTAGCTTGTGTTGTATTCTCCCATGTGGATCTAGAGGTGGACATGAAGAATTAATTATTTGTAAGGCTATTTGAGAGCTGACTCTTATTGCATTTAATATTTGTTTGTAGTAGAAGTTGACTTGGCTTAGGAGTTAATTATTTATTCCATCTAACTTGTGGTTGAGGAAATGTATTTAAGGAGTGTTTGGGTAGTTTTTTAGGCAATGAGGAAGTAACTGAGAAGGATAGCAATTAGATCCGGTGAGATCTTGAAGATCAGATTGATTGTCTGATAGTTGTAATAGCAGAGCTAGTGGTTTGCATGCTTGGAGACAAGGAGGTTGCTTAGAGGCTTGCGAGCTCAAGTTTATATCTGCCTTAGGGTTTCCATCATTTGCTGGTGTGTTTCAGAGATGGACTAGCTAGGAGTTGATGAAATAATTTTGTAAGTAATTGTATTTGGCCCTAACCCGGAAGGCCTTACAGCTGGGCATGTTGAATAAAAATTATGTTGAAACATTATCTTGTGTTATTATGCATTGTTGGTGTTTGGATGCAAGTTTGGATAGTCCTTTATTGGATCCTCCAACCTTAACTGCGTCAAGTGGTATCAGAGTTTGAAGTTCTTGAGTGTGTAAATCGATTGCCGAGTTGAGGTAGTTTGCACCAGGACCTTGGTTGGTGATTTGTTGCCTTGGGTTTTCGAAGATCTTGAAGGATACCTCCAAGAATATTAGACCCTAGGGTGATTGCAGATCTCTATGATGTCATGGAATTGAAGATTATAGAGAAGGTTAAAGTTGGTTTCAAATCTGAGATGGAATTGATGAAGAATGACATGATCGTTGAGGTCATGAGAGCTATTATTGGTATGTCGAGGAATCTTGGTACTGAAGATGGTTATGATGAAGTTGCTTAAGACTTTGAAGCTATTGGATCTAGTGGAGATGACCAGAGGGATAGATCTAGTGAAGATAGAATTGGTCGATTGCATAGATATGGAGCTCGGTTATGTACTAGTTACCAAATAGAAGTTTTATTAGGAATAATCCCAAGAGATAACTGAGAGGGGGGGTGAATCAATTATCCAAAAGTTTCAATTCTTTATCCAATTAAGTATGTAATAACATTAAGCATAAACACAATGAAAGAAAACTTAACACAACACCACAATTTTGGTTACGAGGAAACCCAAATAGGTAAAAACCCTGGTGGGAATTGACACCCACTAAGAATTGCACTAGTGTATTATGATCCCTGTTAGAAGATCTTGCAACCCTATTAGGAGTTGATCTTTACAATGCAATAAGTACATTGACCTGGTTAAGGTTCAGAACCTATTAGGAGTCTTTTATAATTAACCTTGTTAGGGGTGAGGACACATTGTTCGGGAGCACACTGCTCAAGGGGCGAAGGCTGCAACCTTTTGTTTAACAAATACACGCTATATCTAGATCTTGGTGAACTGCGCGTAGACCTGTTGTCTTGATTAGTTCCAATGAATAGCATATACTTTCTATTATGTCACATAGGCCTTCTATTGATGGATCAAAACTTCGCACTCTCTGCTTTGCTCTTTTCTTTCAACTCTGAACCATACTTAGCAATCGCAAATGACTATCTATAAGTATCTTTCCTCTAGATGATATAATCAAGTTGGCCTATTAGAACCATCTTGAAATCATATTAGAGAAACAATAAAACTCTCCAATAACATCTCTATCGGCTCTGCTAAGCACGCAACACGAACTGGGACCTATCCAACTCAATATGAGTGAACATGTTACTTCACACTGTTGGCTCCACCAAAATAACTGATACTTTCTCCTCATGCTAAATTACATCATGCACTCTTAACCAAACATTCTTAACTCTCCAGCAAACACATATCCAAGTGTGCATACCATAATGATAGGCGCAACTCCTTTACCAATATAATCTTTGTCGGTGCCTTTGGATAAACTCAAGAAATTGTAACTGTCAGCTGTGAATCATCATAACTTAACTTCTGTTGCATATCAGACTCTGTGTCCATGAAAATAGATTCATACATATGTCTACAACATACATATAAATGCACAAGGCTCCATGATAACCGTACTATGAATCTCATACCAATCTTTGTCTGTAAAACACTGCTTACATAAACTGCTACACAATTGTCTGTACTCATAGTCAACCTCTGCGTCCATGATATAATGTTGATAACATATCCATGAAACATATGCTCAAATCTCTCTCCATCAGGCTTTCACACATGCTACTTACCATATGTTGTCATCAATGACAAACATACAATCAACAATCTATCTTGTTGGAAAACCTCCAACAATCTCCCCCTTTGTCATTGATGGCAACATATGGAATGAAAAACACCACCAATCCAAATGTCTAATTATTTTATAACATTCTCCATTTCCTCAACTGTACTACTTCCTATGACTTTATTTTTACTCCCCTTTCTACTTGTTTTTTATTACTATATATTCCTTCTTTTTATGTTTTTCATGACTATATACTACTCCCCCTTTGACATTAATGGCAAAGGGTGCCAAAACATTAAGCACCGGTACTACTCCTGAGGTAGATTAGTCAACCTTTCATCAGTCACTGAGGACTGATGCCTTCTTGCTATCTCTAATCAGATACTCAAAAGTATCATTAGATAAAGGCTTTGTGAATATGTCTGCTAGATGATCTTTTGTACTCACATAGTCCACCATTACTTCTTTCTCTGCTACTTTCTCTCTTAGGAAGTGATATTTTATCTCAATATGTTTTGTCTTTGCATGCATCATAGGGTTCTTTGGCATATTGATAGTGCTAGTGTTATCACAATGAATAACAACAAGGTAGTCAATCTGAATACCAAAATCTTTTAACATCTGCTTGATCCACACAATTGTAGAACAATTTAATATTGTTGCTACATATTCTTCTTCTACTGTTGACTGAGAGATACAATTTTTCTTTTTACTTGTCCAAGTAACAAGTCTATCTCCAAGGAATACAACTCCTCGAGAGGTACTCTTTCTATCATCTATGCATCCTGCCCAATCTACATCTGTATATACATGAAGCTTTACATTCTCTGAATTAGGATACCATAAACCATAATCTAAGGTTCCATTCAAGTATCTAAATATTCTTTTTACTGCCATGAGATGACTTTACTTATGTTCTACTACAAATCTTCCAACAATACCAACTGCATTGGAAATGTCTGGTTTGGTTTGAGTAAGATATATAAGTTTGCCAATCATAGACTTATACAAAGTTATGTCTACTACTGGTGAATCATCTTCTTTTAAAAGCTTGCATCATGTTATCATAGGGGTACTTACTAGCTTGCAATCATCCATCTTGAATGTCTTCAAGATCTCTTTTACATACCTAGTCTGATTTATGAATATACCTTTGTCCGTCTGCTACACATTCAATCCCAAAAAGTACTTTATAGGACCAATCATGCTCATTTCAAATTCGTTTTGTATCTCCTTAGAAAATTCTACACTAAGCTTATCATTGCCACCAAATATAGTGTCATAAAAAAATATAGCAACTAACAATAGTCCATTAGATGTCTCTCTTATGAATAAGTTACAATCTATTGCTCCTTTCTTGAATCCAATCTTAGTCAAGTAACCATCAAGTCTTTCATACCATGCTCTAGGGGCTTGCTTAAGTCCATAAAGGGCTTTCTTCAATCTGCATACCATATCAGGTTTGTCTGATAAAGTAAATCCTTTTGGTTGCTCAATGTATACTTCTTCCTTCAACTCTCCATTTAGGAATGTTGACTTAACATCCATCTGGTATACCTTAAAGTTTTTGTATGTAGCATAATCTAGAAAAAACTTTATGGCTTCTAATCTTCTTACAAGGTCAAATGTATCTGAATAATCAATTCCTTCTCTTTACGCATACCCTTTACATACAAATCTAGCTTTGTTTCTTACCACTGTTCCATCTTCATTCATCTTATTTCTGAATATCCATTTTGTTCCTATTACATTCTTATTACTAGGCCTAGGGACCAATTCCCATGTATCATTCTTAATTATTTGATCTAGCTCTTTTTTCATTGCTTCCTACCAATATGAATCATTGAATGCATATTCAACACTTAAGGGCTCAATATGTGATAGTAAACATACCTCTTCATTTGCTATGGAACTCTTTGCTTTTGATCTTGTCATGACTTTGCTGCTCTAATCTCTAATGATGTCTTCCTTTGAATGATATCTAGATGTGAATTTAGGAACATTAGGTGTGAATTTTTCATCTTCCTTTTCTATTTCTTCTTCACTTGTTTCAGGGTCATTGAATAGACCATCTATGATGTCAAACATTTCTTCAACAATTGCTTCACTACTGGTAGGTCTAGGTTCTTC
Source organism: Chamaecyparis obtusa (assembly GCA_027943335.1). Classification (NCBI taxonomy): domain Eukaryota; kingdom Viridiplantae; phylum Streptophyta; class Pinopsida; order Cupressales; family Cupressaceae; genus Chamaecyparis; species Chamaecyparis obtusa. Next base: position 2,522,363 of record BSBK01000606.1, read on the forward strand.
TTAAATAATAGGTGCATAGTCATGGTATCTCTCTTGAATCATAAACTTCTCATCAATCTTAACATGAGCACTTTCAATGATCTTCTTTAATCTTAGATTAAAATATCTATAAGCTTTTCTTTTAGTAGAGTAACCAAGAAAAATACCTTCATCACTTCTTGCATCAAAATTGCCAATTGCTTCATCTCTCTTGATGTAGCACTTGCTTCCAAAGATTTTGAAGTATTTCACTGTAGGTACATTCCCAAACCATATCTCATAAGGTGTCTTGTATGTGCCTAGCCTTAATTGAATTCTATTGATAGTGTAGACTGTTGTATTGACCACATCTCTCCAATAGGTGTGTGCAACCTTTCCTTCAATCATGATGGTGCACATTGTGTCAAGAATGATCCTATTCCTTCTCTCTGCAATTTAATTCTGCTAAGGGGTTCTAGGGGCACTTAGCTATCTCTTTATCCCATGTTCTTCGCAGTACTCATAAAATCTGTCAGAGGTGAATTCTCCTCCTCTGTCTAATCTCAAACATTTAATCTTCAATCTAGACTCATTTTCAACCTTAGCTTTGAATATTTTGAACTTGTCAAATGCTTTTGATTTTTCCTTTAAGAATGCAACCCACATCATTCTAGAATAGTAATCAACAAATAGAATGAAATACCTTTCACCATAGTATGATCTTGTTGTCATATTCTGGTGTCAGAGTAGTCATCAATTTATCCATTATATCTTCTTCCGAGATTTCTCCACCAATGTTTCTGATTCCTGCAACTGCTTCATTAATCCTTTGATTATAGGCTCTGACATTCTCGTCAGGTAGAATCTCTAATGTATTGTATCTTTTCTTCCATGTCTTTCTCTGTGCATTCTTGGCTTGAATATCTCCTTCAAACATGTCTTCTAGGTATTTCCATATCTTATAGGCTTTGTCCATTTTCTTGACCTCTGAATACTCACTATCAGATAGGTCACTGACAAGGGATTCTTTGGCAATAGCATTTGAAGTGAACATCTCCTTTTGCTTCAAGGTTGCATCTTCTTTTACATGATCAGCTAGTGAAGTAATCTCAACTTCTTTGGTAGCTACTTAAAAAATCTCAAAGGCAATGCATTGCAAATGAGTCATCATTTTGTTCTTCCAATCCAGACAGTTCTCTCCATCAAACTTAGGACTTTCTTTTCTAAAGAATGTCATCTAATCAACCTCAAGTTGTTAAGCTTTCTCTCCGAGGTACTTGGCTCTGATACCAATTATTAGGAATAGTCCCAAGAGATAACTGAGAGGGGGGGATGAATCAGTTATCAACCAGTTTCAATTCTTTATCCAATTAAGTATGTAATAACATTATGCATAAACATAATGAAATAACACTTAACACAACACCATAATTTTGGTTACGGGGAAACCCAAATAGGTAAAAACCTTGGTGGGAATTGACACCCACTAAGAACTACACTAGTGTATTATGATCCCTATTAGAAGATCTTGCAACCCTGTTAGGAGTTGATCTTTACAATATGATAAGTACAATGACTTGGTCAAGGGTCAGACCCTGTTAGGAGTCTTTTATAATTAACCCTGTTAGGGGTGAGGACACACTGTCCGGGAGCACACTACTCAAGGGGTGAAGGCTGCAACCTTCTGTTTGACAAATACACACTATATTTGGATCTTGGTGAGCTACGCGTAGACCTATTGTCTTGATCAGTTCCAATGAATAGCATATAATTTCTATTATGTCACATAGACCTTCTTTTGATGGCTCAACACTTCACGCTCTCTGCTTTGCTCTTTTCTTTCAACTCTGAACCATACTTAGCAATCGCAAATGACTGCCTATAAGTATCTTTCCTCTAGATGATATAATCAAGTTAGCCTATTAGAACCATCTTGAAGTCATATTAGAGAAACAATAAAACTCTCCAATAGAATTTTTGTCAGCTTTGCTAAGCACACAACATAAACTAGGACCTGTCCAACTCAATATGAGTGAACACATTACTTCACACTATCGGCTCCACCAAAATAACTGATACTTTCTCCTCATGCTAAATTACATCATGCTCTCTTAACCAAAAATTCTTAACTCTCCAAAAAACACATCTCCAAGTGCCCATACCATAATAATAGGCGCAACTCCTTTACCAATATAATCTTTGTCGGCTCCTTTGGATAAACTCAGGAAACTGTAACTGTTAGTTGTGAATCATCATAACTTAACTTCTGTTGCATATCAAACTCTATGTCCATGATCATAGATTCATACATATGTCTACAACATACATATAAATGTGCAAGGCCCCATGATAATGATATTGTGAATCTCATACCGATCTCTGTCTGTAAAACACTGCTTACATAAACTGCTACACAACTATCTGTACTCATAATCAACCTTTGTGTCCATGATATAATGCTAATAACATATCCATGCAACATATGCTTAAAATATCTCCATTAGGCTTCCACACATGCTACTTACCATATGTTGTCATCAATGACAAACATACAGTCGACAATCTATCTTGCTGGCAAATCTCCAACAAGTTTCTACTTTCTCTGGTACTTTGAGACCTGAGGATTTGATTGACTGGAAGTGAACTAGAAGATTTATTTGAGCTTGAAGAAATTGAAGATCCTCTTAGAGTAATATCACCACAGACTAAGTTGAAAGGACATGTTTCTCTTTGGTGGAAATAATTACAAAGAGATAGAGAAGATGAAGGTGAAATAAAGATCAATCGGTGGAGGTTGACGGTGACTAAATTGAAAGCTAAGTTCATAGATGCCGACTATGAACTTGACTTATTTAGGAAGTTGCAGAATCTAAAGCAAAAATATTTTACTATGGAAGACTATACCAAGGAGTTCTATAAGTTGACTATTCGATCTGGACACATAGAACTTGGAAAAGAAAAGGTAGCTCGGTATGTGAATAGTTTGAGATTCAATATTTAGGATGAGCTTGGTATGTTGAAGATTGATTCGGTTGAGGATGCTTATTAGTATGCTCTGAAGGCTGAAGATAAGTTGAAGAGGAGACAACATGGTAATTCCTGAGGGAAGGAGAAGCTTGATCACTTGGTGAAAGATAAACCGATTGTTGAAGATGAACTGAAACCTATGGAACCAAAAAAGAAGATAGGTAGGGTTATCTTTAAGGGAACTTATTATAATTGTGGTGAAGAAGGACATAGATATTTTGAGTGTACATAAAATAATATTGGTGATCAAAGGAATGTTGTGGTGAATGAGAACATTTAGAATGAACCTAAATCTGAGAACTTGCTGGTTCAGAGAATATTTCTCAGTGCAAAGGTGGAACCTTGTCAAAGGAGGAGTTTGTTTAGAACTCGGTGCAAGTCAGGAGGTAAACTTTGTAATGTGATTGTGGATAGTGGTAGTAATGATAACCTTATAGCTAAGGAGATGGTTCAGAAACTTGGTTTGAAGAGAATGAGACATCCTTATCCTTATAGGATTGGTTGGTTGCAAGATGTTCATGCTCTAGAAGTGAGGGAGCAATGTCTTGTTGATTTTTAGATTGGCCATTATAAGGATCAAGTGTTGTGTGATATTGTGGGATGAATAGTTGTCACATATTTCTCGATAGACCTTGGCAATATGATTGCAGAGCTATGTATGAATATGTTAGGAATGTATTTTCTATTGAGAAGAATGACATGAAGCTTTCCTTGATGCCTTTACTAGATACAACACTCGGTAGGAGAAACCTAAGCTTTGGTAGCTAAGATGAGTTGAAGAATTCTGAAAGGATTAATTAGTATGGAGGACAGACCTGTGTTGACAAGGAAAGACTTGAAAAGATAGAGGAAGCAGAATTGGAAGAGTATGCAAGATGAAGACTTGAAGGGCTTGTATGTGAAGAACCAATTTGGGGTTTATGTCCTGAATCCCGAAAGATGTTCTTCCAGCCTATGAGAACATCTTTTTGAACCTGGGGTATCTGGTGCAGGGGCATTCTTGGGTATTCAACAAATCTGCATGGTGGTGTTTTAAATTAGTTATGTGTTACTCAGTTACAACTTTAACTGATGGTCTTGATTACTGAATAAGCTTGGTTGCTGAAGGAACTCGGTAAAGCTCTCACACTCGGTGGAACATGTACTCAGTGATGCTTATGGTGCTCAATTGACATGCTTGCTCCATGATGCCTGGCGTGCTCAGTTGTTTTACTAGTGCTCAGTAGTTGTGGCTTACCGACTGGAGTTCTTGAAGTTTTGGTTGGCCAACTTGGTGTATTCAATGTTGGTAGCTTATGTTGTATTCTCCTATGTGGATCTAGAGGCCGACATGGACTAGAATTAATTATTTGTAAGGCTATTTGAGAGCTGACTATTATTGCATTTAATATTTGTTTGTATTAGAAGCCGCCTTTGTTAGGATTAACAAGGCAGAAATAACAATTATGTGCAAATATAAGTAATATCAGAAAATAATAAACCACACAGAAGAGAACACAAGACACAAAGATTTAACATGGTTCACCCAATCCCTGGGCTACGTCCACCAACAATGAGTCCAATATTATTATTATCTAGTGATTACAACCTTATTACAATCTGTAATCCCTTACAGCTCAATTCCACCACAAGTACTAAAATCATACATCTGAAAAATCCCTAACCCTAAGCCATATTATATAATATTTTTGTCACTTTAGGGTTAGAATGAATTATAACATGTCAGCCCAAATAACCAAAAAAGTAGTTGGCCTAAAAAAAAATTCGCAGATGTCCGAAGGAAAAGTGTACAATATTTTCCTGGATAGTACTTTCCTGATTAGTCACCACAAGCTAACAATCTCCCACTTGGTGACTAATCAGTATCCACACTATACAAAAAAGCCTTGGCTTAGGAGTTAATTATTTTTCTAGCCGGCTTGTGGTTGAGGAAATATATTTAAGGAGTGTTTGGGTAGTTGTTTAGGCAGTGAGGAAGTAGCTGAGAAGGATATAAATTAGATCCGGTAAGATCTTGAAGATTAGATCAATTGTCTGATAGTTGTAATAGCAAAGCTAGTGGTTTGCATGCTTGGAGACAAGGAGATTTCTTTAAGGCTTGCAAGCTCAAGTTTAGATCTACCTTAGGGTTTCCATCAGTTGCTGATGTGTTTCAGAGTTGGACTAGCTAGGAGTTGTTGAAATAATTTTGTAAGTAATTGTATTTGGCCCTAACTCGGAAGGATTCATAGCCGGGTATGTTGTGTTGGAGCCCAAACAATCTGAGTATATTTTGAGTCCATATTTCTAAATTTTCTCTAAGTATGATAATTGTGCCTTTGAAATTCATTGTAAGGTGCTTAGTTCAGGTGCACGGATAAAAAGGCCTATTGAGTTACATGATGTGTCACTTGGATAGGGTGTCTATCACCTATCATTTGACATATGTAATAGGTTTTAGGTCCCTGTTTCTAGTTCTGACATATTCTTGAAGTGGTCATTTAAGGGTGTTCCCAAAAATCTGCATAAAGCTTGTTTCCTAATTTTCACTGAGTAGCCCACTTTGAGGAAGCACATTTATTGCCCTATAATTGGTCATTGCATTGCGGTTTTGCATCATGTTGTAGGCATGAGAAAGAGTGTTTATGCAAATTTTCATCCCTCCATGTGTCCATTTAATCACTTTGCCAGTGCCATTCCATTTGCAAATTGTTAAGTTTCTCTGTGTCTGCATTATTCAATTTTCTGAGTGGGCTACTTTGAGGTCGTGAAAATTGCATTCAATCAATGGTCAAGAGGAATTGAAGGTCATTTTGTATTGTAGACATGGAAGTGATCTATCCTAACCATTTTGGAATCATGATCAAATCGTTTGCCCCCTTTCCTCAGTCGACTCCAAATGTAATTTCTATGGTTTCACTATCTTTCATTTCAGGATGTTCTGGAGAGGTAACTTTGAGGATTATTTATGGATAATCAGTTGATCACTTTGGGAATCTGATTGTAGCATTATTTTCTATGCATGAGATAGATCATTCATCCAAGGTTTCAATCCATGAGGTTTTCATCTGACAGGTTTGCAAGGTCAGACAAAAAGTGCTTTGTGCTGATGAAAAGTGCAGATAGAATAAACTCACAAAGTAGCTATTTTCCAAAATTTGTAGTTTTTTGTCAAATGGTTATCTCCAGTTGAGGGTTATTTTTTTGTGTTCCTTGCATATGAGTCTTCTGCCAGATTCAGTGGCTTTCCCTCAACTCATCATTTGATAATTTTAGTTTATCTCCTTCCAAGGTAGTTCACAGTGTTTTCAATTTGTGTTTGCTGGCAATTCTGAATAGTTATACCTGCTTGTATCCAAGAGCTCAAAGTGAAGAAGGACTTGGTCGTTGTTAATTAGTCTTTTCTTGTTTGAATCAGGAGTTTAGGAATCACAGAGTTCCATTTAAGCATTAGGGTTTGTATTAGGATTCCTGCAAGAAAAATCACTAACATGTTGAATGAAAATTCTATTGAAACATTATCTTGTTGTATTATTCTGCATTGTTGGTGTTTGGCTGCAAGTTTGGATAGTCCTTTAATGGATCCTTTGACCTTGACTGTGTCACATGAGTGACATTGGAATCATGATTCAAATACCTAAATCCTTGAATTATTTTAGGAAGGGTAGGAATCTTTCTAATTGGTTTAGGAAAAGGCCTTTTTCAACAATTTGCATATCCAGTGTATAAGGCTATCCTTATTACCCTGTTTCACCCTTCAAAAGTAGAAAGTCGAAACAGGGGGGCATAAAGGGCTCTATGCACTTCTCAATTTAATTTTAGTAAGTCTTAGATGATTTATGGATTTTCATTAACCTTGTGTGTTGCAGGTTGCGAGTACTAACGAGTTTTTTTATAGGATCTCTACATTGAGGACTTGGTTATATTCTTTTTATTTATTATGATATTTTCTTACTTTAGCTTGCATATTCACATAGTGTCATATTTAAGCTAAAGTGGGGGCTAAATGTATCATCTTAAAATGGAAGCACTTCCATCTTGGTAGGTTTAGCACCCTCATTTAGTGCATTTTTATGATAGATTTGCAATTAGGATGTATTTGCACTTGATTCTTCATTTCTAGGTGAAATTAGGGTCAGGATCCTAAGGATTCTCCTTGTTTTCCTTCTTCGTGGCTCTATTTTATAGGTAGGACCTATGTAATGGTCCTCCAAGCCTTCATCACATATCTTCTAGGCCTCTATGCCCTTTTCTGGCACTCTGTCCCATTTTCCCATCATTCTAAGTCTCTGGCCAACCCATAAACTTCTCTGTTTTCTATATTGACTGGCCTAAAACCTTGGGTTAGGGTCGAGGTCAACTCTGACCTAGGTCAGGGTCAAGGTAGACCTTGACCTGGGTTAGGGTCAAGGTCAACCTTGACCTTTGTCGAGTTTTGGTGCCCGCTTCCAAATTTTGATCACAGCGGGGCCCAAATTAAAAATGGGCCTTCGAATCCGAATGCGAAAGGGTTTTTATTTAAAATTCATTTAATTATTTTCCCTCCTTAGTTGGCTATTTTGATTGGACCATAATTCAAGGTGAAATTTGAATTAGAGGCCCTTACATTGCCCGAGGAACCTTGCCTTGAAATCTCTATATAAGCACTCTCTTTTGCTTTCATTTTAATAAGTCATGAGAAGCTACAAATGAGGAGCTACAAGTGATGATGAGGAGATGATGATGCAAGATTGCAAGAGGATGATATAGAAGAACAAGATATTAATGATGCCTTGATGCAAGAAAGCATTTTGTGGACATTCATTTGGAGCAAGAAAGATTACTTCTTCCTTGATCTACCATTTTCAACATTCAAGCATTCAAAAGATACAATCATGGGGTAGAATTTATAGATTGTGAGTTTTGTAGGTGTACTTTAGCCTTGGGGGCTTGGTATGCTTTCTTTATCATATTTCAATCTATGCATTGCTCTCTCATTTCAATTCATGCTAGGGTTTCAATCTAGAGGATTAGATCTTGGCATTACATATTCAAAGCTCTTCCTACGAGAAAAACACACACATATTCTATTACATCCAGCTATTCATGGAGGTGTAAACCACTAAAATAGGGTTTTGACTAAGGCAAAACCCTATCTAGCCACCCAAAACACCATTTTTAGATATCTACAATCACGGTTTCGAGAGTTGCAGAGCAGATTTGGATACCCTTTTCGACAAACTTCCAGGATTTGCGAATAGAATTTCCGTCAAAGCAGTGCAGGTCAAGGTTGACATAAAGGGGTCAAGGTTGACCTTCATTTGGGTCAAAGTTGACCTGACTCATAAAAAGAAAATATTTCTAGGTTTTCTCCATCTCTATGTTTTTGTTCCAGAATCTGGTTGTAGAGTTTCCAAAAACTCAGTAAAGACACCAAAAAATAGGTATTTCCAGATCTGATATGTTTTGAGGTATGTATTTCATTTCATTGTTCTTTGCAAGCATTTCCATATTTATATTCCTTATCATTATAATTTCATGTTTGTCGTAAATATTGGTTTAGGGTCTCTTTTATGTGCAAACCCCCATTGTTCTAAACCCTATCCACATATTTTTACATCTTACATAACTAAGTGCACATTGTTCCATTACACACAGTCAAAATCCCCACCAAACACTAAACCACACATTCCCTCCCTAATTGCAACCTTCTAAAAGCTTCCAAAATGAACGTTCCTCTATGCCCATTGAAACACATCTTCCTACAGAGATGGCTCAACATCCACTTTCACTTCTTGGCATGGATGAGAATTTGTCCTTTGATGTTTTGGCGATAACTAAGACATTTAGAACTAGACTAGGTGCTCTTTCAAAGTTGCACACGTGTAGTATATGTAAGGAGAGCTACCCTAGTATGCATGTTCATTGCACCCCCGCTGGTTTCACTTATAGGATATGCATTTTTGAGAAAGGAATACATTGCTTCTCTATAGGCAACAATATGGACCCACAGGAACAACCAACTATTTTGAGGGTCCTCACACAAGTCAAAGAGATGCTCATTTCATGTGTTAATCTAATTTTACAAGTCACTCATGTCCATAGTGGACAATACAAATATAGTGGTCACACAATCAATTTCCCCCAAGATATTAAAATAATTACAACTTCTTTGCCCCATATGATTCAAGAATTGGATTTATTAATAATTCGTAGACTTAATACACATGGGAAGGCATATGATTGCTATGTTAGTAGAAGTCATGTTCGAAACACACTAGTATACAAAACCAAACATGACCCTTACTACAAGGATGTTGAAATCAATGATTCTACTTTGTCACTCCTACCTGATTCTACTACCAACATCTTAGGAATGCTTTAAACACTTCACGACGACGTCATGAATTACAAATCATTAAGGAATCATTGCACTTAGAAAAGGAAAGTGACACCATTCTTGATAGTCCACATATAGATTTAGTCCCCAGTTATGAGTACACTACTAAGGGCTTATTTGACATGGTGTTCCCCACTCTTTTCCCAAATGGAAATGCACAACCCATGCAACCTCGAGCAAGGGAAGTGCAACTTCATGAATATGCCTTGCACCTTATGCGATTTCATGACAATAGATTTGGCTAACACCCACACTTTAGATACTTCCTTCTAAACCTTATGATGTGTCACCATAGCCAATCTCTTGCAGCAGTCTTCATTAAATGAAAAGTCAAAGATAATATACCTACCACTATTGAGGACCTTCGCTCCCACTTAACTAACCTCTGAGACAATCAATTGGCAGAAGAACTGATGCATTTTGGCTCTACCTTACAAGGGACACGTGCATTTTGGAACAACTGTCACACTTATCTAACAAATATGATAACCCAAATAGGTTCGCCAACATTATTCTTCACATTAAGTGCATCTGACACAAAGTGGCTTGATCTCCATGTTGTCCTTTCGCCAAATGATACATTTTATTTCCCAACCAATAAACAATGCACAAATAATGTGATTAGAAACCCCCACACAACAACATTGTACCTACATCAACGTTTCATAATATTTTGGTAAGATGTCATTGAGAAACTCATGGGGGCAATTAACTACTGGTACCACTATGAATGGAAAAGCCGAGGATCCGCACACATCCATGGTTTCATTTGGATTAAAAATGCACCAAAAATGGATACACTAGACTGGGGCAACCTGTCTGAAGTACAAAATGCAAAATCATTCTTCAACAAATATATCATTGCTTGGAACCCTCACTCTAAATTTGAAATTGGAAACATCATACATAGAAATCCAATTGATGATCCATGTGTGCTCAACACAAATAAAATATTTTCTACAGATACTTATGTTGATTATGAAGAGTTGGTAAATCATGTGCAAAGGCACACTAGATGTACTGAGAGAACTTACCTACGTAAGAAAGGAAATTGTGCAGAGTGTAGATATAAAGCTCCTTGGACAGAATGTGAAGAATCAAAACTACTATGCGGTGAAGTAGGACACAAATCGTAAGAACCACCAAGAAATGATGACAGACTGAACATCCATAACCTACAAATGCTCTCCATATGGAGGGCTAATATAGATTGCCAACCTGTCACCTCACAACTTCTTGTTCTTAGATATATTGCCAAATATGCATCAAAAGCTGAAAAAGAAATCAGAGAGTTGTGTTAATATGCTCTCAAGAATTTGCTCCTCTATGCACCAACAAGATCATGCCATCAAAGCATACCAAAAGTTCATGGATGAGGTCGTTGCACAGAGAGATATAAGTGCACAAGAAACATGCCACGTACTACAAAAACTACCTCTTGTGATTTGCAATTATCAATTTGTATCACTAAATGTAGGTAAAAAAGTGCTCCACCACCTCAAACAAACAACTGATAGAAGTGAGATACAATCTACATACATACAATCTGACTTACAATGTCTAGATCATTTGGAACTAGTTACACTCATAGAATCAACAAGATCTTACACATATGTTGCCAATCGCAAAGGATCCAAATGGCGTATTCGAAAGGAAAATGCTATAGTCCAAGTCTTTCCAAGGTTTTATACCATTCCAAAAGAAGACTGACAATTTTGAGGCATTTTGTTGGAATGAGCTACTTCTATGCAAGCATTTTCACACAATAGATAGAGATATAGGCCTAACCAAATAAGAGATCATTAATAATTGGAAGCACATGAATACAAAAAAATATACTATGTGGCATGTTAATCGTACAAATCCAAATGAAGATGTCTTTGAAGAGGAAAGTGACAGTGATAGCGAAATAGGTACACAAGACCTTGCATAGTTGAATGAGTGGGAGCAACTATCTCAAATGGGTCTTTCTAATAGTATCAACTTGAATGAGCTTGACATGTTGGGAAAGTGTGATTTTGACAACAATCACATCTGGGATGACTACAATGTTACTTCGTAACTGTATGATACTGCAATTCAATTTGTTCAGAGAAAAAAAATGTCTCAACAAGATATTCACCCCCCACAAATCTGTACAACCAAAACTATAGGTTATCGCCTCACCATTAAATGTTATTTTCTCTCATTACAATACACTCCATAACTAATTGCTCAACTGAACCTTTGTACATGGTAATACAAGGAACAACGGGAACTGGAAAATCATATCTAATTAGTTGCATAAGAAATGCACTATAAAACTACAGACCGTAAGGAATAAATCCACTCCTTGTTCTCTCACCAACATGAATCACAACATTTAATATTTACGCATCAACCATACATGTAGCACTACAAATCCCAATTAGAGAAATGAAACCACTATAGGCCCAAACATTGACAACTTTCCAAGAAGACATGAAAAATATACAATACATACTCATTGATGAGATGAGTTTTATAGACCCAAAACTACTCTTGAAAATTGATAGCAGATTATGTGAAGCAATACCCCAAAGATAACACATTTTCTTTGGTGGCATCTCTATAATTCTAATTGGAAACCTCACCCAACTTCCACCAGTAATGGACAAACCTATTTATGCATCACACACAACTGCAAGAAATCTATGGCACAAATTTAATACAGTTGTAACATTGCAGACAATTTTTAGACAGGATGGTGGTGACCCAGTTCAGGTACAATTCTGCCAAGCATTACAAAACATGCGTAATGTAGACCCAACAAAGCATTATTGGAATTTGTTAATGACTCACACAAACAAACACCTAACACAAGTTGAGCAAGCATAGTTCAACCAAGCAATACATTTATTTGCTACAAATGAACTTGTAGCAATACACAACAAAAAAATGCTAAAACATCTAAATGTTCCTATTGCACTCTGTGTTGCACTCAATACACAACGTAAAAATGGTGAATCTGATAACGATGAACAACTTCCCCAAGAAGTCCTTTTGTGTAGATTTCAATGTGTCATGCTTACAACAAACCTATGGATAGAAGCTGGTCTTGTCAATGGATCTCTTGGAATAGTCAATGATATTGTATATCCTTGTGGCTCTAAGCCCCCAAAGCTTCCCGCATATGTTTCAGTCAAATTTGATAGCTACAATGGTCCACCTTGGGATCCTCAAAACCCAACAACTATCCCCATACAACCAATAACCTGATCGTACACAACTACCATTAGCCACTGCATGGGCTATCACTATACACAAGTCCCAAGGCCTCACCCTGGATAGGGCCACAATTGATATAGGTGTAATAACCTAAAAATGGACAAAGATCAAATCAAAGCAAATCAAGTCAAATCAAAGCAAATCAAGGACAAAATTGAAGTAATTGAATCACAATGCATAATTAGCCAATCAAAACAAAAATCAAGTCTTAATTCAAGGTCAATCAAAATTGAGAGCATTTTAATCAAGTGCAATCAAATCAAAATACAATTAAATCAATTAATTGTATAGTCTTGGATTAAATTAAATTCAACCCATTCAAGGGGTCCATGGCTAAACAAATTCATTTAAATCAATTAATAAATCTTAATTACTCTCAACAACCACAAAGGGAGGAAATTCAATCAACCAATGAGAGTGGAGGAAAGACATTCACATGGATCAAGCCAAATTCAATCTCAATCACTCAAAGTGAAAGATAATCTTGTCCATTGATCTTGTCTACTTGTCCCAAGCTTTGGGGACACAAACTTTGTATTGTCTTCAAAGGGTGGAACCAAGGACTTAACCAAGGTTTAATCATGATCAAACACAACTACACCCCCTACCATTGGAAAATCTATAAAAGGAAGACTAAATTCTTTCATTATTATCAACCACACATCTGAGAATTGCATTGAACCTCTTGCAATTTGAGTTTATAAAGACATTTGAGAGCTTAATTAGCATTTAATTTGATATAATTGTTAGCTTTAACTTATTTATCTTATCATTCTCATTCTAGGACTGTCATTAATGGAAGCTTGCTGAGAGCTTTGCATTAACATTTCTTAGTTAGAGAGCCATAGGATGCTCAATTGATCATTAATTTGCTAAATAGTTGCTCTATTGTGGTTTATTTAGTTACTATTTCATTTATTGTTCAACCTTAATTCTATGAAGATACTTTCCCTAGTATACAATACGTAAATCTAAAAGACAAGGCCTCACATTTACAACAATCTCTAGAGTCAAATCCCTGTAGGGTCTTCGCATAGAACTTGCCTTCACTTTCAAGCGCTTCTGTAAAATGAAAAAGAATCCGTACAACATTATTAGAAAGAAAGAAGAAGCCCGTCTACAATTGCTCTCAAATTAGGATTGGGTATGTGATGTTACTTCCCCCCCTCGCTCATTTTAAATACTTCTATTTATGTTTTTCCCTTCCCTCATTTAAGCCAACTATTTGTATCTTAACTATTTTGTCTTTTCCTCTTGTACAAGTTCACATGCGCTCCTCCAAAGAAAAAAAAGCCTACTTATCATTGCTGCAAATACAACTGATTCAGTTTTTTGGTAGGACTTACGCATAATAAATTCTACCAATACTTTACAGTCAACTGTTCCACGTTTAATTCTATTATATACAATACACCTTCCCTCATGCAACATGTCTGTAGAAGTACAATTCAAATCACTTACTTTAATTAGGTTGACAATACACTTTGTTTCCACATTGTAGACCTTCAATCGATCTTTTGTAATGAGAAGCTACCCAAGCGATCTTGGATGCATAACATAACATATCATTTTACTTTGACTCACTTCAAAAAAAATTGTGTACAAATTTCCCTTATTTATGCATAAGGTAAATTATTACTTATTAACTATTTGAAATTCATATTGATTTGCTGTCATTATGTTGCCTACTCATTTATACTTTTACATATTTTTAGTATTCAATGCTTCAAATATGCTTTCAAATTAAATGGCTATAAGCACATCCTTGCACCTCATATGAGTGCAAGTGCTAGTTTTAATAATTCTACTCGCATAACTCAGTTCATTTTTACTAATTTATTTAACTAACCTACCTAGCTAGTTTAAAGACAATTTTTTGTTTCTTTATAACATTGTGCAGAACAGCTTCCATTGTCAACGTCCATATGTGCGGGAACGAAAATGCCCACTGGGGGTTTTAGGCGGGTTTAGAATGCTGTGATCTTTGCTCCATTTCACTGCGATATCTTTTTGTGACTCAGCGTCCAGAATCTCAAAATGACAGAGAAAAGAGTCTCAGCACTGGACATGCCAGATGTGCCAAAAGGACAGCTACCCGCTCATCTCGAATTGCAAAGAACCAGAGTGGTTTGCGCTGCAGATGCTCCATCCTATGTACGTGCTTTCTATAACTCTCTCACTTCGTACAACCTGTAAATTTACTTTCTGGGGTTCTTAGATGTCACAACAGAGCTATATCTTCTTCATCCAGTTCTTGAGTCTGGTCCTACAGTTAGGTTAGGCCATATCCAGAATTGAATGTTGTATTTTTCTAGTTCTAATATTCAATGTGCGAAATACAGACAGAGGGCATCCAGTACTCTGGAGCATATGCATCTTCAGGGGTTGATAACAGCTTACGCCTTAGCGATTTTTGCAAGAACTTAAAAATTGAAGTAAAGACTTTGAATGAGGATGATATTGAGTTTGACATTGTTGGCATTGACGCTTCCTTGGCAAATGCCTTTCGGCGTATTCTTATTGCAGAGGTTTGTATTTGCCAAGAATAAGCCTTATTTAGATTGGAATTTTATTTTAAACTCGACTTATAACATTGAATCTTACTTTATTTTTGTGCTATTTTGGTATATGCACTAGGTTCTTACCTCGGACTATTCCTTGATTTTGATAATATCGCGTATAGCTGGTTATATGGTGACGTGTCTTGGTATATAGGTTATGGATGGTTGACGTGGCAGTCCTTTTTGAGTTTTGTTACTGCTGTTGTTAAATCTTTGTAATCAGCTGCTTGAATGAGCAATGTCTGTAAACTATATCCAATATATTAAAAAAAGAAGTGGGATTGGTATTGCTGAAATACAGGGCCTAATTGCCCCCATTATCAGTCCAATCAGTCAATAGTTTTAAAACTTCAGAGTCAGATTATTCTTTTTGTCATGAATGAATGTGACCAAAAGCGAGTCCTACCTCTACTTTTACTTTGCTGTATTGTTTTATAGGTGCCGACCATGGCCATAGAAACGGTTCTTATTGCAAATAACACGTCTGTTATTCAAGATGAAGTCTTGGCTCACAGGCTAGGCCTCATACCTATTAAAGCAGATCCAAGGCTATTTGAATACAGAGGAGGTAAGCTGGACAAAAGATTATTTGCAAATTATCAAACTTGATTTTATCTCAGCAACAGTTTGGTTACTTATAGGTGTTATATTATGGATGGAAGTTTCTTAGTTAAAGGCTTTTTGTTCATATCATTGTCTCTACAGAAGGCGATCCTGCCAATGAGAAGAATACAATTGTTTTCAAGCTAGATGTTACCTGTAAGAAGCAATCTGGTAATGTTGTAAATGCAACAGGTAAAGGTCTTGGTTTGGTCTGATAACGATATTTGTTATTCTTTTCAAGTGATTTTATAAGGAATTAAAGGGCTTCTTTGATTAAAGTGGTTAGTAAAACCAGTTTGTGAAAATTCATGTTACATGAGGTTTATTTTGTGCCTTCCATTTCAATGCAGTAAAGTCTGAACAGCTGAAGTGGCTACCCAAAGGAAGTGAGTTTGAAAAGCCTTCTACAGACTCATCTTTGAAGGCGAAAACTTATACATCCTTTAACTGTAGTCAAGATTCCCTTCCAGAATTTTCCAACAATTCAATTGGTTCAAAATATCCAGATATAATTATTTCAAAGCTGCGGCCAGGTCAGGTAAAAATTTTTTGGCCTTTTTTCTCCGTATTTTAAGTCTCAAAAAAATTGATATCTGAATCAAGCAATATGTTAAAATAAGGTTTGGAAATTGTTCTTTTGGGATTGTTGAGGAAAAAATTTAAAATTGCATTTGCTTGTGGATTTCATCTAACTGATTAGTTAGACATGCAAATGATTCAATTTTTCTTTACTATTCCAATTTTTGATAAGCAGGAGATATTTTCCAGAGCAAGTCAAATTGAAAAAATCTCCTACAATTTGACTTGCCGTGGAAAATATCTCCTACTTATCTATTCCAATTATAGCAGCTAGAGGACTTCCTTTGGCTTAGAAACCATTACCATGGGGAATCTATTTGTTTTTTCAGACGTACCTAGGGCTTGCCACTGACCTTGTCTTCTTGAGAAACACTACAACTGTGAGCATTCAAGGTGAACGGGACTTGGACCTTGCCTTGGTTACAAACTCAATTAAGTACATACCTTAGACTTGAGAGTAATTGAAGCTATGGGTGTTTTTGATGCAGCACTGCAAGATATGTCTAGATCACACAATGATTATCACTATGATAAGGCCTCATTGTATTCTGTTTTGTCAGATGTTTTGTGGTAATTAGAAAGAAACATAAGGCAATTTCAGGCAATGTGTAAGAACCCAAACATTAGTGACATTTCTTTCCATTTGAGGTTCTAAAGCTAGTGAATAGGCGTGGAAGTTTAGAAAGTAAGATCATAACCACATAGGCAGCAGTAAATAGCTGTAAACATTTTTGTAGTGCTTGTGCAAACTGCAACTCTCTATATTGCATCTTCAAGTTTTTGATAAGTAGGAGATATTTTCCACAGCAAGTCAAATTGAAAAGATCTCCTACAATTTGACTTGCCGTGGAAAATATCTCCTACTTATCTATTCCATTTATAGCAGCCAGAGGACTTCCTTTGGCTTAGAAACCATTACCATGGGGAATCTATTTTTTTTTTCAGACGTACCTAGGGCTTGCAACTGACCTTGTCTTCTTGAGAAACACTGCAACTGTGAGCATTCAAGGTGAACGGGACTTGGACCTTGCCTTGGTTACAAACTCAATTAGGTACATACCTTAGACTTGAGAGTAATTGAAGCTATGGGTGTTTTTAATGCAGCACTGCAAGATATGTCTAGATCACACAATGATTATCACTATGAAAAGGCCTCATTGTATTCTGTTTCGTCAGATGTTTTGTGGTAATTAGAAAGAAACATAAGGCAATTTCAGGCAATGTGTAAGAACCCAAACATTAGTGACATTTCTTTCCATTTGAGGTGTCTAAAGCTAGTGAATAGGCATAGAAGTTTAGAAATTAAGATCATAATCACATAGGCAGCAGTAAATAGCTCTAAACATTTTTGTAGTGCTTGTGCAAACTGCAACTCTCTGTATTGCATCTTCAAGTTTTGAATATTCTCATCTTTTCCATTCCATTGTTTTGGCAAGATGTTTTTGGATCACTAGGATAGTAATCTCAATCTGACGAGAAAGGCAGGCTAACAGAAAGGTTATGATCTTCAACATTTAAAGGAATGTTCTGCCTTGGTTTTGGTTCTCCAATGAAGGAAAGCCCAAGGAAATCATAAGAGCATATACTGAATTATCTTAAAATGCATCTTGAGGCAGCTGCAGAATAGTATTGCAACACCACAGACCTTACAACTCCACTAAATCAGACAATAATCTGTAAAATGTTAGAGAACCCTGCAAACACTTACCAATTACAGATTCTTCTTGTCAATTCTATTCCAAACCTTCTAACAATTGATTTCTTGCTTATGAATGCTTCTAATTATAAGTTCAGTTGTGAATGCTCAACAATGTAATAGAACATGGATATACAAGACAACACATCTATAAAAGTGCAAGCAAACCCAGAAAATGAACTGAACATGCAGATATACATGGGGAGACCCTCTAAAGGGAAGAGACCTACAAGATGGCAAGCTCATGTTCCTCATGCCACCATATTGAATCAATCACAAGTGTTTTCAGTCTTCAATGTGTAATGTCCCCTTTTGATATCCATTCCAACATTTTTGCAAACCCCAATCTTATTGGAGACTGCTAGTTATTTCAAAGGAAAATTCTAACAGTGGCAACAAGTTCTTGGAGCCAAGACGTGCACAATGGTATTTTCCATGTACAAATCTGACATTATATGAGCACTCCACACTTTTAGATACCAACTTTCACTAGACCAATACCGTATGCACTTAAGGTATTGGTGGTGCAGCCAAAATTTATATTTTCAGCTATTTTTATATTTTTTTTCCAACTAAGAGGGTCAAGTAGAAAATAATTATTAACAAATGACTAAATATTAAAGTTGTTGAAAATGTCAAAGTAATTGACAACTATTCAATAATTTAAAAAGGTGTTTAAGTATATAAATAAAATGTCTCTAGACTCAAGTTGCTGAAAAGTGGTCATGCCAATTTATATTATTTTATATAGGAAAAGTGTTTTTCGGAAAAAAAACAACAAAAAAACAATTTTTTTTTGAGAAAAGCAATAGGAAGGCAATTTTTTTTTCCAAAAAAGCATTGAAGAAACAAAAAGAGTTATTCCAAAAAAGTATTGAAAAAGCAAAAAATGTTTTTTCTTAAAATAGCTTTATAAAAGCTTTAGAAAGAGGTTGGGTGTTGAGAAGAAGGGTGACTGGTTATTTTTCATTTTCATTTGCTTTGAGCAAGAACGTGAGTTCTTCAAAATTTTTGGGGGTGAAATCCCTCTTGGAATATTAGGTTTGGGGAAGAAAACCTTCTTAGTTGAATATGGTGATTTTACTTTAGCTTACATTTGTGCTGCAAGCTGGGTTCTCTTTGTTTTGATTGCTATAAATTACTGATGCAAATTTGTTGAAGACTTTATGATGCCAATCCATAATAAAGCAAATATCAGTGATTTTGGCAAGCTTTTATGGAATTTGTGCCTATTGTACATACATTAATCCTTGTTTCAAACCTGCAATTAATCTGATTTCAATTAAATTCATGTGTTTTCAATCATTGTTCAGTGGTTATGCTTGCTTGCTTTCACATTGGGTTGTTGTTTCAGCATTTGAGGATGATTACATAGTATTTTCAGTATGCACCAGTTCTGATTTTGATGGTGACAGCAGTACAAAAATTGTACCAACACTATATCAGCCTCTTGCTTCAACTTTCAATGTATACTTTAGTTGGGTTGATGAACACAAGTTCTAAGTATGACATTCTATTTTCATTTTCAGTCTTTTAGATTAATATATGTTATTGCCAACAGTCTGATTTTGTAATCAGAATATTATATCAGACTTGTTCCAGCTGTATATTAACCATTTATGCTATTTTGTAGTGCATCCATGCTTGTCTTGTAAACTTCTGATGGTAGTATTGCCAAAGGTATATATTTGTATGCATTTTATTTTGTAAAATTGGATGGTTCACTACCACCAGTTCATATGCATATCATGTTGATAGCTCTTGTTGGGTTCATCATTAGACCCAATATATTTCACTAGCCCGTTTTGGCATTGACAAGCTCGTGTAATCAACCATTTTAGTTTTAAGCAACTTAGACATTTTTCCAGAGGCTTGTGTTAACACATGTTGTCCGTTGAAGAAGTGTTGATTGAGGTCAGAAGTGCTATGTGCTATCAGCTTGCCACCATTTCATTTTGTTTGTATACATTGTAGTTAGCAGTGTGGTCAAAATACCGCATGCGCTCACCTTACCCATTCCAAGATCTAGGTGATCTAAAAGTTTGAAGGCATTACATATACATTTTAAATTTGAAAAAAAGAGAGTAGGTGGTATGTTATATATTTGACAGCTTGTAACTCTTACAACAAGATTGACAAGCTCCTAATGCTTGCAAATGGTCACAACACAATGAAAATCCCTGTCTTCCTCTTTGTTGCATTAATCAAATTTTGAATATAATGAATGTTGAATTGAGAGCCAACCCTTGCACAATGTGTTTCATGTGTTTTTAAGTCTTTACCATGTCCATCCTTAGTTCCCAATTAAAGTCTGGATGGTGGAATTCTCAAACTGAGAAGTCAATACTCTTCAATTTCCACATTTTGTCCAATGTGTGTGAAACCATCTCCTATTGACTTTTGGTTACATAACTAAAAGTCCATTCTCTATTGCCTCCAACCTCCAATTGGACCTTGTAATACTTTTAATTTTGTTTGTCATGAGACTTTCTGGTGGCACAAGCATGTTAGTTTGAAATCTTTGTCAAGCATAACATGTGAACAAATGGGTGGAAGGATATTTACGCATTAGAACGTTTGGATTAGGTGGTTGCATTTAGGTGCATTGTTACTATACCGGCAATGATATGTCAATTGGATGACTCCTTTTGGAGCACTACATGGATATGATTCTACATCTTTCGTATACATGGTATTTGGTGACAATAGGGCTCCTAAGGCTAAGGATTGGATTCGAGAGAGTTAGGACATCCTTAAGTCACTTGAGAATTTTTTTTACAGTACCCAAAATCAACAGAAGATTTATGCAAATAGGCTGAGAGTTGAGAGAAGCTTTGAGGTGCATGACTTAGTTTTTGGTGCTTTCAGCGTTATAGACAATCTTTCTTGAAGAAGAGTGGTGCAAAGAAGTTGATGCCTCATTTCTATGGCCCTTATAGGATTGTCTAGAGGGTTGGTGAAGTAGCTTATGAGTTGAAGCTGCCAAAAACTAGCAAGATTCATAATGTGCTCCATGTTTTGTGCCTCAAAAAGGCACTTGGGCAGCATATCACATCATCACTGAAACTTCCACCACTAGATGAGGAGGGCAAATTGGTATTGGTTCCTAATGTTATTTTGGCTATTAGAGAGAGGTAACTCAGAAGCAAATTAATTAAGGACCATCTCATCAGATGGAAGGATTTGCCCATAGAGGATGCCGCTTGGGAAGTTGAATAAATTTTGCAGCATCTAGATCTTTGATTGTTTAAGGACAAGCAATTTTGGGAAGGGAAGTTTGTAATGTCCCTTTTCAAGAGTAGCCATAGATGACCGTTTAACCTAATTTATTTCCGCAAGCTAAGGTTGGAATATAAGGGAAAAAGTAAACTTAATTATTTAAAGTTGTCCAATACAAAATTAATTGAAAGCAAGACTTTGGAAAGAGTGTCAAGAAAGTTTTATAGGCTATTATAAAATGAGATTTTGGTGCTCATTTCTTCATGCATGGTTTTATTTTCTCTACTGAGGATTTTGAGAGCTTCTTGCGGAGCAAAACCCTAGAGTGAAAACCCTTTTTGGGTAGTGGAAGATCTACCCTAGTTGTTTGGAGGTGGAACCACACAAATTTCACACTTGGTTGTTTGGAGGTGGAACCACACAAATTTCACACTTGGATTCAATGTTTGGAGTTATATGAAATTTGTGAAATTTTTTTCCAAGACAAATCTTTGGGTTTGATTTGGAAAGTAAAATGAACGTGTTTGGAAATGGATCCCATGGAGGTTATAGCAATTTATATTTATATAATATGCTGGTCGTTTGGATTGAGCTAAAGGTTATAATTGTGCCAGGCAATTATTACTCTTCCTGAAAGCTATGCTCTACTTGTTGGCTTTGAATATAAGAGAGAGTTGCAGGAGATTTTATGATCAGTTGGAGGCATTGAGACTCATTTTGTCTAGTTGTCTCTTGTTATTAGTGATCCCCGGCTTTAGAGGGCATATTGTGTTCATGTTGAGTGATTAAGTTGCAAAGTGGTGTGGGATTGACTTGTACTAGTGTGAGACTTTCATTGGTTGATGTGAGGAGGCTATTGCTGGAAGTTTAGCATAAACTTTGTCATACCCTTGTAAGCTAGTAGAAATTCATTGTAGTCTTGAGGGTGGGGTTTGGACCTGTTGAAGTGAGTTTTGTGACCACTCCAACATGCAGAATCGAACACTTAGTATTCCAAAATGAAATACCGAATTTCTAATCCTCTCTTGAACAAGGAAGCTTAGATGGTAAACAATGTATATGATTGTGTGGTCAACTAAGACAACCCCAAGGTTCCTTCTAATCGTGGACTTAACTCAGTTGTAATGATGTGATATGCTGGCATCACTTGGGGACCTACGCTATTCATTCGGTGGACAAGCTATCAACTTTCTAAATGCGAATGATTTGGCAATTGGAGTTCTTCAACTATTTCTAATAAAACAAATTGCAAATAGGATAAAGGGCTTAAGAATCTAATCTAGCTCTAACAATGTAAGAGACTATTGATGGTGAGGTGAGACTCTAACTAGTCCTTGCTTTGCCAAATTAACTATGCTAATGAGGGTGCTTGCTTCTAAGGATGCATGAATGATTTTCATATCGTCAATGCTCATTCAAATAC
Source organism: Chamaecyparis obtusa (assembly GCA_027943335.1). NCBI lineage: Eukaryota > Viridiplantae > Streptophyta > Pinopsida > Cupressales > Cupressaceae > Chamaecyparis > Chamaecyparis obtusa. The sequence continues at coordinate 2,545,033 of BSBK01000606.1, forward strand.
CCAATGATAGAGCAATCCAAATGAACATTTCCAATTGAAGTTAAATGCTTGCACTAAGGCCTAGACTAACCTAACGCTAACACTTGCAATCAACAAGTATCAAAAGGTATGGACACTAGGTTTCACCATGATTCACCAACAACAATATCTTCCATTCATCTACTTCTATTTCTATTCAACATAAATGAAATCCTGCTCTTAAGTGAAGAAATGTAGAAACTATTGATGAAGGGTGCTCCCCTTAATACCACAAACGCATAACATAAATAGAGAAACAACAACAATAATATGCAAGAACAGAAAATTGGCTTCTTATTATCTCCACAAATGTGGAATTACAAACTTTCAAAATTACAATATGCAAAGCCACACGGGCATTCCCTTATAATATTCTGTACGACAAAGCCTCGAATCAATACCCAGATCTACTACCCGAACTACCCTAGACACTACTACGGGCCTTCTTTATATAGGCAATTTCCACCGCCCGAGAAGGTTCCAGAAATTTAGCCCTTAGGGCCGACCAAACTTAGAATTATTTTATTTTACAATTTATTACATCAAAGTCGGCTCAAAATGAGTTTTGAAACCCAAACAGAAATTTTGAAGAAAAGTTATTTTCCGCCATTTCAGGTGACTCAACTTCCGAAGACCATAAGTCATCCCCCGTTGACCCGATTGGCTATTATAACCCCATTCTGGAAACACCACGAAGCGCTCTACAGTCTTGACTAGCGCAAAGCGTCCGACACCCAAATTTTCAACCTCATCCGGGGCCTCTAAAGTCTTCAAAACTGAGTTTGAAGTTTCTGTACCCTGCTGCCAATACCGAAAATCTTCAATATCTTCAAAACTAGACCTAATCTAGCCATGAAACTTTGCTGGCAGGCTGATATGACTGAGATGAACCTCCATATGTAAAATCATAACATTCCGAGATCATAAGACCAACTTACTAAAAATAGCAAGTTTCCATAAATAGCAACTCTGCAGAAGATAGCCCTTATTGAATACAAAAATAGAAATATTTTTGGGTGATGCAAGATTGCCCTTACACCCAGGATGCTCCTGCATTAACTATGCAACACTCCAAAACTTCACAAACATTCACCATGATGACAACAATGAAGAAGGAATAGTTTTGGTAGGCATTATGGCAACAATCTCTCCAAGTCTCCCATTTTCAAATGATTTGGACAAGTCTTATATAGGGAGGTCAAGTACAATGAATGGTCAAGATTGGTTCAAGATCAATGACCAAGATTAATCCAACACAACCCTAATAGAAGTACCAGCTACAAGCATTAAATGCTTATCCAATTACAATTGGACACCAATTTATGGGCCAATGAAAAAATTACATAGCTTTGAGAACCAATGAGAAAGTTGGTTAGGTAGGGACATTAGACGCCCTCCACATGTACACTTGTGATAATTTGATTGGTTGAACTTGGACATGTGGAATTGGACTCTTCTGATTGGTTGAAGATGAGTGGGCGCCACCTCAACACACTTATCTTGTAAACATAATCAATTCCTTGGAGATGAAGAAATATCTCTTGATACTCAACATTATTAAGCCTTAGATTGATTCTGGTGACTCGTATTCCCAAATTGCTTCGTCTTCATGAACTTTCTCCATCCTCTTGGAAATCTTCTCATTGAAATGTCTTTAACTTTTATACCAGTATCTTTCCTTGATCTTGCTCATTGTAGAAGTAATGAGGTGTTTTATGTAATTGAATCCTTCTGATTGAACTTGGATTTCTGAAGGAAATTCAAGTTTGTGATGATTTTCTCCACTTGACCTAGTTATTTCCTTGTTCGACTTGCTCTTAAAGTTCCATCCTAATCTTGTTCTTAGATTTGCATCTTCATTTTGACATTTGTTCTCAAACAACATCTTGCTCATCTCCTTGATGAATGACTTGCAACTTTTTGGTGCTTGAAGTTTCCATGTTATCCTTGGCATTGCAGCCCTTCCTTATGTTTGAAATCTTGGAGTGGAAACCTTCTCTCACTTGTCCTTTCTTCCATAGTCATCTCTATTTCACCTTGCAAATGAGAAATAATTGTGTTAAACCCGTGAAATGGATATATGAAGACCCCTTATAAGCCTTGCATTTTCTAATTCAAATGGTAGAGCCTCACTAAATTTAGATGTCCATGGCCTCGACGAGCTTGTGGCTGTAATTCCCACAAACATTGCTCTATTGCCAGCCAGGCGTCCATAGCCCCGGTAGAGATATTCACAAACTCATAAAGCCAAATATTTATGATATTTCTTTTAACTTCTTTTTTTATTTTCTTTTTCTCTTTTCTCTCTCTTTTTTTTTCCCTCTTCATTTCTTTTGATATTGCTTTTTCTTTTTCATATTTTTCAGATATCCCATTAATTCCAATTGGCTTGCAAGCAATGAAGCTTGCATGGGTTTGAGAATTACAGTGACGTTGAAGCAGGCATAAAGATTTTTCACTAACTTCAACTTTTCCTAAAAGATTCCAAGGACTCAGATGAATTAATTCTGTGTAAAAAGTATAGTAATTGAAAAACTTAGGTATTTAAAGCACAACAAGTGATTCCCTTCCCAACGGAGGTTAAAGCTAACCAAATGATGTGGTTATTAGGAATCAATGTCCAATTCATGAGAACTTCACATAGAGATATCCAAGAAATAAACCGAACAAACCTACCGGGAGTATGCCAAAGTTTGTTTTATGAACACATCACCTTTCTCACAAATTGGGATCCCACAAAACTAAACGAAGAAAAGCAAGAACATTTGAAAATTTGATACTTTATATATATATATATATATGTGTGTGTGTGTGTGTATATAATCATAATTGTCATTATATTAATTACACAATAATGAATAGACATGTCCCATGAAGGGACATGTCTCTTCTTGGCTCTTTCTCAATATAAATGCAAGAGATTGTTGCATTTGGAAAACACATATAATGAGATAGTGCTATTACATTTGCAATGATCTTAAAACCTTAACATGGTATCAGAGCCAAGTTGGAAATGTAAGAGAGTAGTTTGTTGAAGGTGAATTTGTGACTGTCCCTGAAAATACAGTCTCAGTACGAGGACCATATCTCACAAATGCACCGTTGGATTTTGCTAAATTTTGGATATGTTGGTGATAAACAAATTTAGAAGAATCTCACCGGAGCAGTTGTGAGACATGGTCCTCGTACTGAGACTGTATTTTCAGGGACAGTCACACATTCACCATCAACAAACTACTCTTACATTTGCAACTTGGCTCTGATACCATGTTAAGGTTTTAGGATCATTGCAAATGTAATAGCACTATCTTATTGTATGTGTTTTCCAAATGCAACAATCTCTTGTATTTATATTGAGAAAGAGCCAAGAAGAGACATGTCCCTTAATGGGACATGTCTAATCATTATTATGTAATTAATATAATGACAATTATGATTATACACACACACACACACACACACACACACATAAAATATCTCGAGTATTATATTAATTTCTCTAATATTTACATAATAATAATATTTATATATATGTATATATATTGAAGTATATATATATATATATATATATATATATATACATTTCATATATATATATATATATATATATATCTATATATATCTTCACTAGTATTGACTCATAGTGTTTATCTGACTGAAGCTACAAAACATCAACACAAACAATGGGTCCACCTCTAAAGAGTGAAATAGTGTTTGAACAAGAGAGCTGATCTAATGGAAGTTTTTGCAAGGGAAGTTGAGGAGTTCATTGAATCATTTGAGGAAGAAAAGGCCTTTGGGAGGGCTGTCCTATTAGGACAGCAAACGGTGCGTGTGTAGGTAGATGTTATTGCAAGGGACAAGGACCTTTGAAGCTAGAAATCTTGCGACGAGGCTTGGGAGAGATTGGTTTGAGAATCAGTACTAGGGAGACCTTAAACGTTTGTGGCAGTCGTATGAAAAAAGGCAAGAATGGAAGGCGTGATAAATGTAACGCCAAAGCTATTTCTTGGAATCGTTGTAAGCCTGGACAATGTTGTAAGGAGTACAAAACAAATTTGATTTTGAGTCCAAGAAGGAAGATGGTGATGCGTTTATTGCAACTTTGGCCACATGTGCATGTATTGATGCTGCATGGGTAATTGGCTCACGTGCAACTTTCCATATGACCTCTAATAGAGTTTGGTTTTGGAATATAAAAAGTTTGATGGAGGAAAGTGCATTTGAGTGATGATTCTCATTTAAATATTGTTGGTTGTGGTAAAGTTACAATCATGTTTCTTGATGGTAGAATAAAAAAGACTAACGGTGTGTTGCATATCCTTGGATTTGCACAAAATTTGTTATTTGTGAGCAAAACAATAGATGTGGGTGTGGAAGTAGTCTTTTTTCTTATGCAGGATACAGGATGGTTAGAGGCATAGTTCAAAATATCGTTATCGACAACTTATCGCCAAGGGCCAAAAAAAATGGACAAAATATTAGAGATAAATCGACAACTTATTGTCGAAAAATCGAGATATTTAAAAATTGCATAAATTTAATTAGAAATGCAAATTTTTTGCAAAATTGAATGAGGAGATGCATCTAATGAGTCAAATGAGTAAACAAAACAAACAAGCCAAGTCTAGTTATATTTAAATGCAAATAGGCTACAAAATGGCATCCTTATGTGGAATGCTGATGGCTAGTAGCCATAAATTGATAGTCTAAACACTGAAGCAAACTAAAAATAGCAAATTGTCTTTGTAAAAATAAAGTAAATACAAGTACAACATCAAAATGGTCTACATCTTCCTCTTCCCCTTCCCAACAACTCTAGTAAAAACTACTGGAGGGGTAGGGGGTCTAGTCCTAGAAGTCCGTTGTGCCTCTGCCTCCTCCCTCTACACAACTGGTTGTGACTTGATTTATATTATCAAGCACAACAATAGGCATTTTAGACCGACTACATCATCCCCCCCAAAAGAAAAAGTCATCTTCCAGACAACAAGTATGCATCAAGTAATATCCAAGAAGACTAATGACAAGAGTATAGATGACTTTTACTGCACAAACTCAAAGTTGTAGTGTACTCCAAAAATAAAATGGGGGTCTGGGGGCAACACCCAAGTAGGGTTAAGGGGTAGTGTCCCTTGCGGGGGTCTGGGAGTAGTGCCCCCGGTGGGGTCAAGGGGCAGTGCCCCTTGCGGGGGTCTGGGGGCATTGCCCTTAGCGGGATCAAGGGGCAGCGCCCCTCGTGGGGGTCTGGGGGCAACACACCATTTTCTTGATTTTTTAAGATGCTTTAGATCCCTGCAAATCACCTTTCCTTTCCTAGGAACCCTTTTTTTCTTCCCAAACAGTTGTTTGCAACTCTCAAAATGTAAAATAACCAGCTTATTGCCGGTTTATTGACGATTGGGATTTTATTGGTGATAAAATACCAACTTATTGGGGATAAAGTTGTGTATTTTATTGCCACACCCAACTTATCATGATAAAACATCTTATTGCCAAATTATTTGCGATATTTTGAACTATGGTTAGAGGTGCTATGGTGATTGCTAGAGGTGTCAGATTTGTTACATTGTATAAGCTTGATGCATACACTATTGAGTGCAATAGTACCGTGAAAAGGAGGTCTATGGCTACTTCGTTGGAAGAGATGAGGGTTTTGTTGGCATATTCCATCATTATCACCCGTATGGTCTATTTGGTTGTTTATTTGTTCATTTGTTTATAGTTTGTTTATTTGTTAGTAATTTGTTATAGTTAACAACATCAGATTTCCACTATCCATTAGTAATGCAAAATAAATTTTTGGATTTGATTGTGTATGTGTTTTTAGCATCAACGTTTCGGATCACACTCTATGATCCATCATCAGGATGAGAAAGTGCAAGGATGAAAAGTAAAAATGCCTTGCACTTTCTCATCCTGATGATGGATCACAAAGTGTGATCCGAAATGTTGATGCTAAAAACACATACACAATCAAATCCAGAAATTTACTTTGCATTACTTTGTTATAGGTTGTTAGTCTATATTAGACAATATTTGTCATTTGTTGTTTTCATGGAACTTGTAAGTTTCTAATCTATAGCTACTTTATAGCTATATACTGATTATTATGTAATTCTTAATCAATCAATGATAAACTCTGATATGGTATTGGAGCAGAAAATATTGAATGGATCGTATGATCTTGAAGATTTGCTGTCATCACCAAAGTTGTACGTTGAAGACTTGAGAGGCAGATAAGGCATGAATATCTCCACCTAAAGTGTGGGAAAGCATCTCTAAAGAGTTGCGTATCATCCTAAAGCAGCGGCTCTTGCATTCTTCTACCCAATTTGTATTTTCCAATCTATTTTATGAGTTTTATCCAATTTGCATTCAAATGTTCTTTTGGCACTTCCATGTAGAACCAACAAATGCAAGTGGGCCATGAGAGGAGATTGTGGCATTTGCACCAATCTTCGCATGACCCAGGTTGTTGAATCTCCATATGCACAAAGGCATTTTCCTTAGAGATTTGAGGGTATTAGTGTGTGGTAGCACAAATACCTTAGTGTGGGATAAATTACCAGAGAGGACTTTAGATGAAGGTGCCACTTAGTGTGGGATAAATTACCAGGACTTATAGTTTTCTAAACTGCGACTTTTCTTGTTAGAAGGTGCCACTGAGTTGGGAATTTAGATGAAGGTCAATCTGTTCTATGAAGACCAATGTGCAAGAGAGGCCTTTGTATTATCATTGGATTGGTGCAAGCAAATTGGTATTCGAGCTTTTGTATCGATTGGAATTTTTTGTAGCTTACAAACGTGATAGTATCCTTGTAATGTCCCCTGTTTGAAACCCTAATCGCAGCAATTTAATAAGGAGAGCTGCAGATAAGTAAATAACAATTCAAGGGAATAATTATATGTTAATGTCAAATGCTGACCGACCATATTCACTTAGGACCGACCCTCCTTGCCTTATCACCCTTTGTAAAGGAATTAAAATAAATTATAATTAGGGTGGAGCCCCTACAGATAGGTGCCCTTTCTTAAAATTGTAAATAAATTAAATGCAAATTAAAATATTATGTGTTAAGCTGACCTGAGTTGATAAGTTGTGTTGTTTGGTGAAGAGGTGCCTCTTGGAAGGTATAAAGAGAGATATTTTAAGACTCATTCGAGGCATTGAATCCCCTGTATTTCTTACTTTCTTGTGATTCTTTGGATCACCTCAAGGCTGCTTCTAAGTTGAGAACATGCTAGCTTTGGACACTGTCTTACGAAGTAAAACACATGCAACTACAAAGAAAACTTCTAATCTAGAAATAGCTTCAACTGACTCCATGGTCATCATACTTGGATCCATCATTTAAATTAGACAACCTCTCTACAATATTATTTTATACTCAAGGCCATTCATTCTTGCTGGTTATATTGATTTTTATAGGGCAAAAGTCCACGGAACTGATTTGTGCTAAGGCCTTGTTTGTAAGATGCCCCGTTGATAACCACTTTTTTTTTTTGTGCCTTTCCACTTACTGTAATTTCGTCAAACAGTTTGCTTGCAAGTTGATCACTGAGTTTTCTGATTTGTTCCTAGTTGGCAATGATAGATGTTTGTTTGTTGTTATTTGCTAATTGACATTCAGATTTCATTCATTATAGAAAACCATACATAACAAATACTTGCAATATAACATAGGATACAATGCATACATAAATCTCTATTTCTTTACTGATAAACTGAAACTACAATAGTAGATTGATATCTCAGAATTATAGCAGCAGATTGAATCAACATTAAAGTGTATATACAATAATAAGTCTGATATTTCATACCGTTGTTTTCTGTTACAGTCACAAGTATAGCTTCAGATCACATTATCAGCAGTCATTCTGTCTCCCAAACCTTAGCTGCAGCTCCTCCATATTAAGTCTGAACTTGTACAACTTCCTAGTGCTGGCACAACTCTATAACAGAGGTATATATATGACTGTACGACACTAACAGGAGCTGACAAGCCAATTACAGCGCCCAAATTGCAGATTTAACCCTGTACGGAAGCAATACCAGCATGTATGGCACTCCTGTCAGGATTTCTCAACTATACGACAGCCTCTTTCAGTGCAATATCGCCCAACAGTTGCTATTATATCCTCTACTTGGTACAGCCAACGAAATGTAGGCACCAAGTGAGACCTCTAGATTTACAACAGTAGTACCTTCATTTCCAGCTATTTGAAACACAAGTGAGATACCTGGATAATATCTCCAACTGACAATGGGTTTTCGTCCTCAAACCTGTTGAAAGTCAAAGCTCCCAAATTCTTTAAGAGAAAATAATAAACCGAGCATACCTGAAAGAGGGCTTAATCTCTTTTATAACTCTCTCAAAAGAGCCCATTCACTCACCTTGGCAATGTGGGATAAACAAAATCACTTTTTGCCTTTATCTATTTTTTTTTGGATTTTGCCTTTTTCCCCTATTCTCTCGCAATTGTTTTCCCCCATATTTTCTCACGATTGCTTTTTCCCTCTATTTTTTTCGCGATGCTTTTCCTTTAATCACAAGTCTCCAAACATTTTATGTCTTCAATGTGTTATTAAATAAAGAGACTTTAAATATTTCCCACTTGGCTATAGTCCCGTATTAATATAGTTAAAAATTTATATGTAACTTCATAAACCAACTTTATTAATGCCTAAACAAGTCATATCAATGGTAATAGAATATTTTGTCCATATTAAACATTTATCATCCATATGACATTATCATATAAAGTCCAGATCATGCCCAAATGACTTACTATAAATAGTAAGTATGCCCAAAATTGCATCTAGACACCTTAAAACAACCTGCAACTGAAACTACCTAGGCCAAATGGCCTCAAGATCCCTCTAATGTCTTAATTAGCCTACAAAACCATGAAGAAATAGGCTAACGACAATGTCCTACCACTAATGCTAGAAAGAGGACATTATAGTCCGCCCTTTCTAATATTGCTTGTCCTCAAGCAATGTCAACTCGACCCCAAAATCATCAAACAAAATCATGATGAAATCAAATATGATCTCACGGTCCCAACTAAATCTAGGAGGCTTGAAGCTACATTCACTCAAAGCATTGTCCTGTTGGGCACCTGTACCAGAGATCTGTAAGCTGTCTGTAAGAAGAGCAATCAAATTCTGGAAAAACTTAGTCAATTCCTTAGAGAGATCCTTTTCAAACAAACCAATCCAAGGCATCATTGGAGCAAGCTCAAAGAAACCAACATTAGCACTATCATTACCAAATGCTTGCACTTAATCATAGAAACTACCTCTAGAACCTAATCTGTTGTCCCAAATGCAAGTGCAAGCTGAATGTTAGTAATAACAATCATCTGGTGTTCGAATGTTTAGCCAAAACCCAAACTGGTTAGCCCAAACAAATATCCAATCTATTTGAAGTCAAAAACTAACCCTGACAATGAGCTGATTGTATGAAATTTTCTCAAATCTGCAACTATGAGAGACTGAACTATCAGAACACAACATTTGCAAAGGATGGCCATTGCTGCTATACTGAATAAGCTTGGCAAAAAAGAAATTTCTGATCATACCATTGCTAAGTTGCTGGTTCGGATTTTGGTTCGGATGCGGGTTCGAGATTTGGGTTCGAAATTCGTCCAATTTTTTTTTTGGGTTGGGTTTGGATTCGTTTTGGGTTCGTCCGTACAAGAATAATATATATATAAATATAAATATATAAATATATATAATAGCAAATAACCACTATGCTAATATTAAAACTTAAAATAAATAATAATATTAAAATAATATTCTATATTTCATAATATGCTAATATTAAAGCTTAAAATAAATAATAATATTAAAATAATATTCTATATTTCATAATATGCTAATATTAAAACTTAAAATAAATAATAATATTATAATATTCTATATTTCATAATATGCTATATGGCCGGTTTAAAGCTATTTTTCTTGGCACGTCTCCTTATCTACTATATTGATATCATGAGCTATTGACTCAGCTGCTGAGTCACCGTTATCATCTTATGTGGCATCATTTCATAAAGTCAGACACGTTGGTTCATTCCATTGTCTTATTCTCAGCTTGCGACTTCTTTCTTGGCTGTGGTTCATATTCAAGACTGTAACGTCTTCCAGAACTATTATGATTCTATGGAAGTGCGTATTTCGTTTGTATGTCGAAGATGGGCTTTGCCGTTGGTGGAGATACCGTGTTTGGAAATTATTTTATGTGCTGAAACTAATTACGTTTGAGATTATTCTTGTTACCATCATCGTTATTTTCTTTCTTGGTGGCAGCTTATTTGATTTTCAACAAAAACTTTATTGAAAGTCAACAAAAACTGCTGTTGGGAGCCAAATTCGCCCCAAATTTGCCGGAATTCTTCCCGGGCTTTTGCGGTGGTTTTGAAAGTCTGCCGAAGTCGCACGAAAGTCTGCCAGGGTCCCGTTCAGTGAATTTGGACCGAATTGCTCAGACTGGTGGCAAATTTTGAATGAATACGGACCAACTTTGAATTGCAAGCGAACCGAATTGCGAATTCCTGGTTTCCTGAGCGAATGTGGTAACTTAGTACCATTGGCTAGAAATGTGTTCCCAAGAATCACCAACTCGGTAGGAAACAAGTTTTACTCATAATCTCTCTCCAATCCATCTGCAATAACTGAAATGGGGCTTCTTTGAATTCTAAAAGAGGAGTCCTTGGCTTCCCATATTAAAATGTAGAACCTGCTGTAAGAGATGAAGAAGTTTGTCAACCAATCACCTTGAAGTGTCCATCCATGCATGTAGGACATCAAGACAATGTTAAGATGAACTCCCATATGCCTATAAACCAACACAAATGACCACCAAACCTTGCTGTGATAACTCTGATCAGCAACATAGGCGATATCGAACATGACATCAAACCAATGCCAATCAAAGAAAATCACTCCACACTCCATTTCTATGCAAAAGAAACACCCCACAACATTCCCATATCTGCTGAATGGCTGATGCAGTCAATGCAAAGTCAGCAAGTGCGATATGATTCCAACTAGAACAACCACTAGTCTATAAGGAATTGAAGAATATGATGTCTCCAATCAACAAGGATATTGCTGCCATATCAAGAGGAATAGGTGACAAACTTGAAAAACAAGTATGTATGCCATCACCACTCAACACAAACAACTCTCGAGATGCTGGCCTGCTAAGAGAGCCATCAACCAAACCACTATCACCATCATGAGAATGATCAACTATCTCAATTAGAAACGCTGGATTAGGCAACTCATGTCTGTCATCATCAAAAGAATGGAGAATATTGTGAATATGTTGAAGGTGAAGCTTGGCTTGTTGAGCCACAAACTTAGCTTGTTTAGCTCTTTCCAACCATTCTTCTTTCAAAACTTGGGCATGTTCTATATCAGCTGTAACAGAATGTATAAACTCAGTCCCATGACAAGGGACATCATCAAAATTACCATGTACCATACTTGCCTCTTGTAGTCCATTAATAGTAGAAACTGTACCATTACTTTCTTCATGATTATTAGTGACAACATTATGAGAAAGGTGGAGTATATTACCGCTGTTGTCAAACTGAAAGTTAAAACTGATTTCAACTTTTGTGTCCTTGCCTATGAGATCTCCCTTGGAATGATGAGAAATTTCCATAACATTGTGGCTTGAATCCACCTTATATTCCCCATAGCTATCACACACAATTTGGGTACCATCATAGGAAGATTCCATAACGCTATCCACCCCACGTAACAAAGTTGTTACCTCTTGATGAAGGAAAGAAGTGTAACTGCTGTCATTCACTTCAGAATTATTGTCATGTGTTTGAGTCATGTTTTTTCCCCCTTTAAATGCATCATCATTGCAAATTTCAGACTGACACTTGTAACCTTGTCTTCATGAGTATTCCCAAGTGTAAGAGCTACAATATCAAGAGGAGGATGTAGACTATCGCTGTCCCAACTTAAACCTTTGGAAACCTCCTCATTGCTTCCCCTAGAATCATCAAACATCACCAAATCTTGACTTGTCTCATGTCCTTCCCATGTGATTAGAGGTGGTGGTGTCTCAAATGGTTCTTCAAACGGTGTCACAAGGCTGCAAGGTATTTCTTTGAGGAACTCTTCAATCCTTTTGTCAACATATTGGATGTCCCTAGTATGTAAATTGTTGGAATCATTGTCTCCCATTTCGTCCTTTAGGAGTTCATCAATCCCTTCTACTATTTGTTTGATCTCCATCTCCCTTGTCCTGACTTCTTGTTCCTTGGTTGTAGTTATAACTGACATCTGGTTATATTTATCTGGTAACGGAGACCATCAACCTCATTTTCCTTGTCTTCCACAAATTTGAGAGCAAGATCCTTATCCCTTAACAGCTGCGAGTAATCTGATTTCATTTGCTCAAATGCTTCTTTAATTGCATGCAATTGAGTACTAGTGAATCCACTTACAACTCCCCTTCATCTCTCCTCAAATTGAGTTTTCCAAAAAAGATCTTCAATGTATTTGTGAGATTCATCTACCCTTGTTAATACTTGCACAACCTTCTCCTTTGTGTCCAATAATCTGTCCTTTAAATCTTACAATGCTAAAGGCCTTTGTTCAATTTCATCTAGGATACATGAGTTGTCACACATTGAACTTTCTGATCTATTCTCAATTATAGGAACATTATCACCATCAAACTCAACTATCTCTCTAGATGATGTCATGCACTCTTCATGTGGCACTTATGGGACTGCATTATGATCATATACGGATTCATCAAAATTTTTGCTCCTCACATGTTTTATCAATAATGATCTGCAAATCACCAACAAAGAGTTTTGAATACCCCTCACTTGGAGCAATTGATTCTTTCTCCATATCATCAACCTTAGCTGATTGGAAAACATTATCCTTTTTACTTTCATCATGCCCAATAATAGGTGTATTTAAAGCTGTAGTTTTAGCTTGCTCCTCATGAATCATGGCACCATTCTCATCTGTATCTTTTCCCACATTACCACTTAGCTGCAATATATCTTCGTTCTTATTAATTCCACAAATATGATCATGTGTCCAAGCCTTCACAACTCCCCTTCGTCTCTCCTCAAATTGAGTTTTCCAAAAAAGATCTTCAATGTATTTGTGAGATTCATCTACCCTTGTTGATACTTGCACAACCTTCTCCTTTGTGATCAATAATCTGTCCTTCAAATCTTACAATGCTAAAGGCCTTTGTTCAATTTCATCTAGGATATATGACTTAGTAGTTCAAAATATTGTTATCGACAACTTATTGCCGAGGGCAAAAGATAAAATATGGGGAATTAAGTTCGAAACTTCTTGGGGAACTTCTCGGGAACTTAAAAAATGGCTTAAATTTAATTAGAAATGCATTTTTTTTTGCAAAATTCAATAAGGAGATGCATCTAATGAGTTAGTAAATGAGTAAACAAACCAAACAAGCTTATATATATATATATATATATATATATATATATATATATATATATATATATATATATATATGCAAATATGTAACAAAATCGCATCCTCATGTGTTATGTTGATGGTTGGTAGCCATAGTTTGATAGTCTGAACTCTGAAGCAAACTAAAACTAGCAAATTGTCTTTGTGAAACTATAAGCAAATACAAATGTCAAGTACAATATCAAACTAGTCTACATCTTCCTCTTCCCTTTTCCTGTAGCTCTCAGTTGTACTAGAGGTATCCCTATTTGCCATTTAATGAAGAATCAATCTACACATACAGTGAAGACACAAATTTAGAAATTTAATAAACAAATTTAGAAACAAACTAAATTAGTTTAAAACATTAAATAAGTTTAAACATAGGTGAAACTTGAAAGACAAAAAGAAAAAAAGTGTTAGGTTATGAAATTTTTTAGAAAATGTGAAATTATTGAGAATTAGAAAACTATGAAAATTTTGTAAAAATTGCAAACATAGTGTTAGATCATGTTCATTATGCTCTAAAATGAGTTAGGGCACATTGGAAATGGTATTATAGAGTTTGTATAAACTTAAATGCAACTAAGACAAGACAAAATGATTTTAGAAAAAAAGATAAAGAATTTTGATTACTTGTGAATCCAAATTTGCTTGAAAAATCTCTTGAATCCGCCTCAAATCCACAAGAAATCTCTGTAGAACACTGCAAATGACCTTTCTCATCCAAACCCTTTCTCTCCTCTCCAAACCTCTGCTTGCAAACAAAAAGAAGTGTTTTTGCCCTTTGTTGGGCCGTCACAGTCAAATACTAGGCCACGCAAGATAAGTTTTTAAAATATCATGATAAGTATGTAACTTATTGCCGATAAGTTCCATATTTATCTACGATATTTTGGCAACTTATTTGCAATAAGTTTCTGTGATAACTTCATAGGTTTTATTGCTCAGCATAAAATATCGGGATAAGTTTGTTTATCGCAGATATATCTGCGATAATTTAATCTATGCATGAGTTGAACCTATCACACATTGAACTTTTTGATCTATTCTCAATTATAGGAACATTGTCACCATCAAACTCAATTGTCTCTCTAGATGATGTCATGCACTCTTCACATGGCACTAATGGGACTGCATTATGATCATATATGGATTCATCAAAAGTTTTTCTCACATGTTTTATCAATAATGATCTGCAAATCACCAACAAAGAGTTTTGAATACTCCTCACTCGTAGCAATTGATTCTTTCTCCATATCATCAACCTTAGCTGATTGGAAAACATTATCCTTTTTACTTTCATCATGCCCAGTAACAGGTGTATTTAAAGCTGTAGTTTTAGCTTGCTCCTCACGAGTCATGGCACCATTCTCTTCTGTATCTTTTCCCACATTACCACTTAGCTGCAATATATCTTCTTTCTTATTAATTCCACAAATATGATCACGTGTCCAAGCCTTCTGACACATGAAACAAATCTGCTCTTTCCTTATTTGGTTCTTACTTTTTTTAGAAGATCGTGCAACCTGTAAGCCCATTGAGATAAGCTCATTTTCACTCATCTGTTTCTTGAACCTTTCAGTTTTCTGCGCAATCAACCCTTTTGAGAACTCATAAGCCATAGATGAGATGTTATTTGCCTTTCCCCAAATTGCAACACATCTAATCGCAACTGCTTACTAATATCATCATCGTCATCCAAGATTCAACACAATAGTTTGCATACAAGCTCTCACATTGTCTGGATGATGTTTCCTGATTTTGGTTAAAAGCAATGAAACATTTGAAGAATCAAATTATCACATTTGAGATCCAACATAATGACAAATGATTTGGCCCTCTTACCAAAAGTAGGGGCTTTGACATCATGTAATCTATATAGGCTCTCCACAGTCAGCTGTAGAACCTTCTTTAGTATGTCATCATTATAGGGTGCTACATGAGCTGTTATTCTTATGATTTCACTGTGACAAGAAGCAACTACAAGTCTCACCTCTTCACTAGGATGTTTCAATAACTTGTGCTGGACCAACGCAAGCGTTGAGGGCTGCAAAGCCCAATTTAGAAGCCTCCAATTTGACCGGTCTACTTTGGACAAATATGAATGTAATTCTTTCAACTTAGAGAGAACTCCCTCCAAAAATTTCACAGACTCCCAATTGTAACCCAATTACATAGAGCCAATTTTCTGTTTCCGTTTCTTTTTGTAAGTCCCTTAGCTGTTCACCATTAAATGTGTCATGAAATTCTTTTGAGAAAAAAATGCTTTTCTGATCTGCCCTTGTCTTCATTTTTCTTACTGACCCTTCATGATGGTTCCTTTTCTTTTTGCAAGTCCCTTAGCTGTTCACCATTAACTGTGTCATGAAATTCTTTTGAGAAAAAATTACTTTTTTGATCTGCCCTTGTCTTCATTTTGCTTACTGGACCCTTCAGGATGGTAGGATACACCTGTTCTAATACCACTGTAAGATACCCCTTGATAACAACTTTTTTTTGTGCCTTTCCACTTATTGTAATTTTGTCAAACAGTTTGCAATAATAGATGTTTGTTTGTTGTTATTCGCTAATTGACTTTCAGATTTCATTCATTATAGAAAACCATACATAACAAGTACTTGCAATATAACATAGCATTCAATGCATACATAAATCACTATTTCTTTATTGATAAACTAAAACTTCAACAACAGACTGATATCTCAGCAGATTGAATCAACAGTAAAGTCTGTGTACAATAATATGACTGATATTTCATACCAGTGTTTTCTTTTACAGTCACAAGTATAGCTTCAGATCACATTATCAACAGTCATTAAGTCTCCCAAAGCTTCTCCATATTAATTCTGAATTCGTACAGCTTCCTAGTGCTGGCACGACTCTATAACAGAGGTATATATATGACTGTAAGACACTTACATAAGTTGACAAACCAAGTACAGCGCCCAGATTGCAGATTTAACCCTGTACGGAAGCCATACCAGCATGTAGGGTACTACTGTTAGGATTTCCCAACTGCACGGCAGCCTCTTCCAGTCAAATACCCCCCAACAGTTGCTATTATATCCTCTATTTGGTACGGCCAGCTATATGCAGGCACCAAGCGAAACCTCCAAACTTACAACAGTTGTACCTTCATTTCTAGCTATTTGAAACACAAGTGAGATACCTAGATAGTATCTCCAACTGACAATGGGTTTCTTTCCATTGCCTCCAAGCTCGAGGGTTTTTGTCCTCAAACCTGTTGAAAGCCAAAGCTCCCAGATTCTCCAAGAGAAAATAATAAACCAAACATACCTGAAAGAGAGCTCTTCAATCTCTTTTATAACGCTCTCGTAAGAGCCCATTCACTCACCTTGCTAATGTGGGATAAACAAAATCACTTTTCCCTTTTCCTATTTTTTGGGATTTTGCTTTTTCCCTTATTTTCTTGCAATTGTTTTCCCCCTATTTTATTGCAATTTCCCCCCTAGTTTATCGCAATTGCGTTTTTCCCTATTTTTCCGCGACGCTTTTCCTGTAATCATAAGTCCCCAAACATTTTGTCTCCTTTGTGTTATTAAATAAAGGGACTTTAAATATTTCCCACTTAGCTATAGTTCCACATTAATAAAGTTAAATATTTATATACCAACTTTATTAATGTCTATACAAGTCATATCAATAATAATAAAATCTTTTGTCGATATTAAACATTGACATGACATTGTCATAGAATGTTCAGACCATGCCCAAATGACTTACTATAAATAGTAAGTATGCCCAAAACTGCATCTAGACACCTTGGAATGAGCTACAACTAAAACTGCCTAGGCCAAATGGCCTCAAGATTCCTCTAATGCCCTGGTCAGCCTATGAAACCATGAAGAAATAGGCCAACGACAATGTCCTGCTAGTAATGCTAGTGAGGGGACATTACATTGTTGGATTCCATTATGTGTGTATATGGAAAAAATTCATGACTTCTATCAATATTGGTCGATGTTTAGATCTTGTTAGTTCACATTGCATGTGGGTGCATTGCCAAATCTACTCGGTTCCCAGTCAACAACCTGTTTGGCTCTGGAGGTAGCAAATCCGTAATGAATCATACAACCATTAACAAATGATTTCCATCACAAGTCAATGTTACTATATTAGTGCATATGTTCCAATTATTTTGTTTCCATTGGGAAAGTAAAAAATTCAACTACTTTGTTGGCTCTGGAATTAGCAAATGCATATTGAATCATACAACCACTAACAAAGGGTACACTCACACTCATTGCCTCATCCTTCATAGCTATGCTCCATTGGTTAGTACAAGTAGGAGTTTTGGTGCTTTTTTTTTCACAAACCATTGTTGCCAATGGATTTGGATTTTGGATTGTAAATACTATAATGTGAAGTCAAACATAGCTGAGCTTAATGTAACTTGCTTATACATATTGCTCGAAAGGATCGGGCAGGTTCAAGTGGGATTTTTAAGTTTAGTACAGTATCATTGTCATTTTCCCAATAATTCATATTATCATGTAGTAGAATTTACGTCAACTTTTGGCCTATATGCTCCATGACGCCTTGGATACTTGTGTTACTCTTTTTAACCTCTCTCCACATCTCTAGCCACTTGAGAACTTCTAAGAAAATTCTGAAGTAAAATAGACATTGATTAAAACATTTCTGTATCCTAAAGCAGCAAGTTTAAACTAATATATAATGTTCTCATTACGTACTGGTACTCCTCACCTTTGGCTCTATGCCAACCAGCTGGAAAATGAATTTTAAACATAAATTTAAATGCAGCTCAACACAGAAGAGGAAAACTTAAACATTAAAATTCAAAACTATACCTTAATAGCAAACTGAACAAATTATATTATTCAGAAACTTTAGAATTTCCCAATCTCTTGATGTTCATAATGACGTGTTTACTTTTCTCAAGATTGCCTTTATTGTATCCAAATATAACAGCTCTGAGAAACACATGAAGTGCTCTACACAACAAAGCTCCAGTTTGCTTTTTAAACATGAAAGATATCATAAAACCAACACAACCATGTTGCAGTGGTACTGATAGATTTTTACTCAGAAATCTTTCTCAAACTAATATTTTAATTATGCAGCAGTATACTGATAATCAAAAAACGCACCTTACAGGCTGTCAGAGGACAGTGCTGCAACATGATGGATCCACATCTTCATTGGATCACAAGTTTGTTCTATATCAATATCCTTTTATTCTTGCTGGCTACATTGCTTTTAATAGAAAACAAGTGTATAGTTACCTTAATCTCAATCCCAGTAGTAATTCTTTTGGCTTAAGCATTCTATTGATTGCAAGGGCAAGTAAATTGGTGGATGCATGACTGGACTTTGTTGTTTCCCATCACACACCAATGTTTCTCATCAAATCAGTGCAAGTTGTTCATTTAAGTTGGTTTCCACCAAGAAACTTCAGAACACAATCACCTATTAGGCTTTGGAAGTAGCAAATCATTGTTGAGTTCGTATAACAACTGAGAAAGTTAATGCTATGTTTATTGCCTATATGCTTGATAGCAATAAGCTGGAGGTTTGGTGTTGTTTCTCACTAATTGGCATATGATTTTACAGCTGAAACAAAATATATACCATCTTTAAGATTTAAGACATTTTTTTCTATTCATTTATGTTCAAACTTCTCTATACTGTGATTTGTATAGAATCTTGTATGTTACTGGTCACAACTAGGTGGATTGTTATGTGCTTTCTGAGATGTCTCAGCATCTATTTCCTGTTTCTTCTGCTTTTCTCAGAGTATTGAACTTGAAGCTCATGCTGTGAAAGGAATTGGAAAAACTCATGCCAAGTGGTCCCCTGTTGCAACTGCAAGATATAGAATGCTTCCTGAGGTAACAAATTAGATTATAATTATTTTGAATAGAAGGTTTAGGCTGGTCACAATGCATCATACTAGTAGCATATTTTTCCGGATTCAGCCATGTCAATGAATTTATCTCACATTATATTTTATTTCTAAAGGTTATATTTTTTTTACTCATCAGCAATCTATATTTTTTTCAGGTTGTTTTGCTGGAAGAGATTTATGGTGACCTTGCAGAAGAACTTGTTCAGAAGTGTCCTGTGAATGTTTTTGATATTGAAGATTTTGGAAAAGGTAGCTTTCCTAGGAAGTTATATCTTTATTTTGTATGGAAAACAAGAAATACTCACAACACACTGTATAGTAGTAACATATATATGTGGCTTATATGTTAACAGGCAAAACGAAGGCAAAGGTTGTATATCCAAGAAATTGTACATTATGCCGTGAATGTATTCGTGGTGATGGGTGGGACAGGCGAGTACAGATACGCCGTGTAAAAGAGCACTTTATATGTAAGCATTATTGCGGGACATCATTTAATTGGGATTTTGACTTTGATATTTGTTTCCATCTTCTTCATCTGTCCTTAGAGTTTGTTTCAAATATTTAGGTGTTGAGGAAATGCATTTTGTTTTTCTAGTTACTGTTGAGTCGACTGGGGCATTGCCACCTGAGGTGCTTTTCATTGAAGCTGTGAAGATTCTTGAGGAGAAATGCGAGCGAATATTGACCGAGCTCTCATAATTTGAAAATGCACGTCAGTGTATATATTTCATGCATCAATTGCTTAATGATTTTGGTAGCTAAAGAGACAAATTGATTTGCTGTAATATGCACCTTTGACCAATTTGTAGACAGCATTATGACTGCTTTTGAAATTGAGAATATATATATTATTTTGGACCCAAAAAAAAACTGATATTTCTTTATAGCGAGCTTTTTAATGTCATTAGATGTTTGTAATTGGCAATGGACTATTTTTTGTCACAGTTGAGCGAGGGTATATGTGGAAGAGTATACATTCTTTTCTAAATCTTGTACTATTCAACTGGATTTCAGACAGTCCCTTGCACAGTTGGTTGTATATAACACAGTAAATATTGTTGATTATAAGATCATCAGTTTATTATGGTAGGTATGAACTATAAATATATTTAATCGTCCCTTTATCTTTGTGGAATTGATCAAGATTCTTAATAATAGACATAATTCAATAAATAAATTTTACATGTCTCTAGCATGCAAACATCCCATGAAAGAAACTACCGCATAACTGAAAAAATAAAATTGTGTAATTTCTATGCTGGTTGTCTGGGAAATACTTCAATCTCAGAATAAATACTTTCAGAACAGGTAAATAATTCATTTCATATAGTGATGGCGTGAAGCATTGTATGGAGTATCTGTGATTTTGGTTGAGACTTGCAGAGGCCCCAGACAAGCAGTCATCAGCAAATTTTGCTGGTTAGTCTGCAAATCTTGTAGATATAGGTCTGTAGTTGGGATCCCAACTTCCAATTTGTTGGGAAAAGATATACGCCATGTGAACTGTCACATTGCATGGTGCCAGTTCTAAGATTGCTTTAGTGGTTAAGTCATCTTGCCTTTTGGGCCTTTTGGCGCTGCATTTTCTGCTTTATATGTGGTTTTATATTCCTTTGCAAAGATTGAGGATTGCATTGGTGAATGAGAGTTTTGGTCTGGCTAGGGGTGTGTTGGAGAGGATAGCACAGGAGAGCTTTGGATTGGCTAGGGTTATGTTGGAGAGGATTGCAATTGGAGGTTTTGAGATTTTACCAGTCAGGGGACAAACTTTCTTCTCTTAAATATAATGCCAACTATTTTTCCATCTTCATTTCCTGCATTATTGTAGGGTTAGTGTTCAATGAATTTTGTTTATGTCTGAAATTTCTGTTCACTGGGACACTACAATTCAATGTTCTCTTTTTTGATGTTGTTTGTAGAATACAGAGGCCATTTAAATGCAGACATGCCCACCAGGTCTGGTATTTGGTGTTCAAGTTATGTATGAAATATTTTAAATGGTGACTAAATCTTTTAGGTGCCTCTTGTAATGGGCTTAAAAAATTCTGAAGGTTGACTGCCTGCAGACTTCATAGTACAGTACATCTTATGCTAGCAATCACACTTGTGTGCAATGAGAACACTGAAAAGGTCTTAAAGATGAATTATTGGGGCCCCAAGCAATGATGAGCTACCTTGAGTTTACCTACCCATGCACGTGTGCCATGTTTGGATTGTCATAATATGACTGATTGAAAATCTCTCCTTTATGTATATATGTATATGTGTGTGTGTGTGTGTCTTTGTTTCTATCTCCCCTCCCCCTTCTCCATTTCTCTGATTGCCTACCTTCTTGACTCTCTCTCTCTCTCTCTCTCTCTCTCTCTCTCTCTCTCTATCTATCTATCTATCTATATATTATATATATATATGTATGTATGTATGTATCTCTCCCTCTCTTTCTCAGCACTTCTCGTAAGGGATTATTAATGCAGGTACGTTGGCAGTGTTCATACTACATCTGTGTTAGTTAACAGATTTGTCCCTTTAGAATAACAAATAAATTGATTCTTTTTGCCTAAATATGAGAACAAACTGCTAACAAACAGTTGGAGAAGTTGTCATTGAATTGGCAACTTTCCTCTAAATTTTAGAGGTACGGCTCCCTCTTATGATTTTTGGGTTATTCGGGGTATGCTTTTAACTAGAAAGCAGAAAAGGTAATTAACACCTGAGCATAGGCATGCTGCAGATGCGAATACAAGTTTATAAACAAAGGGATATAGGGACAAATGACATAGAGTTCACTTTCTGAGTACCCACAACAGATGATTAGAAAGATAACAGCATCTCTTTTTAGATTGCGTGAAATACTTAAGACTCAAAAGTTCATAAAATATGCACACCCATGATCTGATGTGACAAACAAATTCACCCAAGAATGATTGCAATTTACGTAAGAAAAATTACCGTTTAAAGAAAGACAAACAAACACAAAATTTCAGAAAGTCTTCTTTACTCTCTGGGCAAAGTCATAGAGTACAAAGACCCATTCTTTCTGTACAAAGACCATGTCTCCTTTGAAGAACAATACTAATATCTCCACCTTTTACAATATGAAAACTAAAAATGCCTCCTTCTGAGACCAAGCTTTAGTATTTGGATCCTCCCCCCCTCTGACAATGCTTTGATCTTATATTTAAAGATATTTTCTCTCTCCAGTTAGACCTGTAAGTTATCATAACTGATTCTTGGAAGAGCTTTTTCCATCTTCCCGTGGTTGAAATGTTTAGTTCATTAATACAGAATTCACTAATAAAATAATATATGTCATTTCTGACTTTCATAACTAAACTTTTTCTTTCAATGTTGGTAAATTTGTGAAGTTCAATGGGTTAACCTGATCTTGATCCTGTGGTCATCTAGGGGAAAATTTTGTTAACCCCAGATAGACTTGTGAATGCTATTTAATGACAGACCTTTCATCTATCTTCACTTTTTTTTTATGAAAAGCACAAACAACTCCTGCGCATCTCTGAGGAGAACCCATCTTAATGTGGCTGGCAACTCCACACTCCGCTACAGGTGATGGAGGGGCATGTTCAAGCGAAAGGTCCTTGAAATGTGACTCAGAATAGATTTCTCCTGTCCCTTGAAACTAATCACCATTTGATTCGCGAAAGGAAGGCATTTGCAATTCCTTTGTAATAATCTGACAGATAATTTCCTTGCATTCTTTACCCTTATTCAATCACCAATATAACTCAAATGTCAACTTCTG
Source organism: Chamaecyparis obtusa (assembly GCA_027943335.1). Lineage (NCBI taxonomy): Eukaryota > Viridiplantae > Streptophyta > Pinopsida > Cupressales > Cupressaceae > Chamaecyparis > Chamaecyparis obtusa. The sequence continues at coordinate 2,568,193 of BSBK01000606.1, forward strand.
ACTGATAAAGTACATGTGAATGTTTATCAGTATTATTCACTTCACAAAGAGCCTTGGCGAGAAGATTCTTGTGAATGGAATTAGCCCCTCGCTGAGACTGCCCATAAGGATCAACAATCATAAGCTAAATCCTACAGTGAAATTCATATCCGCTTCATCATTGTAAATGAATGCAGCAGCATATCCGGCTTCAAACCTCTTTCTCAAAAGTGCATTCACCATGTTCAATTAAGGGAATTAGAACATTCTGTGCTCTGATGCCATGTATGTGAGAATTAACAGGCAGTCCAAGTTCTACATAGCTTCAACAGTATTAAGGTCTTCACCTTGGAGATTATGAGCTAGAAGTTTGTGTCCCTGACAAATACCACAGTCCTCAAAACAAATTACAACATCTTTAAATGCAGTCTCTGTGTCACCCTCTATGACAATACAATTGTCATTGCCGAAAGCAATAACGAGGCAAAGCCCATGGAGTAACTCCCATCTTTTGTTACTGCACTATGATTTTTATAGAAGCCAGCAATTTGCCATTATTTGAAATTTCTTTTATCTGCTCAAGCAAATACTTTGCAAATGTAACTTCCTAAAGAGGGCCGGCCCCTACTATTATATTATTGTAGTAGTCTAGTAATTAGAAATACCAATATTGATCACCAATAATACCTACCTCAGCAGAACTCCAAGCACCTCATCTCACCCGTGATTACTATGAGATAAAGCTTTCCTTTGTTATTCTCTACAATTCGAGCTCTTGCTATAGCATAATGATTTATGAGCTCATGTAAAACCTTGGTAATCTGTTTTCCTTTGACATAGTGCCTTAGAGCAATTCCATAAGATGTGATGCCAGTACTCTGATCATTTATCCTTACCCAGTTCTCTGTTGATCATGTGGAAATCTGCATATTGATTACCAGGCATATTGATGCCATTTTTGTGAGAATTAACAGGCAGTCCAAGTTCTACATAGCTTCAACAGTATTAAGGTCTTCACCTTGGAGATTATGAGCTAGAAGTTTGTGTCCCTGACGAATACCACAGTCCTCAAAACAAATTACAACATCTTTAAATGCAATCTCTGCGTCACCCTCTATGACAATACAATTGTCATTGCAGAAAGCAATAACGAGGCAAAGCCCATGGAGTAACTCCCATCTTTTGTAACTGCACTATGATTTTTATAGAAGCCAGCAATTTGCCATTATTTGAAATTTCTTTTATCTGCTCAAGCAAATACTTTGCAAATGTAACTTCCTAAAGATTCATAACCGATTGGCTAGTATGATAGCCTGGAGATAAAGCTTGCCTTTGTTATTCTCTACAATTTGAGCTCTTGCTATAGCATAATGATTTATGAGCTCATGTAAAACCTTGGTAATCTGTTTTCCTTTGACATAGTGCCTTATAGCAATTCCACAAGATGTGATGCCAGTACTCTGATCATTTATCCTTGCCCAGTTCTCTGTTGATCATGTGGAAATCTGCATACTGATCCACGATTGCATTCAACTCTTTGAAATGCATGGTAAACTCCACGCGAGCCGCTATGTAACTTCCTAAGGATTTGTAACCAATTGGCTAGTATGACGGCTTGGAGATAAAGCTTGCCTTTGTTATTCTCTACAACTCGAGCTCTTGCTATAGCATAATGATTTATGAGCTCATGTAAAACCTTAGTAATCTGTTTTCCTTCAACATAGTGCCTTAGAGAAATTCCACAAGATGTGATGTCGGTTCTCTGATCATTTATCCTTGCCCAGTTTTTTGTTGATCATGTCAAAATTTGCATATTGATCCATGATTGCATTCAACTCTTTGAAATGCATGGTAAATTCCATGCGAGCTGCTCATGACTTGGGTGTTTGGTTTCAATGGGTACGAAGAATACATATCTTCAAGAGTGACATCTTCAGACCAAGCATGTTCATGAAACAAAAATATCTAACCTTTGAACATGACGCCATTGTCGTTGTCAGTAGTATCTTTATATTCCCTGTTGTCATAAAAGTTTGCACCCTTGTCTAGGTAATGGTTAGTGACCTAATCAACCTTTTGAAACATGGAAACAACCTCCCAAGTGTTGGACTTGACTAATGAGATTGAATCTCTGGAGAAGGCCGACTTTCTTTACAATCATGATGCATCTAAAAACTATTGACTTGAAGGGGAAAATGGAGACGGATTGCATGAAATTAAAAAGGTGATGCACCAAATTGAATGTTTGGTTACTCTCTCTGCCTATGACTGCACTTAAATTCAATAATACCATCACTACACTATCAAAGTACTTATCATCCTCAATCTAACTTGAAGGCAAGAAACTGAATTCAACCTTACAAGGAATGCATACATTCTCTAAACGAGATTGAATCTACCAAAGATCACACTACATAGAAGACCTTAGATGATGAAATACATGCAAATATGCAGGTAAGGGATGAGATTTACAGAAAACATCTGCACTTAGAGTAGGTAAAACAATGATTTTATTGAATAAGGCAAAAGGAAATACAATTGTGGGGCAAAAGCCACTGCCAATGCATTAGAAAAGAACCCCTTACAAAATATACAAGATTGCTTTTTATAGAGCTAGCATAACTCTGTTTTTACATGAAGTTCAAAACCCTAATTTGGGTTGAGTTACAAAGAAGGACAAAACAAATCATCTCTGCAAGTTGATCTCATAAAAAATCAGATAAAAATCTGATCTGCAAAAATATCCCGACTCAGAAGTGACTGGAAGAAGGCCAATAAATGCCTGTGCAGTCAAGAAAAATGAACCCATACCCTTTGCAAGAAAGATCAAATCAAAACATCTGATGGTGTGTAGGAAAATCTTCTTGAGCCCTGCAGACGACGCCCATAAAAATATCTCTACATTTAAACTCAATTAAAAGAACTTCATCGCTGTTTTGCAGGTCAAAAGACACTGCAAAACAGCAAAGAATACTCCATGTTAACTCCAGGCTGGCCCCCTTTTCACCATTTCACAGCCCTTAAAAAACTGCCCTAAGTGTGTTTTTGCGAAATGGCGAAAGCCCTAGCTTTATCACCATTTTGCAAACCTAAAAATCTGACTTAAACGTCTTCCTGCGAAATGGCGACCTCACTTAACTATGGTGGACCTGCCACCCTTCATTTAACTTCATCGTGGCCCCGCAACGTGTCCTTCATCTGCATTGTAGCTCACGGGCAAGTGAACCCACCACCTTATCTTTATATCGCCATTTCGCAGTCAAATGAAATTGACTGCGAAATGCCTTTTGCGAAATGACGAAGGCATTGCCATTTCACATAAGTGCGAACGTTAACTGAATTGAAGGCCTGTGAAATGGCGAAAGCCATTTATCTTAACTTCATTGCCAGGTCCACAAAGACACATGTCCCTATTTCATTTGATCTTAGGAGTGGGCCCTGGCCATGTCATTTAACTTAACTGCACCCTTTGTCGCTGTTTTGCAAAAGCTCGGGTTTGAACTTTGATGGGCTTTTGTGAAATAGCGAAAGCTTTAAACTTAACTTCATGCTAGGGCCTGTCAGGGATGCGTGTCCCTCTTTCATTGAACTGCACTTGAACCTCATGGTGGACCCACGTCCACGTGACCTCCTTTGATTTGAAAGGGACCCACCACCCTTTCTCCGTTTCATCGCCAATTCACAGCCGGCACTTTTAACTGAGATAAGCCTTTTTGCGAAATGGCGATGTTGGCTTTTAGCCCATTGCCATTTTGCAAGTTATTGATTTAACTTGAAAATCACTTGTGTGAAATGGCGAAGCTATTTGCTTTGCCGGTAAAGAAGATGAAGAGGCCGGTTGCTCTATGTTGTAAGGGGACACTAGGAGGTCACCCTAAGTGACTATGATCAGCCCAAGCTGGCCAACCTCATTTTATAAATAAAGTGACATCCTCATTTATAAACCATAAGGGTTTAGAATATAACTTAGAGATTTTCTTGAAGGCCCCTTTAGGCCTTTTCTGATTTCTTGCATCTCTATTCAACTGCAAATCAAACCTGATCTGATATCCTGATGATCTGATGGTGAGCAAAAATGATCAGCATTCCCCAATGATCACAGGTTCACCTCGAGCTTCTATGTTTAATCCATAAACTGATGATTTACCATCAAACTCTCGTGCTGCGAATGGTAGTGTGATCTCCTTGTTGATGGGTTTTTTTGTCAATTTTTGAATCCAATGGTCTGTTCTCGGTAAGTTGGGGAAATCTTGAACTTGTGTACTTGTGCTTGTATTTGGTCCAAAAGTTGACAGTGGCTTTGATTCCACGACTACAAAGGGAAACTCATAACAATGTGTTCAGTCTTCTAACTCTACTCAAGGAATGCTACTTGTATGCATGTTTTGTTTCAGACTTATGAATGAATAGCTGATGAAATGTTATGGTATAAGGGCTACTCCTTCCACATGGTCTGAAAGCTATATAAAACTTCCAAAACATATCTACTTTGCCACACAATGGAATTAGAACCAGGACACATGCACTGTAATATATAAGAAGAATATCAATGTTTACATAATTTACAACACCTTTGTTGACTTCTGCGTAACCAGACTAAAAACTCCACTGTAGAAACTAAACTGAATCGCTTATTCAAACCATGATTTCTACTGTTAGAGTGACTCCTCGATGTAATACTGTAGCTTTCCTTTGCTGCCGGTCACAGTAAATTATACTTGTATTTTTCAATAGCTTTTCAGAAGTAAGCAATTCGTGCGCAGCAATCTCGTGGTTGCCCCTTTTTAGTTTTTCTCTTTCAAAAATTACACTTCAAGTCTTCTGTTGTCGGCAGATCGGGGGGATATATGAACTATCATACCTGTAGATATTTGGTTGCAGAGTTCAATAAAGGGCTGACACCCTGATTTCATATGGACTTCCAACAATTTTTAAGTCCATTTGAATGAACTAATCGGGTCTGCAGAGATTTGAAAGCCTTTGAACCTGATTGGGGACTTTGACGGTTCAAAAATCATACTGTGTACCCGACAACACATGGAATCCAGAATTTTCTAAATCTTTATTTGAGATTCTGATTGGGTCCGCAGAGCTTGAACCATGCAAATTTGATGCTTAATGACTGCAGAAATCATCAAATTAATAAATGGCCGCTATCCCATACATGGATCTGATTACCAGTACATTTTGCTTTCAAAGTGTGAACTTTTGCATCATAACGGTAATCATTAAATATGCCAGATGTATTGCTCTTTAACAACATTCTTGCCGCTGCTCTGTGCAGGAATTTTCCTTTGCAGTATCAAATTGACTCCCATATCTTAAACATATCTTTTTCTCTGAAACGACCCTTACAGTATAGTTTTCCACACTTTGTAAGGTGTGATGCCTTTCTTGTTTTTGTTGGGCATCTATGGCAAAATTTTAAATAAGTTCTTTTCAACAAATTATCGGAAGAGGTTAGAATGCATATGTGGGGATTAATCCGTTCATGGGGGTCATCACCAACTTGACAGTGGTCAGGCTAAAAAGTTTAAATTTGGCCAGTTTTAAAAATGGACCAACAATCTGTAGTGGTACTATCAAGGCATACATCAACATACATCATCTTAGACATGCCTCCATGCTTTCCCATTACCTTTGATCATTATTAGATTATTTTCCCCATGGAATAGACTATAGTAAAATTTGTATGGTGTGATGGAATGCTCTATGGAAGCCACTAATCCCACATTTCACCATATATCTGCATGCATTAATTGAAATCAAGACATGCTAATTTTGACTTCGCTTGTATTGTTTGACAATTGTTAAGGATGCAGCCAAAACAAATTCGTGGTCATAAAATGGGGATGGTTTGTAATTTAATTTATGCAATTCCAATTGATTCTTACATATTTAAATAATTATCATTTCCTTGTGAAAATTTGCTAAGTAGAATGCTCCTTCATTGGAGAAATAACTTGTCAATCATTTATTATGTCATTTGTGGCAAATATTTTAGATAATGCAATATTCGACTGGAGTTTCTAACTATCGTAATATGAACTAGAGTTTTGATAAATGGATAGTTTGTCATTGCAGTTTCCTAATAAGCTTTGATTAGCTACATTATTTAAAGAAACATTTGGTGTATGGAAGGTGGCATTTGGAGTGTATTGGGGTTGGCATATGGTACTTCACAATTTTTATTTTTTTGCAAGATTTTTCTTCTTTTCCATCTCTATTTCATTTTCTTCACTGCATTCACAATCTCCCTCTTTTCCTGATTCTTTCTTGTTTGCCATCAAATGTAGTCCAACTCCCAGTCATTCACTAAGTAAGAAAGATTAAGAAATTGATGTATTAAATGAAGCTAACATAGCATGGAAATGTTAGTGTTGATACCCTCAGTCAGTTTCCATCCGTAGTGTGTAATAAAACAAGCATAAAGGATGTGATTAATTTGAGAGTTGGTGAGTCAAAGACACTGTCTCCCACTCATTCAATTTATCTTGACAGCAACGATGGAATAAGAGTGCCTCTGGGCACACTTATATCTGTTTTCCTAGGTATGTGTTAATAAGAACTTCCAGATCCTAGAAAGAGTTAAACAGAATGGTGTTGATATGATATGAGCTTTTCAGCAAGTTGCATCATTGGATTTATATGCTTCAGGCACAACCAATACACAGCTTTACAAAAGTATGATCCTAAATGTGATATCCCCTTTCTGAAATAGGATCTAATAATAATAAATATTAAATAATAATAAAAGTAAAATATTAATAATAAAGTATAAAAATAAATAAATAAGTAATAATAACGTAATATAATTACAAGACAAATGGGGTTATAAGTAAGTGAATGAAGAGGAAGCATCTCATGGATAAGAAACGGTATGCGCAGATTGGAAGACGTAGTCAATCCAAATAATATTATCATAGATGAAAGATTGATAACATATGCTGATTCAAGGATATTGATTAAGGCAAGACTCATTAGAGTAAAGAGACTTGCAAGTAATCCATATTGGTAAATACAAATTGTCAATAATCAGTGACAATCAGTGACAAGTAAGCATACACAAAGAAGCAAATAAAAGAGTGGAGGATCAATGTGTGCATTACAGCTGCTACGTGGGAGCCATCGTCACTAAAGCAAAGATACTCAGAACAGCGATTAGTTTGATATATGCGACTAAGGAAATGAAATATTTCCTCAACGTGAAACATGGAATACGAAAGCTGAGACCTTGCAATACAATATTGATTCCTAACATAATATTGTCATTATCATGGGAGAATATGGGATGTTATATCTTGCCAACTATAGACATCGAAGATTATAGGAAAGATTGAAATGGAGCTATAAGACCATGATATCATAGAGCATTGCTACAGATAGAAGCAATATTCCAATATAGATCAGCTTGTTACCAGATAGTAGGAGATATTCTCTGTCAGCTGCAAGGATTTGTCGACACCACCCAAACATACCAAGACTAAAAGCTCAGACATATCACCTCTGCATCGATAATTCATGATGAAGAGTTCTTCTGCTAGCAAAGAGATGATATGATGATATAATGAGAGGGATATCAACTAAACAGAACAATTAAGACCAGTTATACAACTTCATGAAGAGGCACGATCTTAATAACAATTATGATAATTAGATATCGTTTATGGAAGGGATTAAGAGGACAGTGATTAATAAAATCCAATCATTAAGAACCATTTGGAAGAGTTATGTCATATCGTTCATAAAGAGGTATAACCTTTTTAATTACAAGATATAAGAAGAAAAACATCATCACTCAATCAGGCATGGATTTCAGGCATCATCAGCAAACAAAAGAAATAGAGAAGCATCGAAAAGAGAGAATAAGACTGGAAAGCACAGCATCGACCAGGAGATTATAAAATAATATATATAACAGATATAAGTAGAGCATCAGAGGGAATAGGGGAAATGCATCAGAGGAAATAGAGGAAAGGCATCAAAGAAAGGAGATGGTAATTTTTATTTATTTATTGATTGAATAAGATTTACATCGAATAGGAAATATAAAGGAATATATATTGTTTACTGTACACAATGAAGAGATATGTGAACAAAAAGAAATAAGGTTTATTCAAGACAGAAGTGTGATGGAAGAAAGATAAATCATTAAAACACAAGCAGATCTGTGAATGTGTGTAGAAGACAAATTGATAATTTAGATACACACCAACAGATTGACATGAAAATATAGTAGAAGATTAGTCATAGGCAGATACATTTCTTGTTTTTATTATATATCCAGTATTGGATCACTCAATTTTGAGCAGCAGCTATATAAGGCTAGGACACATATATTCAGTGATGAAGATCAGAAGCAGTGCCAAGGGAAATCACCATTATAATCTTTTACATCAGACAAGCGACAACATTAAAGGGGAGGTCTTATCAGACCGAACAGCAGCATCCTTGTATAGTTATAAAGCTATATCAGAATGAAACAGCTATAATTCTCTTATCTGATAAGCAATTGGAAGGAGATTATTGATACCCATACAGTGATACCTGAAACAGCAATATATTACATTGGTCAAAGTTTGCAAGACAAACTTCATAACATCAAATCAATAGGGCTTACATATTGCAGATCTGAATATCGCACTCATATTACAAGATATCATTTACATATGCATTGGGTAGATGAAATGACCCTAACCGGCCATTCTCCGAATTTCACAAATATATCTCATGTAGATTTGAAATAAATAAAAACATGCAAACAACTAGCATGTAAAGAGCCTGACTGGCTCCTTCTGAATTCACTTATTTTTATTTGAAATATTTGCACCTCTTGTTCAAAAAATCTTTAATTGCAATTTAAATTAAACTTCCACCACATTCAAATATCGAAATTTGAACAATTTAATATCTCTGAATGAACATCATTTATTCTTATTTCAAATCAAATAACACAACAGTAATTTATTACTAAAAATAATGGGCACCTGACAATTATGAAAATCCTTGTAATTGTGATAATCTCTTTAATCCCGTGACACAACCCAAGATAAGGAGAACTGCCACCCTTGATGCAGTCACATGGCAGCCTGAGCAATAACGTGGCTGGCTGTAGCTAATGCAGCCCCTTGAAATGTGAAAAACAGCTCCCAAAAGAAACACGTGAGCATGAATATGAGGCATCACAGCCTTCTAAGACTCCACGCGTCCAGCTGGAAGTTGATGCAGCACATAGTATGATACGCTTTTGTAATTAATCAATTCTCTCCCCCTCTATAAAAAAACACAACAATGTCTAATTCAATGTATCTTGTAATTAAAATAACTCCTACAGCCCAATACTTCCGAATTGTCAACAATGGAGATACAACAACCTCCAAATTCAGAATTTCAATCTCCTTAGAAAGAAGAATAATCAAACCCTATGAGAACAATTCGATTATTACTCTGCAGATTTCAGGCTTCTCACAATTCCAGTATACATCAGCACCGAATTATGATTTCAGAACAACAGGTGCAAAATTCACCATCAACTTGTAATGACTCAAATTGCCAGAAGAGGAATTAGTTCTCAAAACCCTAGCCATGTTGTCTCTCTTCCAACTTCAATAAAATAATCATTCAACAATGGATGAATGAAAGTGCTTTTTCGAGTAGAATATATAGTTTTTTCGGAAAAAACACAATTTCACTTTTTTTCATTAAAAAAGCTTTTAAATGACTTCTTCACTTTATAACATTAAAGTTATAAAGTATTAAAGTTATTAAATTAAAATAATTTAATTTAATAACGATAACTTTAAAAACCAAAAGCTTCTTAATCCCGTCTATTGAAACAAACTTATTTTAAACACCAGAGCCTCAAACGCAAATTGCCTTGCCGAAAATAACCCATTGCCAAAAATAGCCAACTACTAAAAATAGACTTACTAAAAATAGTAAGTCTCTCAAACTGGAGATTATCTGAAACTCGATCCTGAGATATCTGACACTTCGAGCAGACACCCTGCTAATCCTGGCCATACCCAGAATACCACTTACTAAAAATAGTAAGTTGACCAAGATGATCCAAACGAAGAGCAGACTTGATAATCTGAACCTCCATAATGGAATCCCAACGCTGGCTCCACCATTTGACCCCCTCTGATCGCCTGATTAGCTTGTGAGGGTCGCCAAACCAAGTTAATCCCATAAGTATAAAAATGGGGACATTACAGTCCTCCCTTCCCAAGATTGTTTGTCCTCAAGCAATCAAGAAAAACAAGCAACATCATAAACCACCCGGATCCCAAGAGCGGTCACAAGTAATGTCCTGATCCTCACCAAACTCTTGTGAAGAGAGAACCAACATCAATAGAACAAGCACCACTGAAAACAACATTTGTAAACCAATTGTAGATGTTGATGTTGAAAACAACCCAACGTAACTCAACCTATTTGAAATAACGACTCTGTCAAACCCTGAGTCGCTGTCTATCCAACACTCACACCCAACTGCACTGGGAAAATAACAACGACCAAATATGTCTGAATCACTGTTATCAATTCTACCCTCTGATAAACAGTCCTGAGTGTGTGGATACTGCAAGTAATCTAATTTGCAACTACCAAATCCATCTGCAAACGATGGTGCTAATCCATCCCATAATGGATGGTAGGATACTAGAGTTGGTTTACCCCCGCGTGAGATCAAATCATCCACTTGTGGGTCAAAAGAAAAATGATGAGCATACCCCACCATATAATGCCGGTAGGAATCCCCAATCTCTGTCAATGACTCATCATTATCAAACTAGGAATCAAAAGATGGCTCCAATCTCTGACTCCGCATCACTATAGGCTAGGTAGGAACCTGAGCAACCCTCTCAACAAACCCAACCTCAAAATCCTTGTGGGGAAGCATAGTAGAAAGAGTCTCCACAATCTTCCCAACCAACCTCCGAATAGCACAAGAGTCTCGGATGAGAGTACCCTCAGACACTCTATAAGAATCCTGACGCACGTCTGCACTCTCAAGAAGATACTCCATAAATGACTCGGTGCAATAGAAATTATACGTGGAAGCATCAGCTCGCTCCCCTGCAATCCATCGTTGATCCCCCCGCAAATGTGGCACAACCAACTGTCTTGTGCTATCAGCTAAGTGAGATGATGAAGTAGATTCACTCCTAGCTAAAGGAATTAAATCAACTTGAAATCCTATCTCCTCTGGTGCTCTTACCTCATCCGTACCAAGTGCTCCCATATCCGGAATAGATGTGTCTGCCACAACATCATGTTCCTCAACACCAACTGTAGGAGCAAACTCACCACCAACCACCTTAATGTGCAATCGAACTGGGTCTGGGGCTGGTGTAGACCGTAAATGCTCCAACTCCACGGTCACCTCCTCTAACTGGATCTGCGACTCCTAAAGAGCCTGCTGAGTGTTCTCTAACACCTTAGTAGTTGCTGTGAGCTCCTGGGTAAGCTCACTCACCTCCTCCTCTCTATCCATCAGTGCCTCATAAGCTGTACTCCCCCACTCCACTAGGTGATCTCGGTCCGCTACCATCTGTAAGTAATTCTGTCTCAAAATCTTGACAGCCTCATGCAACGAATCAATCTCTATCAATGAGAGGTAACCACCATTGGACTCATCTGTCATAGGAGCACCCCAACCATAAACAACCAACAAATGACAAGCGGCATCAAAATGCTCGATAGTAGAAGTAATCTCTTTCATCAACTCGCAACTGGCTAGTCACATGATGACTCTGCACAACAGGCCTCCTATGAACAAACTCAAACGCACTGTTTATACTATGAGAGGAAGCTGTATCCAACAAACTACCCTCAAGATCATTGTCTCTCTGTGTACTTCCATTTGAGTACACATCCACAAACTGAGTACAGGCATCGGACAGGTCCTCATGTAGCCCCGAGGAAGCTGCTACTGAATTTGACTCAACACAATCTCCAACTACCTCGTCCTTTGCAACCATCTGACAGTCCAGATCCTGAGACACATCCTCATGAGTTACCGAAGAAGTAACCCTATCTCTAAAAGTGGAAGCCTTGGCTGTAACAAACTCCTGCCACTCATAAGCTTCCCTATCCTCATCTGTAAGTCCCTGTTACAAAGAATCCTAGAACCCACCACCATCGTATGACAATGCTGAATCTATACCCAAAGTCATATATAGAAAGCCAGAAATACTACAGCACTCATCATCCTCACTCTCAACATCAGAGATATCTGCAATGCTAGTGTACACATCATCTATCTGCATCTCCTCTACTAACTCTGGCTGCATACACGACTCAATGTTGTCATGTGAATCAACTGAACTGTGGCATGAAACTACATTGTCCAAATCAATTGCAACACTCTCATCCTGAGTGTCATCACTAGGAAGCTCCATGCTCACATCCTCAACACAGGAGAAAACCACTCTCTTGTACTGATCCCACACTGCGACTGCTATCATAAACCTCTGAGCTGTCAGAGCTCATGTGCTTCTCGCAGTCATCACCCAACATCTCACAAGAGGTGTCATCTCCAATGCAACTCACAACATCCTCAAAAGTGTCATCAGATGTGTCTCTACTATCAGTTCCCACATCTCCTGCTGGAATCTCAACTGTTGACGCCTAACTCTGCACACATGACTCAATGTCAGACTGTGCACCAATAATGCTGGAGCATGAGCTGTCATCAACTGACTCCGCTGTGATACCCAAATCACCAATCTCACCACTGGGAGACTCTGTACATGCCTCGATCCCAACTGATAAAGCAATTACCTCCTGAATTGGAGCGACACTATTACAGCTAACATAAACATCTCCAATAATAACTCCCTCCATGAAAGAGTCCGAGCACTCAGTGATAACTGCAACATCAGCTGCCTCTGTACAATCCGTAGTGACTACTCTGGGAGCCTCAACCTGGTGATGCTCAGCGCTGTTGTCAACCAATCGTACTGAAACATCCATTGGCTCTTGTGCAATAAATCCATCACCACCATTGTAGATGGGAATAGCAGGCACTGAACTAGATGTAGGAACATCAACATCATGGACTATTGTCGGAGAAAACTCCAGCTTTCTCCTCTGCAAACTCGATGTCGGCCTTCTAAAGGCAAAGACCATATATCTTGATGCCCTATCTACTGTAACTGGATCCAACAAACTCTCTGCCAATTTCTACTGATGCAGTCTAAGTCTCTCCATGCTTTCTACTAAAGCATTTAATTCCGCTCTATTTCCCTTATTGCTATGACGACTTCCGGAACTGGATCTCCTGTATTTATCCATGGCTAGAGAAAATAGAAGTGCTGAGCACTTTTAAAAACTTCTAAATAAAAATCAATTCAGACCCCACAGGATGGTAGGAAAATAGCTCTGATACCACTGTAAAGAGCCTGACTAGCTCCTTCTGAATTCACTTATTTTTATTTGAAATATTTGCACCTCTTGTTCAAAAAATCTTTAATTGTAATCTAAATTAAACTTCCACCACATTCAAATATTGAAATTTGAACAATTTAATATCTCTGAATGAACATCATTTATTCTTATTTGAAATCAAATAACACAACAGTAATTTATTACTAAAAATAATGGGCACTGGCACTTACAAAAATCCTTGTAATTGTGATAATCTCTTTAATGCCATGACACAACCCAAGATAAGGAGAACTGCCACCCTTGATGCAGTCACATGGCAACTTGAGCAATAACGTGGCTGACTATAGCTAATGCAGCCCTTGGAAATGTGAAAAATGGCTCCCAAAAGAAACACGCGAGCATGAATATGAGGCGTCACAACCTTCTAAGACTCCACGCGTCCAGCTAGAAGTTGACGCAGCACATAGTATGATACGCCTTTGCAATTAATCAATTCTCTTTCCCTCTATAAAAAAACACAGCAATGTCTAATTCAATGTATCTTGTAATTAAAATAACTCCTACAGCCCAATACTTCCGAATTGTCAACAATGGAGATACAACAGCCTCCAAATTCAGAATTCCAATCTCCTCCGAAAGAAGAATAATCAAACCCTATGAGAACAATTCGATTATTATTCTGCAGATTTTAGACTTCTCATAATTCCAGTATACATCAACACCAAATTATGATTTCAGAACAATAGCTGCAAAATTCACCATCAACTTGTAATGGCTCAAATTGCCAGAAGATGAATTAGTCCTCAAAACCCTAGCTAGGTTGTCTCTCTTCCAACTTCAATAAAATAATCATTCAACAATGGATAAATGAAAGTGCTTTTTCGAGTAGAATATATAGCTTTTTTCGAAAAAAACACAATTTCACTTTTTTCATTAAAAAAGCTTTTAAATGACCTCTTCACTTTATAACATCAAAGTTATAAAGTATTAAAGTTATTAAATTAAAATAATTTAATTTAATAATGATAACTTTAAAAACCAAAAGTCTTTGAATCCCGTTAACTGAAACAAACTTATTTTCGACACTAGAGCCTCAAATGCAAACTGCTTTGTCAGAAATAACCCACTGCCAAAAATAGCCAACTGCTAAAAATAGACTTACTAAAAATAGTAAGTCTCTCAAAGTGGAGATTATCTGAAATTCGATCTTGAGATATCTGACACTCCGAGTAGACACCTTGCTAATCCTGGCCATACCTAGAATACCACTTACTAAAAATAGTAAGTTGACCAAAATGATCCGAACGAAGAGCAGCCTGATAATCTGAACCTCCAGAATGGAATCTCAATGCTGGCTCTACCATCTGACCCCCTCTGATCACCTAATTACTCTGTGAGGGTCGCCAAACCAAGCTAATCTCATAAGTCTAAAAATGGGGACATTACAAGATATCATATGCATTGGGTAGATGAAATGACTCTAACTGGCCATTCTCTGAATTTCTCAAATATATCTCATGTAAATTTGAAATAAATAAAAACATGCAAACAACCAACAGATATATTCGAATAACAAGCAAATATATTCTTATAAAACTTATCAGAAAATGGTTTGTATTAAACAACAACAATACAAAACTATGGATTACAACATCCCAATCTGAAATACAACAAATAACAGTAAGATTGGATGATAAGAACCTGTAAAACAATGACGAACTCTAATGTGAATCCGCATCGGAGATGAATTGGGTTCCGTTCAATCCACTGAGAAATCTTGAAAGTTTCTATCCTCAGGTTTCAGATTCGAAAGCTGAAACTTCTCGAATTCTCAATGAGAAATAAATCCATAAACTGAAGCATACACAAAGAGACTCCAAGCCTCCTCTTATGGTTACAACTGTGACTCCTTAGTTTCTCCACTTTGTCTCTTCATATTCCCACTCTGTCTCTTTATATTTCCACTTTAAGTCACTTTTAAATAAATATGACTGTTGAGTTATAAAGTGATATAATAAATAAAGTGAAGAATCTTTCGGCATTAAAACGGAAGACCAAACGAGTTCATATGACGTCTTGTGATAGTTTGTCGAAAAGCTTTCGGCGAGATGCTCCAAGTCCACTACTGAAAAGCCAAGAATTCTGAACCCTACCGACTTACTATACATAGTAAGTACCTTGGAAACTTGTGGAAAGTGCTCCGATTGACCTGAAACTGAAATCACCTAGGCCAATTATCTCCCTGAACATTGCCAAGCCTCGGTTAGCCCTCCAAACCAAGATAAAAAGGCTAACGACATGACACAAAATAATGTGCCTTGAAAAGGAGACATTACAGTAGATATTTGATTGATATATTGGTACGGATATAATCCTTTCATACTGCATATTACAAGATCCATAGAGATAGGATAAGTCATAAACATGTCCATCTTGTATATCAGAAATCTATTGCAATTATAGTACATTCAATATATATCAGCATATTTGGATCTATCTTAAATATTAGTGATTCATTACAATTACATTCCATATACATATCAGATCCATAAGTCAAGGTTTATGCAATTGGTTGAGGATATAAATCACCACCAATATACAAGTATTGTTGACCATCTAATTGTTGCATAGTATCAAAGTGATTTCCGTTGCATTTACAACTATCTAACTCTACTGTGAGTAAAAGTTTTGATAGAAAGAAGTCTCTTGCAACTGAAGTTACAAGTGAATAGTCCCAAATTCTTAACAGTCCCAGAAGGGGACATTACACAGAAACAGGTACATACAGTTCATTCTCCTCTTTTTTTGTTGGAAAAAGTGTACTTGTTTGAATTACATCGTACATGGAGAATAAATGTGCTGTGTAATCATTGGCAACTTCCCAAACTCAGAAACTATTAAAACTTAAGGTTGCTTCCTATTTTCTTCAACATCGACTTAGGAAGATTGATAATTTTGTCCAAAGAAAGTCGACTAGGCTGTGGGTTGAAGTTTGTAGGAAGCCTATGTATGCATTTGTGTCGTAGATAGATGATTTCCTGTGAAGTTAAATTTGCAGACTGTGCTCCACTAAATTAATGTCGATAGGATTTTGGAGTCAGACTTGTTTAAATTATAGAGTGGTGCCTTATATTCATTTAATGGTCATGATCTTTGGGACAATCTATAAAATACTTTATAGCATAAGCCACATTCTGTGCTTGAGTTATCAAGTTTATGTAGAGAACATAATAGTCCAATGCAAGTATATGTTCCGTGTATTCTTGTATCTATCTAGTCACTTATAAATTTGATTCATATTTACAAAATCCACGAATCTTGTGAACAGTGTAGAGAAATTTCTGTTTGATTGATTTAATTAAGGCTAAAAATATAAAACTAATTGGCATACACACTATTTGAGAGAACCCTATGGGTAGGGGCTTGGAATTAATTATTTTTTAAAAAATATTAAAAATTATCAACTCATTTCCACATTATTGTATTTATAATTTACAAGGTTAGTAGAGATTTTGAAATGGCTGATTCTTGTATGAAAAAAAGATTAAGCTTTAAGCACATAAAAAATATAAAGAATAACTGTGAGTATCAACCACACACTAAAAATAGGACATTACAAGTCAAAAAAGCAACCAAATTTATTGTTCCTTTTTTTTTAATTAATAATATATAACGGAAAGGAGAGATGTAGGTACATCAAAAGCAACTATCCTAGGAAAAGAATAGACCAGATTAATGGAGAGTCTGGAGACACAGTCTCATCTCAATGGCACAATACAATTGAAAGAGAGTTATCAAAAGAGAGTTATCAACAATTATGACTATATCAAATAATCAGCATAACCAAAAGGGGTAAGACCACAGGAACTAATACTGTCACCACATGGGAAGAGTTGGATAGCTACATCATATGACTGCCACTGCATGGGGAAGGGCTGGAAAATCATTGTATGAGATTGCCACCTCATGACTACTGTCATATAGCTTAAAAGTAAAGATGTATTCTAGAACTCCATTGCTGCACTGTTAATTATATTGTCAAGAGCTTCACTATGGGAGACCATGCTATAACACAGTAGTAGAAATGTCTTCAACAGAACTCTGGTGCACTGTCTCAGAATAACCATCACTTACAGACTCCAAATAGTACCAAGCAAACCAGTGCAGCAAATCAATTGCTACTGACATGTTAGGGGGCTGTAAAAAAACTTATCATGCAAACCACTGATGGAACTGTTGGTTGTTCCAACTAATTATTTGAACTCCTCTATAGATATTGCTATATTCTAATGCTCAAGGATTTCAAGGCAGCAGCCAAGGAACACGAATCAATAATAAAATTGAATTTCTCGGTACTCCTGGTTTTGCAAGACCAAGGAGGGTGATCCTATACAATTCCTAGAGATATATTCCATTTGACATTTAAGGTATTGCTTAACAGAAAATTTCTCATTCATATAGACCAAGAAATTACAGTTTGTCCAACAATTGTGGCTCAATTCTTGGGAAACATTCATTGTTTGTCTTGAGAGCATATACACCTATTTCAAACAAAAGGAAAATATTGAAATTAAATGAGATTTTCTCAGTTTTTAACATGATTCCATTTGATGGAGACAAGGATTTTTGACCAGTTGCTATTCAGGGTTTCAGAGTTTACATTAGAAAGCATGCAACACACATATAGCAAATTGATTTCAATCATAGAGTTCACAGTATTAGTGCCTTACACCAACACCCCCAGATTACATCCTATTTGCAGTTTTTCTTTTAGATATCTAATATTCTACTCAAATCCTCATATCTTATTTTAAGCAATTTAATCCTTTGCTTGAAAAGATGCAGAAAATAAGATAAACATCGTGTAAATACATAGAGATGAAACCAATGAAGATTTTTTCATTGAATTTCACAATATTTTTTAGTATAATATTTTGGAGATAACTAAAATAGAACTATATGTATTCATTGTTCATTCTGATAGAAGATTTGCTATGCAAACATCAAATGACAGATTAAAACTCTCTACTATAACACCAACAAAAACACTTTACAAGACTATACTTGACCTCTAAGACCTTAGACTTCGAATCCTTCAAAATGGTTTGGAATCCCCTTTTATAAAACAAGGGAGCAACAAGCTTGTTAGGAATATAGGATTAATACGTAAGTGAATAATTTGCTCTTGTTGATGGACTGAGGAATGTAATGGCCTTTGTGATTAATTGATTCCTCATTCCAATCAAGCATATATATTATACAAAGGGTTAGCAACTTGGAGGATCATGACTCTTCATGATGATGTCCATTAATTACTAACTAATATGATTAGTTTACTTAACATCTCTTAACTAATATGATTAGTTTACTTAACATCTCTTACTATATTTCAACACTCCATCTTAGTAAAGAAGATTTAAGTCAAACTCTCAGTCATGACAATTTAAAACCAACAACTCAATGTTGTCTAGCCATGAACATAATATTTGATACAATCCGGAACACATCATGACAATTTGAAACCAACAACCTAATGTTGTCTAGCCATGAACATAATACAGTCCGGAACACATCATGACAATTTGAAACCAACAACTTAATGTTGTTTGGCCATGGACATAATACAGTCTGGAACACATCATGACAATTTGAAACCAACAATTTAATGTTGTCTAGCCATGAACATAATACAATCCGGAACACATCATGACAATTTGAAACCAACAACTTAATGTTGTCTAGCCATGATATGGTTATTACACAACAAGTAATAACATGGTGTTCAAGATATCTGGCGCAATCCAGGACAACCCTGTTCGGGTGTCAATCTTGAAGTTTGGTTAACTATTGTCAAGATCGTCACCTTGAAATAGTAACCCCAATTATTTACACAGAAGATCGTCATCTTCTATTAACACAAAATGAATGGACCCATAAAGTCACCTTGACTCTTCTCAGAGGGTAGATCCACCATGGCTCATCCCAGAGAGTGGAAACCAAGACTTCCACCTTAGACTTGTTTATCAAAGACAAGAATCATTTAAGATGCAAAATGATGGATCATTGAAGCTGAAACCTTATTTTTAGCTAAGGCTTTACTCCTCAACATACCAAGGTTATCTGAAAGTACACAATCTCCTTTCTAGCGAGGGATTTGGTGAGAATATCAATCATTTGTTCTCCACTGAATTCTGAGCTTACAAAGTATACACCATCTTGACATGGTACACTCCCTCTGAATTTGTATGACCAAGATCATGGGGTGCCAACTTAATTTGATCTTCTATCTTCTCCCTCTGACATATAGCCTTCTCTTGTGATAATAATCATAATTCTCTGCTAAAATTTCTTGATTACTAGAGAATCAACAAAACATGGTCTACTCCCTCTGAATCAAGATCCTCGAATGTCTACTGATGGAGATCCTTTAACTTCTCCCTCTGTCATGAAGGCATACCCTATTTATATACTCAACTCAGTGTTACTTCAGGATGTCACTTCATACCTTCCTTCTTGAGAGAACTAATATGAATATTCTGAATAGTCATAAGGTTACATCGGCTAGCATAAGATGCATCTTGATCTTTTCCAAGGCCACAACATTAACACTCCCTCTTGGACTTGAGGGAAGATAATAAAGACCTCTAGTATGATGTTTATCTCAATGAGCTGTAGTCTCATGATGTATGGAATGCCTTAATCAGGGATTCTATCCACGTGCATCTCATAGGCAATCCTATCCACGAGTTCCCACTACTATAATCTCAAAATTATTTTACCTTCAATAGTGGACTCCCTCTCAATCAATATGATCAAGTTTGTCCAAGTTGACTGAATCATCTATTTCTTTAGAGGCTAAATTTCGCCAACTTCTTGACATTTCTGAAGATGCCAAAGATAGATTACGAATAGTTCATAGAGCTAAACTATCCCGAACATAAAAATGATAGAAGCATACAAAATGAATTACTACTACAAATTCATATGGATTAATAAAACATGAGATACTTATCTTTTCAAAGATTTCCAAGTATTTTCATAAGGTGATCCCATTAATATGATACTCGTACCTGTCATCCTTCTTCATAACATATCGGTTTCATTCCGATCCTTATGTTAATTTTCTTCTTTACAAATCACATCTCATTATGATAGCTACCGATTAGATGTCGACTTCATACATTATCAGTATCTAATTATATTAATCATTGGTTACTATCCTACTTGTGCTATCCCCTTTTTTATTTAACTCAGATAGTTGGGACAATTACCTTAACTTATCCTTCTCACTTCATCGAATGATGCTATGCATGATATAAATGATGTGCGTGTAACCAATTTATAATGCTTTCAACAATATTTTTTTTTATGCCAATTCAAATAGGCAGATATATTGGTCAAATGTTTTTTTCATCTTCAATAATTATCAGAATAAGATTGTTTGTTAACTGATCTCCCTATTTTGTTCCGACCAATCTAGACTCCTTCCTTGTGAATTTGTCCTATAGAATTAAATTTAAGATCTTTGCAAATGTAATAGCACTGCCTTAAAAGTATGTTTGGTATCATTGTTTATGTCTCTTGCTATTGTAGGCTTTTAAACATGATACAAACTGAATAGAAAACAACCAATAGTCCATAAGTTTACAAAACCCATGATGATTCTCATTTTTTTTTTAATCACACAAATGCAAAATGCTTCAAATGAAAGTCGATATTTAGCATTCATAGCATGACCTTCCCATAGGCTGCCTTTATACTACAAGGCCAAGCCATGAATAAATTCATAAGGTCATTTTGTAGTGGGTTGTTCCATTCCAATTTGTTGCATAAAAAAGAACAAAAATGTTGTGCTACTTTACATTGAAAAATTAAATTGTAATGTCCCTATCTGAATATTTTGGGATTAAGGGACAACTACTAGAATTCCTTATTCTTATTACAAATTACAATCTCGATTTCACTATAAACTCGTGAATTGATAACCTGAGATTAATATTTGTTCTAACAGTTGTGATGCAGTCTTAAAGGGGTGATTAATTTCATTTAACGTCCCAGCTCCAAATCATTTCTAAAGTTTGCTCTTCTTTCCTCAATGGAATATCAAATACTGGTGTTTTGTATGATAGTTGCTGCAATCTAGAATTTGTTAGTCACCAACCCTCTAATATAATTGATTTGTCAGTACGGTGAATTTCCAGATTATATGAAGTTCATCTACATCTTGAAATACATTCAAATATGGGTCTTTATGAGTTCCAATATCTATTTACATATCCTACCTTCCTCTGATCTTGAAGATACCTCGATCTGAGATACCATGTATAATGCTATCGTGGTTATCAGAATATGTAACGAGTTTGTCTCTGGAGTATTGATTGTGTCGATCCACCAGCGATGACTTCTATTGGATGCTTATTCTCTAGTTGTATGATTTAATATTTGTGATTGCACAGACCCTGTCGGATATATTGAATGACATATCTGACTTCCTCAATAATTTGCAGATGATGACGTCCAATTTACATCGATTACTGAGTGTATTCCTTTGTCTGCCTATAACGTCGGATATTATTCTCTATTTGGTATAATTTGTTGAGTCTGTAACGTTGAGTGTAAGATGATATCAATTGCTTATTGGTTTGCTGATTTTTTTTTTTTTTGTTTTTGTGTTGGCATTGCAGTGATATCATTCATAGAGATATTGGGTGGCAACAAGGCATACACCGTGTGACTTTCATAGACAATAATTCATCATTCAAGAACAAAGACATATCATAGTATTGTCTCATCATCCGCTTATGACAGCTCTATCCATTGTAGATAGACATCGATAAGGATTGCCCAATCTTCAATATTTTTATTTAGATCTTCCTCCCAGGCTTTGCTCTGATACCATGTTAGGAATATTGGATGAATAGGTAAGTGAATAATCTGCTCTTATTGATGGACTGAGGATTGCAATGGCCTTTTTGATTAATTGATTCCTCATTCCAATCAAGCATATATATTATACAAAGGGTTAGCAACTTGGAGGATCATGACTCTTCATGATGTCCATTAATTACTAACTAATATGATTAGTTTACTTAACATCTTTTAAATGATATGATTAGTTTACTTAACATCTCTCACTATATTTCAACAAAGCTTAGAGCTATGTACAATTGCCAAGATTTCATTTGAAAATTGCCTGAAATAATAGAATATGCCAAGGCAACTCTAAGTTACAATAATACAAAAAAGATTTGATCTTTGCTGGAAAAGGACGTGGGAGAAGCTGATGTTGTTGATGTATACTTGTTGTGTGAAAATTCATCGACCTCAAAATAGATTTTATACTGGCATCATAATGTTGTGATTGCCTTGCAATGCATATAATTCCTTGTAGGAATGATGTGACAAAGGAGGTGCTTCAAGATGGCCGATTGAAATGCAGATCAAATTTGCATTCACTTAATTACAAAATTCCAAAAAGAACTTGGTAAAAGACAGCCAAAAATGCTGTTTGTACCCAATATTATAGTGTTCGTTGAATTGACTTACAAATTGTTCCTACCACTAAATGTACGCGATTTCATGTTGCCACTAGAATGTAGATATCTGCTGCATTCTCTGTAAGTCCTGTTGATGTCTAACATCTAGGACAATCTTACTTCTATAATAAATATATGTCAAAGCCAAACTCCACTATGACAATCTTGTCCATAACACTATTAAAAACATCCAAATCAACATCATCCTCTGAATCAACAAATGAAAGAATAGTGGGGACCAAAAAATTAAAATTAGACTTCCATTGATTCTATTTAGTGTAACACTGATGCAGGGGGACGCCGGGATGAGTTTCCGGGACGGGGAAGAAAAGGGCCTCAATTTGGGGATGGCAGGGGGTTGGGGGTGGGGGGAGGAGGGGTGCTACAAACTATACATATAGAACTTGAAATGCTAGTTATGAAATGATGTTTCAATATAACATAACAAATTGAAATACTTGAACATAGCAAAATTGCAACACGAACCAGAACCATTGAACATTCAACATAGTAACATTGTACATTCCCAATAGTAAAATTCAAATAGAAATTAAACACAAGTAGTGATTGAAACTTTTATATGTATATACACATTTTAATCTGCAATGAAAACTCCCGCTTCTTCTCTTGCCGCTCCCTCAGCTCCTGTTGCGCATGCTAGGGTTTTTGCGGCGGTTGCATCTGATGGGAAGTCTATGGATCAAATGGCTTCCCCTGCGAGTCCTGTGGTGCTCTCGGTGCAGGGTTGTTTGCCCTTGGTGACCCATATGCCCAAGTCTCATAGTCACCCCGCTTCGGTTGGCATCTCTCGCAATGCATTCCCAGTTTGCAACCACATTGCCATGGAGTTGGATAAGGAGACTTTCTCTGAAATCAATGTGGTTGCCTCTATTTTTACTGTGCATGGTTTGATTTGCAGATTTAAGGGACACTGGCCTTCTCTGCTTGATCTTCATTCCTGGATCTCCAAGCATTGGAAGCCCCTAATTACTGGTATAGTCCACATATTTCCTATGGCTAAAGGTTTTTTTGTGGCTAAATTTGAAAATGCTATGGATAGAAAAATAAAATCAAGACTAGTAAGAAAACGAGGGTCAAAATTCTTAAATCTAATAACAATGGTGAATTCTTGATAGTTATTAAAGGATCACTGTAGATCTATTGGGACTAAGAGGGAGTATAGTATTCCATAATCCTCAAACAGAAGATATGTCCCTTAAAGAAAGTAGATACATCTTCAACTTCAGAAAGCACCCTATAGACTACAAAAGGCTCCCATGAGCTGATATGAAAAGATAGACAAATATCTTTGAAATCTAAGATATTCAAAAGATATTGGAGATCTATATATATATGTACTTCAAATGAAGATGATGGTATAATCATTATGATGTATGGGACATAGTTCAACATGATGATATACAATTGAAGAATATCACTTAAAAGAAAAAAGAAAAAAGGGGGATCTTGCTACAAACTTGAATATAAGAGACATGGGATTGCTTCTAGAACTTGAAGTAAACCAAAGGAAGATTACATGCCTCTTAGCCAAAGTATACACTTGGTATCCTGAACAAATTAGCATATCAGAATGCAATCCCATGGCTGCCTCAATAAGAACAAGAGAAGCAGTGTGGCTATAGAAGTTGTTGTCTTGACTAAGTAACATAACATATTAAGACTCAATATCATTATGTGAGAGATATGATAAACAGAAACATTATCAGGCCAAAACCTATGTTAGCACTAAAGAACTATATGCTGACATCTTTACCCACCCCTTCCAGAGGTAAAGATAGAATTCTTTAAAAATAGAGTAGGTTTGATCAAACTTTAAATTGTAATTGTATATTGATTATATTCATGAATAAAAGGAATTTGAAATATTTCATATGTGTGAAGATGACGATCTTCCGTGTTTTTAGGTTATTATTTCAAGGTGACAATTTTGAGCTAAATAGCCAGACTTCAAGATCGACTCCCGAAAGGGTTTGTCCCAGATGTTCCAGACATCTTGTTTCTTTTTTGTTACTAGATATGTAATATTAGTCAAATCTGACTCCCAAAAGGGTTCGTCCTAGATTAAGATCAGATAAGTCTTGACTTAGAATTATTACGGTGTGATAACAAATTGTGATTAATACTTTTGTATTAATTGTATCCTAACTATTAAACCCTCTCTCAAGAGGGAGTGTTAAGAAATTCATTTTTATTTAATATTAAGAAACAAAACTTTATTATATACACTATATATATATATATATATATATATATATATATATATATATATATATATATATATATATATATATTATCGAAATGACATATAAATATTAAATTGAGTTCATATGGTCACACACATAGACACACACACACACTAGAAGATCGAGTTAATCATGTAACATTGTGTTTAAAAATGCAGATATATCAGAATTGTTGGATAATCCAATGTGGCTGCTGGACTACCAACAGTCACGATATCTCGTGGCTGTTGGTAATCCAACATCCACTTACATTTGATTATAATTAGTTTGCTGTTCGATCTCTAACATATGTTATGTTGTGTTCTGTGATCGGGCATGATGAAATGGGTTACCATTTAATCATGACTGGTCACCAATGGTTGTGACCATTTTATTCATTTGGTATATATAAACTTTCATTTTGGTAGAATCAATCAATCACAATAGGAAATTGCATTGTACAGTACTAACATAGATATATAGAATTTTATTCAGTATTTACATTATCATTTCCTTATCTTCTTATCGATATTTTTCCTTAACATTGTAAAACTGACAACTTAAAGTTTGTCGTCCTAATTTGAATAATATGGTTTTGTTTGCAATAACAAATCCATGCCACCATAATATCATCTGCTGGTTTTGGTGATAGAATTTTGTTAGAGTTCAATTGAGATGGTAAGAAAGGTTTATTTGACATTGTGTTATGTGTCTTATTATTCTATTTATTATTCTATAGATCATAATTAACTATATAGTGCGAAGTATATTTTTAGAAATTAACTGAAATTTGTGACGAGAAGAAAAATAATATTGTATATTTTAACATTTTAGAACTTAAATAATAGAAAGTTCTTGCTATTAAGAAAGATAGATTCTAAAATTTTAGTCTTGCTATTAAGATTATAGATTCGATCTTTTTTTGTAAATTCACTTACAATATTCTTCCATTTTATACCATTTATGTTTCATCATTTTTATATTAACAAATAATTAAGCTGATAGGTTTATATTTACTGTGGGCATAGCCCACGACCGGAATTGTCTTATACCGGAAAAATTAGTAGGAAAAAATTTTTGATTTAATTTAATTCTATTAAATCTTTTTCCAAAAATATCTGATTTAATTTTAGATTTCTATTAGATTTTTTAGAAATTAAATCATACAAAATAGAAATGTTCAAGAAATACAAAATTTATCTCCAAGTGTGATGCAGAAGAATGTCAAGAAGGCAAAAGAATTGATTACCACCCCTGAGCTATATGTAGTTTATCATATTTTTGATATGCATACACAATTAGGCATAGAGAAAATTGCATTAGATAGTCTAAAGGAGGAATAGGAAAACCTCATGGCTAACTTACAAAAAACTCATAAGAATATTTTTGATAAGCTGTAATTACATACTTTTTGCCATTACTATTAAAAAGGGGGAATAATATGTAGTATGTACATTACCGAGTATGAGTATTGACAGGGGGAGTTTCCAAGTTTACAAGTTTTGAAAAGATTCTGAAGAATTTGCAAAATGGCATATATATGTGTTTTTGTTGGTGAAATTAAATATTCCTAATTACACTTAACTTAATCTTACTTAGGATAATGCATTGCATAGTAGTTAGTGATTGAGACACCTAGGAGTGTGCACCTCATTCAAGCACATGGTGTAGGAGAATTTCCACTTTAGGTGTGATAGTTGTCATCACATACCTCTTTGTGTGTGAGATCCACCTTTCGTGCTCTTATCACATTATCATCCTAATCCATTGCACATACTTTATTACATAATGAAGGATGATCCACATTTGGTGGACATGTGATTACACGTAGCATAGGTAATAGCTTATCAACTCCTTTTCATTGTCTCTTATCTCCTTTCCTATATAAGGAGGCATATTATGTACATTTTAATCATGTCCATGATCAATAATATCATTCTTTCATCTTAATGCAATTGTCTTGCCAATCTCTTATGGAAGTTATCTTGGTCTTGCATTCGATCCTGGGGGTGTTGTAGAGTCACCTAAAACTCTAATAGTTTTTGTTACTAATGCCAAAGGGGGAGAATGTTACACCTAATTGCATTAAGTGTTGTCATGAGTGCCACACATATAGTCGATAAAGAAAAGAAAACAGACAGGTCGGTCAAAGCATTAAGTATACTAACCAAGTAGAGCATAAGGAGAATGATATGTTAACCAAGCACATACTTGACTAAGCATCTACAACAACCCACATCTTACTGAGGACACTGAGTATAGTGATAAACAAGTATACCTGATTACTGAACATTAGTATTTTACTGAGTAATGCAAGATTTACATAAAAGTTGGGA
The DNA here is from genome assembly GCA_027943335.1 of Chamaecyparis obtusa. NCBI lineage: Eukaryota > Viridiplantae > Streptophyta > Pinopsida > Cupressales > Cupressaceae > Chamaecyparis > Chamaecyparis obtusa. Next base: position 2,595,679 of record BSBK01000606.1, read on the forward strand.
ATGACACTAAAAATAAGGCAAATAGTTTTTACTGATCTAGAAAATGGTTTACATGAATCGAGGTAAAGATTTCTTGAGATTTCAAATGGATTGGTGATGATCCCTATGCAGATTTGAATGAGGTTATTCATATGGATCTTTAATCAAATATTTTCTAGATGTTTCCATAACCCTAATTAGGTCTAAATTGTTATGATTTAAGCATTGCCAAGATGACAAAAAATAACAATGATGAGAAGTAGCTGCCTAGAGAAGACATCTGAAGATCAGACAAGGGTTATGATGCTAAGTATTGACTAAGTATAAAGGTTTATATCATAAGAAAACCAGAGGCTATTGAGAACTAATTTGAGGAGACATTGTTGATATCTATCACAAAAAGGTGATTTCAAATAAGGGCAAAGCAGATCCGATATTCTGCAAAGTAGGTTGAAAAAACTAGATCATTTATGTTGTTACTTTCCAACAATTGTAGTAGGAATCTCTTAACATAGTAGACTTAACCGTCTCATTGCAAAATATCTTAATTGAGTACACACTTAATGAGTGTTGCTAAAATTCTCTAACATGGTAGTTCTTAACATGTCTTATATGTTACTCCTAATAGGTTAATATCATCAGAAGTGATCAAAATTGTATGCCCTAATAGACAAATTTATTATTGCAATAGTGAAGCTTTTTGGGTTTCTTCTCCATCGTAGTTTTTACCTTCTAACAAGGGTTTCTACGATAGCAACATCTTTGTGTCAAATGTGTGAAGTTTAATGAATGCTTATTTGATAGTTTAGATGTATTTTACATTTCAATTATGTTCATGAATGAATGGTAACTATGAATATGACAATTGGTTAATGAAGGATATTATCTTTTGGATTGAGAATAATAGTTTTTAGGGTTACCAATTCATCCCTCCCCTCTCAGTAACTCACCTTTCCATAAACCCAACAAAGTTTTCCTTTATTTATACAAGTATTTGATCAAATATATATTAACCACACTAAAAGAGTGTGTTATCCTTAATAAAAAAATATATTACAATTACATTTAATGTATTACCATTGATGCTAAATCTAGGTCACACTTAAGATATCTTTACAACACATTACTATAGGACCTAAATATAAGTCACATTTAATATGTATATAATGCATATTACTTTCACCAAAATATAGGCAAATTCTGGAACCATGCTACCAAGACCATGTCTTGATCAATATAATATCTTAACCCATTGATAGATGAAACTAGATAGAACAATGTCCAAAATACAACATTCCTTTTATATCAGAACCATATGATGAACTATAAGAAATTCCAAATATCAGAAACACCTAGAATAACACTGTAAGTACAGTAGTCAACATGTACCAACAAAAAACACCATGCAACTCCAAACATCGAAAGTATACAAGTATACCAAAAGATGTAATCCATAATTAGAATCAAGTACACTTGTCACCAAGCACCAAAATTATACGTAATGAAACATATTATGTGTATAATTGAAAGCATTGATTCTTTACTAATAGGAAACAAATATCCAATTGATATCGCCAACAACCAACTGATATTGCCGGTAGTTGGTATGAAGGTTTTGACATCAATGACAATAATGCCAACAACATCTCAATATGTCTAACAATACAATCATAAACAAACTTGTTGGATCATTTCTATTAAATTATTTAAATCTTAATATTCTAGCCCACTTGAGATCAGGGTTTTTAAACATCTTCCATCCTAGTTTGGTTCCAAGTACTTTATTTTGTCTCTCCTAATTTCTTATCCCTATACCTCCTTTTACTTTTTTTTTACAAATTTTATCCCATGCAATTAATGCTAGATTCTTTTTATCATCTATCCATTTCCAATAGAAGCATCTTAACTTCTTGTCCAATTTGACTCTCACCCCTAAAGGTAATGGGAGACAAGACATCTGGTAGAGGGGCATTGCTAATAGAATTGATTTTATCATGGTGAATTTCCCTATCGTTGACATCCACCTTCCTTTCCATGACTGAAGCTTCTTATCTATCTTAGAAAAAACTAGCTCCCATAGTTTGGTGGATTGTGTCCTACTATTTATTGGTATACCCAAATATTTACTTGGAAGCTAACCTATTCTATATCCTAATATGTTAAGTTAATGGCTCTTTCCAATGTATTGTTGTTGTTAAAGAAAAATATCTCTAATTTTTCCTAATTCATATCTTTTCCTGAGGCTTTTGAGTACCAATTCAATATGTGTTTTATTTTTCTAGATTCCTCTATATTGCATTCCCCAAACAACATAGTACCATCAACAGATTATTAGCCGATAGGCTATTCTTGGTGGGAATTCCACCGGAAACATCAAGTCTCACACTATATTTTTTTTTATTGTAAAAAAAGATGTATGTTGTTGTGTCCAAGCTTCACAGACATCCAAAATCGCTAAGATGGAGTTTGTCCACACTCCAAGTGATAATGATGCTATCCATCAATGGGTAACTCCCCACCTTTCGTGAGGATCACCACTTTTGCTACTCCGCCAATGGCTGATTGTCACACATCAATAATGGTACTTGTAAAACCCTTACATTCTTTTAAAAAAAGTTGTTATGATGATTCCCAGTCATTACTTAATCTATATTATAGTATAGTATTTGGAAGAAGCAAATTAATCATAATAATGGAAAAGCAGTGCAAGTTTTACATGATATAAAGTAATTGACATTCCCTATAAGGCACAAATTATTCATTTACATATGCTATGTTGGGTGTATTAAATTTCCACTGCAATAAATATACATAAATTCTAACAACTTCCCTTTCATCCACATTGAAATGCACCCCCTTTGAAGCCTCGAAAAAGCTTCACTTCTGCAATTATAGGAGTCAAAGTGTTTGGAATTCATTCCTTTTTGGACCCCTTTGGAAAAAACCCTCTCTCTTTAGCGGGTAAGGAGGAAGTTGAAATTGAACACCTCTGAAATGATGGAAGCATTACAGGAAGGCCACAACAAATGTGCAATAATATGCCTTTCTGCTATGAGAAACAACTCTACAAACTGGAAACTCTGGACTTGCTATAAATCATGCTTTCTAGGTTTGCTCCATTTTTAAATGCAAATTTTGTTTAATGTCTACTATCCATGTTTGGTGGTCAAGATTTCAGGGTATATGACACATTTTGGCACAACTCACCATAGAAAATTGGTCAGGGAGACCTTTTCCCAGCTTGGTAAACTTGGTAGTAGAAATTGATGTAAAATCAGTTGACCCAAAACAAGAATGAAGGCCAAAAAGAAAAATGAAGGCATTAGTAAAACAAAATTATAGTCTACTTCTTTAAGGTCAGAGGTTGATACTGAAAATTTGGTGGATATAGTGTAAGAAAATGGGTTGATTTGTGCTTGGAATTGTTTTATATGCATGAGTGCAATTTGGCACATAACAGGTGAGGATATGGCAGATTTTATGGTTTGCAAGTTTGTCCTATTGGTAAAATATTTAAAAAAAAATTCCAATGGTTCAGAACCCTAGGTTATTCCCATAAGATGTTTATTGAGATCTCATTTTTTAAAATTTAGAATACCATGACATGCAGAAGTTTCTAGATGATTTGTTTAGATATCAAAAATAATAAAATAAATAAATAAAGGTTATTTGTTTGTAAATTTTTACAAGTTCCCCATAAGAGTATGTGGTTCCAAATGTATCCACTATAATTTTTTTTTTATAGTAGAACTCGACGTACTCTTTTTATTTCTGAATATATTTTTTTGATGTTCTCAATAAAATATATAGATTATTAGCTAAAAACATATATTTGACCAGTGCTTCAAAACTATTTTTATTGACATTTGTATATATTATATATTTTTATATAAATTTGAATCATTTGTTATATCTTATTTATGATATCAAATTTTACACTTACAAATATTTACACTTAACTTTGGTATGTTTATTGCTTACTTTATTCATATACACTTATAATTTACTTATTATGTCTAACTATACATTTTTTCTTAAATATTTTACCATCATCTTTCCAACATGTTTATATCTTGAGCAACAAACTACAACCTTAAAAAAACATTACCAATATAATGAAATTTAATGTCTCTTTTTCATGCATTGATCAAAGTAAAATGTTGTATTAGAAAAAAAAAGTCATGAAGATAGTATATATGAGCATTTAATACCCTATATTAATAGAAAATACAATTGAAAAGATATGCAAAACATTTATACTTTTTTGTTTTAAGTAAGAAATTTATTACCTTTATCGTTTTAATTTATACTTTTATTATTAACAAATTATTAAAAAACTTAAGAACATAGATATTTATTGTTTCCACTATAAAAAATAAATTTTATTTCTTTAACAAAATAATTCTTTATTAAGATCTAATTTATTAAGATAAAATAAAATGCCATATACTAGATATAATATAATTAAACAACTTTTTTCTATAAATGTCAAATTTTAAATTTCTATATAAGTAAGTTATTTGAAGTAGGTCACTCCTACTGCAAGAAAAACATTATATGAAAATTGATAACCACAAAAAAGTTAAAGTACTAAATCTTATCATTATAAATGTAATAGAATATTATAAACACAAATAAAATAGACTATAACTAACAATTATATATTATAATCATGTTAGTATTGCTTGTAATGTAAATTTCTACTTGTATATTTTATTAATATTTCAATTGTAATACTTGTTCTTTTCAATTTAAAAAACAATATTTACTTTTAAGAAATTGTGGAGCATAACAAATTCTACTTGTCAAATTGTGATTTTTTTTTTACATTTATTAGTCTTTTATATTATTGTATTAACTTTCTAAACTAAAAAGAATTGAGAATAGATTCCAAGTAAGAGTTAACATTAAAATAATTACATCTTTAACAAATCTTATATATTAGATTTGAGAAATTTGGTAATTGTTATATACTATCTATTTTTAGCCACTAGGCTATATTTAGTGGGCATTAATAATGTAAATTTAAATTCTAGTTTTTTATATGTACAATGTACTTGATCTTTGTGTCTTTTTATTGGTAAGTTTCTTTGAAAATCTATGAAATCTCCTTCCAACTCCGGCTCTTAAGTTTAAAAAGAGTTCAGAAAAGTATTGAAGATTTTACATTTTCAATTCCAAACGACCGCCTAATAAGAAAAGACAGAAGAGAAAAGCTGGAAGGAACATGTTTTCTTTGTAGTTCAATAGTATCAAAGTGATGCATATATTTGTTTTAAAAAATCACTTCCTTTTTCAAAGATTTTACATTGTTCTATCTCATCTTCTTATAAGAAAATAAGGAAGAACACAGTGGTTTTGGGTCAATAATATCTTACTCTTTTCTTAAGAGATTTTAGATATATAGTTTCTAAGAATTATTGTTTTTATGAAGATTTTAGATATGTAAGTTAAAACTAACTGCTTTGAAGTAATGTAGGCACAACAGAGTTGAAAGGAACGTGTTAGTTGTTGTGGGTCAATGCTATCATAGTGATATATTTTTTAATTATTAAAATATTATTCTAGATCATGAACTCTAAAACCATATAAGGGGAAAATGATCATATATAAAATAATGCTTGGTACATTTAGGAGCTTTAATTACTTAATAATAACATAATGTTATTAGTTTTATGTTTTGAACATTTAACACTGTAACAATAATTTGTACAAGTGCAATAATATGTATTAGGTGTTAGAATGATTTTAGAATAACTGAGAGGGGGGTGAATCAATTATCCTCTGGTCCAAATGTACCAATTCAACTTTTAAACACTTCAAACAACTTAGATCTACTCAATAGTCCACTCAATCTCTATAGCATAAAACCAGTAACATAAACTTGAAGTCCAATGTCCAAAAGTAATCAACTTGCAGAATATAAAACACATAAAATAACATTCACACAAGTATGACACCATGATTTAACATGGAAACCCAATTTGGGAAAACCCACCAGTAACAAGCTACCAAATTTTCACTCTTCTGAAGTGAGCTTTGTGAGGAGCCAACCCTGTTAAAGGTTACAATATAGACTGTTAGGTGTTACCCTATTAAAGGATTTAATCACCCTATTAGGAGTGGCCTTGTTAGAGGGCTTAAGAACATTCCATTAGAATGTCACCTTGATTAAAGGATTTACAAATGATTGTTAGGTCAACCTTGATTAAAGGATTTTAACTGATACAATGGGTAGAAAGTAACAACAGGTTTGATCTAATACATACAACTCACTTTGCAAATACAGATCCAATGTAGCTCATATGTTGATCCACTTACTGGCCTTCATTATCATCTCCATCTCTGATCTTCTTGTAAACCCTTCAAGAAATCACCTCTTCACAGCTCTTAACATCTCTTCTCATCCTTCTGCTCAAGTTCACCAATCAATTGAATCAACCTTCTACATAACCCACAATTAGGTTATCCTTATACTTCCTTAACTAGGTAGCTTCATCTTTTGTCACTTAATCATTACCGTAGATCTTAGGTTATAGTCAGATTCACTGAATCCTTCCAACATTTCATTCTCCTTCTAACCTTCTAGATACTTCTCAAAACTTCTCCTTGAATCCATGCATAGAAATGTGCAAACATGGTTTATCATGCATTAAATTCTCCAGGTTATTCATCCTTATCTTCACCACGCTTTACATATTCCAAGAATTCAACTGTGTCGGCTGGGAATCTCAATTTCTTTACAAACTGTAAAATATTGACGCTTGGTCATCGTTGTGTTCTTTTGCTCAGTCTTCACTATATAACTCAGTGACTACTTAACTATTCTTCTCGACACTCACTACCTTCTCTCAGTCCAACTTCTGTTACTCAGTCATTACTATTGCTTGATCAACACTGTATTTGCTCGGCTTATACTGGCACTTAGTCAAAACTAGCATCACTTAGGTTATACTTAAGTTCCTTAATCTTCTGCTCTTTTACTTGGTCAATCCTATGATTTTAGTCTTTCTTTCCTCATCTCTTATATGCTTCAATTTGACTGTCTCCTTCACTTAGTGTTATAGATAAAAAACACATTATCTTGCCAATGTGCCAACTAAGCAAGTACCCATTGTAGTTTCTCATAACTCAACCTTTCTGCTAGGTCTTCTTGTTATCTCCTCTTTTCAAATCCTCTTCATCAATCAAATGATATGGCACTCTACTAGATAGCAACTACCTCACCAATTAAGGTTTGACATCAATGACAATATAATAATTGTTTCAATTGTAGCTTCTAACAATCTCTCTCTTTGGCATTGATGGAAACACCATACGCTTAGTTACCATACAATCCAAAAATTATGTATTGAAGCAACTTCTGTCAACTCCTTCTATGTTCTACTATCATATCTTCATTAATATCCTTAGCTTCATTCTAATTTTGGTCCAACAATCTTCCTAATCTCATCTTTTAATTTCTTTCTGATTCTCATCCATGTAAATATCAACTCCCTCTTTGATAGATCTCTCCCTCTTTGTCTGTGCATCACTTTTACTAAATTTCCTTGATCTCTCCCTTGTCTATTCATGGTAACTTCTACTAAATCTCTCCCTCTTTGACAACAATGTCAAAGACACTTTCAACTTTCTCATTCATCTTCACCATGTAGATATCTTCATATCAAATTTTTGACCTATATGCTTGGTCTTTCATCTTGCTTATGATTGATCATTATCTTGTCCTTAACTCTTCACAGCTTTAGACATCTCCTAAAGTATGACCTCCTTGCATCAATTTGTCAAATACTCTGATTAATACATTTGATGCAATGCTCCATTTGGTTAGGTAGCCTTAGCTAGGGGAATGAGCCCTAATTTACCTCTTAGATACTCATGTGCATCCTTAGGTAAAGCTTTAGTGAATATATCTGCTAATTGCTCCTTTGTATTCATATATTCCAATCTCACTTATTTATCTTGAACTAGCTCTCTCAAGTAATGATAACTGATAGCAATATGCTTGGTCTTGGTGTGCACCATAGAGCTCTTTGATATATTAATAGCACTTGTATTATCACATAAAATAACAATTGGCTGAGTGATTTCTTCCTTCATACCTTTCAACAATTTCTTGATCCACACTATGTTTGAACAATTAACTGTTGTTACCACATATTTAGCTTCTTTTGTAGATTGAGAAATACAGTTTTGTTTCTTGCTTGTCCACGAGACTAATCTCTTTCCTAGAAAGAATGTGCCACCACTTGTACTCTTTCTAGCATCAACATTTCTTTCCCAATCTACATCAGTATAGACTTTAAGTTCAAAATTATCATTCTTCTTGTAGTACAATCCATAATCCTCTATTCCTTTCAAATATCTTAGTATCCTTTTCATTTCCATCAGGTGATTCTCCTTAGGATTTGCAAAAAATCTTGCAAAAATCCCAACTGCTAGTGCAATATCTGGTCTATTATGAACAACATATTGTAGCTTTCCAATCATTGACCTATACAAGGTTTGATTCACTTTTGTTGTATCACTAGTCTCTGATAGTTTGTGTCTAGTAGCCATAGGTCATGTACTCACTAGTCTTGAGTCTTCCATGCCAAATATTTTTAGTATCTCCTTGATATATTTAGATTGAGTAATGTAGATACATGTCTTCATCTGATAAACTTGCAAACTAACAAAGAATTTGATCTCTCCAAATATAGACATCTCAAATTCTTCTTGCATCTCATTTGCAAATATTTGGCATAGTGCATCTTGTCCTCCAAATATGATATCATCAATGAATATTTCATCTAACAATATCCTTTTTCCTCTTTCAGTTTTTAAGTACAGATGACTTTTGTCATTTGTCCTTACAAAACCAATTTTTACCAAGTAATTATGCAATCTTTCATACCATGCTATAGGGGCTTATTTCAATCCACACAATGCTTTGTGTAGCTTACATACCATGTTCCTCTTGGTTGGATCAACAAATCCTTCAGGTTGTTCAATGTATACTTCTTCTTCCAGTATTCTATTCATAGATGCAGATTTGACATCTATTTGATACACTTTGAATCCTTTGTAACCTGCATATGCAAGTAGAGTTCTAACTCTTTTCAATCTAGCAGTTGGGGAAAATGTCTCTCCATAGTCAATGCCTTCTTCCTATGCATATCCTTTGCATACCAATCTAGCCTTGTTTCTTGTGACTTCTCCATGCTCATCCAAATTGTTTCCGAATAACCACTTGGTTCCTATAACATTTTTGTCCTTTGGTCTAGGTACTAGTGTCTAGGTTTTGTTCTTCTCTATTTGCTCAATTTCCTCATTCATTTCTTGAATCCAATCTTTATTATCCAAAGCGTCATTCACTAATTTGGGTTCAAATTCACATAGTAAGCATGTTTAGTTTTTCAACTTGCTTCTTATCATTATTGGAAACTACAATTGAAGCAATTATTGTATTGTCATTGATGTCAAACCTTAACTGGTAAGACTGTTTCTATTTAAAAAAGTACTATATCTATTTGAGTGTTACTAAGGGGATAGGCAAGGTTGGTAACAATAGCACCTAAGGAAAGGTTGAGTTATCTGATACTTTAATGAGTACTTGATTATGTGGCACAATGATAAGACAATGTATTGTTTATCTAATTAAGAATGAAGACTAAACTGGTAGGCTTAATTGACCAAAAGTGAAGAAATCTAGTGTAAGCTGAGTGTTGTTAGTGTCGACCGAGCTAATATATGCCAAGTAAATTTAGTGTTGAACCGAACACTAGTTAATTGTCGAGGAAGATAGTGTTAGCTGAGGAAACAGTTTATGTGGTGACCGAGCTTTCTAGTTAAGACTGAGAAGTTGAACACAATATTGATCAAGCGTTAGTATTTTGCATTTAAGGAAGAATTCAGATTTCCAACCGACATCGTTGAATTCTTGGATTATGTAAAATGTGTTGACTTCATTTATTGATTGTTTGAAATTATTTAATGCACTGTAGAATGTTTTATTGTAAATCTATTAAGAGATTCGAGATATTTCTAGAAGGATAGTCGAAGAACATAATGTAGGATGGATTCAATGAATCTGACCTAACCCTAAGATCTATGAAGGAGATTAAGCGACAAAAGATGTATTGACCTAATAGAGGAAGTATTAAGGAAACCTAAGTGAGAGGTTGTAGAGAGGTGGATGCTAGAAGTATTGTTGATGTTATTGACTGTCTAAGCAGAGAAGGCTAAAGGAGAAGTGTTGTGATTGCTTGAAGAGAGTACTTGATAGGAAACTTGCATACAACAATATGACATTTCCACACAACCCAATATAGATCTGAAGCAAATAAGCACTTAGAAATCCACATGCAAGAGAATAAACAACATACCACATAAAATTGTGACACAAGATATATCCTGGGAAACCCTCATAAGGGAAAAACCCAGCCTCCAAAAGCATCCATCACCATGTATTATTCAGCAAAACACCATTGCAATACAGCCATGGAAGCCTTCAAAACTCTAGCCACAACCAAGCAATCCATGTGAACAAGCATGAAGCCACACATCCCATGCCATGCTTCCAACCTTCACAAATGCTACCTTTGGCTAACCTGTTTCCACCTGTCTAACCTCAACAACTACCCTTGTGGTTTCTTTTATAGAAACAAGCTCCCACAAAACCACCAAGTGGTATTACATAAACCATGTGCTACCAAACCCTATTGACCCACATTTAATATTGGGTACTTTATTTACTTTATTTCCCCAATATTAAATAATTACATCCAATGATATCACAATGTTACAATACAACTCTCAAGGAATATTCCAATGAAATCCCTACATATTGCACATCCATCTAGGTGGAAAATTTACATAATAAAAGAAATAATACAATAATAAACATTATTATGCAAGGTGTACAACACCATTTTCTCAATAGTTCTGAGAAGATTAGTGATGGAGATGGTAAAGGTTCACAGTCAGTAAGCCAACATATGTGTATAGAATTGGATCTGATATTTGCAAAGTGAGTTGTATGTTTTTTCAGATCAATAATACTGCTACTTTCTAACCATTGTAATAGTTAAAATCCTTTTAACAGAGGTTGACCTAATAGTCATAGGTATACATCCTTTGAACAAGATTGCATTCTAATGGAGTGTATGTAAGTCCTATAACAAGGTGCACTTTTAATAGAGTGGTTTAAATCCTTTAACCGGGTCACACCTAGCAATGTGTTTGTAACCTTTGATAGGGTTGGATTTTCATAGAGCTCACTTCAAAAGAGTGAACATAATAGTAACATGTTACAAAGTGATTTTTCCCAAATTGGGTTTCCACTATGAATCCTGGCGTTGATACTTGTGTGAATGTTTTGGTTTGAACATTTCTATGTTTTACAAGTCATATGCTATTGGATAAGTGGATTGCACTATTATATGTTTTTGTTATGCAATTAGTAATGACCAAATAACTGTTGGCTATTAGATTTGATTTGTTGAAGAGTTTAAAGTTTGTTTTATACATTTGGACCTGAGAACAACTGATTCACCCCCCCTCTCTATTGTTCTAAATCATATTAACAATTGGTATTAGAGTTGTTGGTGCTTACAGAGAACAAGTTTGAAGGTACTTGAAGCAAATGATCAAGATGTATAATAAGGAGGTACCAAAGCTGAATAAGGAGAACTTCCCTACATGACAAAGCTTGATGAAGCTACATCTGGTTGGTATTGGTGATTTTGCAAATTATTACATTGAGCATGACTATGAAACACCTGTTGCACCTCTGACTACTGAGGAAATGAAAGCTAAACAAGAGCACAACCAAACAATGTTGGAGATTACGTCTGCCCTAAGTTATCCAAAATTTGAAGACATCAAAGACTACAGTAATACAAAGCAAATGTGGGACACCCTTGCAAACATTTATGGTGGTGACATAAATGTATTGAGAGAAAAATCTGAGAGCCTAAGAGGTAAATTTGATGAGATGAGAATGCAAGAAGGTGAGAATATTGCACCATATTGTGGTAGAATAAAAGAAGTTGTAAATGCTACTAGAGGAAAAAATGGAACTATTGAGGATGAAACTGTAATAGGAAAAATAATGAGAACTCTACGTCCTATCTATGCAATCAAAATTTATGCAATTCAGGAATCTAGATGTAACTCTACTAATGCTCTTGCTTTGGAAAGTTTGGTTGGTAAGCTTATTGCTTTTGAACTTTCTAACTATGATAACTTCACTGTTGGTAATATTGAATTTGCTTTTAAGTCACAAATGGTTCTGAGTAAGTCAAAGAAGGAAAAAGAAAGATGCATAAGTGAAAGTGATAGTGAAACATCTGATGAAGAACTTGAGGATCTAGAAGCTCTTATGGCTAGAAGACTGAAAAGGGGAAAATGAAAGTATAAAGGTAAACTCCCTATTATATGTTTTTCATGTAAAAAAGTTGGTCATATAGCTACTAGATGTCATGATAGGGATAATAAGGATGAAGAAAGAGACAACAAGCATAAAGATAAAAGAGAAGATAGAGGTTTCTGAAGATACAAGGACTACAAAGGAAAAGGTAAGAAATTCTGCTACATTGCCGAAGAAGAGACTGACATTAATAGTGATGATTTTGAAATTGAGGTTGTCTATGTTGCAATGAAAGATGAATCTGATGAGGATGAGAAAACTGCATTGATATCTTATGTGAACAAAAATGATAAAAGGATTATTGATAGTGGTTGTTCACATCATATGACTGGAGATAAGAGTAAGTTTGATACCTTAGATCATTATAAAGGTAGGAGTGTGAAATTTGGTAATGATGCACCATGTCCTGTTAGAAGGAAAAGATTGATTAAGTTGACTGATAAGATCACTTGTGAAAATGCTTATTGGGTTGAGGGTCTTAACTATAATTTGTTGAGTGTTACACAACTTAATAGAATTGGCTACCGAGTGGAATTTCATCATAAAAAGGCTAAAATATTTGATGCCACTAGTGAACTAATTGGAAGTAGAGAATAGACAAGAGGTAATTTGTTCTATCTAGACCTATCTGAAGAAACATGTATGATTGCACAACTTGATGATATTTGGTTATGGCATAAGTGGCTATGTCATGTTAACTTTGATAATATGGTAGAAATTAGTAAGAAAAAGAAAGTGAGAGGTCTACCTAGATTGAAGAAACCTAAGAATGTAATGTGCAAAGAATGTCAGTTGGGTAAGATGACAAAGTCTAGTTTCAAGAGCAAAAATTTTACTTTTGAGAATATCTTAGATTTGGTTTATATTGACCTTTGTGGACCGATGGGTGTACAAAGCTATTGTGGTGCTAGATATTTTATCTTGTTTGTTGATGATTATACCAGAATGATGCATGTAGTGTTCTTAAAAGAAAAATCTAATGCTTTTCAATATTTTAAGTGGTATGTGGCTAAGGTTGAAAAAGAGATAGGTAAGAACTTGAAGTGTCTAAGATCTGATCGAGGTGGAGAATTTATATCCAATGAATTTAATCTATTTTGCAATGATAGAGGGATCAAAAGATAGATGTCTGCACCTAGAACTCCTCCACAAAATGGTATAGCAGAGAGAAGGAACAAATCTATTTTGGACTGTGCAAGGACATTAATGATTGAAAAGAATGTTGCACAGAAGTATTGGAAAGAAGCTATAAGTACAGTTGTTTATACTCTCAACTGAGTGCAGATCAAAAAAGGTACAAATTTGACACCTTATGAATTGTGGCATGGGTATGCACCGAATGTAAAGTACTTAGAATTTTTGGAAGTAAGTGCTACATATTAAAGGATATTTGAAATGGAAAATTTTATGCTAAAAGTGACGAGGGTATATTCCTAGGCTATTACACAAAAAGTAAAGCTTATAAGTGTTTGAACTCTAACAATAACAAAATTGTGGAAAGTGTGAATGTCAAAGTTGATGAGTATGCAGAGAAAAATGAAGCTGACAGTAAAAGAGAGCTAGAAGATTACAAATATTTTGTGTATATAGAGGAAGAAGAGGCAAGTGACAGACCTGCACGTCATGTTGAGGCTCGGGTAAGCAATGTCGAGCATCAGGAAAATAATGTTGAGAGAGAAGAAGAATGTGCCGAGTGATAGGATGAAGCTACCGAGTATCAGGAAGAGGTTGCCAAGCATTGAGAAGCTAAATCTGACAATCTTGTTGGTGAGCCTGATGAGAAAAATGAAAGGAGAACATAACCTGTTCTAGCACAATATGTAAGGAGACATCACAAGCCTGAACAGATTATTGGAGATAAAGATACTGGAATTTAGACTAGAAGCAAGGCAAGAGATTCAACATGTTTACTATGTGAATTTGAGCCTAAGACAACAAATGAGGCATTAGAAAATGAAGACTGGATTGAAGCAATGAATGAAGAGATAGACCAGATAGAGAAGAATGATACCTAGACTCTGGTGCCGAGACCAGAAAATAAGAATGTCATTGGGATAAAGTGGGTATTTCATAATAAGTTGGATGATAATGGTCAAATAACAAGAAACAAAGCTAGGCTAGCATGCAAAGGCTATGTGCAAGAAGAAGGAATAGATTATGGGGAGACATTTGCTCCTGTAGCTAGATTGGAAGGAGTAAGAACTCTTCTTGCATATGCTACCTATAAAGATTTTAAGGTATACCAAATGGATGTTAAGTCTGCATTTTTAAATGGTATATTAGAAGAAGAAGTGTATATTGAACAGCCAGAAGGATTTGTTGATCCAAACAGAAGACACATGGTTTGCAAACTGAATAAAGCACTATATGGAGTGAAGCAAGCTCCCAGAGCATGGTATTAGAGATTGTACAACTACCTAATATAGATTGGATTCTCAAGGACAAATGACACAAGTAATCTATACATGAAAGATGAAGAAGGTAAAGGAATCTTGTTAGCTAAGATCTTTGTAGATGATATTATATTTGGTGGACAAGATGCCTTGTGTAAGAAATTTTCAAATGAAATACAAACTGAATTTGAAATGAGTATGTTTGGGGAGATCAAATTTTTTGTTGGTTTGCAAGTATATCAGATGGAGAAAGGAATTTTCATCACCCAGTCTAAATATGTTCATGAGATACTCAAAACCTTTGGTATGGAAGATTCAAGGCCAGTAAGTACTTCTATGGCTACTGGACATAAGTTGTCTAAAAATGATGATGTTGTAGAAGTTAACCAGACTTTGTATAGATCTATGATCGAAAAGCTACAATATGCTATACATAGTAGACTAGATATTGCATTAGCTGTTGGGATTGTGGCAAGATTCTCTGCCAATCCTAAGGAAACTCACATGATGGTAGTTAAAAGAATCATGAGATATTTGAAGGGAATTGCTGACTATGAATTGTACTACAAGAAGCATGACAAGTTTGAACTAAGAGTGTACAGAGATACTGATTGGGCAAGAAATGTAGAAGACAAAAAGAGTACTAGTGGTGGAGATTTCTTTCTTGGATAGAGATGAGTTTCCTGGACAAGCAAGAAATAGAATTGCATTTCCCAATCTATTGCTAAAGCTGAGTATGTGGCTGTAGCTATGAACTACTCAAATTTGATATGGATAAAGCAATTGTTGGTAGGCATGAAAGAAGAAATCACTGAACCAGTTGTCATTTTCTTTGACAACACAAGTGCTATCAACATCTCTAAGAATCAAGTGATGCACACAAAGACCAAACACATAGCCATCAAGTATCATTACTTGAGAGAACTGGTACAAGATAAAGAGGTCTGCATGGAATATGTGAATACAAAGGAACAATTAACAGACATATTCACTAAGACTTTACCTAAAGAAGCTCATGAATACCTGAGAAGTCAATTAGGGGTCCTTCCCCTAATTGAGGTTGCGCTAGGAGCACTACATCAAATGTGCTGTATAGAATATCTAACAAGTTGATGCAGAGAAAGGTCACACTTTAGGAGCAGCCTAGAGTTGTGAAAAGCACAACAAAGCCAAGAATCAGTCATAAGAAAAGATGACAGAGGGAGAAATATGGTTACTGAACAAAAGAGATGATATCTACATCTACAGGATGTATGTTTTTATTGCTGCTTTGGCATTTTTGTCAAAGAGGGAGATGATCACAGATGAATACACAGAATGAGAAGATCAAGACAGAGGGAGAGATTCAGTGAACGGTCAAGCATGGCTAATTGATTCTATATCAAAATGAAGCTAAGGATATTATTAATAGCTCTGATGGATAGATAAGTTTTTGGATTGGTTGGTAATTCATGTGATATTCATATGGTGTTTCCATCAATGCAAAAGAGGGAGATTGTTGGAAACTACAATTGAAGCAATTATTGTATTGTCATTGATGTCAAACCTTAATTGGTAAGACTGTTGCTATTTAAGAAAGTACTATATCTATTTGAGTGTTGCTAAGGGGATAGGCAAGGTTAGTAACAATAGCACTTAAGAAAAGGTTGAGTTATCTTGATACTTAAATGAGTACTTGATTATGTGGCACAATGATAAGAAAATGTATTGTTTATCTAAGTAACAATGAAGACTAAACTGGTAGGCTTAACCGAGAAAAAGTGAAGAAATATAGTGTAAGCCGAGTGTTGTTAGTGTCGACCAAGCTAGTATATGCTGAGTAAATTTAGTGTTGAGCGAACACCAGTTAATTGCCGAGGAATATAGTGTTAGCTGAGGAAATAGTTTATGTGGTGACCAAGCTTTCTAGTAAAGACCAAGAAGTTGAACATAGTATTGACCAAGTGTCAGAATTTTGCATTTAAGAATTCAGATTTCCAGCTGACATCGTTGAATTCTTGGATTATGTAAAATGTGTTGACTTTATTTATTGATTATTTGAAAGCATTTAATGCATTGTAAAATGTTTTATTGTAAATATATTAAGAGATTTGAGATATTTCTAGAAGGATAGCCGAAGAACATAATGTAGGATGGATTCAATGAATCTGACCTAACCCTAAGATTAATGAATGAGATTAAGCGGCAAAAGATGTATTGACCTAATAGAGGAAGTATTAAGGAAACCTAAGTGAGAGGTTGTAGAGAGGTGGATGCTGGAAGTATTGTTGATGTTATTGACTATCTAAGTAGAGAAGGCTGAAGGAGAAGTGTTGTGATTGCTTGAAGAGAGTTTCAAGAAAATCAGTGATGGAGATGGTAAAGGTTCATAGTTAGTAAGCCAACATATGTGTACACAATTGGATCTGATATTTGCAAAGTGAGTTGTATTTTTTTTCAAATCAATACTACTGCTACTTTCTAACCATTGTAAATGTCAAAATCCTTTTAACAAAGGTTCGCCTAACAGTCATAGGTATAAATCCTTTGAACAAGGTTGCATTCTAATGGAGTGTATGTAAATCCTATAGCAAGGCACACTTTTAATAGAGTAGTTTAAATCCTTTAACTAGGTCACACCTGACAGTGTGTTTGTAACCTTTGACAGGGTTGGCTTTTCATAGAGCTCACTTCAGAAGAGTGAACATAATAGTAACATGTTACAAAGCAATTTTTCCCAAATTGAGTTTCCACTATAAATCCTGGTGTTGATACTTGTGTGAATGTTTTGGTTTGAATATTTCTATTTTTTACAAGTTAGATGCTATTGGATAAGTGGAATGCATTGTTATATGTTTATGTTATGCAATCAGTAATGATTGAATAGTTGTTGGTTATTAGATATGATTTATTGAAGAGTTTAAAGTTTGTTTTATACATCTAGACCTGAGAACAACTGATTCAACCCCCCTCTCTATTGGTCTAAATCATATTAACAGTCATCACTCATGACTCTTTGATGCAGGGGCATCCTGGGTGTAAGAGCAATCTTGCATCACCCAAAAATGTTTATGTTTTTGTATTCAATAAGGGCTATCTTGTGCAGAGCTGCTATTTATGGAAAGTTTCTATTTTTAGTAAGTTGGTCTTACAATCTCAGAATGTTCTAATTTTACATGTGGAGGTTCATCTCAGTCACATCAGCCTGCCAACAAAGTTTCATGGCTAAATTAGGTCTAGTTTTGAAGATATTGAAGATTTTTGGTATTGGCAGTAGGGTACAGAAACTTTGAACTCAGTTTTGAAGGCTTTAGAGGCCCCAGATGAGGTCAAAAATTTGGGTGATGGGTGCTTGCACGGGTCAAGCCTGTAGAGCACTTTCTGGCATTTATGAAATGGGGTTATAATAGTCAATCTGGTCAACTGGTGATGACTTATGGTCTTCGAAAGTCAGGTCACCTGAGATGGTGGAAAATAATTTTCCTTCAAAATTTTTGTTCGGGTTTCAAAAGTTATTTTGAGCTGAATTTGATGTAATAAATTGAAAAATAAAATAATTCTAAGTTTGGTTGGTGCTAAGGGCTAAATTTCTAGAACCTTCTCGGGTAGTGGAAAATGCCTATATAAAGAAGGCCTGTAGTGTTGTCTAGGGTAGTTCTGGGTAGTAGATCTAGGTATTGATTCAAGGCTTTGTCCAACAGAATATTTTAAGGGAATGCCCATGTGGCTTTGCATATTGTAATTCTGAAAGTTTGTAATTCAACATTTGTGGAGATAATAAGAAGCCAATTTTATGTTCTTGCATATTGTTGTTATTTCTCTATTTCTGTTATGTGTTTGTGGTATTAAGGGGAGCACCCTTCATCAAGTGGTATCATAGCAGGAGTTCTTGAGTGTGTAAAAAGATCACTGGCTGTGAGGCAGTTTGCACCAGGACTGTGGTTAGGGTTTCAATGCGCATCACAAAAATGCCTCTACGAAGGGAATGTGGTGGAAGAGCTAGTGTTGTAACACCTGAGGTTAGAGCACTCCAGAGACAAGTGTGAGCATTGCAAGAGGAGATTCATAGAGGAATGAATCTTAATGTTAGAGATGAAAGTGAGGATGAAGCTGAAGAAGAAGATCAAGAAGGAGAAGTCAAAGTTGTGAACCAGGAGGAAGAAAGACTTTTTTGAGCCATTTCCAAGATTGAAAAAAGACCTAAGATTGAGGTTCATGCATTTTTAGGAAATCTTAACCCAGAAGAATTGATCGACTAGATCAATGAATGTGAAGAATATTTTGAGTATGAAGATATTGAGGATCCTGATAGGGTCAAATTTGTGAAGGCCAGACTGAAAGGTCATGCGAAGATCTAGTGGCAAGAGATTCAATTGGAGTGAAATAGAAGAGGGAAAGATAAAATCACAAGATGGGATCAGATGGTGGATAAATTGAAGTGACAGTTCATCCTTGTTGATTATGAGCTTGACCTACTGAAGAAAATGCAAAGTTTGAAGTAAGCGAGATGATCTGTTCAGGAGCATATAGAGGAGTTCTATCGAATCCTCATTAGAATAGGCCATGCGAAAGCTGATAAGGAGAAAGTTTGTCATTACCTTAATGGGTTGAGGCCCAACATTTAGGAGGAGTTGAATCTAGTTTGAATGAACAGTATTAAAGAGGCATACCAGTTTGCCCTAAAAGTAGAGGAAAATTTGAACAAGAAGTTTGAGAGCAGACAAAATGGAAGAGGTCGCGGTGGACAATCTGGTGGACAGTCATATGGAGGCCGAAATGAAGATCTAAAAAAGAAGGACAAGGCCAGTAGCAGTCAAAATCAGAGAGGAAACAATTCTAATCATTTCCAAGATCAGAACAATAGAGATCAAAGAGGAAGAGGAAGAGGACAAGGTCCAGGAAGAGGAGGCTTCCGTGGAACATGTTTTCACTATGGAGAAGAAGGTCATAGGGCATTTGAATTTCCTCAACAGCAAGGAAGGACAAATAGGAGGAATGAAGGCCAGGCTAGAGTTGCACATGTAGATGAAGATGCCAGATCATCAAATTTAGAAGATGCTGAAAGAGGAGAAACACTGATTAACAGAAGAGTCCTACTGAGTGGTGAGAATGAACCTGAACAAAGGAGGAGCCTATTTCGCACTAGATGCAAGTGTGAGGGTAAATGCTGTGATGTGATTATTGATAGTGGAAGCACTAAAAATTTGGTGTCAGAAGAGATGGTAACAAAGTTGAAGCTCAAGAGACAGAAACACCCACATCCATATCGGATTGCCTGGGTGCAGGATGACCACAAGGTCATGGTCAGTGAACAGTGCCTGGTAAAGTTCAAAATTCGCAGGTGCCAAGATGAGGTACTATGTGATATCATATCTATGGATGCATGTCATATGTTGTTGGGTAGATCGTGGCAGTTTGACAGATGTGCTGTACATGATGGCCATGAGAATACCTATTCCCTAACAAAGGATGGAGTGTGACATAAGCTAAAGCCATTGAAGGAGACTGAAGAAAAGGTATGTGGTAATGCAATAATAACATTTTTTGATGGAAGAAAATTCCTAGATGGCATGAGGCATGAGCATGTGTGTTTTGCTTTAATTCCAAAAGCTAGTAAAGAAGTAGATGATGTACTTGTAGAGGTCATAGATTTGTTGAATGAGTTTCAGGATATTGTATATGATAATGTACCTAATGGATTACCAGTAGTAAGGAAGATCAGTCATCAGATGGATTTGATTCCAGGAGCCAGTTTGCCAAACAAGGTAGCACACAGAATGACACCAGTAGAAAGTGAAGAGTTGAACATACAAGTACATGAGTTATTGCAGAAGGGGTTGATTTAAGAGAGTCTGAGTCCCTATGCTGTACCAATAGTATTAGCACCAAAGAAGAATGGAGAATGGAGGATGTGTACAGATTCCAGAGCAATAAACAAGATCACAATCAAGTATAGGTTTCCATTGCCACAAATGGATGATATTATGGACTGTTTGAGTGGAGCTGTGTATTTCTCAAAGATAGATCTGAAGAGTGGATATCATTAGATTTGGATCAGAGAAGGAGATGAATGGAAGACTACCTTCAAGACAAAGGAAGGATTGTATGAGTGGTTAGTCATGCCTTTGGGCTAACCAATGCACCAAGCACTTTCATGCGGCTCATGAACGAGGTTTTGAAAGAATTTCTGGGTAAGTTTGTCATTGTTTACCTAGATGATATTTTGATCTTTAGCAAGACATTAGAGGAACATATGATGCATATTCATATGGTGTTTGAGAAGCTAAGAGATGAGAAATTGTTGATTAATTTGAAGAAGTGTAGTTTTGTGAAGAAAGAGTTAGTGTATTTGGGATTTTTAGTTTCAACAAAAGGTCTAAAAATGGACCCAAAGAAGGTACAGGCTATCCTTGAATGGCCTACTCCAAGGAGTGCTACCGAGGTAAGATCTTTTCATGGTGTAGCTAGTTTTTACAGAAAGTTTATCAAAATTTTTAGCAGTATTTATGGTCCTTTGAATGAAACAATGAGAGGGAATAGAAAAGAGTTTAAGTGGACTAATGGGGCAGAGAAGAGTTTTCAATTGTTGAAACAAAAAGTTACAGAACAAATTGTTTTAGCACTTCTAGATTTTAATAAGGTGTTTCAAGTAGATTGTGATGCTAGTGGTACTGCAATAGGAGCTATTATGAGCCAAGAAGTTAAACCTGTTGCTTATTTCAGTGAGAAGTTAAATGATGCCAAGAGAAAATATTATGTTTATGATCAGGAATTTTATGCTATAGTTCAGGCATTGAAGAAGTGGAGACACTATCTGCTTCCTAAGGAGTTTGTTTTGTATACCGATCATCAAGCTTTGCAATATTTGAATAGTCAAGGAAAGTTGAATCAAAGACATTTGAAATGGGTTGAGTTTTTGCAGAGTTATACATTTGTTTTGAAACACAGAAGTGGAAAGTCTAACAAGGTTGTAGATGCACTTAGCAAAAGGCAACTATTACTGACAAAGATGTAGATTGAGGTGGTTGGGTTCAAGGAACTCAAGAATTTGTATCTAGAGGATCCTGATTTTGGTGAAGCTTGGAAAGCTTGTAAAGAACCTATTACTCTAGATAGGATGAAATGGATGGATTTTATCATCCAAGATGATATGCTATTTAGAGGGAATCAGTTGTGCATTCCATGAAGTTCTATGAGGGAGAATCTCATCAAGGAGAAGCATAGCGGAGGATTGGCTGGACATTTTGGTCAAGATAAAACCCTTGCTTTGGTTAGTGAAAATTATTATTAGCCACAGTTGCAGCACGATGTCAAGAAGTTTGTATAGAGTTGCAAAGTATGTCAAATGGTGAAAGGAGTGAAGCAAAATACAGGGTTGTATCAACCATTACCTGTACTAGAGAAGCCTTGGGAGGATATCAGTATGGACTTTGTTCTTAGTTTACCAAGGACACAGTGGGGACATGACTCAATTTTTGTAGTAGTTGACAGATTTTTGAAGATGGCACATTTCATTCCCTGCAAGAAGACTAATGATGTTGTTCATATAGTATAATTGTTTTTCAGAGAAGTAGTGAGACTACATGGTTTGCCAAAGACCATAGTTTTAGATAGAGACACCAAGTTCGTTGGATATTTCTGGCATACATTGTGGAAGAAGTTGAAGATAGATTTGAAGTTTAGTTCATCACATCATCGACAGACTAATGGATAGATAGAGGTGGTGAATAGGAGTTTGATAAATTTGTTGAGATATTTGGTTGGAGATAAGCCAACAGGACGGGATTTGATTTTACCATAGGCAAAATTTGCATATAATAATTTTGTCAACAGGAGCATTGGTAAATCACCATTCCAGATTGTACATGGGAGTAGTCCCAGAAATGCATCTGAGTTGAGAAAGATAGATAAAGGAGAAATAAATAGTGCTGAAGTTGAGGATTTTGTAGAACATTTGAAGAACATCCATGAGGAGGTGAGGAAGCATATTACCAAGATGAATGTGCAGTATAAGGCTAAGGCAGATGTGAAAAGGAGGCATAAGGAATTTTAGGTTGGAGATGAAGTCATGGTTCATTTGTAGAAGGAGCAATTTCCAGTTGGTACATATAACAAATTGAAAATGAAGAAGTTTGGGCCATGTAAGATACTGAAGAAGCATGATTCAAGAAATGCATATGAGGTAGAATTTTCTACTGAGCTGAATATTTCACCAATGTTTAACATTTCAGATTTGAGAAAGTATCATGAAGGAGGTGTTGAAGATGAGGTTACAGCAGCACAATGGAGTATTCCAACAACCAGTTGAGATATCAAGGAGATTGAAGACATACTGGATAGTCATGTTGGTAGAAGCACAAGGAACAAGACATATCAAGAGTATTTGGTCAAATGAAAAGGATGACCTATTGAAGATTTATCATGGCTAACAAAGGAGGAGGTTAACCATCTTGGTTTTCCTCTGCACACCTGAGTCATGATGGGGTCACTTCTCAAATTACCTTGGGTGTCTGATGCAGGAGCATCTTGGGTGTAAGAGCAATCTTGCATCACCTAAAAATGTTTATGTTTTTGTATTCAATAAGGGCTATCTTGTGTAGAGCTGCTATTTATGGAAAGTTTCTATTTTTAGTAAGTTGGTCTTACGATCTTGGAATGTTCTAATTTTACATGTGGAGGTTCATCTCAGTCACATCAGCCTACCAGCAAAGTTTCATGGCAAGATTAGGTCTAGTTTTGAAGATATTGAAGATTTTCGGTATTGGCAGCAGGGTACAGAAACTTTGAACTCAGTTTTGAAGGCTTTATAGGCCCCAAATGAGGTTGAAAATTTGGGTGACAAGTGCTTGTGCCGATCAAGCCTGTAGAGTGCTTCGTGGCATTTCTGAAATGGGGTTATAATAGTCAATCAGGTCAACTGGTGATGACTTATGGTCTCCAAAAGTCGGGTCACCTGAGATGGTGGAAAATAATTCCTTCAAAATTTTTGTTCGGGTTTCAAAAGTTATTTTGAGCTGACTTTGATGTAATAAATTGAAAAATAAAATAATTCTAAGTTTGGTTAGCCCTAAGGGCTAAATTTCTAGAACCTTCTCGGGCGGTGGAAAATGCCTATATAAAGAAGGCCCATAGTGTTGTCTAGGGCAGTTCTAGGTAGTAGATCTGGGTATTGATTCGAGGCTTTGTCCTATAGAATATTGTAAGGGAATTCCCATGTGGCTTTGCATATTGTAATTCTGAAAGTTTGTAATTCCACATTTGTGGAGATAATAAGAAGCCAATTTTCTATTCTTGCATATTGTTGTTGTTTCTCTATTTTTGTTATGTGTTTGTGGCATTAAGGGGAGCAACCTTCACAAGTCCACCCTTCATCAATATTTTTCTCCAATGATTTGATCTAGTTTGTGATGTCTTCTCACATATTTTGCTAATGTAGGCTATGGTCTCCTTTCTTCTTCTTGTTGTTCATCATGTTCATCTAGCAAATTTACTTCAGGTTCATTTTGTATCTCTGCTTCCTCTTCTAATTGTTCGGTAATTACCTCTTGATGCTCGACATCTCCTTGATGTAACTCAAAAATTTCTTATTGTCACTTAGTAGCTTTTTTATTTGGCTTAGGTAAATTACAGGGCTCTCCTTCATTCATGTATACACATTTTCTATAATCTTTAGGTTCTTGCTTGCACTTAGCTTCATTCTTTTTTGCATATTCATCAACTCTCACATTTGCACTTTCCACAACTTTGTTAGTGTTAGAATTTAGACACTTATAAGCTTTGCTCTTTGTGGGATAACCTAGGAATATTCTTTCATCACTTTTAGCATCAAGTTTTCCATTCCTATTGGCCTTTAATATATAACATTTTCTTCCAAAGACTTTAAGTATTTCACATTAGGTGCATAACCATAACATAACTCAAAAGGTGTAGCATTTGTACCTTTCTTGACTTGTACTTAGTTCAAGGTATAGATAGTTGTGCTTATAGCTTCTCTCCAATAATTTTGTGCAAAATTTTTCTATATCATCAATGTTCTAGCACAATCCATGATTGATCTATTCCTTCTTTCAGCTGTACCATTCTATGGAGGAGTCCTTGGTGCAGATGTTTGTCTCTTGATTCCTGTATCATTGTAGAATGTGTTGAACTTATTAGATATGAAATCACATCCTCTTTTAAATCTCAAACATTTCAAACTCTTAACTATTTCTTTTTCAAACCTTTCCAAATACCACTTAAAAATTTGAAAGGCATCAGATTTTTCTGTAAGAAACATCACAGTAATCATTCTAGAGTAATCATGAACAAATAGAATGAAATATTTATCACCACAATACCTTTACACTCTAATAGGTTCATATAGGTTAGTATGAACCAATTCCAAAATATCATCAAAAGTATAAGTTTTGCTCTTGAAACTAGACTTTGTCAATTTGCCCAATTGACATTGTTTACACATGACATTATCAAGTTTCTTCAATCTTGGTAACCCTCTTACTCTTTTCATCTTACTGATGCTTACCAAATTATCAAATTTCACATGACACGACCTCTTATTGCACAACCACATATCATCAAATTGTGCAAACAAACATGTCTCGTCATATAGGTCTAGATAGAACAAGTTACCTCTTATTTGCTCTCCACTTCCAATTAGTTCACTAGTAGCATCAAATATATTAGCCTTTTTGTGATGGAATTTAACTCGGTATCTGGAACTATTCAATCATGCAACACTCAACAATTTATTGTTAAGTCCTTAACCCCCAATAAGCATTATCACATTTGATCTTATCAATCAATCTTATTGATCCTTTACCTTTCACAAAACATGGTGCATCATTACCAAACTTAACACAGCTTCCTTTGTAATGATCTAAGGTTTGAAACTTACTTTTATCACTAGTCATATGATGTGAGTAACCACTATTAATTATCCATATATCACTTTTAATCACATATGAAATAAGTGTAGTTTTCTCATCTTCATCAGACTCATCTTTCATGGCAATATAAACAACTTCTACATCATGATCATCAAATTCACTATCGGTTTCTTCTTCAGCAATATAAAAAGATTTCTTACCTTTGTCCTTGTAGTCCTTGTACCTTATGTAGTCTCTATCATCCCTTTTTTCTTTGTACTTGCTTTGTCTCCTTTCATCCTTTCCATTAGTGCCTCAAGCTCATCAAGGTCATCATTAGAGGTGTCACTATCACTACTCACACACTTTTCTTTTCCTTTCTCAGAATTATGAAGAACTAATTGAGATTTGAATGCAGATTCAATATTAGGAGAGGTAAAATTATCAAAATTTGATAGTTCAAAACCAATAAGTCTACCAACTAGGCCTTCCAAAGTTAAGTTGTTACTAGGATTACATCTTAGTTCTTATATTGTGGACACTCTAATAGCATAAATAGGAAGTAGGGTTCTCAATACCTTGCTAATAACAATTTCATCATCAATCTTTCCATTAGCTCCTCCAATTACATTCACAACCTCTTTAACTCGGCCACAATATTGTGCAATAGTCTCACCTTCTAACATTCTCATTTCATCAAACTTTCCTCTCAAGCTTTCAGATTTGGCTCTTAGTAGATTTGTGTCTCTACCATAGATATTTGTCAATGTGTCCCACATTTTCTTTGCAGTGGTACATTCCTTTATGTCTTCAAATTTAGGATAACTTAGGGCTGATGCAATCTCCAACATTGCCTGATTGTGTTCTTGCTTTTCCTTCATCTGCTGAGTTGTCAAAGGTGTAGGTGCTTCTATATAATCATTTTCCACATAGTATTTTTTTGCATCTCCAATTCCAGCTACGTGTAGCTTCATCAAACTTTGACATGCAAGGAAGTTCTCCTTGTTCAACTTTGGTACCTTCTTTTTGTACATCTTGATCTTTAGCTCCAAGTACCTTCAAACTTTTCCTTACAAGCATCACAAGTTCTGATACCAATTGTTAGAATGATTTTAGAATAACTGAGAGGAGGGTGAATCATTTATCCTCAGGTCCAGAGGTACCAATTCAACTTTTAAACACTTCAAACAACTTATATCTACTCAGTAGTCCACTCAGTCTCTATAGCATAAAACTAGTAACATAAACATGCAGTCCACTATCCAAAAGTAATCAACTTGCTTAATATAAAACACATCAAATAATATTCACACAAGCATGACACTAGGATTTAATATGGAAACCCAATTTGGGAAAAACCACCAGTAACATGCTACCAAATTTTCACTCTTCTGAAATGAGCTATGTGAGGAGGCAACCCTATTAAAGGTTACAATACACATTGTTAGGTGTGACCCTGCTAAAGGATTTAATCACCCTATTAGGAGTGGCCTTGTTAGAGGACTTAAGAACATTACATTAGAATGTCACCTTGATTAAAGGATTTACAAATGACAGTTAGGTCAACCTTGATTAAAGGATTTTAACTGATACAATAGTTAGAAAGTAACAATAGGTTTGATCTGATATATATAATTCACTTTGCAAATACAGATCCAATGTAGCTCCTATCTTGATCCACTAACTAGACTTCAT
The DNA here is from genome assembly GCA_027943335.1 of Chamaecyparis obtusa. Taxonomy (NCBI): domain Eukaryota; kingdom Viridiplantae; phylum Streptophyta; class Pinopsida; order Cupressales; family Cupressaceae; genus Chamaecyparis; species Chamaecyparis obtusa. Next base: position 2,623,002 of record BSBK01000606.1, read on the forward strand.
TATCATCTCCATATCTGATCCGCTTGGAAACCCTTCAAGAAATCACCTTTTCATAGCTCTTCTCAGCCTTCTTCTCAGGTTTGCCAATCAATTGAATCAACCTTCTACATAACCCACAATTAGGTTATCCTTATACATCCTTAATTAGGTAGCTTGATATTTTTTCACTTAATCTTTATTGTAGATCTTAGGTTTTGGTCAAATTCATCAAATCCTTCCAACATTTCATTCTCCTTCTAACCTTCTAGATACTTCTCAAAACTTCTCCTTGAACCCATGCATAGAAATGTGCAAACACGGTTTATCATGCATTAAATGTTCTAGGTCATTAATCCTTATCTTCAACATGCTTTACATATTCCAAGAATTCAATTGTGTCAGTTGGGAATCTCAATTTATTTAAAAACTATAAAATACTGACACTCAGTCATCACTGTGTTCTTCTGCTTGGTCTTCACTGTATAACTTGGTCACTGCTTAACTATTCTTCTCGGCATTCACTATCTTCGCTTGGTCCAACTTTTTTTACTTAGTCATTACTAATGCTCAATCATCATTATATTTTCTCGACTTATACAGGCACTCAATCAACTTTAGCACCACTCGGCTTATACTTAAGTTCCTTAATCTTCTTCTCTTTTACTTGGTCAATCCTATGCTTTTAGTCTTTCTTTCCTCATCTCTTCTATGCTTCAATTTGACTCTCTCCTTCACGTAGTGTTATAGATAAACAATACATTATCTTGCCAATGTGCCAACTAATCAAGTACCCATTGTAGTTTCTCATAATTCAACCTTTCTGCTAGGTCTTCTTGTTATCTCCTCTTTTCAAATCATCTTCATCAATCAAATGATATGGCACTCTACTAGATAGAAACTATCTCACCAATTAAGGTTTGAGATGAATAACAATATAACAATTGTTCCAATTGTAGCTTCCAACATTAGGGAGTCCTAAATAATTACTTTCAAATCAAATTAGTATTAATACTTTTTTTGGTTGAAAATATTTGATAATATTAATATGATAATTTATTTATATTCGATCAATATATTTTTGAAAAGAAAAAATATTTATTTGATGTTATTGAAGTTAATTAATAAAATGTGCATATAAGTAAAAATAGGTTTTGATAAAATAATATGTACTGTATAGATATGCTATTCAATTACCACTTGAAAAGTTAGAACAACAACAAGTGTGATATTACTAAATTTAGGGAGAATAGTGTCTTTGAGGAATTGATCTTTTAACATGAAGATGGTTTTATAACTTAAGTACTATTTTCATTTAGTTGTCCTATAATAGTGACCCTCAATTTTGGCCTCTTATCCAAGAACTTGTTGGAACAATTAAGTGAAAGAAGTAGTCTTAGTTTGGATGTCATGAAATTAATCTTTTTAGAATATATATTTATAGTTTATTTATTTCTAAATGAAATGATAAGGGTATAAGCAAATAATACTTAGTGTTTAGACATATTATTATTTGAAGATTTATTTTATTTTCTTGGAATAAGTTAGTTAAACTTTTGTGACAAAATTAATAAGATGAGCCAAAGCTACACTTATCATGTATTTATATTGAGTAGATTATATTTTTAATGTCACATTTAATCAAACCGTACAAAATATTACTTTGTTGTTACATTTTGCTTTTACTTACTTTATATTAGTCCTCCAATAGATTACCCATGACATATCTTACTATCAGCGTAACCATTGCACGTCATTGAAGTGAAATTGGTAGTTTATGAGTTATTGAAGGAAGCTCATTGGTTATCTTTATCCCTCTAATATTTCATTCTTGAGATTTTGTTATTGATCTTCCTAATGCCTCATCCATAATGATGAACAAAAAAAGTGAAAGGGGATCTCTTTGTCTTAATCCTCTTGAGATCTCAAAGAAGCCTTCCAAGGTTTTGTTCGAGAGGATATATATCTTAGGTATACAGATACATTCAAATATTTGATTAATCTATTGTTTGGTAAACCCAAAAGCCTCCAATAATTTATAAAGGAACCTCCTAAGATATTATTATCCCATTGCAAATCGATCTTCTTGACAAAAAAACATGTGTATTCCTCTACTATTAGTAGTGGAAGTAATTCTTTCATTCTATTTGCTAATGTCTTTGTTGGTATCTTATAAATTGTGTTATAGAGAGAAATGGGCCTATATTCCTCTATAAATTCTAATTTCTATTTCTTAGGGATTAAAGTAATGAAGGTATTATTGATTTATTTTAGGAGTCTTCTTGAGCTTTTTGCACACTCTAGTGCTTCTACCATTTCATTACCCATAAATTTCCAGCATTTTTTGAAAAAATGCTCAGAATCCATTTGGGCCATGGGATTTATCTAGATGAAGTTGTTTGAGGGTTGCTTCTATCTCTTCATTAGAAAATTCTCTCATTAATCTCTTGTTTTATTCTATTGTAATCAACCTTTGGAATATTTTAGAGTATACTTGACTTGGCTTCTATGTTTGAGATTTCATAACTATTTAGAATATTTTGATAAAAATTGATTAAGTTTCATTTGCAATTTCACTTGGGTCCTCTATTAAATTACCAATAGAGTTTTTGATCTTGGACATCCTGTTAATACTATTTGTATACTTAGTATTATTATGGAATATTTTTATATTTTTCTCTCCCTCTGTCAGCCATGTTTCTCTTAACTTTTGCTTCCAGAATATTTCCTCTTTGGTAAGAATATATTCATATTTATGTAATAATTCTTTTTCTCTGAGATGGCATACTTGATCCATACCATTTTTTAATACTTCCTCATTCAATTTTTTTGTTTCCTTTTCAATTTTTTCTTTGTTTGCAAAGACATCTCCAAACCATTCTCTACTCCATCTAAGTAGTTTATTTTTTATGGCTTTTAGTTTGGATGTAAAGTAGAAAAGATTTGAACCTATAACCTTCTCCTCCTTCCACCAGTTTTCAACCATTTCCAAGAAATTATCATTACTCATCCACATCTTCTCAAATTTAAAATGGTATCTTTTGGGTTTGTATTCTTTTGTAATTGTTAGTTGGACTAGAAAATGATATGACCTCAAATTGGGTAGAATGTTTTATATGAAATTGTGGGCAAAGTTTACTAAATCTCCTTTGAAGAGAAATTTGTTTGATATTTATGTAATTTGACTAAATCCAGATTTTCTATTATTCCAAACTTATATCTCCCATTTTCCATCTTCATGTCCATGATGTTTTGTGAGTTTATCGACTCTCTAAAATCAATTAAGGATTGAGGTTCTTTCCTTAAGCCATCTGATTTTTCAAATAGGTCTGTGATAGTATTGAAGTCACCTCCTAGAATATAGTTATTATTAAAATTTTTGATTTGAATTCCTAGTTCTTCTCATACTTCTTTTTTTTCTTATGAATGAGAGTTAGGCTATAAACATTGATTAAAACAAAGCAAAGATTGTTGTTATAGATCCCAAGACAAGGAGATCCCAATTGATCAATCGAAGGGAGACGATCAATGCAAAAATGAATCAACTAATTATGGATAAAGAGGGAAAGGGGATCTAACAATAAATCAGAAAGATAGGAATAAAATAAAACACTTATCTTGAAAGGTAGCAGATTTAGAAATCATCATTTTTTGGTGTTTGTATTGAGTTTTTGGAAATTTTGCAACACAATTTGGAACCAAAACATAGACATAGAGAAAACCCATAAATATTTTTCTTTTCTAAACCAGGTCGACCTTGACCCAAATGAAGGTCAACCTTGACCCCTTTATGTTGACCTTGACCTACGCTGCTTCGATGGAAATTATGTTCGTAGATCCTAAAAGTTTGCCAAAAAGGGTATTTGAATTTTCTCTATAATTCATTGTTTCACACCTGTTCCTGCAAGAAAAATGGTTTTGTTGTTTGGATAAGGGGTTTTTCTTGGTCAAACCCTAGTTTTGGAATTAACCTTGAAATAGAATTGAAATGGAGAATGCTAGCAAGTAGTAGAAGTAGATCTAACAACAAAGCTATGATATTCAATAGATATGCAATTGTATTTGAAATTAAAATAAGTATGTTAATATGAAAGCTTAGAATCAACATCAAAAACCATAAATGTAAATCAAAACCTCCATGATTGTATGTTTGGAATCCACCTTGAAGGAAAATGAATAGATCTTGAAGATGAACAAAGAATCTTGAAGGAAGATCACACCACCATGATGGATAGATCTAGGGTTTGAATGATGAATGTTGAATGCTTGAACAAAATCCCTTCAAAGGCTTGAATGCTTGAATACTTGATCTTCAATGGATAAATTTAATGCTTGAATGCTTTTGGTTGATAATTTCTTTTGATTGATCTTGCTTGTCCTTGATTGAGTGATTGCTTGATTGATGATTCTTCCTTTTTCTTGGATTGAAATGAGAGGAGAAGACTTCCTTATATACTAGTTTAGGGCACAAAATTATAGAGAGGCTGACATAGGATAAATAAATTCCCATTAAGCCTATACCCATAGGAGTGGACCTAAATTAAATACAATTTAAGATTTTACCATTTCGAAGCCTGAAACAACCAACCTGGAAGAAAGAAAATAAATATTTTTGAAACTTGACATCTAGAAACCTTCAAAATTTAAAATTTAAAGCATGGGTCAGGGTTAAGGTCAACCCTACCTTAGGTTAGGGTTGAGGTTGACCTTGACCTAGGTCTAGGGTCGAGGTCGACCTTGACCCTGAGGTCAAGAACCTCAAATTTGCAAAGCAAGATGCCAAAAATAGGTAGAAAAGAAGTGGAAAATAGGGTAGGATAGGGGAAATCACCAGATCCAAGTCAAAGACCCAGTCAAGGAGTTTGACATGACCCAAAATCACTTACTTGGAGGGCTAAAAAAGTCCTAAATGGAAGTGCTTCCATTTTCTAACAATACATTTAGCCCCCGCTTTAGCAAGAGTATGGACTCAATGCAAACTCTTGGCAAAGGAGAAGAAAGATTCCAGTGGATCGTAACGAGGTAGAATATCACTTAGTTGAGGACATGAGCCCCTAGGCCAAGGATTCTAACTCAACATACACACACGAGGGTGCGAAAACAAATAGAAAATAAAGACAAAGCTAAAAAGACACAAAAAGAGGGGTTAGTACAAAAACAAACCCAAATCAAATAGCAAAGGAAACCTTGCTAAGAAATTCTTCCTATACTAATATCATATTTGGAAAGCTATCAGAAAAGCATAAATGACTACATAAGAAATACAAGAACAACACTATAAATAACAGAGCTTCATGATCTAATCCTACTAGCATGAAAGCGAAAGAGAGAAAAGAGAGAGTGATTACCTTGCCCAGTAAGATGCCCACCTTACCGTGAATCACCAAGAAGGGAGAGCCCAATAGGTAGCCAAACTTGATAGTTCACCCAAAAATTGTGCTTTGTAGTTGTAATGTGTCTTTTGAAGGCTTTTGGAATACCCATAGATCCACAATCTTGTATCACTATGGAATATAAAATGCATGTCTCTTTAGGATTTATCAACTTATGTACGTTACCTTTCAAGGATTTAGCATATTTGAAATTTAAAATGCATGTCTCTTTAGGATTTAGAAACTTATGTGCATTACATTCCAAGGATTTAGTATATTTGAAATTGGAAATGCATGTCTCTTCAGGATTTAGCAACTTATGTGCGTTACCTTCTGAGGATTTAACATATTTGAAATTGGAAATGCATGTCTCTTTAGGATTTAGCAACTTATGTGTGTTTCTTTCTAGGATTTAGATTTTACAAGTAGTGGTTGCCGTTGCACCAAAAGATCAACCTATTAATGCCTGATACAACCACTAGACTCATAGAAGACAAAAGAGGCTGTTAAACCATGTCACGAATCCTGAGGGGAGTGCTGACCATTTTTCCAACAATCTCCCCCTCAGCATTACCCAAGGGGATTCAAACCTGTGACCAAGCTCTAATACCACTTGTTACAAGTAGTGGTTTTTGTTGCACCAAAAGATCAACCTGTAAATGCTCGATACAACCAATATACTTATAGAAGACACATGAGGTTGTTAAACCATGTCACAAATCCTGAGGAGAGTGCTAACCATTTTTCCAACATTAGTATATTACAAAATAAAAACTATAGCATAAGGGAGACCCTATATATGCCCCCCTCTTTATTGTGGCTACCTACTAGATAGGATAAGGATGAGAAAGAGGATACCTACTTCACAAAGTAAGGAGATATCCTATTAACAACAATGTACACTATATCTTAGTGAAGGGTATTGACCCTTACGTCAAAGAGCATAGTTAATCATGAAAAAGGATATGTCACTTATGGAAAAAGGATCCTCAAAGAGAAAGATATCTTATCAACAAGACCTCCACTGTAGAGGAGTGTTTTGGATAAAATATCATCTTTTAAAGAAAAGAAAAGAGGGACCAAAGATTCAATCAACAAGCCCCCTGTAATCAAGAGGAAGAGGAATCTTGGAATAAATGAATTAAACTCTAACCCTTTAGCAAGGGAAATAATTTATAAATAACATAATTTTCAAAATAAAGAAGAGGTGATGACTTAGGACAACAACCTCTCACATAAAAGGATATCCATAGCCAAAACATCAGTTAGTATAATGAAATAATGTTGCAAAATAAACAAATGCCACCAAGATAAGGAAAGCAGATCCCTAGATAGAGAGAAAGAAGAAAAACCTTATCCCCCAAAGATGAAGGCAAGGGATATCTTTGCAAAACAAATGTCTTTAGAAAAGATATCATGAATACTAGAAAAGAGCTATAGATGATTATGAACCATAATACAAAACCATAGGGAAAGAATATAGAAAGAATAACCAATTAAGCTCAAAACAAAATACATGCTAAGAGCATAATGGATCCTAGAGAAATGGATAAAATATCTCTCACCCCCCAGTGAAGAGACAAGAGGATAAACAATCTACATTATAGAAAAATGAGGGGTAGTCCCCATATTGAAATTATGAAGGAATTGTAAAACAACACGAGAGTGAGATATAATTCCTAAAGCAACTCTTTCTGTAACATACATCTTGAAATGTACACAATTAGAAAGTAAATGTGCATTACTATAGTGAAAAGGACATTTGTACTTAGAAAGAGCATCTTTTGGCATAGGTTTAAATATTTCCTTCTTAGAATTCATTAACTAAACATACACCTTCTTAGCCACATCTTGAGGAGTATCAGGGTAATCTAAGGAAAGTGTTGGAAGAAGAACATGAAGAGGAGGGAGACTATCAAAATAAACCACCTTAAATTGAGATAGCAGAAATCCAAGACCATGCATATCTTGTTTAGGGGATAGATGAACTAGATATTTAATACCATTTTCATTAACACCAAGCCCTAAGCCATTATAACCTTGTTTAGCCATCATATTGTATCCTATAGTGTACATATCTTGTAAAGCTTTTGCAGGAGGTGATTTTTTATGACGATCATGAGAAAAGGTTGTATAAGGTGGAATAATAGGTTTAGAGGAAGTTTCTTTTCTCTTCCCTTTAATATCATCATGGATCGGATAAGAAGGGGAAGGTAAATCCAAGAATTCTTGTACATCTGCATCATGAACCATAGTTTGAGCCTCATCATAAGTGTGAGAAGAAATAGGAATAGGAGATGGAGAATTGGGAACATTAGGAATGTTAGGAATTGGATTAGGAAGGATAGGATTAGGATTTGGAAGATTAGGAACTAGATTAGGAAGGATAAGATTAGGATTAGGTAGATTAGGAGATGGTGTATCATCTACCAAATTCTTCACATAATAAAAAAGAGTAATAAGTCCACCACATAAATCCTTAATGAAATTTTTGAAAGTAGGAAGGCTAGTATTAGTTGATCTCATAATAGCATAAGAAAGTGAAACATAAAGAGTGACAAACATAATGAAATGGATGATACTCTCATAAACATCATAAGTACTATAAAGAGATGTTAAGAGGAGAATAATGAGGAAAATAGCCACACATCAAAGCATCTTAAAGATCTTCATAGTGAATGAAATGCAAGAAATATTTTTGTATTTTGCAGAGTATATAATTTTTTTTGTTTTTGGATTTGAAAATGCAAGAGCGTAGAAGAAAATTAATCTAAGCTAATCTTAATAAAAGGAGGAAAAGTATCCAATACCAAAAAGAAAGAGTTGTCTATTGTGGGTTCACCAAAATGTAATATATAAAAATATATATATCTATGTTTGTATGTGTGTGATTTGTGTGTGGTGTGGAAAATGTTGTGGACATATATCACCTCCTAACCCAAGACAAGGAGATCCCATTTGATCAATCAAAGGGAGACGGTCAATGAAAAAAGGAATGATCTGATTATGGATAAAGAGGGAAAGGGGATCTAACAATAAATCAAAAAGATGGGAATAAAATAAAACACTTATCTTGAAAGGTAGAAGATTTAGAAATTGTTGTTTTCATGTGTCTGTACTAAATTTTTGGAAATTCTACAACTGGATCTGGAACCGAAACACAAAGACGGAGAAAACCCAAAAATATTTTTCTTTTCTAAACCAGGTTGACCTTGACCCAAATGAAGGTTGATCTTGACCCCTTTGTTTTGGCCTTGACATGCATTGTTCTGACAGAAATTCTATTCACGGATCTCGAAAGTTTGCCAAAAAGGGTTTCCAAATATGCTCTGTAATTCATTGTTCTGCACTTGTTCCTGCAAGAAAAATAGTTTTATTGTTTGGATGAGGGGTTTGCCTTGGTCAAACCCTAGTTTTGGAATTAACCTTGAAATAGAATTGAAATGGAGAATGCTAGCAAGTAATAGTAGATCTAACAACGAAGCTATGATATTCAATAGATATGAAATTGTATTTGAAACGTAAACAAGTATGTTAATATGAAAGCTTAGACTTAACATAAAAAACCATAAATGTAAATCAAAACCTCCATGATTGTATGTTTGGAATCCACCTTGAAGGAAGAATGAAGAGATCTTGAAGATGAACAAAGGATCTTGAAGGAAGATCACACCACCATGATGGATAGATCTAGGGTTTGAATCATGAATCTTGAATGCTTGAACCAAATCTGCTATTAGATGTTCCTTTTGTAAATCCTAATTTTATCAAATACTTGTCCAATCTTGTATACCAAGTTCTAGGTGCTTGCTTTAGTCCATATAAAGATTTCTTCAGTTTACATACCATGTCTCCTTCTTGAGTTAAAGGAAAACCTTTAGGCTACTCAATGTAGACTTCTTCTTCCAACTCTCCATTCAGAAATGCTGACTTCACATCCATCTGATATACTTTGAACTTCTTAAAAGCTCCATAAGCCAAAAACATTCTTACTGCATCAATTCTTGCTACTGGTGCAAAAGTTTCTTCATAGTCAATTCCTTCTTGTTGTAAGTATCCTTTACATACCAATCTTTCTTTGTTCCTTACTACTTCTCCTTGTTCATTCATCTTATTTCTGAATACCCATTTTGTTCCTATAACATTCTTATCTTTAGGTCTAGGGACCATTTCCCATGTCTTGTTCTTTTCAATCTAATCTAGTTCTTCTTTCATAGCTTTGTTAGAAAGTAAAGTCCACCAAGATAACTAAGAGGGGGGGGGGGTTGAATCAGTTATCAGATTATTATAACTTTTAACATCTTCAACAATATTTAACCATGTAAGTAATGCAATTACTAACCATACAAAGATATTCATAGACAATGACACAATAACACAAGATATGTTGACTAGGGAACCTCTTAATCAAAGAGTAAACCCCGGTGGGAATGATGCCCACAAAAGATGCACTAATATGAATATTCCTTGTGAGAGGATGGACTCTATTAGGAGTCTTATGAAATACATTTAGTACATATAAATCCCTATTAGGAGATTTTGAATCCCTGTTAAAAGATTCTAACCCTGTTAAGAGTTATGGAAGACAAAAGGACCCACTGCCCAAACAACTTCAGGGTAAGATCACTGAACACACTGTCCAAATAACTTTGATATTATTTAGTAGAATAATATGAAATATGTTACCTCCTTACTGTGCCAAAATGCACTCACTACTACATTAGATCTCAATTCTAGATCTTTGAACTTTGCATGTCTTCCTTCACAATTTCGCTTTCACAATCTCTCAGGCTCTTTTCTTCACTTCATGCTTACATTCACATGCAACCAAACCATGCTCACACTTCTTTCATATATGTCAAATTCATACAATAAGGAAAAACATTCCTTCTTTTATACCACACTCAAATAATTACAAATGAGTCGGCACATAATTATAAAATAAAAGTTTCCATACGCTACATCAGAATTACACAAAACTGTCGGCTTCCAAATGCAATATCTCTTCACTCATGTGACCTCAAAGTTTGTGCTATGAACCAAGTCACTATCAACATGTCTCAAACTTCTCTTTAACTATGCAAAACTAGATTCGATCCTAATTAGGAGATATCATCCAATTTCCACAAACCACTACTCAGGAACACTACTTGAATACTGCTTTTACCAAAATGCTCATAACTTTCATGAATCAATGAATTAATATTTGTGCTCTTAAGCATAGACATATAACATATCAAAGAGTATAACCTCAACATTGGATAGCTCCACTGCAATATCCCATGTGTGCTAATCAAAACACTGTCTGCTTCTCTACTAGTCTTCAGAAGATCACTATGTTGACATCAATGACAATCATAGTCATGAATGCAACAACAACTGCTACAGAATGACTGCCAACATCTAGCATTCATTCCTAACAATCTCCCCCATTGGCATTGATGGAAAAATAGATGAAAAACATCTAATGTTCCAAAAATCCAATACTGCTGCACTGCTACACTGATACTCTGAAAGTTCTTCAAATCTTCTTCATCAGTAAAATCTTGCTTCGATATCCTATTAAGTTCTATCCAACAGATGGTCTATATTGTTTTTCATGTATACTTCTCCCCCATTGACATCAATGACAAAAATTTCATCACTATGTCAAACACAATTCAATGTCAAAAGACACTGTTTCAGAAAATACATTCACAAGAGTCCTCATGATTCAGCTCAAATACACATACTCCCCCATAGAGGAAGTACCAACATCCAGTCCAGAAAAAGATAGGGCTCATATACCACTGGATGAATGCAATCAACTGCATCATTACTCAAAAGTAGGCTGGGGCATAACCCCAAGCATACCTCTCAGATACTCAAATGTATCGTTAGGCAAAGGCTTTGTAAATATGTCTGCTATCTATTCCTTTGTGCTTATGTACTTCAGTCTGACTTCTTTCTTAGCAAATTTCTCTCTTACAACATGATACTTGATCTCTAAATGTTTAGTTTTAGAATGCAATACAGGATTCTTAGAAATACTGACTGTGCTAGTGTTGTCACAATGTATGACAACAGGCTCAAAAAACTTAATTCCAATATCCTTCAACATCTGCTTCATCCAAATTATTTGGTTACAATTGTTTGCTGCTGCTGCATATTCTACTTCTGCTGTGCTCTGTGAAATACAATTCTGCTTCTTGCTCAACTAGGAGACCAATCTTCCTCCAAGAAAAAAGGCTCCACCACTGGTGCTTTTATTATCATCAACACTACCTCCCTAATCAACATCTGTATATGCACATAGGGTGAAATCATCAAATTTTTCATACCACAATCCATAGTCCATTGTGCCTCTTAAATATCTCAATATCCTCTTTACTGCTGCATAATGTGATTCTCTAGGTTCAGCTTGAAATCTTGCTACCATACCAATTGAACATTGTATATCCGGTCTAGTGTGTGTTAAGTACTTTAATCCTCTAATCATGGATCTATATTTCTTCTACTCAACTATTGGTGTTTCATCTTTGCTCGATAGTTCGTGTCCTATAACCATAGGTGTTCCAACTGGTTTACAGTTCTCCATTCCAAATCTTTTCAGCAAATCATTCAAGTACTTTGTCTGGCTAACAAAGATACCATCATTTTTCTGTGTTATTTGTAATCCCAAAAAGTATTTCATCTCACCAATCATGCTCATTTCAAATTCATTCTTCATTTCATCAGCAAATTTGTCACTAGCTTCATCTTCTCCTCCAAAGATAATGTCATCAACAAAAATAACTATAACTAACATTCCATTTTCAATTTCTTTTCTGTACAGATTACTATCTGCTGTTCCTTTAGTAAATCCCAATTTCAACAAATACTTATCCAATCTAGCATACCAAGTTCTAGGTGCTTGCTTTAGTCCATATAAAGCTTTCTTCAGTTTACATACCATATCTCCTTCTTGAGTCAAAGGAAAACCTTCAAGTTGCTCAATGTAGACTTCTTCTTCCAATTCACCATTCAAAAATGTGGACTTCACATCCATCTGATATACTTTGAATTTCTTAAAAGCTGCATAAGCCAAAAAAATTCTTACTGCTTAGAGTCTTGCTACTGGTGCAAAGGTTTCTTCATAGTCAATTCCTTCTTGCTACGAGTATCCTTTACATACTAATCTTTCTTTGTTTCTTACTATTTCTCCTTGTTCATTCATCTTATTTCTGAATACCCATTTAGTTCCAATCGCATTCTTGTGTTTAGGTCTAGGAACCAATTCCCATGTCTTGTTCTTTTCAATTTGATCTAGTTCTTCTTTCATAGCATTAATCCAATGTTCATCTTCACAAGCTTCATTAGTAGATTTAGGTTCAATTTGAGAAATCAAACATAAATGTACCTTATTTCTAGTCATGACTCCTTTGTCCAAACTTCCAATAACTTGTTCAATAGGATGATGTCTAGATAGACAACTATTCGGTGTCATAGTCATAGATCTTGCTTCAACTGTAGATTTTTCTCTGGTTTCTTCTGCAGTATGATTCTCATTCAATAATTCACTGTCAGTCTCATAGAATAGTTTAGTATTTTCAATGTTAGGCTGAGGATTAGCTTCTTCATCAGATTCATAATCAAGCATTCTTTCTTGAATTTTAAACTTCTCATCACCTTTAACATTTTCTCTCTCAACAATAGTTTTAGTTCTCTTATTGTAACATCTATATGCTTTTCTTTTCAAAGAATATCCAAGAAAAATACCTTCATCACTTCTAGGATCAAACTTTCCAATATCATCATCTCTCTTTATATAACATTTGCTTCCAAAAATTCTAAAATACTTAACTGAGGGTGCATGTCCAAACCATAATTCATAAGGTGTCTTATCTATATCTGCTCTGATTTGTACTTTGTTCATTGTATATACTGTTGTATTCACCACTTCTCTCCAAAATGTCTTCACCAAGTTATTCTCAAATAACATAGCTCTTGCTGCTTCAGTTAATGACTTGTTTCTTCTTTCTGTAATACCATTTTGTTTAGGTGTTTTAGGGGCTGAAAATTGTCTCTTAATACCATTCACTTCACAAAAAGTGTTAAACTCTCTAGAAGTAAATTCTCCACCTCTATTAGATCTCAAACATTTAATCTTCATTCCAGATTCATTCTCAACTTTATTCTTAATGATCTTAAACTTATCAAATGCTTCAGATTTTTCTTTCAGAAATGCAATCCACATCATTCTTGTAAAATCATCACCAAGAATCATAAAATACCTTTCTCCATAGAATCCTCTAGTCCTGGTAGGACAGCTCAAGTCTATATGAACAATCTCCAACTTCTCTGCTGATGTGAACTTCTTACTAGGAAATGAACTTCTCTTCTGCTTAGCCATCATCCATTCTTTGAAAATCATGTTAGTAGGCTTCATAATTTTAGGAAAATCCCTACCTGCAAGTGTAGTACTCACTTTCACAATGTTATCAAAGTTTATATGACAAAGCCTTCTATGCCACAACCAACTGTCATCAATTTTAATAATCAAGCATGTCATCTCAGTAGAATTCAACTAAAATACATTACCTCTGGTTCTAGATCTAGTTCCAATTAGATTTCCATCTTTATCCTTTATCACACAAGTTTTCTCAGTAAACCAAACTTGATATCCCTTATCCACTAACTATCCAACACTCAAAATATTATGTTTCAATCTATCAACAAAGTAAACATCATCAGTATTAGTCTTTCCATCAAGAGTAATAGATCCTATATCTTTAATCAAACAAGGTGCATTGTTACCAACTCTAACAACTCCTCCATCATAATTGTTAAACTTTATGAACTTCTTCACATCTCCAGTCATATGATGTGAACAACCACTATCTATAATCCAATCATCTTTCTTTTCAACTTGGGAAACTAATGCTTTTTCTTCTTTAACATCAGATTCAGAACTTTCTTCTTTAATTGCTTCAAATCCTATTTCATCATTATTCTTAGTATCACTTTCATTTAAAGTTCTTTCTATACTAGCTTCAAGATCTTCATCATTAGCATAATAACATTCCTTAGATCTTTTAGGCTTGAAATTATTTTTGTACTTCTTAACTCTCTTAAGACATTTAGATGCAAAATGACCATATTCTTGACAAGTCCAACATTTAAAAATTTTCTTACCATCTGGTTCTCTTTTTACAAGCAAGGCAATACCTTCTTCAATCTTCTTATGTTCTTCATTTCTAGATCTGGTTCTGCTGGCATAATCTCCACTCACACTTGTTTTTCTTGACAAAGTAGGGAAAATACTAAGAGCACTGAATGCTATCTCCATTCTAGGTAAGTCTCCTAATAACCTCAGGTTCATCTCTATTGCTTTCAATCTTCCAAGAAGAGTCTCCCTTGTAAAGTTTGTAGTACAAGGTATAACTTGTTCAATCATTTGTGTTGTTTGCTTAAATATAGGACTCAATGTCCTCAGAATTTTCCATATCACTTCATTCTCTATCTTTGATCCTCCGCAAGATTTTATTCCTGCAAAATTTTTTGACATTCTACCAATATAGCTTATAACAGATTCATCTTCCATCATTCTAATATCTTCAAATGCACATATCCAATTATGTAATCTAGCTCTTTTTGCATGTTCATCACCTTCAAAAGTAGAGTGTAAAGCTTTCCAAATTTCATTAGATTTCTTAAAACATTTTACCTGACTGTATTCATTCTCTGGAAGTGTTGTCAAGAGTGCTTCTCTTGAAAGTATGTTACACATGAATAGATCTACCTCATCTTTAGAACTTGTTTCAAGACTGTCTTCTTCAATCATAGTCCTTTCATTCTTTGTAATCAACCAATAGCCTGGTCCTACACACAATAGATGTGTCTTCATCTTTTCCTTCCAGCTTTAAAATTTACTCCATCAAACTTAGGGCTTTCTTTCCTGAAATTTGCCATGGATCTCCTTAAGCTATTAAACTTTCCTTTCAAGGACCTGCCGCTCTGATACCAATTGTTAGAAAGTAAAGTCCACCAAGATAACTTAGAGGGGGGGGTGAATCAATTATCAGATTATTATAAATTTTAACATCTTCAACAACATTTAACCATGTAAGTAATGCAATTACTAACCATACAAAGATATTCATACACAATGACACAATAACACAAGCTATGTTGACTAGGGAGCCTCTTGATCAAAGAGTAAACCCCGGTGGGAATGATGCCCACAAAAGATGCACTAATATGAATATTCCTTGTGAGAGGATGGACTCTATTAGGAGTCTTATGAAATACATTCAGTACATATAAATCCCTGTTAGGAGATTTTGAATCCCTATTAAAAGATTCTAACCCTATTAAGAGTTATGGAAGACAGAAGGACCCATTGCCCAAATAGCTTCAGGGTAAGATCACTGAACACACTCTCCAATAACCTTGATATTATTTAGTAGAATAATATGAAATATGTTACCTCCTTACTATGCCAAACCACACTCACTACTACATTATATCTCCATTCCAGATCTCTGAACTTCGCATGTCTTCCTTCACAATTTTGCTTTCACAATCTCTTAGGCTCTTTTCTTCACTTCATGCTTACATTCGCATGAAACCAAATGATGCTCACACTTATTTCATATATGTCAACTTTGTACAATAAGGAAAAACATTCTTTCCTTTATACCACACTCAAATAATTACAAATGAGTCAGCACATAATTACAAAATAAAAGTTTCCATATGCTACATCAGAATTACCAGATTCGATCCTGATTAAGAGATATCATCCGATTTTCACAAATCACTACTTAGGAACACTACCTGAATACTGCTTTTACCAAAATGATCATAAGTTTCATGAATCAATGAATTACTATCTATGCTCTTAACCATAGACATATAACATATCAAAGAGTATAAAATCAACATTGCATAGCTCCAACTACAATATCCCACGTGCGCTAATCAAAACATTGTCTGCTTCTCTGCTAGTCTTCAGAAGATCACTGTGTTGACATCAATGACAATCATAGTCATGAATGCAACAAAAACTACTACAGAATGACTGCCAACATCCAGCATTCATTCTTAACAAGATTTAATCCAATGTTCATCTTCACAAGCTTCACTAGTAGATTTAGGTTCAATTTGAGAAATCAAACATAATTGTTCTCTTACCTTATTTTGAGTCTGAACTCCTCTATCTATGCTTCCAATAATCTACTCAATAGGATGATTCCTTGATAAATTCTTGTTAGGTGTCACCATCTCAGATCTCACTTCAGGTGTTGGTTCTTCAATTACCTCACTATGGCTTTCATTCAGCAAATTACTATCAATTTCATAGAATAATTCAGTGGTCTCAATATTAGATCTAGGATGAGTTCCTTCATCTGATTCATAATCAAGCATTCTTTCCTAAATTTTGAACTTTTCATCAACTTTAACATTTGCGCTCTCAACAATAGTTTTAGTTCTCTTATTTTAACATCTATAAGCTTTTCTTTTCAAAGAATATCCAAGAAAAATACCTTCATCACTTCTAGGATCAAACTTTCCAATGTCATCATCTCTCTTTATATAACATTTGCTTCCAAAAATTCTAAAATACTTAACTAAGGGTGCATGTCCAAACCATAGTTCATAGGGTGTCTTGTCTATGTCTACTTTGATTTGTACTTTGTTCATGGTATACACTACTGTTTTCACTGCTTCTCTTCAAAATATCTTCACTAAGTCATTCTCAAATAACATAGCTCTTTCTGCTTTAGTCATTGATCTATTTCTTCTTTCAGCAATACCATTTTGTTTAGGTGTCCTAGGGGCTGAAAATTGTCTCTTAATACCATTCACTTCACAAAATGTGTTAAATTCTCTAGAAGTAAATTCCCCACCTCTATCTAATCTCAAACATTTAATCTTCATTCTAGATTCATTCTCAACTTTATTCTTAATGACCTTAAACTTATCAAATGCTTCAGATTTTTCTTTGAGAAATGCAATCCACATCATTCTTGTAAAATCATCAACAAGAATCATAAAATACCTTTCTCCATAGAAGAAAAATCTCCAACTTCTCTGCTGATGTAAACTTCTTACTAGGAAATGGGCTTCTCTTTTGTTTAGCCATCACACATTCTTTGCACATCATGTTAATAGGCTTCATAATTCTAGGAAAATCTCTTACTGTAAGTGTAGTACTCACTTTCACAATGTTATCAAAATTTATATGACAAAATCCTATGTGTCGTAACCAAATATCATCAATCTTAGTAATCAAGCATGTCATCTTAGTAGGATTCAACTAAAATACATTACCCCTAGTTCTATATCCAGTACCAATCAAATTTCCATCTTTATCTGTTATCACACAAGTTTTCTTAGTAAACCAAACTTGATATCCCTTATCAACTAGCTGTCCAAAACTCAAAAGATTATGTTTCAAACCATCCACAAAGTAAAAATCATCAGTATTAGTCTTTCCATCAAGAGTAATAGATCCTATACCTTTAATCAAACAAGGTGCATTGTTTCCAACTCTAACAACTCCTTCATCATAATTGTTAAACTTTATGAACTTTTTCATGTCTCAAATCATATGATGTGAACAACCACTGTCTATAATCCAATCAAATTTCTTTTCAACTTGAGAAACTAGGGCTTTTTCTTCCTTAACCTTTGTTTCAGGATTTTCTTCTTTAATTGCTAAAAATCCTATATCATCATTATTCTCAGTATCACTTTCACTTAAGGTTCTCTCTATACTAGCTTCAATTTCTTCATCATTAGCATAGTAACATTCCTTAGATCTTTTAGGTTTAAACATTTTTCTGTACTTCTTAACTCTCTTAGGACATTTAGATGCAAAATGGCCATATTCTTGACATGTCCAACATTTAAAATTTTTCTTACCATTTGGTTCTCTCTTCACAAGAAAGGAAATACCTTCTTCAATCTTCCCGTCTTCTTCATTTCTAGATCTGCTACTGCTAGCATAATCTCCTCTCACATTGATGCTTCTTGACAAAGTAGGGCGAACACTAAGAGCACTAAATGTTGTCTCCATTCTTGGTAAGTCTCCTAATAACCTCAGGTTCATTTCTATTGCTTCCAATCTTCCAAGAAGATTCTCTCTTTTAAAGTTCACAGTACAAGGTATAAATTGTTCAATCATCTGTGTTGTTTGCAATGCAGGAGTTAATGTCCTCAAAATTTTCCATACCACTTCATTCTCTATCTTTGTTCCTCCACAAGATTTTATACCTGCAATAATTTTTGACATTCTACCAATATAACTTCTAACAGATTCATCTTCCATCATTCTTATATCTTCAAATGCTCATATCTAATTATGTAATCTGACTTTCTTTTCATGTTCATCACCTTCAAAAGTAGATTGTAAAGCTAACCAAATTTCATGAGATGTTTTCAAATATTTTACCTGACTATACTCATTCTCTAGAAGGGCTGACAAAAGTGCTTCTCTGGCAAGTATGTTACACATGAATAGATCTCTTTCATCATTACTACAAGTTTCAATATTATCCTCATCAATGACAGACTTCTCATTCTTATTAATCAATCAATAAACTAGTCCTAAACATAGTAGATGTGTCTTCATCTTTTCTTTCCAGCTATCAAAATTCACTCCATTAAATTTAGGGTTTTCTTACCTGAAATTTTCCATAGATCTCCTTAAGCTGTTAAACTTCTCTTTCAAGGATCTGCTGCTCTGATACCAATTGTTAGAAAGTAAAGTCCACCAAGATAACTAAGAGGGGGGGGGGGGGGGGTGAATTAGTTATCAGATAATTATAACCTTTATCAACTTTAATAGATTTTAACCATATAAGCAATGTAACCAAAAACCACAAAAAGATATTCATGGACAATAACACAATGACACAAGATATGTTGACTAAGGAACCTCTTGATCAAAGAGTAAACCCAAGTGGGAATGATGCCCACAAAAGATGCACTAATATGAATATTCCTTGTGAAAGGATGGACTCTATTAGGAGTCTTATGAAATACATTCAGTACATATGAATCCTTGCTAGGAAATTTTGAATCCCTGCTAAAAGATTCTAATTCTGTTAGGATTTATGGAAGACAGAAGGACCCACTGCCCAAACAGCTTCAATGGAAAGATCACTGAACACACTATCCAACTGATCTCTAGATTATTCAATAGAATAATATCAAAATATTATTGATCTCAACAATATTTTACCTCTCCTCTGACTATGCCAAACTGCACTCACTGCTGCACCAGATCTCTGTACTTCGCATATCCTCTTTCAATAATTTCACTTTCACAATACACTTACATTCATCATATTCCATATAAAAACAAGGAATACATTCCTTCCTTTATACCACACTCAAGTAATTACAAACGAGTCGGCATACAAATTACAAAATAAAAGTTTGCACACGCTACACAAAAATTACACAAACTGTCGGCTTCCAATTATAATAACTCTACACTCGTGTGACCTCAAAGTTTGCACTGTCAACCACATCACTAACAACATGTCTTCAACTGCTTTCCAATTGTGCATAACAAGATTCTATCTCAATTAGGAGATATCATCTGATTACCACAAACCACTACTCAGGAACACTTCCTGAATATTACTTCCACAAAAATTCTCATAACTTCCATGAATAAATGAATTACTATCTACACTCTTAACCATAAACATATAACACCTCATAGAATAAGTCCTTAACATCACATAGCTTGATCTCTAATATCCAACGTGCGCTAACCAAAACACTATCTGCTCCTTTGCTAATCTTCAGTAGATCACTATGTTGACATCAATGACAATCACAATCATGAATGCAACAACAACTACTACAGAATGGATGCTAATACTCCCATAGGATATATTCATCATTCATTCCTAACACTAGTCTAGGGCATAGACTTCTAGAGAGGTTGACATAGGAGAAAGAAATTCCCATTAAACCTATACCCCTAGGAGTGGACCTCAATTAAATATCATTTAAGAGTTTACCATTTCAAAGCCTGAAATAGCCAACCCAAAAGTGGGAAAATAAATGTTTCTAAATCCCGACCAACATTTGGGCATCTTTAGAATTTGAAATTTAAACCCTAGATCAAGGTTGAGGTCAACCTTGACCCAGAAGGTTGACCTTGACCCTGAGGTCAAGAACCTCAAATTCACAGAGTAGGATGCTAGAAATAGGTAGAAAAGAAGTGGAAAATAGGGCAGGATAGGGGAAAAAGATAGATCCAAGTCAAAGACCCATTCAAGGTGTTTGACATGACCCCAAACCACTTACTTAGAGGCCTAAACCAATCCTAAATGGAAGTGCTTCCATTTTCTGACAATACAGGGTCTTCAAATCTATCCTTTTCATTTTTAGGATTGTTTATTGCTTCCCTATTATCCTATTTATTTTCTAGCAAGCGTGGTTGCTCCCTTTCTTCCTCTTGGGAAGTTTATTTATCTTCTAGCTACTTTTATTTGTTATTCATAAGGGTATTTTTAATTTATTGTTCTTCAATTAGTTCATCCCTTGTATAATCTAGGAGGGAAATTTGCTCCTCCACTTCTATTTGAAAGATTTATGTATATTGCAAAAGTTGTTGTTAAGTCTTTTTACTATGGGCTGTGAATTTCTTCTTTTCTATTACAAGTTTGGGTTCCTATTGATAGGTAGGATTGGTTTCTTTTGGATCTTTTATATTTTTCACCAAGAATCCTCTTATTTCAATATTGAGTTTGATAAATACTCTCAAAGTTGAAAGGTTCATAGTTGATTCTATCATTTTAGCCTTTTGCCTAATTTTTAATATGATGTTTGTCTCATCTATTAGACCATTATAAAATAAAGTCTTAATAATCCAACTTCCTTCCTCTGTTCTTAGTTCTAGATCTTCTAGAAAATTTATCTTCAGATCCATGTCTAAGATAGTTTTAACCTCTTTAGATTGAGTTTTACTTGTAATCCCTTCACATCCTAAAAAGGTTCCAATGTTATTTCCAACGATCTCTTTGATATTAGGGAATTGATATTCTACAAGGAGCGTACCCAAGTTTATCCATTTTAGAAAAATTTGTAGTTTGTATTATTTAGGATTAACATTTGGAGACTAATCAATACAATGGAAATAACAACCTTGAAAAATATAATATTTCCATACAAAAATTCTTTTTTCACTTGTCTATTTTTGTAGATTATAAATAAGAAGTTATTCTCTAAGGTAAAGATACTTACCCGGTTGGGAAATTTAGTTTCCCACCACTTTATGATATTATCAATAGGATGGTTTCATCAACTCCAAAATGTTAGGACTCTTAGTGCCATATATTGCTTACAAATAGTTTGAAAGGCATCTCCTTTGATTTCACAACCTTTTCTCCTAGGATTTCCATCGCCACTGGTTTCTGCAATATTTGCCTTAATTTCCTACTTGTATACCATTTTCTTCTTTTTTCCTAGGGGAATTCAAATTTCCCTTGTGGTAGGGGTTGAATAAATCCTTTTGACCTTATCAATTTACCTTTGGGGCATATTTTGGTGTGATTCCCTAGTGGTTCCTTTATTTCACAAGTTATTTTGGGCTAGTATCTTCCATTGGTTATTTCCCAGTGGGACTCAATTTTCTACAGAGACAAAGTTGGGTACATATTGTCTTCCTTCTTGGGTCCTTATATGGCTTTTTTTTCTTCTTGGACTGGATGATTTTCTATCCATCTTTAGTAGCTAGGATGATCGGTGGAAGCCATTGCTTCCTGACAGTCTTTTGATTATATCACATTTTCATTCATAGATTCAGAATAGAGCACAAATCTATAATAGTAGGAGTGCAACATTTTAGACTATTAATAAACCATAACAAAATTATTATAAGTAATATATAGTATTTTAGTCTATAATAGAAATATATGTTATGTTAGAATATTTATGATAAAATACAAATTTATTAAAATATTTTAATATAATTTTTTTAAAACAGTTTCTATTTTAAACTTAGTGAATTTTAATTTTTCAAATATTTTTAATTTTATTGTCTGAAATATGAATTTAGAAGCTTGTCATAAAATTTTATTATCTAATTATATTTAATATATTAATATTAATTTAGAATATTTTCAAAATAGAACATTTGAATTTAAAAACTTGTTTAGCAAATTTGAGATTTAAATGCATATATTACTTGTTGGAAACTACAATTGAAACAATTGTTATATTGTCATTGATGTCAAACCTTAACTGGTAAGACAGTTGCTATCTAGGAGAATACCATATCTTTTTAATGATGAAGAGGATTTGAAAAGAGGAGATAACAAGAGGACCTAAGGAAAGGTTGAGTTATGTGATACTTCAATGGGTACTCAATTAGTTGGCACATTGGTAAGGTAATGTGTTGTTTATCAAGTGAAGAAGAAAGACTGGAAACATAGGCTTAACCAAGAAAAGTGAAGAAATTTAGTTTAAGCTGAGTGATCTTAGTGTCGATCGAGCGCTAGTATAAGCTGAGTAAATATAGTGTTGACCAAGCATCAGTAATTACTGAGTGGCAGATAATTACCAAGCAAAGACAGTGTTTGCTGAGAAGGAAAGTTTTAGCAATGACTAAGATATCTAGTAATGACCAAGGAGATGAACACAATATTGACCAAGTGTTAGTAATTTACAGTTTGAGAAAGAATTAAGAATCCTAGCCAACATAGTTGAACTCTTGGGATATGTAAAATGTTTTGAAATTATTAATGAATGGTTTAAAGCATTTAATGCATGGTAAATCATTTTCTTATGGATTCAAAGAGAATTTTGGAGATGTATCTAGAAGGAAAAGAAGGAGAATAAAATAATGGAAGGATTCGATGAATCTGACCTAAACCTAAGATCTACAGAAGAGAGTAAGTGGCAAAAGATTAATCTACCTAATGAAGGAGGTATAAGGATGACCTAATTGTGAGGTTACAATATGAGTGGAAGAGGTTGATGTTATTAAATGATGAATCTAAGAAGGATAAGGTGAAGCTGTAAAGAGCGTAACAAAGTTGTGGTGATTGCTTGAAGAGAATTTTGAGAAAATTAGAGATGGAGAAGGAAATGAAGGTCAATCAGTAAATCAACATATGTGTGAAGTGGATTTGTATTTTCAAAGTGATTTGTATATTTTAGATTAGAATCTACTATTACTTTCTAACCATTGTATCAGTCTAAATCCTTTAATCAAGGTTGACCTAATAGTCATTGTATAAACCCTTTAATCAAGGTGACATTCTAATATAATGTTCTTAAGCCCTCTAATTAGTCCACTCTTAACAGGGTGATTAAATCCTTTAACTGGATCACACCTAATAGTGTGTATTGTAAATCTTTAACCGGGTTGGCTTCTCACAGAGCTCACTTCAGAAGAGTGAAAATCAGTAGCATGTTACAAGTGGTTTTTCCCAAATTGGGTTTCCACTATAAATCCTGGTGTTATACTTGTGTGAATGTTATTTGATGTGAATGTTATTGAAAGTTTTATATTCTAAAAGTTAATTACTTTTGGATAGTGGACTGCAAGTTTTATGTTATTGATATATGCTATAGAGACTGAGTGAATTGCTGATTATATCTAAGTTTGTTGAAGAGATAGAAAGTTGAATTGGTACATCTGGACCTGAGGACAACTGATTCACCCCCCCCCCTCTCAATTATTCTAAAATCATTACAACAATTGGTATTAGATTTCTTGGTGCTTGCAGAGAAAAAGTTTAAAGGTACTTGAAGCTAATGATCAAGATGTACAAAAAGGAGGTACCAAAGTTGAACAAGGAGAACTTCCTTGCATGGAAAAGTTTGATGAAATTGCACCTAGCTAGTATTGGTGATTTGACAAAATACTATGTGGAAAATGAGTGCGTAATAGTTGCTACACCTTTGACTACTGAGGAGACGAAAGCAAAACAAGAACACAATCAGACAATGTTGGAGATTGCATCTACCCTAAGATATCCTAAATTTGAAGACATCAAGGACTGTACTAATGAAAAGAAAATGTGGGACACTCTAGTAGCTATCTATGGTGGGGAAACAAATGTACTAGGAGCCAAATCTGAAAGTTTGAGAGGTAAGTTTGATGAAATAAAAATGCAAGAATGTGAAAATATTGCTTAGTATTGTGGTAGAATTAAGGAAGTAGTAAATGCTATTAGAGGAGCTAATGAAAATAGTGATGATGAAATTGCTATCAGTAAAGGGTTGAGAACTTTTCTTCCTATCTATGCTATTAGAGTTTTTGCAATACAAGAATCAAGATGTAATCCTGGTAATGTCCTAACTTTGGAAAGTCTTATTGGTAAGCTTACTACTTTTGAGTTGTCTAAGTATGATAATTTCATTATTCACAACATTGAATCTGCATTCAAGTCTCAAATTGTTCTTCATAAGTCTAAGAATGGAAAAGAAAGATGTGAGAGAAGTAACAGTAACAACGACAGTGATAGTGATACTTTTGATGATGTTCTAGATGATCTTTAGGCACTTATGGCTAGAAGGCTATAGAGAGGAAAAGAAAATCCAAAGGTAAACTTCCTATAATCTATTTTTCATATAACAAAGTTGGCCATAGTGTAGGAAGATGCCCTGATAGGACTGACAAGGATGAGAGAAGGGAAAGCAAGTACAAAGACAAGAGAAATGACAGAGACCACAGAAGGTACAAAGACTACAAAGACAAAGGTAAGAAATCTTGTTATATTTCCAAAGAGGAAACTGATAGTGAAAATAGTGAATCTGATGAATGTGATATAGAAGTTGTTTATGTTGCTATGAAAGATGATTCTGATGAAGATGAGAAAATTGCACTTATTTCATATGTGAGTAAAGATGATAAATGGATTATTGATAGTGGTTTCACACATCACATTACTGGTGATAAAAGTAATCTTGAAACCCTAAATCATTACAAAGGTAGAAGTGTTAAGTTTGGTAATGATGCACCATGTCCTTTGAAAGGAAAAGGATCAATAAGATTGACTGATAAGATCAGATGTGATAATGCTTATTGGGTTGAAGGCCTTAAGTATAATTTTTTGAGTGTTTCACAGTTGAACAATACTAGTTAACGAGTTGAATTTCATCAAAGAAAAGCTAAAATATTTGATGCCACTAGTGAACTAATTGGAAGTGGAGAACATACAAGAGGTAATTTTTTCTATCTAGACCTATCTGAAGAAACATGTTTGTTTGTACAATTTGATGATATATGGTTATGGCATAAGAGGTTGTGTCAGGTGAACTTTGACAATTTGGTAAATATTAGTAAGATGGAGAAAGTAAGAGGTTTGCCAAGATTGAAGAAACCTAATAATGTGATGTGTAAAAAATGTCAATTGGGAAAAATGAAAAAGTCTAGTTTTAAGAGCAAGACATATACTTCTGACAATATTTTGGAATTGGTTCATACTAAAATTTGTGGACCTATGGGTGTACAAAGTTATTGTGGTGATAAGTATTTCACTCTGTTTGTTGATGACTACTCTAGAATGATGACTGTTTGAGATATGATAGAGGAGGAGAGTTTAATATATTCTGCAATGATAGAGGAATAAAGAGACATATGTCTATACCAAGGAAACATCCATGAATGGTATAGCAGAAAGAATAAATAGATCAATTATGGATTGTGCTAGAACACTGATGATAGAGAAGAATGTTGCACAAAATTACTGCAGAGAAGTTGTAAGTACAATTGTTTATACCTTGAACTGAGTACAAATCTAGAAAGGTACAAATGCTACACCTTTTGAGTTATGGTATGGATATGCACCTAATGTGAAGTATTTTAAAGTCTTTGGAAGTAAATTTTATATACTAAAAGATAATAGGAATGGAAAACTTGATGCAAAAAGTGATGAAGGCATATTCCTAGGATATTCACTAAGAGAAAAGCTTATAAGTGTTTGAATTCTAACAATAACAAAATTGTGGAAAGTGTAAATGTTAGAGTTGATGAATATGCAAAAAGAATGAAGTTGAGTACAAGAAAGAACCTAAAGATTATAGATCTTTTTTATACATGGAAGAAGAAGAGGCTAGTAATGAACCTAAACCAGATGCTGAGGAAATGCATGAGCCTACCGAGCATCAAGAGGATGCTACTGAGCATCAGGATGATGTCGAGCAATCAAAAGAAGAGACAAAGAATCTACAAGATGAACATGAAGATCAAGAACAAGTAGAAAGGAAATCTAAACCTACATTGGCACAATATGTAAGAAGATATCATAAGCCTGAACAAATCATTGGAGATAAGGAATCTGAAGTTATGAAAATAAGTAAGTTGAAAGATCATACATTATTACTATGAAAATTTGAGCCTAAGATAGTAAAAGATTCTTTAGAGAATGAGGATTAGATACAAGCCATGAATGAAGAAATAGAGACAATTGAAAAGAACAAAACTTGGACACTAGTGTCGAGACCAGAAGACAAGAATGTCATTGGAACAAAATGGGTATTCAGAAATAAGCTAAATAAACATGGAGAAGTCACTAGAAACAAAGCCAAATTAGTATGTCAGGGGTATGCACAAGAAGAAGGCATTGATTATGGGGAGACATTTTCCCCAATTGTAAGATTGGAAGGAGTGAGGACTCTACTTGTATATGCAGCGTATAAAGGATTCAAAGTATATCAAATGGATGTTAAATCTACATTTCTAAATGGAATATTGGAAGAAGAGGTATACATTGAACAACCAAAAGGATTTTTTGACCCAAGAAAGAAGAATATGGTTTGCAAGCTACACAAGGCACTGCATGGATTGAAACAAGCCCCTAGAGCATGGTATGAGAGACTGCACAATTATTTGATAAATATTAGATTTGTAAGGACAAATGACAAAAACAATCTATATTTAAAGACTGAAAAAGGTAAAGGGATTTTTTTAATCTGAAATATTTGATGATGATATCATATTTGGAGGACAAGATGCCCTATGTCAAACCTTTTCAAATGAGATGCAAATTGAATTTGAAATGGCTATGTTTGGTGAGATCAAATTCTTTGTTGGTTTGCAAGTTTATCAGATGAAGAAAGGTATCTATATTACTCAATCTAAGTATGTCAAGGAGATATTAAAAACTTTTGGTATGGAAGATTCTAGACTAGTAAGTACACCTATGGCTACTAGACAAAATTTATCAAAAATTGATGATATAGTTGAAGTCAATCAAACCCTGTATAGATCTATGATTGGAAAGCTACAATATGTTGTCCATAGTGGACCAGATATTTCTCTAGCAGTTGGGATTGTTGCAATATTTTTTGCAAATCCTAAGTAGAGTCACATGATGGTAGTGAAAAGGATATTGAGATATCTAAAAGGAACAGAGGAAAATGGATTGTATTACAAGAAGAATGATAAGTTTGAACTGAAAGTTTAAACTGATGCAGATTGAGCAAGAAATGTGGATGACATAAAGAGTACAAGTGGTGGTGCATTCTTTATAGGAAAGAGATTAGTCTCTTGGACAATCAATAAACAAAAATGCATTTCTTAATCTACAACAAAAGTTGAATATGTAGCAACAGCAGCGAATTGTTCATATTTAATGTGGATCAAGAAATTGTTAAAAGGTATGAAGGAGGAAATCACTAACCAATTGTTATTTTCTATGATAGCTCAAGTACTATCAACATATCAAAGGATCTTGTTATGCACACTAAGACTAAGCATAATGCTATCAATTATCATTACTTGAGAGAGTTAGTTCAAGACAAAGAAGTGAGATTGGAATATGTGAATACAAAGGAAAAATTAGCAGATATATTCACAAAAACATTACCCTAAGATGCTCATGAATATCTTAGAGATAAATTAGGGTGATTCCCATAACTAAAGCTACCTAGAAACATATAGGAGCACTACATCAAATGTGCTGATCAGATTATCTGACAAATTGATGCAGAAGAGGTCACACTTTACGAGTTTCCTAGAGTTGTGAGAAGAACAATAAGAGATACTGATCAGTCATAAGATAGATGATAGAGGGAGCATA
Organism: Chamaecyparis obtusa; assembly: GCA_027943335.1. NCBI lineage: Eukaryota > Viridiplantae > Streptophyta > Pinopsida > Cupressales > Cupressaceae > Chamaecyparis > Chamaecyparis obtusa. The sequence continues at coordinate 2,651,368 of BSBK01000606.1, forward strand.
CAAATCAGAGAACTGACATTAAGACACCTACATGGTAAAGATGCAAGTGACAGATACAGGTTTCTTTGGCATTTTTACCAAAGAGGGAGAGATTCAATGAATAGATAAAACAAAATCTATCCAAGAGGGAGTTGGTACTTGGATGTGAATCAAAATGAAGCTAAGGATATTAATGAAGATATGATGCACATAGATTTTGGATTGTATACTAAATCATGTGGTGTTCATGTGGTGTTTCCATCAATGCCAAAGAGGGAGATTGTTGGAAACTACAATTAAAACAATTGTTATATTGTTATTGATGTCAAACCTTAAATAGTAAGACAATTGCTATCTAGGAGAGTACCATATCTTTTGATTGATGAAGAGGATTTGAAAAGAGGAGATAACAAGAGGACCTAAGGAAAGGTTGAGTTATGTGATACTTTAATGGGTACTTGATTAGTTGGCACATTGGTAAGGTAATGTGTTGTTTATCAAGTGAAGAAGAAAGAATGGAAACGTAGGCTTAACCAAGCAAAAGTGAAGAAATTTAGTTTAAGTTGAGTGATGTTAGTGTCGACTTAGTGATAGTATAAGCTGAGCAAATCTAGTGTTGACCGAGCATCAATAATTTTTGAGCGATAGATAAATACCGAGCAAAGACAGTATTTTCTAAGAAAGAAAGTTTTAGCGATGATCGAGATATCTAGTAATGACCGAGGAGATGAACACAATATTGACCAAGTGTCAGTCATTTATAGTTTGAGAAAGAATTGAGAATCTTAGCAAACATAGTTGAATTCTTAGGATATGTAAAATGTGTTGACATTATTAATGAATGGTATAAAGCATTTAATGCATGGTAAATCATTTTCTTATGGATTCAAAGAGAAGTTTGGAGATGTATCTAGAAGGAAAAGAAGGAGAACAAAATGATGGAAGGATTCAATGAATCTGACCTAAACCTAAGATCTACGAAAGAGATTAAGTAGAAAAAGATCAATCTACCTGATTAAGGAGGTATAAGGATGACCTAATTGTGAGGCTACAGTATGAGTGGAAGAGGTTGATGTTATTGACTGATGAATCTAAGAAGAAGGCTAAGATGAAGCTATGAAGAGCTGAACATAGTTGTGGTGATTGCTTGAAGAGAATTCTGAGCAGATCAGAGATGGAGATGGAAATTAAGGTCATTCGTTAAATCAACATATGTGGGAAGTGGATCTATATTTGCAAAGTGAGTTGTATATTTCATATCAAAACCTATTGTTACTTTCTAACCATTATATCAGTATAAATCCTTTAATCAAGGTTGACCTAATAGTCATTGTATAAAATATTTAAGCAAGGTGACATTCTGATGGAATGTTCTTAAGCCCTCTAACCAGGCCACTCTTAATAGGGTGATTAAATCCTTTAATTGGGTCACACCTAACAATGTGTATTGTAAACCTTTAACTGGGTTGGCTTCTCACAAAGCTCACTTCAGAAGAGTGAAAATCAGTAGCATGTTACAAGTGGTTTTTCCCAAATTGGGTTTCCACTATAAATCCTGGTGTTATACTTGTGTGAATGTTATTTGATGTGAATGTTGTTGAAAGTTTTATATTCTGCAAGTTAATTACTTTTGGATAGTGGACTGCAAGTTTTATGTTATTGATATATGCTATAGAGACTGAGTGAATTGCTGATTAGATCTAAGTTTGTTGAAGAGCTATAAAGTTGAATTGGTACATCTGGACCATTTTTCCAACAAAAATTTCTTTACTAATTTACAATATTAGTATGCTTGATATAAATCTTTTTATATTATTTATTATAATTTAGAGATATTTTAAAATAAAGCACACGAACTTAAAAACTTGCTTAGTTAATCTAAAAATTTTTATTTTTATTTTTTGATAAGTAAAATGCCTTTTTGAAATAATTTTTTGATAATATTTAACCTATTTATAAACCAACTCACTGGGGGCACCGGTAAGAAAGAGTTAGTTGAAGAAAACCTGTGATCTTTCCCCAAAAAGAATTAAAAATAAAAGTATCACTCTCTTACATACAACTTGTATATGTGTTACGAGGTATAGATGAGGTTATAGGCTTCCTCGTTTAGATTCTTATGCTATAAGAATTATGGTTAACTAGTACAATGTATTGACGTTACACTCCCTTTTAACATAAGTGATCAATAAGCATTACATTTCTTTCTTTACCAAAAATAAGAACATTTATGACTATGTGTTTCATTCTTAGGCTATATGTGAAGAAGGCCAACTCTTTAGAAGGCACCTTTATAATTGTTAGTAGTATTAAAAGAATGGAAACAAGATCAAGAAGATAATCCAACAAAGTGAAGTGCAAGGAGTTTACCATAAACCAAATATGAGAGAGTTGCAAGATCAATCACCACAACCAAGAGAATAATCCAAGAATCCAACAAGAGCCAAGAGATTTTTGTAAGGGGAAAAGAAAAGAAAAACCCCTTTGTGTATTATGAATAAGGCATGAAAAGCCTAAAGAAAGAGAGATAGAATATGAGCAAGAAGCTCAATACAATATGATAGAACTAATATGAGAGAAGATTGTGTGTAGAAAATGTGAAAAAATTGTGTCAAGTGTGTGGAGGAACATCTCTTAAGTAGAGATGAGTGAAGGAGTTTGCATGTAACTCCCATGTGTATGAGTGCCACATTAATACTAAGTGTGTGCCAAGTGTGAGAGTCCTCATAAGGAGGAATAAACTATTTTTCTTATTAAAGTAATTACAAAATATGAGTTGTCCTCCCACTTGGAATAGAGTCAGAAAAAATTACATGTAGAGATTCCTTTAGGAATGTCCTAAAATATTAGGTTTCTCAAGTTCTAGAAATCTGTCTAAAATAGTGTTAGATTCTTTGTTCTTTAGAAGGATTCCCAGGTTTTAAGAGTAATCATCTTTAAAAATTTAATTAATACAGGATTTCAGAGAAGTAGGGTTTGAACACAAATATAATTGTGAATAAGTTTTAATCTAAATTTATAGAAGATATGACTTAGCACTGTCTTTTGTTCACTTGAAGTTGATATAGGTTTCTATTTCTAGATCCTATAGCATTTTTGTGGTAGTATTTCTGGTCCATAGAAGTAACCCTTTACCCTTTCTCACTAAGTTCTAAGACTGAGATTAGGTTCCTCTTGATTTTAGGCACATTGATAATTTCATTTTAAGTGTAGCGTATCTCCATCTATTATCTTCATTAAGTAGGTCCCTATTCCTTGACAGTATAGGTGGAGTTATCTCTGATGGTAACTTTTTCAGTAGGATTTTTCTGATAGTGTTTCAAGTTATTCTTTGAATCCAGTAACATGCCTGGAAGATCCACTATCAATTTTCCAAGTGTTTAGGTTTTGGTTTTACTAGAACAATGAGTTCTCATGATTTTTTACTTCGGCTAGAGCAGCTTGTATTCTTTCCTTTTCAGGATAATATTTGTAGACATGCCCAAATTTGTCACATTTGAAGAATTTAACTGTTGACATATCTCTTTTAAAGTGTTTTCCATTGTGAGAGGGTTTGAACTTCCTCTTCCTCTTTGACTGATTCATTTTGCTACTGGATGTGTTGACATGGAGAGCTTGTAAGTTGTTTCAACTACTGGGTCCTAAACCTCTGGATACTAATCTGGATTCTTCTTGAGTGAAATTGTTTTTGAGTTGTTCAAATTTTGGTAGAGGAGGTCTGGTGCTTATACACTGGATGAAGGTTTCCCAAGAAGTGGGTAATCCTTTGAGAGCGATTAGGGTAAGTTCAGGATCCTCGACTTGATATCCTATGCATAGTAGTTAATCTCGTATTTCTGCAATCCTAAGAAAATATGATGTCATATTTTCTTCATTATTCATTTTCATGTTTAATAGTTCATTCTTTAATGTAAGTACCCTACTGGTATTGTTTATTTCGAATGTTCTTTGAATGGTTTGGAACATTTCATATGAATCAGTTATTCTGGATATGCTTGATAAGATTGAATCTTTAACAGAGTCAATGATCAACTTTTTGGCTTTATTGTTCCTTCTTTGCCATATAGTTTTCTCAATATCATCTTGAGGTATTTCAATCTTCTTCTCAATGTATTCTTCTAGTTCAAGTTCCATTAGAATTGATACTATCCTAGTTCTCCATGATATGAAATTTGAAGGGCCTTCTAGTCTATGCTCCATTCTCATGCAATATGCCAATTTATTTATTTATATAAATTTAGAGCCCTTTTGTTGTGAGATAGTATTTGAATAATTATATTTAATTATCTTCTTAGTAACTTGACTTTGATACCATGTTAATGAAAAATATCAATAAGAAGATAAAGAAATGATAATGTAAGTACTGAATAAAGTTATATATATATATATATATATATATATATATATATATATATATATATATATATATATATATATATATATATATATATATATATCTTACTGCTGTAGAATGCAATTGCCTATTGTGATTGATTGATTCTACCGAAATGAAAGTCTATATATACCAAATGAATATAATGGTCACAACCATTGGTGACTGGTCATGATGAAATGGTCACATAACACAACATAACATATGTTAGAGATCAAACATCAAACTAATGATAATCAAATGTAAGTGGTGGTTGGATTACCAACAGCCATGAGATATCGTGACTGTTGGTAGTCCAATAGGTTGGACTATCCAAACAGTTCCAATATATCTGCGATTATAAACACAACGATTCATGATTAATTTGATCTTGGAGTGTGTGTGTGTATTTGTATGGCCATATGAATTCAATTTAATATTTATAAGTCATTTCGATAACATACATATGTGTGTGTATTCTGTATAATAAAGTTATGTTTCTTAATATTAAACACGAACGAATTTCTTAACATACAATACATATAACTTGGGAGTCAGAGATTTTATTAACCAAGCATTACTCTCAAGGGTAGAGTTCATATCAACTTTTAGTATCTGAGTGGACAGCCACATGTCGTTCTTTCTGTCCTTTCCTATTGTAATGTCTCGTAAATTTTGTGCATTAAATAAAATTTTAAGTTATCAATTTTACTTATACTATGCCCTTGTTCTTCTCTTTATGATTCTCATTTCTTTATAGATTCAATATTTCTTTATGTTTCCCTTGATTTTCAAGAGCATGCAACATGTTCATTTTTCAATCATTTGCTTACATGTTATTTTTTCTTGACTAAGACTAGTTATTGAAGTTGGTCAAATGGGCACTACAAATTAAATGTTTGATAACAAGTCTTTTTGTGAACATTACAATTAGGAAAATGAACCATGTTTGGTAAAAATTATAATATTAAAGTGTACATAACACTTTTTTCATATGCAACAAAATGGAATGATTGCTAGCTATTGGGCTAGGTGCATAGATAAATCAAAACAAAATGGAATGACCAAACAAATGAATAAAATTCTTCTAGAAATGATTCCTTGCATATTACATTTTAAAAGTTTTCTTAATAAATTTTGAGATTTTTTGGTTTCTTTTATTACATATATTATGAACAAAGTCTTCATGAAAGCTCTCACAACAGATATTTTAAGTATTGAGTCTACAATTGATCATACATTCTTAATGAAAAGAGAAAAGTCAGAATTAAAGAGTCGTCAATGTTTGTTTATGGGTCTTTCTTTTGTTCCACATATTCTGAATAAAGTCTTCACCAAAGCTCTCACAATAGATATTTTAAAGTACTGAGCCTACAATTTTTCATATATCCTTAATGAAAAGAGAAAAGTCAGAACCAAAAGTCATAAGTATTTATTTATGGATTAGAGAGAAGAATCAGAGACCCACAAATGAGCATTTAAAACTTACAACCACTTTTAACTCCACAACAACAAATGTTATCCATTGTTTTGATAAATAGAAAGAAAAATGGTATGACTACATTAATGATGAAGATGTGCCCACTACTATAAATAACACTAATAATATTGAAAATGGAACAACCAATACTTTTGACTAGCCCCTTACACTAGGTAATGTCCTTAAGAAGAAGATGACATTTCAACTGGACAAAAAATTAGAAGAGTTTAAAAATATACAAGAAACCTGTTCAAAGATCTAAGGAACTGATTGTAGGGCTTAAAATATTGTCAAAATATTATAGATCAATAACTCAATTACATGAAAAAAAAAGGATTAAAACAAGTTTTGAAAGGGAAATGCAATATATTGCTAAAAAATACTTGTGTTTTGTACTAAAAAAATTGAATCTTGTTGACTTTAAATATATTTACAAAAAAAAATTTAAATATATATGAATTTTGAAAGCTTTAAAATTAGAATATTGCCAAACATTTTGACAAAAATCTGCAATATATACAAATGTTGGCATAATTAGATTTGTTTTCATTAGTTGTATGTTTGATGTTTGAGATGTCAAGCCAAGTCGATATATCAAGTCAGTAGTAGTCATGGGACTTAGGCATATTTTTGTCAAAGTTTACACTAAGCTAGAAGACCGCCAAGAAGAGTACTTCACTGAATAGGTATTAAACCGAGCTAGTCACCTATTCGAGTTGTTCCTAAGAACCAAGTTGAGAGAGTTTATCTACAAAGCCAATAGTATTGATTCCAAGGTGAAATCGAGTGATCGTTAATATGCTATCATGTTTTGTAAGTTCTGAGGTAAGATTCCCAGTGAAAGAAATCAAAGGTAGAAAGAATTTGTGTGTGATTGTACATTATTCTATGGAGGCTCATTTGATGAAGAGAATATCACAAGTTCCAAGGTATACTATTTTGACCGAGTCTTGAAATTCAAATCCAAGTGGCAAAATGGACTATCCATATTGCAGGGAAAGAAAGACACTTGTGTTTGTTGGTGGAAATGATGGTGGAAGTTCACTATAAGTATACAAGTAGAGTAAAGCATTGGTTTGGGTTGTTAGACTTGTTGATTTGATAGAGTTGGTGATTTTGGTTGGTAATCAAAAAAGTTGATTATCAATGATCAGTTACAGAGAGTAGAGAGAAATCAAGAGGTCTGATACATAGTTCTAATTGATAGAAGAAAGATCATAGGTTCGAATTTTCATTATTAGATGTATTGATCAGACACACTTCTTTAGTTACAATCATTTTTTTTATGAGGTTACTCTTAGCATAGTAAAAATCTTAGTAGATCTAGAGTTTAACCACCTTGTATGTAAAATCCTTTAACCAGGTTCATGTTGCATATGCAAGATGATAAAATCTTTTAGCAAGGTAGACTAAATAGTCTAAGTAATCTTAACAGGATAGATTACTAGAAGTAAGAGTTGTGGGTGTCAAACCTAGTGCAGTTTTTGTCCCTTAACAAGGATTTTTGTGATACTAAAATCATTGTGTCATGGGTCTATCATTTTCTTTCACATGTTTACTTTATAAGAAATTTTGATTTCAACTAGATGGTGTTTGTTGTTCATGTTTACTAAGTTCAGTAGTAATTGATGTTATGAACAATTGATTAGATATGTTTATGTATCTAGTTGATGAAAAAGTTTTTGCATAACTGAATCACCCCCACCCCCGCCCCCCCCTCTCATCTATCAAGCTTTCATTGTTTCCCAATAATTGATATCAGAGCTAGTCTCTAGGAAACAAGGTTTTACCACCTTAGAGTGAAGATCCTTAGGATGGAAAGCTATAGGTCAAGATATCCCAAAATGGAAAGTCAAAGAATGATGTCACTTGTAGAAGATCTAGCTAAAGCATGTGAACCAATTGCTGATTTACAAAGCCAACTAAAATACTCATTGAAAAAGAGAAAGAAACTCTCTTTTGATTTGTAGGTCACTCAAGAAGTAGTTGAATCTAAAGGTAGTTTAAGTGAAGAATTGGAGGATGCTATATCAACCCTAATGGAAGAGAACAATGAACCGATTGAAACAATCAAGGAGCTAACCAAGAAGTTAGAAAGATTAAGGAAAGAGTCCAAGAATCTAACTGATCAACTTTCACTAGTCAAAGTTGAGAATGAGTATACATGTAGGACAATGAGTGAAGTGATTAAAAAATAAAGAAAGGCTGCAAATGTTAATAGAGATGCAAGAGATGAGATCAATCGAGTTACTGATGTTATAGTAGTGAAGGAAAATGAGATTAGAAGGTTAACTGACGCTCATATAGCCATGCAAGATCAAGTGCATGCTTCTAACATTGAGGTATCTATGCAAAAGTTTGAACTAAAAATTATGAAATCTGAGAATGCTACATTGAATGATGACCTTGAAGCTGAGAAGAGATCCAATGAAGTTATGTAAAGGAATGAAAAAAGTATGTTAAGATTGGATGAACAGATTAAGAATCAAAGTTCATCGAATGACTACAGAGGTCTAGGCTACACTGAACCTAAAAAAAGCACAACCGAGATAGGAGGATCATCTAAGAAAGTTGAGCTAAAAACCAAATCTACACCAGCAAAGAACTCAAAGCTCTAATTTCACAACTATGGTAAGATCGGGCATACTGCTAATTTGTGTAAGTCAATAAAAGGTGAAGTGTCTGTTACATCTAAATTCAAAGGCTATTTTTACAACAGTCACAACTATGGTCACCGAGCTTATAAATGTACAAACATGGTGAATGAAAAGTAGAGGAAATGTGAGAATATTTTGTATTTTAATCACTACAACAAATATGGTCGCATTACTAATGAATGTAGGAAACTAAAAGATGAATGGATTCCTAATCAGAAGAATGAGAGCTTTAACCGATAGAACACTGATATTCCATGGACATACAACAATCTGGTATGTGAGTTATGTGTAAAGTTTGGACACATTTCTCCTAATTGCTATCTTACTCATAGAATGTACAGATGCTACACGCCACCATACAGATACTATGCACCTAGGAGAAGTCTTGGTAGGACATGTAATATGTCCAACTCGTTGGACATATTACAAGTAACTGTCCTAAGAAAGCTACCAATGATACCAAGCACATTATGAAGATTTATGGACAAGATAAACCAAACAATAATGGTAAAGGAGTTCCAAAGAAACAAAACAACGTTGAAGAAGCCAAGAAAAAGATGAAGCAAACATGACAAAAGTCTACTACTACTGAGTTGTCTTCCAGTTCAAATGATGGCACCACATCCACTAGATTGGGTGTTCTATCACAAAACTATCGGTAATAGAGGTATGTGGGAATTAAGGTTTGTCAATGAATTATAAGTCAGTTCCTAATCATATTTAAGCTAATGTCCATATTAACATATTAAAGATGTTTTATAAAAAGTCAATGTGTTTGAAGATTGTCAAATAAGAAAGTTGGTAAATAGAGTTATTCGGTTACTCACAAGTCGGTTCAAACTGAGTCAGATGAGCATTTTTTGCAACAAGTGGGTTGTTGCAAACTTAAAATCAAGTGTATTTATCATTGTTTGAGTTCATTTCCATGCACAATGATTTTGAGAGCTCATTGTGACCAAAGGTTCCAATATGAATAGACTAATTTGCTAGCAAAGAGATCAAACTAAGATTGATAGAAGTGATCAATGCACCATTTCTATCTAGTTCTACCTCAAACTGAGTTTATCACGCATCACGTAAGTACCCTAAATTTATTTTCATATTATTCAAAGCACATTTGATTGAACCTTTCATATCTTGATTACTTTGGCAAGAAGCATAACAAAGGGAAAGGATCCTATATAGGTTGTTGAACCTAAGGAGAAAATGAAATATAAAATCATCTTGAAAAATATTAAGGTTCTTGAGTTGGCTTTATCTAGAATTCTCGAGCAAGTGCTATCGACTTAAGTGTGCAATTCTAGATATAGGATTGAAGGAGATAGACGATGGATATAATGAATTGTGTGAAATGGAAGGGAATTTGAAAATTGAGTATAAGTTTATGAAAGGGTTAGGGTTAAGGGTAAGTGCACCAACATGATGGTCAATTTAGTGGCCACTTGGTGAAAAAAGTTCAAAAAAGTTAATTTTTCACAAAACGTGTATGTGTTATGAAACATTTGAATTCAAATGGCTCGGTAATCCCAAGCCTAGACCGAGCCAAAAAGAAATAATAAAATATTGTTTAAAGTGTGTGTGGGTTTTGAAGAGTTAAAAATTCTTCAAAACGCATGGAAGTTTTGAAGAACTATCCAAAACTCGTGTTGGTTTTGAAAAAATAAAAGTTCTTCAAAACCCATGTAGGTTTTTAAGAACTATATGTTCTTCAATGCGCCCACGGCTAAGCCATTTTTCTTGTGAGAAAAATGACTTGGAAAGAGTTTAAATATACATAAATTTTCAGAACCCATGTGGGTTTATGAAAAATTGACATTTTCTTCTTTTGGGATAATATCACTTAATGTCTCGATCAAGTTGATTATGTTGATAAGAAATTTTTATACATTCTAATGTAATATCACTTAATATGTTGATTAAGTTGATAAGATAGAAAATGGTGAGTGAATTAATTTCTTGATTATTAGACATATCTTTGGAAAAACTATTCATAAATGATCATTTGTAATTACCATAAATGTTGATTATCATTTGTAATTTCCATAAATATTTATACATTATAATGTAATATCACTTAATGCGTCGATTAAGTTGATAAGACAGGAAATGATATACAGAGATTAGAGAGTGTATATAGAAAACATGTGTGTTATGCTTTTGGAGCTCAGACTATGGACCTTGGCATTATTAAGTTTTCTATCCATCCAACTACCTATGTGTCAATTAAGTTGATTAAACCGAAAATGGTACTAAAGATTCCAACTACAAGAACACCTATGTTCCATAGTACTAAAGATTCCATAAAACTAATGTTAAATTTTCATTGCGATAGTGGAGTTTCGTAATAGTACAATTTCCATGAAAATTAAGTTAATTTTCATAGAGAACCTCCAATTTGCTAAGGCGCTCTACCAATGAGTTTCTTACCCCTAAATTTCATGTTTGGGTCTTTGAGATTTAGGTGTTCATTCTCCGCATCTTCATAATGAACATGACACATCTTTTGGTCATCGTCAATGTCCACTACCTCACCGAGATAACAAGCCTTGTCATCTTCCCAGTAAATAGAAATTCCATCTCCCACATTAATTTTAATCGTAGATATTTTGCACCGATCTGAGACAAAATTGTGTTGTTGATCCCTCACTTCCTCATTTCCTGCAAGATTAAAATAGTGAACATTCAAACAAGATTGTTAGAAAATAATATTAAGTTTAGTTTATAGGAGAGAGGCATAACACGACCTTACAAGGTCAAACGGATTGGTTGCAGGTACCACGGTCCCTAAGATACATTTCATCAAAGTCAGTACTTTTTTGGTACTTAGAGAACCTAAGGGACATTGATGCAAAGTGAGCACTTTGGAAGTAAAAAAAATTTACAATCCTCTTGTTAGTAATCTTTCTTGAAGATCGTCAACATAATTCTCATCACATCAACAAGGTTACAATGTATGCATTAAACAATCACACTATCCCTTTAAATTTTGTTATGATAGTCACAATGAATATCACTTAAATTTGGTTTACAAGTGACAATACCTTTTTGTTTCCACAAACTCTCATCCAACTTGTAGAGTTACTATGACTCTGTCAATATTGTTCTGAAAGTACAAAATTCATTAATGTTACCCAAAACTCATCTCAAACTTTTAGGTCTACAATATACCTTCTCAACACTTCAATGCATCAAGCTTCAAGAACAGAATTTGTAAGTTGCTTGTTTAACTCAACACAATAGGGTTTATTTTACCAAACCCTCCAGGGTACTGTTTACTGCCCCTTCCTAGCAGTCCCTATACAGTACACTTCTTCCTGCAGGAAAAAATCCTACTAACCTCTCAACTCCACAATTAGGTTAGGTTGTTTCTAGTCCTCTTTTATTTTAATAGAAATCCATTTAAAGCTTAGGGTTCAATGTTTAGCAATTAAATGTAAAACAACTTCCTATTCACTATTTTATCTGCAACTTTTAAGCATTACAGTCTTACCAATTCTCAAAACATGTGGTGATATCCTCTTTTGGGTTCTTGACGAAAAGGTAGGGATTATTCCTTAACGTTGATATGGATTTTGAATGGAATTTGTTAGTCTTTTGGACTTAAAATCATCCTAAGTTCACCATTCTTCAAAAATGCACTTTGACTGTAATGGTTTTCTTAACCTTCAAGTTTATTCTTAACTAGTCCCTAAGATTTCAATATCCCTTGACATAAGGAGTTCATAAACACATGGTAAAAGTCTTATCCCACAACAAATGGTCCAAACAATCATTAAATGTCTAGTCATCCATAGATGCCGGCCAAATCAGCTCAGGTCACTAGATCAAGTCGGGTCGCTAGCCAAATCAACTCAGGTCAACAAATCTAACTTTTAACCCCGCTCGGGAGTGAGATAGGCCAACTCATTCAAACTTGGATCACCTCGATCTAATATGCACAATAGTAATATTGATGAGTATGCAAACTCATCAATGAATTCATCTCAGTATGCCAACCAGATCAACTCGGGTCGCCACATCAACTCGGGTATCTAGATAAATCAGCTCGGGTCACCAAATTGCCTGCCTAACTCGGGTCGAGTCGAGTCGAGTCTCCGAATCTGGTTGGGTCTCCAGATCAACTCAGGTCACCAATCAGATCAACTCTGAGCCCATTTTTGATAGATTCAAATATTTTGTGAGCTATCTAGGTCTATGAATAATTTTATTGAAGAGCGAGACTCAGACAAATAAATTAGACATAGGGCGTTGTTCACGGAAGCATATGAGTTGTGAAGTTAACTAAGCCAAACAAGATGAATTGGCTCGTCGAGCTATGCCAGCTTGGCTAGCTCACCGAGAAAGGCAAGCTTGGCTATCTCATCGAGCTGGACCAACTGGCCCATCTCACCAAGCTAGCCCTATTGGCCCACCTCGTAGAGCTGAGTCTAGTTCTATCTAAGGTTATGTTGGGTATTACTCTAGCCCTATTTTTTATAGATTTAAATATTTTGTGTGCTATCCGAGTCGATGAATATTTCTATAGAAGATCGAGACTCTCACAAATAAATTATATAAGGGAGGTGTTGTTCGTGGAAGCATACAAGTTGTAAAGTAGTTAATTGAGTCATGTGAGATGACTTGGCTCGTTGAGCTGGTCTAGCTCGCTGAGTTGTCTACTTCAACATAAGGTGATGTTGGGTGCTTGATGAAGGGTGCTCCCCTTAATACCACAAACACATAACAGAAATAGAGAAACAACAACAATAATATGCAAGAACAGAAAATCGGCTTCTTATTATCTCCACAAATGTGGAATTACAAACTTTCAGAATTACAATATGTAAAGCCACATGGGCATTCCCTTACAATATTCTATAGGACAAAGCCTCAAATCAATACCCAGATCTACTACCCAGAACTACCCTAGACAACCCTATGGGCCTTCTTTACATAGGCAATTTCCACCGCCCGAGAAGGTTCTAGAAATTTAGCCCTTAGGGCCGACCAAACTTAGAATTATTTTATTTTATCATTTATTACATCAAAGTCGGCTCAAAATGAGTTTTGAAACCCAAACAGAAATTTTGAAGAAAAATTATTTTCTGCCATTTCAGGTGACCCAACTTTCGAAGACCATAAGTCATCACCAGTTGACTCGATTGACTATTATAACCCCATTTCGGAAATACCACAAAGCGCTCTACAGGCTTGATTGGTGCAAAGCGCTCGTCACCCAAATTTTCAACCTCATCTGGGGCCTCTAAAGCCTTCAAAACTAAGTTTGAAGTTTCTGTACCCTGCTGCCAATACCGAAAATCTTCAATATCTTCAAAACTAGACCTGATCTAGCCATGAAACTTTGATGGCAGGCTGATATGACTGAGATGAACCTCCATATGTAAAATTAGAACATTCCGAGATCGTAAGACCAACTTACTAAAAATAGCAAGTTTCCATAAATAGCAACTCTGCACAAGATAGCCCTTATTGAATACAAAAATAGAAATATTTTTGGGTGATGCAAGATTGCTCTTACACCCAGGATGCTCCTGCATCAGACACCCGGGGTAATTTTAAGAAGTGACCCTGTCACGACTCAGGTGTGCAGAGGAAAACCAAGACGGTTAACCTCCTCCTTTGTTAGCCATGATGAATCTTCAACAGGTCATCCTTTCCATTTGACCAAATACTCTTCATATGTCTTTTTCCTTGTGCTTCTGCCAGCACGACTGTCCAGTATGTCTTCAATCTCCTTGATATCTGAACTGGTTGCCGGAATACTCCACTGTGCTGCTGCAACCTCATCTTCAACACCTCCTTCATGATACTCTGTCAAATCTAAAATGTTTAACACTGGTGAAATATTCAGCTCACTAGGAAATTCTACCTCAGATGCATTTCCTGAATCATGCTTCTTCAATATCTTACATGGTCCAAACTTCTTCATTTTCAGCTTTTCCTCTACTTTTAGGGCAAACTAGTATGCCTCCTCAATACTGTTCATTCGAACCAGATTCAACTCCTCCTGAATGCTTGGCCTTAACCCATTAAGGTATCGGGCAACTTTCTCCTTATCAGCTTTTGCATGGCCTGTTCTGATGAGGAGTTGATAGAACTCCTCTGTATACTCCTGAATAGATCTTCCTGCTTGCTTCAAACTTTGCATTTTCTTTAGTAGGTCAAGCTCATAATCAACAGGAATGAACTGTAGCTTCAATTTATCCACCATCCGATCCCATCTTGTGATTTTATCTTTCCCTCTTCTATTTCGCTCCAATTGAATTTCTTGCCACCAGATCTTCGCATGACCTTTCAATCTGGCCTTCGCAAATTTGACCCTATCAGGATCCTCAACATCTTCGTACTCAAAATATTCCTCACATTCATTGATCCAGTCGATCAGTTCCTCTAGGTTAAGATTTCCAGAAAATGTAGGAACCTCAATCTTAGGTCTTTTCCCAATCTTGGAAATCGCCCGAAAAAGTCTTTCTTCCTCCTGGTTCACAATTTCAGCTTCTCCTTGATATTCTTCTTCGGCTTCACCCTCACTTTCATCTCTGACATTAAGATTCATTCCTCTATGAATCTCTTCTTGCAATGCTCGCACTTGTCTCTATAGCTCTCTAACCTCAGGTGTCACAGCACCAGCTCTTCCGCCACGTTCTCTTCATGGAGGCATTTTTGCGATGCACGCTGAAACCCTAACCACGGTCCTGGTGCAAACTGCCTCATAGTCAGCGATCTGTTTACACACTCAAAAACTCCTGCTCTGATACCACTTGATGAAGGGTGCTCCCCTTAATACCACAAACACATAACAGAAATAGAGAAACAACAACAATAATATGCAAGAACAGAAAATTGGCTTCTTATTATCTCCACAAATGTGGAATTACAAACTTTCAGAATTACAATATGTAAAGCCACATGGGCATTCCCTTACAATATTCTGTAGGACAAAGCCTCGAATCAATATCCAGAACTGCCCTAGACAACACTACGGGCCTTCTTTATATAGGCAATTTCCACCGCCTGAGAAGGTTCTAGAAATTTAGCCCTTAGGGCCGACCAAACTTAGAATTATTTTATTTTACAATTTATTACATCAAAGTCGGCTCAAAATGAGTTTTGAAACCCAAACAGAAATTTTGAAGAAAAATTATTTTTTGCCATTTCAGGTGACCCAACTTTCGAAGACCATAAGTCATCACCAGTTGACCCGATTGACTATTATAACCCCATTTCAGAAATGCCACGAAGCACTCTACAAGCTTGATTGGTGTGAAGTGCTTGTCACCCAAATTTTCAACCTCATCCGTGGCCTCTAAAGCCTTCAAAACTGAGTTCAAAGTTTCTGTACCCTGCTGCCAATACCGAAAATCTTCAATATCTTCAAAACTAGACCTGATCTAGCCATGAAACTTTGCTGGTAGGCTAATATGACTGAGATGAACCTCCATATGTAAAATTAGAACATTCCGAGATTGTAAGACCAACTTACTAAAAATAGCAAGTTTCCATAAATAGCAACTCTGCACAAGATAGCCCTTATTGAATACAAAAATAGAAATATTTTTGGGTGATGCAAGATTGCTCTTACACCCAGGATGCTCCTGCATTAGACACCCGGGGTAATTTTAAGAAGTGGCCTTGTCACGACTCAGGTGTGCAGAGGAAAACCAAGACGGTTAACCTCCTCCTTTGTTAGCCATGATGAATCTTCAACAGGTCGTCCTTTCCATTTGACCAAATACTCTTCATATGTCCTGTTCCTTGTGCTTCTGCCAGCACGACTGTCCAGTATGTCTTCAATCTCCTTGATATCTGAACTGGTTGCCGAAATACTCCACTGTGCTGCTGCAACCTCATCTTCAACACCTCCTTCGTGATACTCTATCAAATCTGAAATGTTAAACACTGGTGAAATATTCAGCTCACCAGGCAATTCTTCCTCATATGCATTTCCTCAATCAGTGCTACTTTGGGCCCATATTTTATAGATGTAAATGTTTTCTAAGCTATATGAGTCAATGAACATTTATGCGGAAGAGAAATACGTAGTCAAATAACTTATATAGGGGAGGTGTTGTTTGTGGATGCCTATGAGTTGCGAAGTCATTAACTAAGCCAAGCGAGATGACTTGGCTTTCCAAGCCGGGCCCAACTCGTCGAGCTGAGCCTAGATTGCCAAGCTCAGTCTAGTTCAGACTAAGGTGATGTTGGGTAGCCACCGTGAATCCAATTTGAACGTGGGAAGTGAGTTGTGTATGGGTATGGGTAAGTTTTTTGATAGATTTTAATATTTTGTGAGTTATCTATGTCGATGAACATTTTTATAGAAAAGTGAGACTTAGACTAATAACTTATATAGGGGAGGTGTTGTTCGTGGATGTAGCAAACTTTGAGATGAGCCCAATTCCCCAAGCTGAGCCTAGCTTGCCGATCTGAGCCATCTCATCAATCTGAGCCAGCACACTGATCTGAGCCATCTCGTCGATCTGAGCCATCTCATCGATCTAAGCCAGCATGCCGATCTGAGCCAGCTCACTGATTTGAGCCACCTTACCAATCTAAGGTAGCTCATCGATCTAAGCCAACTCGTTGATCTAAGCCAACTCATTGATCTGATCCAACTTATCGATCTGAGCCAGCTCATCCATATAAGCTAGCTCGCTGATCTGAGCCAGCTTGTTGATCTAAGCCAGCTTGTCGATCTAAGCCAGCTCACCGATCTGAGCCAACTCGTCGATCTGAGCTATCCACGTCAGTGAACATTTCTATGCAAAAATAATACATAGACTAATAAATTGTACATGGGAGGTATTGTTCGCAGACGTAATAGACTTTGAGATGAGTCCAGCTCATTGATCTGAGCCAGCTTGCTGAGCTGATCAAATATTTTGTGACCTATCCTCATCGGTGAATATTACTACGGAAGAGTGAGACTCAGACTAATAACTTATATAGGGGAAGTGTTGTTCGCGGATGTAATAAACTTTGAGATGAGCCCACCTTGTCATTTTGGGCAAGCTCGATGATTTGAGCTAGCTTGGCAATCTGCTCCCAAATTTTGTGACCTATCCTCGTCGGTCAAAATTACTACGGAAGAGCAAGACTTAAACTAATAACTTATATAGGGGAGGTGTTGTTTGTAGATGTAACAAAATTTGAGCTGAGCCCAGCTCAGTGAGCTGGTCCAGCTAGCCAAGCTGGCTCAACTCAGTGAGCTAGTCCAGCTGGCTCAGCTCGGCTTGCTGGCCTATCCCAGCTCAATGAGCTGGTCCAACTAGCTGAGCTGGCTCAACTTGGTGAGCTGGGCCAGCTGACTGAGCTGAGCTCAGATTAGAGAGCTACGCCCATAGCACTTGGGTCGCTCGGTTCGAGTAGTTCGATTTGCATCATTTGTGAAGCTTTTGGGTTGATTTTTAGAAGATTAGAGTTTTATGTGAGCTATTCTCCTCGTTTCACTTGATTTTTGAAAGATTTGAATTTTTTTGTGAGCTATTCACTTCGCAGCAAAATTCTACGGGAGAACAAGACTTGGACTAATAACTTATATAGGGGAGAAGTAGTCCATGGAAGCATGTTGAGCTATGAAATCGTAAACAAAACAAGGCGAGATAAGTGGATAGCAGACCTAGCCGATTTGGGTCCAGCTCGGTGAGTTGAGCTTAGATCGGTGATTTGTGACTAGCTCGGCGAGCTGAGCTCATATTGCCAATCTGAGCTTAGCTCACTGAGTTGAGCCCAGATCACCGAGATGAGCCCAGAGTGCTTGGGCTGCTTGGTACAAGCGATCTAATTTGCACTGTTTGTGAAGCTTGTGGATTGATTTTTGGAGGATTCAATTTTTTTGTGAGCTATTCTCCTCATTTTGCTTGATTCTTGAAAGATTTAAATTTTTATGTGAGCTATTATCTTCAGCTTAAATTTCTACAGAAGAGCAAGACTTGAACTAATAACTTATATAGGGGAGGTGATGTCCGTGGAAGCATATGGGTTGTGAAGTCATAAATAGAGCTGAGCAAGATGACTTGAATCATAGACCTAGCTGATCTGAGCTCGGGTCGTCAAGGTGAGCCCAGATCACCGATCTGAGCCTAGCTCATCGTGCTTAGCTTAGATGGCCCATCTGAGCCTAGCTCATTGAGCTGAGCCCAGATCATCGAGGTGAGCCCAGATCGTGAGGTGAGCCAAGAGCACTTGGTTCGCTTGGTATAAGAGATTTGATTTGTAGTGTCTGCATAGCTTTTGGGTTGATTTTTGGTAGGTTAGTATTTTTTAGTGAGCTATTCTCCTTGTTTCACTTGATTTTTGGAAGAACTAATTTTTTTGGGAGCTATTCTATTCACCACAAATTTCTACGGGAGAGAAAGACTTAGACTAATAACTTATATAGGGGAGGTGTTGTTCGTGGAATCTCCCCCATGCCCCTCTAATAGAATCAGTGCTGGTGTGCGAATGGATGAGTTGGTCATATTTCAAATTGGATCACCAGCACTAATTCCATTAGAGGGGCATGAAGCGACTTGATTACTATGCGGGGGCTGCCTAGGGTCAAGTCTTTTGAGTCACTCGATGGTGCAAGTCAAAAAAGGGTTTGGCAGTGGTTGTCGTTCCAATGCATCATCGCAGTGACAAGGAAGGCGATCTTGGGGTCAGCTCACATTTAGCTCTCAAGTCGCTTGGTACAAGTGATTTGCTCTGTACCCCTCGCGAACCCTATCCAGGTACCCATTAGCAATGCGTTGGCTATTGCATGGCATGGAACAAATAGATGCGGTTGACACTGGTAGTCTGACCGAAATAGTTCTTTGCTTGTGAATGGATTCGCGTATAACTTTTGTGTCATTAGGATAGATGCCTCTCTAGGAGAATCAGTTTTGTTGCTCAGACAGATTTGTAGGGTCAGATTTAAAATGTGAGTACCAGCACTGATTCTATTGGAGGGGCATGAGGCCACCCTCTTGCTATGCGGGTGCTCCCCTAGGTCATGTCTTTTGGGTTACTAGATGGTGCATGTCAGAGAAGGGTTTGACAATGGTGGTCATTCCAGTGCATCGTCACAGTGACACAAAAGTCGATCTTTGGGTGAAATCCCTGTTTAGCTCTTAGGTGGCTTGCTACCGGCGATTAGCTATGGATGTTGTTCTGTTAGAATCGGTGTTGGACTTAGATGAATTTGAATCTCAGAGTTTAAGTTGGATCATCAAAACTTATTTCCATTAGAGGGGCATGATGCCTACCCTTTTTCTATGTGCTGGCTCCCCAAGGTCAAGTCTTTTGGGTCACGCGATGGGCGCAAGTTGGGAAATGGGTTGATAGCAGTAGTCAATTTGATGCTTGTCACGGTGACATTGAAGGTGATCTAAGGGTGAGCCCTCATCTAGCATTTGGGTCGCTTGGTATAAGCAATTCAATTTACATTTTGGGTCACATGATGGGCGCAAGTCGGTAAATAGGTCAGCAGGGGTAGTCGATCTGATGCTTGTCACGGTGACATTGAAGGTGATCTAAGGGCGAGCCCTCATCTAGCATTTGGGTTGCTCAGTATAAGCAATTTGATTTGTAGTGTCTGCATAGCTTTTGGGTTGATTTTTGGAAGATTTAGAGTTTTTTGTGAGCTATTGTTCTTGTTTCACTTGATTTTTGGAAGAATTGAATTTTTTTGGGAGCTATTCGGTTCGCGTCAAATTTCTACAAGAGAGCAAGACTCAGACTAATAACTTATATAGGGGAGGTGTTGTTCGTGGATTCTCCCCCATGCCCCTCTAATAGAATCAGTGCTAGTGTGTGAACGGATGAGTTTGTTAGATTTCAAATCAGATCACTAGCACTGATTCCATTAGAGGGGCATGAAGCGATGCGATTGCTATGCGGGGGCTACCTAGGGTCAAGTATTTTGGTCACTCGATGGCACATGTTAGAAAAGGGTTTGGCAGTGGTTGTAATTCCAATGCATCCTCGTAGTGACTTGGAAGGTGATCTTGGGATCAACCCCTGTATAGCTCTCAGGTCGCTTAGTACAAGCGATTTGTTCTGTACCCTCTACAAACCCTATTCGAGTGCCCATTAGCTATCGATTAGCTCTTGCTCAGTGTGGAACAAAGAGATGTGTCCAACACTGGTAGTCAGATCAAAATATTTTTGTTCTTGGTAATGGATCCACGTATAGCTCTTGGGTTGTTAGGATAGGTGCCCCTCCAACAGAATCAGAGCTGGTGCTTGAATGGATTTGTATGCTCAGATTTAAATTTGTGAGAACCAACACTGATTCTGTTGGAGGGACATGAGGCCACCCACTTTCTATGCGGGAGCTCCCCTTGGTCATGTCTTTTGGGTCACTAGATGGTGCAAGTTGGAGAAGGGTTCAACAATGGTAGTCATTCCAACGTGTCATCACAGTGACACGGAAGGCTATCTTTGGGTGAACCCCCATCTAGCTCTTAGGTGGCTTGGTATCAGTGATTAGCTATGGATGTTGTGCTCGAATTGGTGTTGACTTGGATGAATGTGAAGGTTAGAGTTTAAGTCAGATCATCAACACCTGTTCCCTTAGAGGGGCATGACGCCTTACTTGTTTGCTATGTGATGGCTCCCCAAGGTCAAGTCTTCTGGGTCACGCAATGGGTGCAAGTTGGGAAATGGGTTGGCAGCGGCAGTCGATTTGATGCTTGTTGCAATGACATCAAAGGCGATCTAAGGGTGAGCCCTCATCTAGCATCTGGAAAGCTTTTGGGTTGATTTTTGCAAGATTTAGAGTTTTTTGTGAGCTATTCTCCTCGTTTCACTTGTTTGTTTTGGAAGAATTGAATTTTTTGGGAGGTATTCTCTTCTGCTAAAATTTCTATGGAAGAGCAAGACTCAGATTCATAACTTATATAGGGGAGGTGTTGTTCATAGAAGCTCCCCCATGCCCCTCTAATAGAATCAGTGCTGGTGTGAGAACAGATTTCAAATTGGATTACTAGCACTGATTCCATTAGAGGGGCATGAAGCGACACAATTGCTATGCGGGGGTTGCCTAGGGTCAAGTCTTTCGGGTCACTCAATGGTGCAAGTCAGAAAAGGGATCGACAGTGGTTGTTGTTCCCATGCGTCATCATAGTGACTTGAAAGGTGATCTTGGGATCAGCCCCCGTATAGCTCTCGGGTCGCTTGGTACAAGCTATTTGCTCTGTACCCTCCGTGAACCCTATCCGAGTACCCATTATCTATTCGTTGGCTCTTGCTCGGTGTGGAACAAAGAGATGTGGCTGACATTGGTAGTTGAAATAAAATCGTTCTATGCTTGGTAATGGAGCCACGTATAGCTCTTGGGTCATTAGGATAGGTGCCCCTCCAAGAGAATCATTGCTAGTGCTCGGATGGATTTGTATGCTCAGATTTAAATTTGTGAGAACCAGCACTGATTCTATTGGAGGGGCATGATGCCACCCACTTGCTATGCGGGAGCTCCCCTTGGTCGTGTCTTTTGGGTCACTGGATGGCACAAGTCAGAGAAGGGTTTGACAATGGTAGTCATTCCAATGTGTCATCACAGTGACACAAAAGTCTATCTTTGGGTGAACCCCCGTCTAGCTCTTGGGTGGATCTAGAGTTTTTTGTGAGCTATTCTCGCTTGTTTCACTTGATATTTTGGTAGGATCTAGAGTTTTTTGTGAGCTATTCTCTTTGTTTCACTTGATATTTTCGTAGGATCTGGAGTTTTTTTTGAGCTATTCTCTTTTTTTCACTTGATATTTTCATAGGATTTAGAGTTTTTTGTGAGCTATTCTCTTTTGTTTCACTTGATATTTTTTGTAGGATTTAGAGTTTTTTTTCGTGAGCTATTCTCTTTATTTCACTTTGATATTTTCGTAGGATTTATAGTTTTTTGTGAGCTATTCTCTTTTTGTTTCACTTGATATTTTGGTAAGATTTAGAGTTTTTTGTGAGCTATTCTCTTTTTGTTTCACTTGATATTTTGGTAGGATTTAGATTTTTTTGTGAGCTATTCTCTTTGTTTCACTTGATATTTTGGAAGAATTGAATTTTTTGGGAGCTATTCTCATTTGTTGAAATTTCTACAGAGGAGCAAGACTTAGACTAATAACTTATATAGGGGAGTGGTTGTTCACGTATGCTCCCCCATGCCCCTCTAATAGAATCAGTGCTGGTGATCCATTTTTAAATCTAACTTACTCATCCGAAGTTGGGTTTAAAATTGGATCACCAACACTGATTCTACTAGAGGGGCATGAAGTCACTCGATTGCTATGTGGGGGCTACCCAGGGTCCAAATCTTTTGGGTCACTCGATGGTGCAAGTCAAAAAATGGTTCGGCAGCGGTTGTCGTTCCAATGCATCTTCATAGTGACATGGAAGGGGATCTTGCAGTTAGCCCCTGTCTAGCTCTCAGGTTGCTTGGTACAAGCGATTCACTTTGTACCCTTCGCGAAGCCTATTTGGGTACCCATTTGCTATGTGTTGGCTCTTGAAAGCATGGAATACAGAGATGTGGCCAACAATAGTTGTCAGACCGAACAGTTTCATGCTTGCGAATGGAGCTGGCGTATAGCTCTTGGGTCATTTTGGATAGGTGCCCCTCCAAGAGAATCAATGCTGGTGCTCAGATTTAAAATTTTTCCACTAGCATTGATTCTATTAGAGGGGCATGAAGCCACCCGCTTGCTATGTGGGGGCTACCCAGGGTCCAATCTTTTGGATCACTCGATGGCGCAAGTCAGAAAATGGTTCGGCAGTGGTTGTCATTCTAACGTGTTGTTGCAGTGACATGGAAGGTGATCTTGCGATCAGCCCTCGTCTAGCTCTCAGGTCTGTATGGTGATCATCTGAGAACCCTATTCAGGTACCCATTTTCTATGCCTCTTAGGTCGTTAGGATAGGTGCCCCTCCAAGAGAATCAGTGCTAGTGCAAGGATGGATTTGTAGGCTTGGATATAAATTCTGAGCACTAGCATCGATTCTATTGGAGAGGCATGAAGCCACCCACTTGCTATGCGGGGGCTACCCAAGGTCCAATCTTTCGAGTCACTCGATGGTGCAAGTCAAAAAATGGTTCAGTAGTGGTTGTCATTCTAACACATTGTCTACACGGTGACCATTTGAGAGCCCTATCTAGGAACCCATTTGCTATGCCTTGGCTCTTGTGCTTGCAAATGGAGCTGAGGTATAGCTCTTGGGTCATTAGGATAGGTGCCTCTCTGAGAGAATCAATGCTGGTGCAAGGACAAATTTATAGGCTCAAATTTAAATTATGAACACTAGCACTGATTCTATTAGAGGGGAATGAAGCCACCCGCTTGCTATACGGGGGCTACCCAGGGTCCAATCTTTCAGGTCGCTCAATGGTGCAAGTCAGAAAATGGTTCGGCAATAGTTGTCATTCTAACATGTTGTCGCAATGACATGGAAGGTGGTCTTGCGGTTAGCTCCCATCTAGCTCTCAGGTCTGCATGGTGACTGTTTGAGAACCCTATTCGAGAACCCATTTCCTATGCCTTGGCTATTTTGCTTGCAAACAAAGCCAAGGTATAGCTCTCGGGTCATTAGGATAGGTGCCCCTCTGAGAGAATTAGTGCTGGTGCAAGGATGGATTTGTAAGCTCGAATTTAAATTCTGAGCACTAGCACTTATTCTATGGCACTAATTAATATCAAATATTTTGGTAGAGCTACAATGTCATAATAAGCTATTATGATGTTCTAGATCATTGAATCGGTCAATCATTCCCTAAGAATGAGGTACAATGTAATAACAATTTGTTCTAAAGTTCCAGATCATTGAGAATGAGCTACAATCTCATAACAAGTCATTCTGAAATTTTAGATCGCCGAATCGGTCTATCGTTAGCTCCAAATTAGCTACAATCTCATAAAAAGCCATTATGAAACTCCAGATCACTAAATCGGTCAATCATTTGTTAAGAATGAACTACAATGTCATAATAAGCCATTCTGAGTTTTTAGATTGCTGAATCATTCAATCACTTGCTGAGAATGAGCTACAATCTCATAACAGTCCGTTCTAAAGTTCCAGATCACAGAATCGGTCAATTGTTTGCTAAGAATGAGCTATAATGTCATAATAAGCCATTTGTAGGTTCTAGATCATTGAATCGGTCAATCATTTACTGAGAATGAGCTACAATGTCATAACAAGCAATTTTGAAGTTCCAGATCGTGGAATCGGTCAATTATTTGCTAAGAATGAGCTACAATGTCATAATAAGCCATTCTGAGGTTCTAGATCACTGAATCGATCAATCATTCGCTAAGAATAAGCTACAATATCATAATAAGCCATTCTGAGGTTCCAGATTGCTGAATCGGTTAATCGTTCACTGAGAATGAGCTATAATCTCATAACAAGCCATTCTGATGTTCTAGATCACCGAATCGGTCAATCATTTGCGAAGAATGAGCTATAATGTCAAAACAAGCCATTCTGATGTTCTAAATCATCGAATCCGTCAATCGTTCGCTAGGAATGAGATAGAATCTCATAAAAAGTAATTTTGAAGTTCCAGACCGCCAAATCGGTCAATCGTTTGCTAAGAATGAGCTATAATGTCAGAACAAGCCATTCCAAGGTTCCAAATCACTGAATTAGTCAATCATTCACTGAGAATGAGCTACAATCTCATAACAAGCCATTCTAAAGTTCCAGATCGTCGAATCAGTCAATTGTTCACTAAGAATGAGCTACAATGTTGTAATAAGCCATTCTGATGTTCTAGATAACTGAATCGGTCAATCATTCGCTAAGAATGAGCTACAATGTCCTAACAAGCTATTTTGATGTTCTTGATCACCAGATCCATCAATCGTTTGCTAAGAATGAGCTACAATCTCATAACAAGCCATTCTAATTTTCTAGATTGTCGAATCGGTCAATTGTTTGCCAAGAATGAGCTACAATGTCATAATAAGCCATTCTGAGGTTTCAAATTGTTGAATCGGTCAATCGTTCACTGAGAAGGAGCTACAATCTCATAACAAGTTGTTCTAAAGTTTCAGATCATGGAATCGGTCAATCATTCACTAAGTATGAGCTATAATATTATAATAAGCCATTCTAAGGTTCTAGATTGCTTAATCGTTATATCGTTCACTAAGAATGAGCTACAATGTCATAATAAGCCGTTCTGAGGTTCTAGATCATTGAATCAGTCAATCTTTCACTAAGAATTAGCTACAATGTTATAATAATCCATTCTGAGGTTTCAGATCACTGAATAGGTCAATCGTTCACTGAGAATGAGCTATAATGTCATAACAAGTTGTTCCGAAGTTCTAGATTGTGGAATCGGTCAATCATTCGCTAAGAATGAGCTACAATGTCATAATAAGTGATTCTGAGGTTCCAGATCACTGAATCGGTCAATCGTTCGCTGAGACTAAGCTACAATCTCATAACAAGCCATTCTGAAGTTCCACATCCCTGAATCAGTCAATCATTCACTAAGAATGAGCTACAATGTCATAAGAAGCCATTATGAGGTTTTAGATCACTAAATCGGTCAATCATTCATTGAGAATGAGCTACAATCTCACAACAAGCCATCCTAAAGTTCTAGATCACCGAATTGGTCAATCATTCACTAAGAATTAGCTATAATGTCATAACAAGCCATTCTGATGTTCCAAATCACTGAATCAGTCAATCGTTTGCTAAGAATGAGCTACAATGTAAATATAAGCTATTCGGATGTTTTAGATGGCCAAATCCTTCAATCATTCGCTAAGAACGAGCTACAATGTCATAAAAAGCCATTTTGATGTTCTAGATTGTTGGATTGGTCAATCATTCGCTAAGGAGGAGCTACAATCTCATAACAAGCCATTATGAAGTTCTAGATCACCGAATCGGTGAATCGTTCACTAAGAATAAGCTACAATGTCTTAATAACTCATTTTGAAGTTCTAGATTGCTGCATCGGTCAATCATTCAATGAGAATGAGCTACAATCTCATAACAAGCCATCCTAAAGTTCCAAATCGCCAAATCGGTCAATCATTCGCTAAGAATGAGATACAATGTCATAATAAGCCATTCTAATGTTCTAGATCATCGAATTGGTCAATCGTTCGCTAAGAATGAGCTACAATGTCATAAAAAGCCATTCTGATGTTCTAGATCACTGAATCGATCATATCATTCGCTAAGAATGAGCTACAACATCATCACAAGCCATTCTGAAGTTCCAAATCACCGAATCGGTCAATCATTCACTAAGAATGAGCTACAATGTCATAACAAATCATTTTGAAGTTCCAGATTGTAGAATCGATTAATCATTTGCTAAGAATGAGCTACACTTTCATAATATGCCATTATGAGGTTCCAGATCGCTGAATCAATCAATCGTTCATTGAGAATGAGCTACAATCTCATAACAAGTTGTTTTGAAGTTCCAAATCGCTAAATCGGTCAATCATTCGATAACAATGAGCTACAATGTCATAACAAGCCATTTCGAGGTTCCAGATCGCTGAATCAGTCAATCATTCGCTAAGAATGAGCTACAATATCATAACAAGCCATCCTGAAATTCCAGATTGCCGAATCGGTCATAATAAGCCATTTTAATATTCTAGGTCACCCAATCGGTCAATCGTTCGCTAAGAATGAGCTACAATGTCATAACAAGGCATTTTGATGTTCAAGATCGCCGAATCAGTCAATCATTCGCTAAGAATGAGCTACAATGTCATAACAAGCCATTCTAAAGTTCTAGATCGTTGAATTGGTCAATCATTCTCTAAGAATGAGCTACAATGTCATAACAAGCCATTTTGAGGTTGTAGATTGCTGAATCGGTCAATCATTCGCTGACTATGAGCTACAATCTCATAACAAGCCATCCTAAAGTTCTAGATTGCCGAATCAGTCAATCATTTGCTAAGAATGAGCTACAATGTCATAATAAGCCATTCTGATGATCTAGATCGCTGAATCGGTCAATCATTCGCTAAGATTGAGCTCCAATGTTATAACAAGGCATTCTGATGTTCAAGATCACCGAATCGGTCAATCATTCACTAAGAATAACCTACAATCTCATAACAAGCCATTATGAAGTTGCAGATCGCCGAATCGGTCAATCGTTCACTAAGAATGGGCTACAATATCATAATAGGCCATTCTTAGGTTCCAGATCACTGCATCGGTCAATCGTTCAATGAGAATGAGCTACAATGTCATAATACGCTATTCTAGGGTTCCAAATCCCTGAATCAGTCAATCATTCACTGAGAATGAGCTCCAATCTCATAACAAGTCATTCTGAAGTTCCAGATTGCTGAGTCGGTCAATCGTTCATTGAGAATGAGCTACAATCTCATAACAAGCTATTCTAAAATTCTAGATCGCTGAATCGGTCAATTGTTCGCTAAGAATGAGGTACAATGTCATAATAAGCCATTTCACGATTCTAGATTACTAAATCGGTCAATCATTCACTGAGAATGAGCTACAATCTCATAACAAGTCATTCTGAAGTTCCAGATCGCCAAATCGGTCAATCATTCGCTAAGAATTAGATACAATGTCATAACAAGCCATTCTGAGGTTCTAGATCGCTGAATCGGTCAATCGTTCACTGAGAATGAGCTACAATCTCATTACAAGCCATTCTAAAGTTCCAGATCACCGAATCGGTCAATCATTTGCTAAGAATGAGCCACAATGTCATAATAAGCCATTCTGAGGTTCTAGATCGCTAAACCATTCAATTATTCACAGAGAATGAGCTACAATCTCATAACAAGCCGTTCTAAAGTTCCAGATCATGGAATTGGTTAATTGTTCGCTAAGAATGAGCTACAATGTCATAATAAGCCATTCTGAGGTTCTAGATCATTGAATCAACAATCATTTACTGAGAATGAGCTATAATGTCATAACAAGCCATTATGAATTTCCAGATCGCAAAATCGGTCAATCGTTTACTAAGAATGAGCTACAATGTCATAATAAGCCATTATGAGGTTCTAGATTGCCGAATCGGTCAATCATTCGCTAAGAAAAAGCTACAATGTAATAATAAGCCATTCTAATGTTCTAGATCGCCGGATAGGTCAATGGTTTGCTAAGAATGAGCTATATATTCTCATAACAAGCCATTTTGAAGTTCTAGATTGCCAAATCGGTCAGTCGTTAGCTAAGAATGAGCTATAATATCATAATAAGCCATTATGAGGTTCCAGATTGTTGAATTGGTCAATCATTCGCTGAGAAGGACCTACAATCTCTTAACAAGTCGTTCTGAAGTTCCAGATTGCGAAATTGGTCAATCGTTCACTAAGAATGAACTACAATGTCATAATAAGCCATTCAGAGGTTCTAGATTGCTGAATCGGTATATCGTTCACTGAGAATGAGCAACAAGGTCATAACAAGTTGTTATGAAGGTACATATCATGGAATCTATCAATCGCTTGCTAAGAATGAGCTACAATCTCAAAACAAGCCATCCTGAAGTTCCAGATTGCCAAATCAGTCAATCATTTGCTAAGAATGAGCTACAAAGTCATAATAGGCCATTATGATGTTCTAGATCGCTGAATCGGTCAATTGTTCACTAAGAATGAGCTACAATGTCATAACAAGCCATTTTGATGTTCTAGATCGCCGAATAAGTCAATCGTTCGCTAAGAATGAGCTACAATCTCATAACAAGCTATTATGAAGTTCCAGATCACCGAATCGGTCAATTGTTTGCTAAGAATGAGCTACAATGTCATAACAAGTTGTTTTGATGTTCTAGATCACCGAATTGGTCAATCGTTCGCTAAGAATGAGCTACAATGTCATAACAAGCCATTTTTATGTTCTAGATCGCTAAATCGGTCAATCGTTCGCTAAGAATGAGCTACAATCTCATAACAAGTCATACAGATGTTCTAGATTGTTGAATCAGTCAATTGCTCACTAAGAATGAGATACAATCTCATAACAAGCCATTTTGAAGTTCCAGATCGTCGAATTGGTCAATCATTCGCTGAGAATGAGCTATAATGTCATAACAAGCCATTCTGAAGTCCCAGATTGTAGAATCGGTCAATCATTTGCTAAGAATGAGGTACAATGTCATAATAAGCCATTCTAAGGTTCCAGATCGTGGAATCAGTCAATCGTTCGCTGAGAATGAGCTACAATCTTATAACAAGCCATTTTGAAGTTCCAGATCATTGAATCGGTCAATCGTTTGCTAAGAATGAGCTACAATGTCATACCAAGCCATTCTGAGGTTCCAAATCGCTGAATCGGTCAATCATTCGCTGAGAATGAGCTACAATCTCATAACAAGCCATCCTGAAGTTCCATATCGCCAAATCGGTCAATCATTTGCTAAGAATGAATTGAAATGTCATAATAAGCCATTTTGATGTTCTAGATCACCGAATCGGTCAATCATTCACTAAAAATGAGCTACAGTGTCATAACAAGGCATTCTAATGTTCAAGATTGCCGAATTGGTCAATCATTCGCTAAGAATGAGCTACAATGTCATAAAAATCAATTATGAAGTTCCAGATCGATGAATCGGTCAATCATTCGCTAAGAATGAGCTACAATGTCATAACAACCCATTCGAAGGTTCCAAATTGCTGAATCGGTCAATCATTCACTGAGAATGAGCTACAATCTCATAACAAGCCATTCTGATGTTCCAGATCGCTAAATTGGTTAATCATTTGCTAAGAAGGAGATACAATGTCATAATAAGCCATTCTGATGTTCTAGATCGCCGAATGAGCTACAATCTCATAACAAGCCGTTCTGAAGTTCTAGATCACTGAATCGGTCAATCATTCACTAAGAATGAGCTATAATGTCATAACAAGCCATTCTAAGGTTCCAGATCGCTGAATCGGTCAATCATTAGCTGAGAATGAGCTACAATCTCATAATAAGCCATTCTGAAGTTCCAGATCATAGAATCAGTCAATCATTTGCTAAGAATGAGCTACAATGTCATAATAAGCCATTCTAATGTTCTAGATCATGAAATTGGTCAATCATTCGCTAAGAATGAGCTACAATGTCATAACAAGCCATTCTAATGTTCTAGATTGCCGAATCGGTCAATCATTTGCTACGAATGAGCTACAATCTCATAACAAGCCATTTTGAAGCTCCAGATCACCGAATTGGTCAATTGTTCACTGAGAATGAGCTACAATGTAATAACAAGCTGTTCTAAAGTTCTAGATTGCGGAATCAATCAATCATTCGCTAAGGATGAGCTACAATGTCATAATAAGCCATTCTGAGGTTCCAAATCGTTGAATTGGTCAATCATTTGCTAAGAATGAGCTACAATCTCATAACAAGTCGTTCTGAAGTTCCAGATTGCCAAATCAATCAATCGTTCAGTAAGAATGAGCTACAATGTCATAACAAGCCATTCCAAGGTTCTAGATCATTGAATTGGTCAATCATTCCTTGAGAATGAGCTATAATTTCATAACAAGCCATCCTGAAGTTCCAGATCACCGAATCGGTTAATCATTTGCTAAGAATGAGCTATAATGTCATAACAAGCCATTCTGATGTTCTAGAATTCCAGATCGGTCATTCATTTGCTAAGAAGGAGCTACAAGCTTGAATCGGTCAATCGTTCACTAAGAATGAGCTACAATGTTGTAATAAGCAATTCTGAGGTTCCAGATCGCTGCATTGGTCAATCTTTTAATGAGAATGAGCTACAATCTCATAACAAGCCATTCTGAAATTCCAGATCGTCGAATCGATCAATCATTCACTAAGAATGAGCTACAATCTCATAACAAGTCATTTTGAAGTTCCAGATCATCGAATCGGTTAATCATTCTGTAAGAACTAGCTACAATGTCATATAACAAGCCATTCTGAGGTTCCAGATTGCTGAATCGGTCAATCGTTCTTTGAGAATGAGTTACAATCTCATAACAAGCCATTTTGAAGTTCCAAATCGTCAAATCAGTTAATTTTTCGGTAAGAAATGAGCTACAATGTCATAATAGGCCATTCTGAGGGGCTTAGATCACTGAATCAGTCAATTGTTGGCTAAAAATGAGCTATAATGTCATAACAATCTGTTATGAAGTTCCAAATCACTGAATCGGTCAATCGTTCATTGAGAACAAGCTACAATCTCATAATAAGTCATTTTGAAAATCTAGATCACTAAATTGGTCAATCGTTCGTTGTAAATGAGATACAATCTCATAAAAAGCCATTCTAAAGTTCTAGATCACCAAATCGGTCAATTGTTCACTAAGAATGAGCTACAATGTCATAATAAGCCATTTTGAGGTTCTTGATCTCTGAATCGGTCAATCATTCACCGAGAAGGAGCTACAATCTCATAACAAGTCATTTTGAAGTTCCAGATTGTGGAATCGGTCAATCCTTCACTAAGAATGAGCTACATGTCATAACAAACCATTCTGAAGTTCTAGATCACCAAATCGGTCAATCATTCGCTAAGAATGAGCTACATAGTCATAACAAGCTATTTTGAAGTTCCAGGTTGTGGGGGCGGTCAATCTTTTGCTAAGAATGAGCTACAATGTCATAATAAGCGATTCTTAGGTTCCAGATCTCTGAATTGGTCAATTGTTCACTAAGAATGAGTTATAATCTCATTGCAAGCCATTCTGAAGTTCAAGATCACCAAATCAGTTGATTGTTCGCTAAGAATGTGCTACAATGTCATAATAAGCTATTCTGATGTTCTAGATCGCCAATCAGTCAATCATTCATTAAGAATGAGCTACAATGTCATGACAAGCTATTTTGATGTTGCAGATCGCTGGATCTGTCAATCATTTACTAAGAACAAGCTAGAATCTCATAATAAGCCATTGTGAAGTTCCAGATCACCGAATCGGTCAATCGTTCGCTAAGAATGAACTACAATGTCATAATAAGCCATTTTGAGGTTCTAGATCGCTGCATCAGTCAATCGTTGAATTAGAAGGAGCTACAATCTCATAACAAGCCATTCTTAAGTTCCAGATCGCCGAATCGGTCAATCGTTCACTAAGAATGAGCTACAATCTCATAACAAGTCGTTCTGATGTTCTTGATCGCCGAATCAGTCAATCGTTCGCTAATAATGACCTACAATGTCATAACAACCCATTTTGAGGTTCCAGATCGTTGAATCGGTCAATCAATCACTGGAAATGAGATACAATCTCATAACAAGCCATTCTGAAGTTCTAGATCGCCGAATCGGTCAATCATTTACTGAGAATGAGCTACAATGTCATCACAAGGCATTATGAAGTTCCAAATCATGAAATCGGTCAATCGTTTGCTAAGAATGAGCTACAGTGCCATAACAAGCCATTCTAAGGTTTCAAATTGTCGAATCGGTCAACCATTCGCTAAGAATAAGCTACAATGTCATAATAAACCATTTTGAGGTTCCAAATCACTGAATCAGTCAATTGTTTGCTGAGAATAACCCACAATCTCATAACAAGCCATTCTGAAGTTCCAGATGGCCGAATCGGTCAATTGTTCACTAAGAATGAGCTACAATGTCATAAAAAGCCATTTCGAGATTTCAGATCGCTGAATCGGTCAATCGTTCACTGAGAATGAGCTATATTCTCATTACAAGATGTTTTGAAGTTCCATATCACCGAATTAGTCAATCGTTCGCTAACAATGAGCTACAATGTAATAACAAGCCATTCTGAGGTTCCAGATCACTGAATCGGTCAATCATTCGCTGAGAATGAGCTAGAATCTCATAACAAGCCATTCTAAAGTCCCAGATTACCAAATCGGTCAATCATTTGCTAAGAATGAGCTACAATGTCATAATAAGCCAATCTAATATTCCAAATCGCTGAATCAGTCAATCATTTGCTAAGAATGGGCTACAATCTCATAACAAGCCATTCTGAAGTTCCAGATCACCAAATCGGTGAATCGTTCACTGAGAATGAGCTACAATGTCACAACAATATGTTCTAAAGTTCTAGATCGCTGAATTGGTCAATCGTTTGCTGAGAATGAGCTACAATCTCATAATAAGTCATTTTGAAGTTCCAGATCACTGAATCAGTTAATCGTTCGCTAAGAATGAGATACAATGTCATAACAAGCCATTCTGAGGTTCCAGATCACTGAATCGGTCAATTGTTCACTGAGAATGAGCTACAATCTCATAGCAAGCCATTCTGAAGTTCTAGATCATGAAATCGGTCAATGGTTCGTTAAGAATGAGCTACAATGTCATAATAAGCCATTCTGAGGTTCCAGATCACTGAATTGGTCAATCATTCGCTAAGAATGAGATACAATGTCATAACAAGCCATTCCAAGGTTCCAGATCACTGAATCAGTCAATCATTCATTGAGAATGAACTACAATCTCATAACAAGCCATTCTGAAGTTTTAGATCGCAAAATCAGTCAATTGTTCGCTAAGAATGAGCTACAATGTCATAATAAGCCATTTTGAGGTTCTAGATCACTGAAATCGGACAATCGTTTACTAAGAATGAGCTACAATGTCATAACAAGCCATTTTGAAGTTCCAGATTGCGGAATCGGTCAATCATTCATTAAGAATGAGCTACAATGTCATAATAAGCCATTCTGAGGTTCCAGATCACCAAATCGGTCAATCCTTCACTAAGAATGAGCTACAAAGTCATTATAAGCCATTATGTGGTACCAGATCGCTGAATCGGTCAATCGTTCGTTGAGAATGAGCTAAAATATTATAACAAGCCATTCTAAAGTTCCAGATCATCGAATCAGTCAATCATTCACTAAGAATGAGCTACAATGTCATAACAAGTTATTCTGAGGTTCCAGATAGCTGAATCGGTCAATCGTTCGCTAAGAATGAGCTACAATCTCATAACAAGCCATTCTAAAGATCTAGATTCTCAAATCAGTCAATCATTCACAGAGAATGATCTACAATCTCATAATAAGCCATTCTAAGGTTCCAGATCACTGATTCAGTCAATCATTCACAGAGAATGATCTACAATCTCATAACAAGCCATTTTGAAGTTCTAAATCACTGAATCGATCAATCGTTCAGTAAGAATGAGCTACAATGTCATAACAAGCCATTTCGAGTTTCCAGATTGCTTAATCGATCGCTACGAATGAGTTACAATCTCATAACAAGCCATTTTAAAGTTCGAGATCACCGAATCGATCAATCATTCTCTAAGAATAAGCTACAATTTCATAGTAAGCCATTATGAGGTTCCAGTTCGCTTAATCGGTCAATTGTTCACTGAGAAGGAGCTAGAATCTCATAACAAGTTGTTCTGAAGTTCTAGATTGCGGAATCGGTCAATCATTTGCTAAGGATGAGTTACAATGTTATAATAAGCCATTCTTAGGTTCTAGATTGTTGAATCAGTCAATAATTCACTGAGAATGAGTTACAATGTCATAACAAACCGTTCTGAAGGTCTAGATCCCAAAATCGGTCAATCCTTTGCTAAGAATGAGCTACAATGTCATAATAAGCCATTATGAGGTTCCAGATCATTGAATCGGTCAATCCTTCGCTAAGGATAAGCTACAATGTCATAATAAGCCATTTTGAGCTTCCAGATCACTGAATCGGTCAATCATTCATTGAGAATGAGCTACAATCTCATAACAAGCCGTTCTGAAGTTCCAGATCACCGAATCGGTCAATCATTCACTAAAAATGAGCTACATTATCATAACAAGCCATTCCGAGGTTCCAGATCACTAAATCGGTCAATTATTCACCGAGAATGTGCTACAATCTCACAAAAAGCTATTCTGAAGTTCCAGATCGCCGAATCATTCAATCATTTGCAAAGAATGAGCTACAATGTCATAATAAGCTGTTATGATGTTCTAGATCACCGATTCGGTCAATCATTCACTAAGAATGAGCTACAATGTCATAAGCAATCTCAGATTTTGATTTTAATCCCAAAAAATGAGTTCAGAATGTCAAAATTAGTTAGCGGTACCTGCTTGGTGATCTGTTAAAAAGACCTTCATGTGAGGCTCAATCTTTTATTTGAGAATTTGATTATGGTGATATGGATCAAAGAATTTGAGATTTAAGATTTTTGTGAGATAATTTTCAAACACACATAAATGCAAAAATGATATACAGACAATGCAACCTAAGACCTAGGGCCTAGTCATTGATCATGTGTCGGTCATTTGTCATCGTTGAATCTTTTAGGTAACTGGATTAATTGATACAATGTCCACTAGTTAGAAAACCACAGACATATGAATACCAATTTCACAAGAATCAATACAACACTCACTAGTTAGATCACTATGAGCATATGAATAGTGATTTTTGTTTTGGAATGTCGGATTAGATATAAGCACCAAGGCATAAATGCTAGGATGACCTGAATATCATGTCCATTTTGATATAGCAATTTGTACAAGCATCAGAACATATAGGTTGTGATGACCTGAGTATGCCTTGCATTGCAAACACATCAAACAGTTCAGAGATCATTCCCATCTCTTGTGAATTACCCTTGTGACCCTTTATCGTTCACATCCTTAGGTAAGATCACATTTCACATTTAGAGATAGGAATTCACTCAAAAAGACAAAGTTAGATCAAACTTCTTTGAAGCATCCGGGTATTAATGGTCGAGGTACCCATGGCCATCCAATTCAAGATAGAGGCTCTTACAGGCGGACACCATATATATCTAGATTTTCCAAAGAATTTAGATTTTCACTCCAAGCAGAAAATAGAGAAAAGATTTTGCCCCCAGTCATCACTTTTTAAATCCTTCAAAGGACATCATCGAAAGCTCGAAAGGACAAAATATGCAAAAATCTCAATGTGAATCAGTAAGCATACAAGGAGATAAAAGCAAGAAGCACAGTTGTTTTTAGTTTGTTTGTCTTTGTTTGATTGATTACAAAATCCCTTTCTGGAGAGGGGACAGACTGACTAACTCGAATGAAGCTTCAAAAGGACTTTGACTTGGACATGATACATCTAGAATACTTGGGGTTTAGGATATGACACTGATTGCCCCCAAGTTTGAACCTTGATAAGATACAAACGCTTTTGCAAATTGGTGTACAAACCAACTTTATTGAAAACAAGGATATTTACAGACTAGAGCACACTGAAAACTGGGAAAGACCAAGATTGTGCTAATAGATGGAGCATTTGTTGCACAAGTGGCACCCATTTCTGAGTTTTCACCATCTTGGTAGAGATTCTATTTTTGCTACCAAGGTGCATATTTCTAGGTTTTCACGAAGGCACTTTTTCTTTCTTTTTTTTTGTATTTTTCTCTTTTTCCATTTTTTTGTATTTTTCCAGGACATTTTCTGATTTTTATCAAATTTTCAGGACATTTTACCATAGATTGAATGCCTTAGGTGTAGAATTTCTTCAGATGGAGAACGTTGATGGGTTCTCGGAGTTGTTCTCCGTCAGTCATTGAGAGTTGATAGGCTCTAGAGCCAAAAGTAGCAGTAACCACAAAGGGACCCAGCCAGTTGGGTTCAAACTTTCCTTTGCATTCTCTATGCATTTTATTTTTAGGGTTCTCTCTCAAGACTAGGTCACCAACTTGAAATTATCTATGTCTAACCTTTTTATTATAGCCTCTAGACATTCTCTTTTAATATACTCTGAGATGATCATACACAGCTTGTTTGCACTCATCTAGTAATTCTAGTTCCTGCAACCTAGACACTCTGTAGTCATCATCAATTACAAGTCTCTGCATTCTAATTCTCAGTGATGGGATTTCAACCTCAATAGGAAGAACCGCTTTAGACCCATAAACTAAGGCGAAAGGTGTAGTACCAATGGGAGTTCTAATGCTTGTTCTGTAGGCCCAGAGAGATGGATTGATCATCAAGTGCCAATCTCTCCCAGTTTTATTGACCGTTCTATGCAAGATTTTCAACAAATTTTTATTGGAAGCTTTCGCTTGTCCATTCCCTTGCGGATAATAGATAGATGACCAATGTTGAGTTATTCTAAATTTAGCACAAAGGTCATCTAGGTCCTTGTTCTTAAACTATCCACCATGGCCATTAAACTCTCAAGCAAGATCACATCGTATAGTCTCAATGTCTAGTAAGGTGGAGAACAAGAGGGCTTAGCAAGCTGGTGGAAGAGATGAAAGACAAGAGAATGAAGGATAGAAATCCTCAAAGGCAAAATCCTCAAGAGTACCCAAGCTAGGGAAAAATTATCATTTAGAGCACATTTGGATAAGCAATAAAAGGCCAGCATAGGATAAGTCACAAAAGCGTAATGCAAAATAAGGGAAGGATGCAGTCCAAAGGAGTAGACATGTCAAGAGACTTCATAGTATTGTGTTTTACTCTTTTTTTTTAGATCAAGACCAAAGGGGAAAAGGATAGTGAAAGGATAGAATGAATGGAGGAGAATAGATATGAAGGCTAGACATGAAAGGAATGAAAGCAAGATCATCGTAAGATAGCTCACAAAATAGCCAAATGTTGGTGTATAGATCAACATTGTCAAGATCAAAGAGAGAAGATGGAATGGATGAAATATGTAGAACTACACATGATGTCTGATTGCCAGGTTTTCATCATGGTACTTATCCAAGGTGCCACAAGGGAGTGGTTTTCACCATAGGATGAATTTATTTCTCTTTACTTTTGCTAGCAAGGCACCTGTTTCCAGGTTTTCACCTAGGCACATTTTCTATTTTTTCATTTTTTGCTACCAAGGCACCTATTTCTAGGTTTTCACCAAGGCACAATATTGTAATTGATTCTCATTACAATCATGGATGTGTTAGCTAAATCGATCAACAATTATAGCTAATTCTCATTGAACGGTTGACTGATTTAGCGATCTAAACTCAAAACAGCTTGTTTTACAATTGTAATCGATTCTCATTGAATGGTTAACCAATTTATTGTAGCTGATTCTCATCGAACGGTTGACAAATTAAGTAATTTGTAAACTCAAAATGGATTTTTACATGATTGCAATTGATTCTCATCTAACGGTTGACCGTTTCAGTGATTTGTAAGCTCAGAATGGCTTGTTACATGATTGTAGCTGATTCTCTTTGAACGGTTGCCCAATTTGACTATCTAGAACCTCAGAATGACATGTTATGCGATTATAGATGATTCTCATCAAACAGATTACTAATTCTCATCTAACATTCTAGATCACTGAATAGGTCAACCATTCGATGAGAATCAACTACAATCACACAATAAGTCATTCTGAGGTTCTAGATTGCCAAATTGGTCAACCGTTTAATGAAAATCAGCTAGAATCACACAAGTCATTATAGGGTTCTAGATTACTGAATCGGTCAACCATTCAATGAAAATCAGCTAGAATCACATAATAAGTCATTCAGAGGTTCTAGATCGCCGATTCGGTCAACCATTCAATTAGAATCAGTTACAATCACATAACAAGTCATTCTAGGTTTCTAGATCACTAAATCAGTCAACCGTTTGATGAGAATCAACTATAATTGCATAACAAGTTGTTTTAAGTTTCTAGATCATTGAATCGGTCAACCTTAGAATAAGAATGAGAAATAATTGATCAATGTGATTATAACAACCGTTCGATGAGAATCAAAATCAAATTACTAGAATGGCTATTATAGTTGATGAGAATGACTTGTTATGTGATTCAGTAATCTAGAACCTCAGAATGACTTATTGTATAATTGTAGCTAATTCTCATCGAACGATTGACCGATTCGATGATCTAGAATGTCAAAATGACTTGTTATATGATTGTAGCTAATTCCCATCGAACGATTGATTGATTTGGTGATCTAGAACCTCAAAATGACTTGTTCTATGATTCTAGTTGATTATCATCAAACAGTTGACTGATTCGACGATCTAGAACTTCACAATGACTTGTGTGATTGTAGCTAATTCTCATCGAACGGTTGACTGATTCAGCAATCTAGAAACTTAAAACAATTTTTTATGTGATTGTAGTCAATTATGATCGAACTATTTG
This sequence comes from Chamaecyparis obtusa, assembly GCA_027943335.1. Taxonomy (NCBI): domain Eukaryota; kingdom Viridiplantae; phylum Streptophyta; class Pinopsida; order Cupressales; family Cupressaceae; genus Chamaecyparis; species Chamaecyparis obtusa. The sequence continues at coordinate 2,690,841 of BSBK01000606.1, forward strand.
CTGATTCAGTGATCTAGAAACTTAGAATGACTTGTTATGTGATTTTTATTGATTCTCATCAAACAGTTGACCGATTCGGCGATCTAGAACTTCATAATAACTTATTATGCAATTGTAACTGATTCTCAACAAATGGTTGATCAATTTGACTATCTAGAACCTTAGAATGACTTTTTATGCAATTATAGATGATTCTCATCAAATAGATGACCAATTCGATAATCTAGAAACTCAGAATGACACTTGTTATGCGATTGTAGTTAATTCAAATTGAATAGTTGATTAATTTAGCAATCTAGAAATTTAGAATGGCTTGTTATGCAATTGTAACTGATTCTCATTGAACAGCTGACCAATTCAGGGATTTAAAACCTTAGAATGACTTATTATGCAATTCTATCTGATTCTCATCGAACGGTTGACCAATTTGGTGATCTAGATACCCACAACAACTTGTTATGTGATTGTAGTAGATTCTCATCAACTACTATTGCATAACAAGTCATTCTGAGGTTTTAGATTGTAGTTGATATGAATTTGAGTTTGATTAGAATCAACTACAATCACATAACAAGTCATTCTGAGGTTCTAGATTGCCGAATCGATCATCTATTTGATGAGAATCATCTATAATCACATAATAAGTGATTCTGAGGTTCTAGATAGACAAATTGATCAACTGTTTGATGAGAATCAGTTATAATAGCTTAATAAGCCATTGTGAAGTTTTAGATCACTGAATCGGTCAACCGTTTGATGAGAATCAAGTATAATCACATAAGAAGTCATTATAAGGTTCTACATCACCATATCGGTCAACCATTCGATGAGAGTTAGCTACAATCACATAATAAGCCATTCTAAGTTTCTAGATCGCTAAATCAATCAACTCTTTGATGAGAATCTACTACAATTACATAACAAACTATTTTGAGTTTCTAGATTGCAAAATTGGTCAACTGTTTGATGAGAATCAACTACAATTGCATAACAAGCCATTCTAAGTTTCTAAATCGCTAAATCGGTCAATCGTTCGATGAGAATCTAGTACAATCACATAACAAGCTATTTTGAGCTTCTAGATCACTGAATTGATCAACCGTTCATTGAGAATCAACTATAATTACATAATAAGTCATATGGAGGTTCTAGATCACCGAATTGGTCAACTATTTGATGAGAATTAGTTGCAATCACATAATAAGCCATTCTAAGTTTCTAGATTGTTGAATCGGTCAACTATTTGATTAGAATCAACTATAATCTCATAACAAGTCATTCTAAGGTTCTAGATTGTCGAATTAGTTATTTGTTTAAAGAGAATCATCTATAATCACATAACAAGTCATTCTGAGGTTCTAGATAGTCAAATTGATTAACTGTTCAATGAGAATTAGTTACAATCGCATAATAAGCCATTGTAAAGTTCTAGATCACCGAATCGGTCAACCGTTTGATGAGAATCAGTTACAATCACATAACAAGTCATTCTAAGTTTTTAGATCACTGAATTGGTCAATCGTTCGATCATAATTGACTACAATCGCATAACAAGTTATTTTAAGTTTCTAGTTAACCGATCAATGAGAATTAGCTACAATTGCACAACAAGTTATTGTGAGGTTCTAGATCATTAAATCGGTCGACCGTTTGATGATAATCAAGTAGAATTACATATCAACTCATTCTAAGGTTCTAGATCACCAAATCAATCAACCGTTTGATGATAATCAACTAGAATTGCATAATAAGTCATTCTGAGGTTCTAGTTCATCGAATTCATCAAGTGTTTGATGAGAACCAGCTACAATCACATGACAAGTTATTTTGATGTTCTAGATCGCCGAATTGGTCAACCGTTCGATGAGAATCAACTACAATTGGACAACAAGTCATTCTGAGGTTCTAGATTGCTAAATCGGTCAATTGTTTGATGAAAATCATCTAGAATGGCATAATAAGTTATTTTGAGGTTCTAGATCACCGATTCGGTTAACCGTTCGATTAGAATCAATTACAATCATATTACAAGTCATTCTAGGTTTTCAAATCACTAAATCAATCAACCGTTCGATGAGAATTAGCTACAATTGCACAACAAGTCATTATGAGTTTTTTGATCATCAAATTGGTCAACCGTTTGATGATAATCAACTAGAATCACATAAAAAGTCATTCTAAGGTTCTAAATCACCAAATCAGTCAACCGTTCAATGAGAATCAACTACAATCACATAACAAGCCATTTTAAGTTTCTAGATCGCTAAATTGGTCAACCGTTCGATGAGAATCAACTTTAATCACATAACAAGATATTTTAAGTTTTTATATAGCTAAATCGGTCAATCTTTCGATGAGAATTAGCTATAATTGCATAATAAGTAAGTTTTAGGTTCTAGAACATCGAATTGATTGACCGTTCGATGATAATAAACTAAAATCTCATAACAAGTCATTCTGAGGTTCTTGATTGCTAAATCAGTCAACCGTTCGATGAGAATTAGCTACAATTGCATAACAAGTCATTCTGAGGTTTTGGATCACCGAATTAGTCAACAATTTGATGAGAACCATCTACAATCGCATAACAAGCCATTCTAAGTTTCTAGATCACCGAATCAGTCAACTGTTTGATGAGAATCAGCTACAGTGGCACAACAAGTCACTTTGAGGTTATAGATTGTCGAATCAGTCAACCGTTCAATGAGAATCAGTTAGAATCGCATAATAAGTCATTCTGAAGTTCTACATCACAGAATCGGTCAACCATTTGATGAGAGTCATCTACAATCACATAACAAGCCATTCTAAGTTTCTAGATCGCTAAATCGGCCAATCGTTCGTTGAGAATTAACTACAATCATATAACAAGCCATTCTAAGTTTCTAAATCGCTATATCAGTCAACCTTTCAATGAGAATAAACTACAATCGCACAATAAGTAATTTTTAGTTTCTAGATCCTTGAATTGATCGACCATTTGATGAGAATCAACTAGAATTGCATAATAAGTCATTCTAAGCTTCTAGATCACTGAATTGGTCAACTGTTTGATGAGAATCAGTTACAATCACATAACAAACCATTTTAAGTTTCTAGATTGTTGAATCAGTCAACTATTCGATTAGAATCAACTACAATCACATAATAAGTTATTTTGAGGTTCTAGATTGCCAAATCGGTCATATGTTTGATGAGAATCATGTATAATTGTATAATAAGTCATTCTGAGGTTCTAGATAGTCAAATCGATCAATTGTTTGATGAGAATTAGTTACAATTGCATAATAAGCCATTGTGAAGTTTTAGATCACCGAATCGGTCAATCGTTTGATGAGAATCAGTTACAATCACATAACAAACCATTCTAAGTTTCTAGATCACTAAATCGGTCAATAGGTTGATCATAATTGACTATAATCGCATAACAAGCTATTTTCAGTTTCTAGATTGTCGAATCGGTCAATCATTTGATGATAATTAGCTACAATCGCACAATAGATCATTGTGAGGTTCTAGATCATCGAATCAGTCGACCGTTTGATGATAATCAACTAGAATCGTATAACAAGTCATTCTGAGGTTCTAGATCACTGAAGTAGTCAACCGTTCAATAAGAATTGCGTACAATCGCACAATAAATAAGTTTTAGGTTCTATAATGTCGAATCGAGCGACTGTTCAATGAGAATCAACTAGAATCTCATAACAAGTCATTTTGAGGTTCTAGATCACCGAATCAGTGAACTGTTCGATGAGAATCAAGTACAATCACATAACAAGTCATTCTGAGGTTATGGATCACCGAATCAGTCAACAGTTTGATGAGAACCATCTACAATCACATAACAAGCCATTCTAAGTTTCTAGATCACCAAATTGGTCAACTGTTTGATGATAATCAGCTATAGTGGCACAACAAGTCATTTTGAGGTTATAGATCATCGAATCAATCAACAGTTCAATGAGAATCAACTAGAATCACATAATAAGTCATTCTGAGGTTCTACATCATAGAATTGGTCAACCATTTGATGAGAGTCAGCTACAATCACATAATAAGCCATTATAAGTTTCTAGATCGCTAAATCGGTCAATCATTTGATGAGAATTAACTACAATCACATAACAAGCCATTCTAAGTTTTTAAATCGTACAATAAGAAATTTTTAGTTTTTAGATCCTTGAATTGATTGACCGTTTGATGAGAATCAACTAGAATCGCATAACAAGTCATTTTAAGTTTCTAAATTGCCAAATCAGTCAACCGTTTGATGAGAATCAACTACAATCACATAACAAGTCATTCTAAGCTTTTAGATCACTAAATCACTCAACCGTTTGCTGAGAATCATCTACAATCACATAACAAGCCATTCTAAGTTTATAGATCACTGAATCATTCAACTGTTCGATGAGAATCAGCTATAGTGACACAACAAGTCATTTTGAGGTTCTAGATCGTTGAATTGGTCAACTGTTTGATGAGAATCAGCTAGAATTGCATAATAAGTAATTCTAAGGTTCTAAATCACTGAATCAGTCATCTGTTTGATGAGAATCATGTATAATTGTATAATAAGTCATTTTGAGATTATAGATAGTCAAATCAATCAACTGTTTGATGAGAATTAGTTACAATCGCATAATAAACCATTGTGAAGTTCTAAATCACCAAATCGGTCAACCGTTCGATGAGAATCAGTTACAATCATATAACAAACCATTCTAAGTTTCTAGATCATTAAATCGGTCAATAGTTTGATCATAATTGACTACAATCGCATAATAAGTTGTCTTAAATTTCTATATCACCGAATTGGTCAACCGTTCGATGAGAATTAGCTACAATCGCACAACAAGTCATTGTGAGGTTCTAGATTGTTGAATCGATCAACCATTTGATGATAATCAACTAGAATCGCATAACAAGTCATTCTGAGATTCTAGATTACCGAAGCAGTCAATCATTCGATGAAAATCAGCTAGAATCACACAATAAGTAAGTTTTAGGTTCTAGAATGTCGAATCAATCGACCATTCGATGAGAATCAACTAGAATTTCATAACAAGTCATTTTGAGGTTCTAGATCACTGAATCAGTCAATCGTTTGATAAGAATCAACTACAATCGCATAACAAGTCATTCTGAGGTTTTGGATCACCGAATCAGTCAACAATTTGATGAGAACCATCTACAATTGCATAACAAGCCATTCTAAGTTTTTAGATCATCGAATTGGTCAACTTTTCGATGAGAATCAGCTACAGTGGCACAATAATTCATTTTGAGGTTATAGATCATCGAATTAGTCAATCCTTCTATGACAATTAACTACAATCACATACCAAGTCATTGTAAGTTTTTAAATTGCTATATTGGTCAACCTTTCGATGAGAATCCGTTACAATCGCACAATAAGTAAGTTTTAGTTTTTAGATCCTTGAATCGATCGACTGTTTGATGAGAATCAACTAGAATCGCATAACAAGTCATTCTGAGGTTCTAAATCACTGAATCAGTCAACCGTTTGATGAGAATCAACTAAAATCACATAACAAGTCATTATGAGCTTCTAGATCACCGAATCGATCAACTGTTCGATGAGAATCATCTACAATCACATAACAACCCATTCTAAGTTTCTAGATCACCGAATCATTCAACTATTCAATGAGAATCAGCTACAGTGGCACAAAAAGTCATTTTGAGGTTCTAGATAATCAAATCGATCAACCGTTCGATGAGAATCAGCTAGAATTGTATAATAAGTCATTCTGAGGTTTTAGATCACCGAATTGGTCAATTGTTCGATGAGAATTAGTTACAATCACATAACAAGTCATTCTAAGTTTCTAGATTGCTGAATTGATCAACAATTTGATTAGAATCAACTACAATCGCATAACAAGTTATCTTGAAGTTCTAGATTGCCAAATCAGTCATCTGTTTGATGAGAATCATGTATAATTGTATAATAAGTCATTCTAAGGTTCTAGATAGTCAAAATCAATCAACTATTCGATGAGAATTAGTTACAATCGCATAATAAGCCATTGTGAAGATCTAGATCATTGAATCGGTCAACCGTTCGATGAGAATTAGTTATAATCACATAACAAACTATTCTAAGTTTTTAGATCACTGAATCGGGCAATAGTTTGATTATAATCGACTACAATCGCATAACAAGCTATTTTAAGTTTCTAGATCACCAAATTGGTCAATCGTTCGATGAGAATTAGCTACAATCGCACAACAAGTTATTGTGAAGTTCTAGATCATCGAATCGGTCAATTGTTCGATGATAATCAACTAGAATCGCATAACAAGTCATTATGAGGTTCTAGATCACCAAAGCAGTCAACCATTGGATGAGAATCAGCTACAATCATATAACAAGTCATTTTGACATTCTAGATCACCGAATCGGTCAACCGTTTGATTAGAATCAGCTGCAATTGCATAAAAAGCCATTTTGATGTTCTAAATTGCCAAATTGGTCAACCGTTCAATGAAAATCAGGTAGAAACACATAATAAGTCATTCTAAGGTTCTCAATTGCCGATTCAGTCAACTGTTTGATTAGAATCAGTTACAATCGCATAACAAGCCATTATAGGCTTCTAGATCACTAAATCGGTCAACCGTTCGATGAGAATCAACTATTATTGCATAATTGGTCAACTATTTGATGAGAATTAGCTACAATCACATAACAAGTCATTTTGAGTTTCTAGATCGCCGAATCGGTTAATTGTTCGATGAGAATCATCTACAATCGCATAACAAGCTATTCTAAATTTCTAGATCGCTAAATTGGTCAACCGCTTGATGAGAATCGACTACAATCACATAACAAGATATTTTGAGTTTTGTATGTCATAGAATCGGTCAACCATTTGATGAGAATCATCTACAATTGCATAACAAGTCATTCCAAGTTTTTAAATCACTAAATCGGTTAACTGTTCAATGAGAATCTACTACAATCGCATAACAAGTCATTTTGAGGTTTGAGATCACCGAATCAGTCAACTGTTCAATGAGAATCAACTACAATCACATAACAAGCCATTCTAAGTTTCTAAATTACTAAATCAGTCAACCGTTTGATGAGAATCTACTACAATCACATAACAAGCTGTTTTGAGTTTCTAGATCATCGAATTGGCCAAGCGTTTAATGGGAATTAGCTACAATCACATAACAAGCCATTCTAAGTTTCTAGATCATTAAATTGGTCAATCATTTGATGAGAATCGACTACAATCGCATGACAAGCTATTTTGAGTTTTTAGATCATTGAATCAGTCAACCGTTCAATTTGAATCAGCTACAATTGTAGAACAAGCCATTCTAATTTTCTAAATCGCTAAATCGGTCAACTATTTGATGAGAATCTCCTACAATCACATAACAAGTTGTTTTGATTTTCTATATCACCGAATTGGTCAACTATTTGTCAACTATTATATTATAATCAACTACAATCGCATAAAAACTCATCTTGAGGTTCAAGATTGCTGAATCGGTCATTTGTTTGATTAGAATCATTTATAATTGCATGACAAGTCATTCTGAAGTTCTAGATAGTCAAATCGTTCAACCGTTCATTGAGACTTAGTTACAATCGCTAAATAAGTAATTTTGAAGTTCTAGATCGCGGAATCGGTCAACTGTTCGATGAGAATCAGTTACAATCTCATAATAAGCCATTCTAAGTTTGTAGATCACTGAATCGGTCAATCATTCGATCATAATTGACTACAATGGCATAACAAGTTGTTTTAAGTTTCTAGTTTGCCAAATCAGTCAACCGTTTGATGAGAATCAGCTACAATCGCACAACAAGTCATTCTGAGGTTCTAGATCATCGAATTGGTCGACTGTTAGATGATAATCAACTAGAATTGCATAATAAATCATTCTAAGGTTCTAGATCACCGAATCGGTCAACCGTTTGATGAGAATCGGGTAGAATTGCATAATAAGTCATTCTGAGGTTTGAGATCACCAAATTGGTCAACTGTTTGATGAGAATCAGCTATAATCACATAACAAGTCATTCTAAGTTTCTAGATTACTGAATCGGTCAACTATTCGATTAGAATCAACTACAATCACATAACAAGTCATTTTGAGGTTCTAGATTGCCAAATCGGTCAACCGTTTGATGAGAATTTACTACAATCACATAAGAAGTTGTTTCAAGTTTTTAGATCGCCGAATCATTCAACCATTCTATGAGAATCAACTAGAATTGCATAATAAGTCATTCTGAGGTTCTATGATGCAGGAGCATCCTGGGTGTAAGAGCAATCTTGCATCACCCAAAAATATTTATGTTTTTGTATTCAATAAGGGCTGTCTTGTGCAGAGTTGCTATTTATGGAAACTTGCTATTTTTAGTAAGTTGGTCTTACGATCTCGGAATGTTCTAATTTTACATATGGAGGTTCATCTCAGTCATATCAGCCAGCCAGCAAAGTTTCATGGCTAGGTCAGGTCTAGTTTTGAAGATATTGAAGATTTTCGGTATTAGCAGCAAGGTACAGAAACTTCGAACTCAGTTTTGAAGGCTTTAGAGGCCCCAGATGAGGTTGAAAATTTGGGTGACAAGCGCTTTGCGCTAGTCAAGCCTGTAGAGCGCTTCGTGGCATTTCCGAAATGGGGTTATAATAGTCAATCGGGTCAACTGGTGATGACTTATGGTCTTCGGAAGTTGGGTCATCTGAAATGGCAGAAAATAATTTTTCTTCAAAATTTCTGTTTGGGTTTCAAAACTCATTTTGAGCCAACTTTGATGTAATAAATTGTAAAATAAAATAATTCTAAGTTTGGTCAGCCCTAAGGGCTAAATTTCTAGAACATTCTCGGGCGGTGGAAATTGCTTATATAAAGAAGGCCCGTAGTGTTGTTTAGGGCAGTTCTGGGTATTGATTCGAGGCTTTGTCCTACAGAATATTGTAAGGGAATGCCCATGTGGCTTTGCATATTGTAATTCTGAAAATTTGTAATTCCACATTTGTGGAGATAATAAGAAGCCAATTCTCTGTTCTTGCATATTATTGTTGCTGTTTCTCTATTTCTGTTATGTGTTTGTGGTATTAAGGGGAGCACCCTTCATCATTCTAGAACACCGAATTGGTCAACTATTCCATGAGAATCAGTTACAATCACATAACAAGCATTCTAAATTTCTAGATTGTTGAATTGGTCAACTATTTAATTAGAATCAATTGCAATCACATAACAAATCATTCTGAGGTTCTAGATTACCAAATCAGTGATTTATTTGATGAGAATCATCTATAATCGCATAATAAGTCATTCTAAGGTTCTAGATAGTCAAATCATAAAACCGTTCAATGAGAATTAGTTACAATCGAATAATAATCTATTGTGAAGTTTTAGATCGCCAAATCGGTCAACCATTCGATGAGAATCAGTTACAATAGCATAACAAGCCATTCTAAGTTTCTAGATCACTGAATCAGTCAATTGTTCAATCATAATCGACTACAATCGCATAACAAGTTGTTTTAAGTTTCTAGATCACCGAATCAGTCAACTAATCGATGAGAATTAGCTACAATGCACAATAAGTCATTGTGAGGTTCTAGATCATTTAATCGATCGACCATTCGATGATAATCAACTAGAATTGCATAACAACTCATTCTGAGGTTCTAGATCACTGAATCAGTCAACCATTTGATGATAATCAACTAGAATTGCATAATAAGTCATCTGAGGTTCTATATCACCGAATCTATCAAGTGTTCGATGATAATCAACTACAATCACATAACAAGTCATTCTGAGGTTCTAGATTGCCGAACCGGTCAACCGTTCGATGAAAATAAGCTAGAATCACTTAATAACTCATCTTGAGGTTCTAGATCGCTGATTCGGTCAACCATTCGATCAGAATCAGTTAAAATCGTATTACAAACCATTCTAGGTTTCTAGATCACTAAATTGGTCAACTGTTTGATGAGAATTAGCTACAATTGCACAAGTCATTATGAGGTTCTTGATCATCAAATTGATCGAGTGTTCGATGATAATCAACTAGAATTGCATAACAAGTCATTCTAAGGTTCTAAATCACCAAATCAGTCAACCGTTCGATGAGAATCAACTACAATCACATAAAAAGTCATTCTAAGTTTCTAGATCACTAAATTGGTCAACCGTTTGAAAAGAATCAACTTTAATTGCATAACAAGATGTTTTAAGTTTTTATATAGTTGAATTAGTCAACCGTTTGATGAGAATCAACGACAATCACACAATAAGTAAGTTTTAGGTTCTAGATCATCAAATCGATCGACCGTTCGATGACAATCAACTAGAATTACATAACAAGTCATTTTGAGGTTTTAGATAGCCAAATCAGTCAACCGTTCGATGAGAACCATTTACAATCGCATAACAAGTCATTCTAAGTTTCTAGATCACCGAATTGGTCAACTGTTTGATGAGAATCAGCTATAGTGACACAATAAGTCATTTTGAGGTTATAGATCATCAAATCGGTCAACTGTTTGATGAGAATCAACTAGAATCGCATAACAAGTTATTCTAAGGTTCTACATCACAGAATTGGTCAACCATTTGATGAGAGTCAGCTACAATCACATAACAAGCCATTCTAAGTTTCTAGATTGCTAAATCGGTTAATCGTTCGATGAGAATTAACTACAATCACATAACAAACCATTCTAAGTTTTTAAATCCCTATACTGGTCAACCTTTCGATGAGAATTAGCTACAATCTCACAATAAGTAATTTTTAGTTTTTAGATCCTTGAATCGATTGACCATTTGATAAGAATCAACTAGAATCACATAACAAGTCATTCTGAGGTTCTAAATTGCTGAATCAGTCAACCATTTGATGAGAATCAGTTACAATTGCATAACAAGTCATTCTGAGGTTCTACATTGTCGAATCAGTCAACTGTTCAATGAGAATCATCTACAATCACATAACAAGTCATTCTAAGTTTCTAGATCCCTGAATCGTTCAATTGTTTGATGAGAATCAGCTACAGTGGCACAACAAGTCATTTTGAGGTTTTAGATCGTCCAATAGGTCAACCGTTCGATGAGAATCAGTTACAATTGCATAATAAGTCATTCTGAGGTTCTAGATCCCCGAATTGGTCAACTATTCGATGAGAATCAATTATAATTGCATAAAGAGCCATTCTAAGTTTCTAAATTGCTGAATCAGTCAACTATTTGATTAGAATCAACTACAATCGCATAACAAGTTATTCTGAGGTTCTAAATTTCCAAATCGGTCATCTATGTGATGAGAATCACGTATAATCATATAATAAGTCATTCTGAGGTTCTAGATATTCAAATCGATCAACTGTTCGATCAGAATGAGTTACAATCGCATAATAAGCCATTATGAAGTTCTAGTTCACTAAATTGTTTAAGCATTCGATGAGAAGAAGTTACAATCTCATAACAAGCCATTCTAAGTTTTTGGATCACTGAATTGGTCAATCGTTCGATCATAATCGACTACAATTGCATAACAACTTGTTTTAAGTTTCTAGATTTCCACATCGATCAATCATTTTATGAGAATTAGCTACAATCGCACAAGTCATTGTGAGGTTCTAGATCATCAAATCGGTCGATCGTTAGATGATAATCAACTAGAATCACAAAACAAGTCATTCTAAGGTTCTAGATCACCGAATCTCTCAGTCGTTCGATGAGAATCAGCTACAATCACATAAAAAATCATTTTTACATTCAAGATCATCGAATCGATCAACCGTTTGATGAAAATCAACTAGAATTGCATAATAAATCATTCTGAGGTTCTAGATCTCTGAATCGGTCAACCGTTCGATAAGAATCGGCTAAAATTGCATAATAAATCATTCTGAGGTTCGAGATCACTGAATTGGTAAATTGTTTGATGAGAATCATTTATAATCGCATAACAAGCCATTCTAAGTGTCTAGATTGTTGAATTGGTCAACTATTTGATTAGAATCAACTACAATCACATAACAAGACATTCTGAAGTTCTAGATTGCTGAATCGGTCATCTGTTTGAGGAGAATCATGTATAATCACATAACAAGTCATTCTAAGGTTTTAGATAGTCAAATCGATCAACTGTTCGATGAGAATCAGTTACAATCACATAATAAGCCATTGTGAAGTTCTAGATCGCCGAATCGGTCAACCATTTGATGAGAATCAGTTACAATCGCATAACAAGTCATTCTAAGTTACTAGATCACTAAATCGGTCAATCGTTGGATCATAATTGACTATAATTGCATAACAAGTTTTAAGTTTCTAGATCGTCAAATCGGTCAACCGTTCAATGAGAATTAGCTACAATCATGCAAGAAGTCATTGTGAGGTTCTAGATCATCAAATCCATCGACCGTTTGATGATAATCAACTAGAATCATATAACAAGTCATTCTGAGGTTCTAGATCATCGAATCAGTCAACCATTGGATGAGAATTAGCTATAATCATATAAAAGGTCATTTTAACGTTGTAGATTATCGAATGGGTAAAATGTTCGATGAGAATCAGCTACAATCGCACAACAAGTCATTCTGAGGTTCTAGATTATCAAATCAGTCAACTGTTTGGTGAAAATCAGCTACAATCGCATAATAAGTCATTCTGAGGTTCTAGATCGCCTACTCGATCATCTAGTCGATTAGAATTAGTTAAAATCACATAACAAACCATTCAAAGTTTCTAAATCACTAAATTAGTCAACCCTTTGATGAGAATCGATTATAATCCTATAACAAGCTATTTTAAGTTTCTAGATCACTGAAAAGGTCAACCGTTCGACGAGAATCAACTACAATCCTATAATAAGTAATTTTTAGGTTCTAAATTATCGAATCTATCGACCATTCGATGAGAATCAACTAGAATTGTATAACAAGTCATTCTGAGGTTCTACATCATTGAATTAGTCAACGATTCGATGAAAATTACCTACAATCACATAAGAATTCATTTGGAGGTTCTAGATCGCCGAATCGGTCAAGTGTTTGATAAGAATCATCTACAATGGCATAACAAGCTATTTTAAGTTTCTAAATTGCCGAATCGGTCAACTGTTCGATGAGAATCAGCTAGAGTGGCACAACAAGTCATTTTGAGGTTCTAGAAAATCAAATTGGTTAACCGTTCGATGAGAATCAACTAGAATGGCATAACAAGTCATTTTGAGGTTCTACATCATCGAATCGGTCAACCATTCGATGAGAGTCAGCTACAATCACATAACAAGCCATTCTATGTTTCTAGATCGCTAAATTGGTCAACCATTTGATGAGAATCAACTACAATCGCATAACAAGCTATTTTGAGTTTCTAGATCACGAAATCGGTCAATAGTTTGATGAGAATTAGCTACAATTGCATAGCAAGTCATTCTAAGTTTCTAAATCGCTAAATCGGTCAACCGTTTGATGAGAATCTACTACAATCGCATAACAAGTTGTTTTGAGTTTCTAGATCACCGAATCGGTCAACCGTTCTATGAGAATCAACTACAATTGAATAATAAGTCATTCTGAGGTTCTAGATCACCGAATTGGTCAACTATTCGATGATAATCAGTTACAATCGCATAACAAGTCATTCTAAGTTTTTAGATTGCTGAATTGGTCAACTATTCGATTAGAATCAACTACAATCTCAAAACAAGTCATTTTGAGGTTCTAGATTGTCGAATTGGTCATTTGTTTGATGAGAATCATCTATAATTGCCTAACAAGTCATTCTAAAGTTCTAGATAGTCAAATTGTTCAACCGTTAAATGAGAATTAGTTACAATCGCATAATAAGCCATTGTGAAGTTCTAGATCGCCAAATCGGTCAACTGTTCGATGAGAATCAATTACAATAGTATAACAAGTCATTTTGATGTTCTAGATCACCGAATTGGTCAACTATTCGATGAGAATGATGAGGATTGACTCTATGACAAAAGACATAAAAAAGAAATAAAGATACGAAACCACAGAAGAGCACAACCCAGGAATATATTTTCAAACTATCTGATGAATAAATATGATCTTACATGCATATAACTAACAAAAGACAACCTACATGCCTGTAGGCTACAATCTACTTCAGTTCTGGATGTTCCTAATCTCTCAAAATTCTATCTCTGACCCAAAACTTGCCTTCTCTCCCAGAATGTGTCTTCAAATAGCCATTTGTCGATTTGGCACCAAAACAGATTTGGCACCAAAAAGGTTTGGCACCAAAACATGTCAAAATCATGTCCCTTTCTACTTTTGGCGATTTGGCGCCAAAAGAGATGCTCCGAAACTCAAATTTCACCTGGATGAAATTTAGTCAATTCCCCAACAGCGAGTCCAACTTTCGGGGGCCATAACTTCGTAACCGAGACTCCGATCGACAAAAATTTTGCACCGTTTAGTGCCTCAAAATTGGCTCGCAAGATTTTTCAGGAGATTTTTTCGAAACTTAAATTTGGAATAACTTTTGAATGGCAAATGCTGTTGACCTGATTCTTTCTCCAGACTGTGTATCTTTATAATTGCAAGCTACACTAGCAACCACTTCCCTTGACAATTTATAATCAAGCCCTCATACAACATTAATGCTTTTCCCAGATGAATTGTAACTCCTAATGAATAGTGACCAAATAGTGTTTTCTTCCTATGACATAGGAAACTGACCAAAATAGCTATTATCAATCATTGCTTCCTTCAAAGTAACTAGCTAATGCTTTTGGGTGATGCAGGATTGCCCTAACACCACTGGATGCTCCTGCATCAGAGAATCAGTTACAATCATATAACAAGCCATTCTAAGTTTCTAGATTGTTGAATTGGTCAACTATTCTGTTAGAATAATTTAGAATCTCATAACAAGTCATTCTGAGGTTTTAGATTGCTGAATCAGTCATCTATTTGATGAGAATCAACTAGAATTGCATAACAAGTCATTCTAAAGTTTGAGATAGTCAAATCATTCAACCATTAAATGAGAATTAGTTACAATCGCATAATTAGCCATTGTGAAGTTCTAGATTGTAGAATCTGTCAACCGTTTGATGAGAATCAACTAGAATTGCATAATAAGCCATTGTGAAGTTCTAGATCACTAAATTAGTCAACCGTTCGATGAGAATCAGTTAAAATCACATAGCAAGCCATTGTGAAGTTCTAGATCACCGAATCAGTCAACCTTTCGATGAGAATTAGTTACAATCACATAACAAGCCATTCTAAGTTTCTAGATGACTGAATTGGTCAATCATTCAATCATAATTGACTACAATCACAAATCAAGTTATTTTAATTTTCTAGATTGCAGAATCAGTCAACTGTTCGATGAGAATCAACTATAATCACATAACAAGTCATTCTGAAGTTCTAGATCACCGAATTGGTCAACCATTCAATGAGAATCAGTTACAATCGCATAATAAGCCATTCTAAGTTTCTAAAAAGCTGAATCGGTCAACCGTTCAATGAGAATCAACAATAATCATAGAACAAGTCATTCTAAGGTTCTAGATTGTTGAATCAGTCAACCATTCGATGAGAATCAACTAGAATTGCTTAACAAGTCATTCTAAGGTTATTGATCACTAAATCATTCAACCGTTTGATGAGAATCATCTACAATCACATAAAAAGCCATTCTAAGTTTCTAGATTTTTGAATCGATCAACCATTCAATGAGAATCGACTACAATTGTATAACAAGCTATTTTGAGTTTCTATATTGTTGAATTGGTCAACCATTCGATGAAAATCTATTACAATTGCACAACAAGTCATCTTGAGGTTCTAGATCACCGAATCGATCAATTGTTCGATGATAATTAGTTATAATCACACAACAAGTCATTCTAAGGTTCTAGATCATTGAATCGGTCAACCGTTCGATGAGAATTAACTAGAATCGCATAGTAAGTCATTCTAAAGTTTGAGATCACCGAATCGGTCAACCGTTCGATGAGAATCAACTGCAATCATACAACAAGTCATTCTAATGTTCTAGACCGTCGAATCGGTCAACCGTTTGATGAGAATGAGCTATAATCGCGTAACAAGTCATTTTGAGGTTCTAGATCATTGTATCAGTCAGCCGTTCGATGAGATTTAGTTACAATCACATAAAAATAAATTTTAAGTTTCTAGATTGCTGAATCGATCAACCATTCGATGACAATCAACTACAATTGCATAACAAGCTATTTTGAGTTTCTAGATCACTGAATCGCTCAATCATTAAATTATTAACTATAATCTGACAATAAGTCATTCTGAGGTTCTAGATCGGTCAACAGTTCAATGAGAATGAGCTACAATCGCATAACAATTCATTCTGAGGTTCTAGAATGCTGAATCGGTCAACTGTTCAATTATAATCAACTACAATCACATAACAAGTTGTTTTGAGTTTCTAGGTTGATGAATCAGTCATTTGTTCGATGAGAATAACCTACAGTCACATAACAATTCATTCAGAGGTTCTAGATCGCCAAAATTCATTTTGAGGTTCTAGATTATCGAATCAGTCAACCGTTTGATGAGAATCATCTATAGTTGCATAACTAGTCATTTTGAGGTTCTAGATTGTCGTATAGGTCAACCATTTGATGAGAATAAGCTACAATCACATTACAAGTCATTCTAGGTTTCTAGATCACTGAATCGGTCAATCGTTCAATGAGAATTGACTATAATCGCATAACAAGCAATTTTGAGTTTCTAGATTTTTGAATCTTGTCTATTTAAGGACTGGGGGAAATGTAGGTTATTATTATTGTTTACATTATTATTAGTTTCCAAAACATTGAACTTTTCTGATTATGTGTTTTTAACGATATCTTCTTTTTCGAGTCTTTGTTTTAGTTCTGAAAATCTATTATAATGTACGAGTATATTGTTACTGTTAAATAGTTCAATGCCATTGATATACCCTGTATACCATTCTGGGTTAAAATAGTATAAAGACCTATTTTTTATTATCCTTAATGTTTTAAGGGTTACATCCATGAATTTAGAATCAACTAGAAATTTGACTTCTCAGGAAGAGAGATAATTAGATTATATACCAATTACGTTTCCTAATAGAGCACCAATCTTTTCCAAAATCTTACTATGTAGTAGATCTACTAGAATTCTTTTATCACTATCCATTTGGAAATTGTTTCATTAGAAAAACTAATAGGGTTGAAGGGAAATATATCGGCAACTTAATGACTTTATCTCTCTCATACATCTATTTTGTTTCTATTGTTATGTCAAGAAAGTGATGTCATCTTCTATAAGAGTCATCAAACCTCAGTAGTTTTCCACTTAATTGATAAACAATATAGTTGGAAAGATAAAATATGTGAAAGTTATTAACTATTAATTTTTTTCACTACTCATTATTCTTCTCGGGATTTCATTAGAAGCTCAATTTTGTTATAGCAAAAAAAACTATCCTAATTGAATTTCTTCAAATTAACCAATGGTCATCCCTGTGATAGTACCAACATGTTTTCTTCAATCAAAAAATACAAGAAAAATAATATGATTGAGGCGGTGATAGACTTTTATACATAATTAAAGTTATCTTCTTTGATGTCAAACTCAATTCTAATGGGCCAATTCTTATCATAATCATATTCATTATCATTCTTATTAAAGACAAGAGAATGTTGTAAACATGAATTCAAATTATATATTTCATCTCCTAGTTTCTCATCATTAGATTTATCCTAAAATCAAATCTATTGATAGTAACATTTTATTAAACTATTCATTTGAGTTGTCTAGGCCTGAAATTCAATATCTATTAATAGGAAACAGCCATAGGTCATAAATATGTCCTTATTTCATTGACTGGAACTCTCCATATGCTATGGCTATGAACACTTGTATAAATATGGTTTTCCTACCAATAATATTATGCAAGTATTTTTCTTTTATGCATGTGTAGTATTTAAGGCATAGAAAGTTTTAAGTTCTCTTGGTTTCAACTTTCAATGCTCTAGAGACATTAAAATGTCAGAATACCACTATTATCTTATTAACAAAATATGTATCTATGGCATCATCCATATTATTGAGGAATTCCTAATGTTGATTGTTGTTGAATCGGTGCTTCTAGTGTAGCATCTTGATTTTCTGGTTGGCATAGGTTTATGATAAATCGCTTGAATTTATATAAACTTTATAATTTTATGAATTCTCTTGTTTAGATTCTTGGCATGATATAATTTTTCTCCATAGATATGCAAGTTTAAGTTGAAATATAAGAATCTACTCCCTTCATAAAATTAGATGAACTAGGAATATGTTTCTAGCACATAGATTCATAATTTAAGTTTTCCCTAGTTTTGGTTGGTTCTCCCTCTCAACCCTTATGCTAAAATAATGCTCTTCTTCCTACTGAGGGATATACTAGAGATCAAAGGTACTTCTCCAATGAATCATTTTCTATATTCTTATAAATAAAGTCTTGTTGTAATTTCTTTTAGGATTCCCTCTAGATTTTGTACTTAAATGCCTTAAAAAATATTAGGTTTATTTATAAATCTCATTAGGTTCCTTTCCACAATAGGATTATGTATGTTCGCATTGTGAAACACATATGAAAACATTGATGTAGGGAAATAGATTCGCTCACATATCTTACATGCCCTATGTATATAGCACTTTTTACTCTTGACCTAAAGTTATATACATGTACAAGAAAGTTATTGGAATCATCAAAATAATAGATATGTACACATTATATTTCGATGTACCTATCTACATCTTCTCTATAGTTCATTGTAGTTTTGAACATTTACATGACCATAAAATATGCCTTCAAAGGTCATCAGATCAATGGTTCATGTAATTTTAAGGATACTTCTAAAAGTTCCCTTTTGAAATAGATATATCTCTTTCCCTCTCATTGCATTTTAATTTTTCATATACAAGTAATATTTTGTGATATTTTAAACTAGTATGTTGAAAACTATCAAGTTTCCTTTACAATTCTTCAAACAAAATATGCTTTCTTTTTCCTTTCATTGTTCAACATTTCCTCCCAACTTTTATTTATGTTGGTTGTATGTAAATCACCTTTAAATCCAAAAAAACTAAAAAAACCTCTCATTTGAATTTTCTCTTTATGGTTGGGAGTTGCATCATGGAACATTAAATGGAAAATATTTGAGGGACATTCTAGTGAAGGCACTTAAAAATTTTCACTTCCCAAATATACTATTTACTTCCATTTTACATTAGACATTATATTTCATCTTTAATTATTTCATCCCTCACTTGATTGATTCTTCTTAACTTATGCAAATGAAAGAAACATTGTGATTGCATGTGTGCTCTCTTACTAGTTGAGAAAAGAGTAAAATTTGACATCAAAACTATACCAAAAATTTAATTATTTTATCTCTGACATACATTAGTTTTGTTGCTTGTATTATATGAAGAAATTGATGTCACCTTTTATAAGAGTTATTAATGCTCAATAGTTTTCCCTTTAATTGATAGACAGTGTAGTTGGAAAGCTAAAATTTGTGAGATTTATTAACTATTTAATTTTCACATTCACTCATTATTTTCCTCAAGGTTTCAGTACATGTTTAGGATTTTTATACAACAAAAATATCCTAAGTGAATATCCTCAAATTAACTAATTGTCATCCCTTTGATAGTATCAGTTGCATGTTTTGCACAATAAAAAATACAAGAAAAAAAATATGATTGAGGCAATGATAGAATTTTATACATAATTAAAGTTATCTTCATTGATGTCAAAATGAATCCCAATGGGCTAATTCTTATCTGAATCATAATTAATATCACTCTTATTGGAGGAGGGATAATATTGTAAACATAAAATGAAAATGCATATTTTAGCTCCTAGTTGCTCATCAATAGATTTATCCTAAAATCAAATCTACTAAAGGTATTCTAACACACTTAGTATTGTGTGTTATGCGATTGTAGCTAATTCTTATTTAATGGTGAACCATTTTAGTGTTTTGGAAACTTAGAACGACTTCCTATATTTTTTTAGATGGTTCTCATGAAGTGGTTGACGACTTTGGTGATCTGGAACCTTACAATAGCTTGTTATGTGGTTTTAGCTGATTCTTCTTGAATGCTTGATTGATTTGTTGATATGGAGCTTCAAAATTATTTTTTATGTGATTTCAATTTATTCAATGACCTATAACCTTAGAATAGTTTTTAGAAATTTCAAATGACTTCTTATGTGATTCTAGTTGAATCCCAATTAATGGTTGACCATTTCAGGAATCTGGAACTTCAAAATGGCTTGTTATATGAATTTAGCTGGTTCGTATGGAGCAATTTATAGATTTGGTGACCTGGAACATAAAAATTACATGTTATGCAATTGTAGTTCATTCTTGTTCAATGATTAACAGATTTAGTCATTTACAAACCAAGAATGGCTATGCCATTCTAGTTTATTCCTATCGAACAAATGACCGATGCGGCGAATTATAACTTCATAATAGCTTCTGAAAATTTAGAATGACTTGTTAATGTAATTGTAGCTTATTCTCATGAAATGGTTGACTGTTTCAATGATTTGGAACCTTAGAATTATGTTTTATGTGATTGTAGGTAAGTCTTATTAAATGGTTGACCATTTTAGTGTTTTGGAAACTTAGAATGACTTCTTATGTCTTTTTAGATGGTTTTCATGAAGTGGTTAACGACCTCGGCATTATGGAACCTTATAATAGCTTGTTATTTGGTTTTAGTTGATTTTTCTCAAATGGTTGACTGATTTGTTGATCTGGAACTTGAAAATCACTTATTATTGGATTCAATTTATTCAATGACCAATAACCTTAGAATAGATTCTAGAAATTCAAAATGACTTGTTATGCGATTGTAGCTGATTCTTAGTGAATGGTTGACAATTTCAACGATCTGAAACTTCAAAATAGCTTGTTATATGATTTTACTTGGTTCTTATTGAACAATTTATAAACTCAGTTATCTAGAATATCAAAATTCCATGTTATGCAATTGTAGCTAATTCTTATTGAACAGTTAACCATTTCAGTATTTTGGAAACTTAGAACGACTTCTTATTTCTTTTTAGATGGTTTTCATGAAGTGATTGACAAATTTGACAATCTAAAACCTTTAAATAGCTTGTAATGTTATTTTCATTGATTCTTCTTAAATGGTTCTCATGAAGAAGTTGATGACTTCAACGATTTGGAGCTTCAAAATAATTTTTTCTATGATTTCAATTTATTCAATACCCTATAACCTCAGAATAGTTTCTAGAAATTTCAAATGACTTGTTGTGAAGTTCTAGTTGAATCTTAATGAATGGTTGACCATTTCAGGGATCTACAACTTCAAAATGGCTTATTATACAATTTTATTTGGTTAACCATTTCAATATTTTGGAAACTTAGAACGACTTCTTATGTCTTTTTATATGGTTTTTATGAAGTGGTTGACAAATTTGACAATCAAAAATCTTTAAATAGCTTATTATGTGATTTGAGTTGATTCTTCTTGAATGGTTGACTGATTTGTTGATGTAGAACTTGAAAATAACTTATTATGGGATTTCAATTTATTCAATGACCTATAACCTTAGAATAGCTTCTAGAAATTTAAAATGATTTGTTATGTGATTGTAGGTGATTCTCAATGAATTTTTAACAATTTTAGCGATCTAGAACTTCAAAATAGCTTGTTATATGGTTTTAGTTAGTTCTTATTGAATAATTTATAAACTCAGTGACATGGAATATCAAAATTGTATGTTATGCAATTGTTACTAATTCTTATTGAATGGTTAACCATTTTCATATTTTGGAAACTCAGAATGACTTCTTATGTCTTTTTAGATGGTTCTCATGAAGTGGTTGACGAATTTAACAATCTGAAACCTTTAAATAACTTTTTATATGATTTTAGTTGATTCTTCTTGAATGGTTGACTAATTTCATGAGCTAGAACCTTAGAATAACCTTTTATGTGATTTTAATTTATTTAGTGACCTATAACCTTAGAATAGCTTATAGAAATTCAAAATGACTTGTTATGCAATTGTAGCTAATTATCAATGAATGGCTGACCATTTCAGGGATCTGGAACTTTAAAATAGGTTGACAATATGATTTTAGTTGGTTCTTATCGAACAATTTATAAACTCGGTGACTTAGAACATAAAAATTACACGTTATGCAATTGTGGTTAATTCTTGTTGAATGATTAACTGATTTAGTGATTTGGAAACTCAAAATGACTTGTTATGCAATTGTAGTTGATTCTCATCGAACAGATGATTATTTCCTTGACCTGTAACCTCATAATAGCTTCAACAAATATAAAACAACTTGTTCTATGATTGTAGATGATTCTCATCAAATGGTCGACTGTTTTGGTGATCTAGAACCTTAAAATGATATGTAATGTGATTACAACTAATTCTTAACAAACGGTTAATCACTTCAGCATTTTGGAAACTCAGAATGACTTGTTATATATTTTTAGATGGTTGTCATGAAGTAGTTGACTATTTTGGTGATCTGAAACCTTAAAATAGCTTGTTATGTGATTTTAGTTGATTCTTATGGAATGGTTGATTGATTTGTCGACGTGGAACACCAAAATTATTTTTTAGGTGATTTCAATTTATTCAATGACATGTAACCTTAGAATAGCTTCTAGAAATTCTAAATGACTTTTTATGCAATTCTAGTTGAATATTAATGATTGGTTGACCATTTTAGGGATCTCAAACTCCATAATAATCTGTTATACGATTTTACCTGGTTCTTGTGGAACAATTTATAGACTCGGTGACCTAGATCATCAAAATTACATGTTATGCAATTTTAGTTAATTCTTATTGAATGATTAACCAATTTAGCTATTTGTCAATGTGGAACGTTAAAATAATTTTTTATGTGATCTCAATTTATTCAATGACATGTAACCTTAGAATAGCTTCTATAAATTCTAAGTGACTTGTTATGCTATTCTAGTTGAATCTCAATGAATGGTTGACCATTTTAGAGATTTGGAACTCCATAATAGCTTGTTATATGATTTTAGCTAGTTCTTGTGGAAACATTTATAGACTCGGTGACCTAGAACATCAAAATTACATGTTATGCAATTGTAGGTAATTCTTGTTGAATGATTAATTGATTCAGCTATTTTCAAACTTTGAATGGCTTGTTATGCCATTCTAGTTGATTTTAATTGAACATATGACTGATTGAGAAAATTATAACCTCATAATAGCTTCTAAAAACTTAGAATGACTTGTTATGCGATAGTAGCTTATTCTCATCAAATGGTTAGTTGTTTCAATGATCTGGAACCTTAGAATTATGTGTTATGTGATTAATGTTTTGATAAAAGTGCTTGTTTGATAATGTCCATGTCATGTTAACCAACATCAATTATTTTGAGTTTCTAGATCACTAAATCGGTCAACTGTTCGATGAGAATCGACTATAATCACATAACAAGTTGTTTTAAGTTTCTAGATTGCTAAATCGGTCAACCGTTCAATGAGAATTAGCTACAATCGCATAAAAAGCTATTTTGAGTTTCTAGATCACCGAACGGTCAACCGTTCGATGAGAATCAACTAGAATTGCATAATAAGTCATTCTAAGGTTCTAGATCGCTGAATTGGACAACTGTTCGATGAGATTTAGTTACAATTGCATGACAAGCCATTCTGAGTTTCTAGATTGCTGAATCGGTCAACTATTCGATTAAAATCAACTACAATCACATAACAAGTCATTCTAAAGTTCTAGATGGCCGAATCGATCATCTATTTGATGAGAATCATCTATAATCACATAACAAGTCATTCTGAGCTTCTAGATAGTCAAATCGATCAACTGTTCAATGAGAATCAATTACAATCATATAAGAAGCTATTCTGAAGTTCTAGATTGCCAAATCAGTAAACCGTTCGATGAGAATTAGTTACAATCACATAACAAGCCATTGTAAGTTTCTAGTTCACTGATTAATTGGTCAACAATTTTGAAATTTATTGGCAAAGGTCAAACATCTCTAACAAGAAGAAATCAAGATGTCTCTAGTTTTTCTATGTTATGGATGTTTAAAAAGAATCAAACAAATCTCTAAAATGATAAAAAAAAAACCCTAACCTTATAATGTGGAGAGCATCTAAAAATAAATTGTTCCTCATTCTTTGGTTCTAAGAAGCATATTCATCAAACATGATAATATTGATGAATGTGTTGATTCATCTCAATCCAAAGCTAATAAGAGTAAACTTAAGCTATACAAAATGAACCATTAGGCTACCTAATGTTTGTGCACTAACTAAGGAATGACTTGTTTTCTTTCCTCTCATCTACCTTCAATTTTGATATTGTCCACCAACTTTCATGAGGTTGGGTTTTGTAATTGAATAAACAAATAAATACATTCTCTTAAAATAAAAATGAACTATCTACATATCAAAGATTCATTATGCTTAGTTGTCCTTTAAAATTAATATTATTAATTATTTATATATAAATATGATGTATAAATAAATAATAAATTATATCTATAATATAAATTCTTATTTCAAATATTCTGTATATTATAGATATGTATTAATTAATAATAATCAATGCAATTAATTTAGATAAGAGATTTGGGATTGGAACTATCAAATATAGAAAT
Source organism: Chamaecyparis obtusa (assembly GCA_027943335.1). NCBI lineage: Eukaryota > Viridiplantae > Streptophyta > Pinopsida > Cupressales > Cupressaceae > Chamaecyparis > Chamaecyparis obtusa. The sequence continues at coordinate 2,715,575 of BSBK01000606.1, forward strand.
AAGATAAATTAAATTGTTATATCTAGTTAAGTTTTTGAAGATAGTAAAGTAATGTTATTTAGATATCAAGAATTGAATCATCTCAATGTTATTTTTTTAAGGATTACTTAGATGATTATGCCATTGTGAAGTTTAGATCACTGAATCGGTCAACCGTTCGATGAGAATCAACTACAATCACATAAGAAGTCATTCTGAGGTTCTACATCAGTATATCGGTCAACCATTCAATAAGAGTCAGCTACAATCACATAATAAGCCATTCTAAGTTTCTAGATCGCTAAATCGATCAACTCTTTGATGAGAATCCACTACAATTGCATAACAAACTATTTTGAGTTTCTAGATTGCAGAATTGGTCAACCGTTGGATGATAATCAACTACAATTGCATAACAAGTCATTCTAAATTTCTAAATTGCTAAATTGGTCAATCGTTTGATGAGAATCTACTACAATCGCATAACAAACAATTTTGAGCTTCTAGATCACCGAATCGGTCAATAATTTATTGAGAATCAACTATAATTGCATAATAAGTCATATGGAGGTCTTAGATCATCGAATTGCTCAACTATTTGATGAGAATTAGTTGTAATCGCATAATAAGCCATTGTAAGTTTCTAGATTGCTGAATCAGTCAACTATTTGATTATAATCAACTACAATCTCATAACAAGTCATTCTGAGGTTCTACATTGCCAAATCGGTTATTTGTTTGAAGAGAATCATCTATAATCACATAACAAGTCATTCTGAGGTTCTAGATAGTCAAATCGATCAACCTTTCGATGAGAATTTGTTACAATCGCATAATAAGCCATTGTAAAGTTCTAGATCGCCGAGTTGATTAATCATTTGATGAGAATTAGTTACAATCATATAACAAGTCATTCTAAGTTTTTAGATCGTGAATCAGTCAATCGTTCGATCATAATTGACTACAATCGCATAACAAGTTGTTTTAAGTTTCTAGATTGTCGAATCATTCAACTATTCGATGAGAATTAGCTATAATCATACAATAATTCATTGTGAGGTTCTAGATCCTTGAATTGGTTGACCATTCGATGATAATCAACTAGAATCGCATAACAAGTCATTTTGAGGTTTGAGATCACCAAATCAATCAACTATTTGATGAGAATTAGCCACAATTGCACAACAAGTCATTGTAAGATTTTAGATTGTTGAATCAGTCAACCAGTCAATGAATATCAGCTAGAATTGCATAATAAGTCATTATGAAGTTTTAGATCACTGATTTGGTCAATCGTTCAATTAGAATCAGTTATAATCGCATAACAAGCTATTCTAGATTTCTAGATCACTAAATTGGTCAACCCTTCGATGAGAATCGATAACAATCACATAACAAGCTATTTTAAGTTTCTAGATCACTGAATCGGTCAACCGTTCGATGAGAATCCACTACAATCATACAATAAATAATTTTTAAGTTCTAGATCATTGAATCAGTTGACTGTTCAATGAGAATCAACTAGAATCACATAACAAGTCATTCTGAGGTTCTAAATCGTCGAATCAGTAAACTGTTTGATGAGAATTAGCTACAATCTCATAACAAGTCATTTTGACATTCTAGATAGCCGAATCGGTCAACCGTTCGATGAGAATCAACTACAGTCGCATAACAAGTCATTCTGAGGTTCTAGATCGCTGAATCGGTCAATCATATGATGAAAATCAGCTACAATCACATAACAAGACATTCTAAGTTTTTAGATCGCTAAATCGGTCAACTGTTCAATAACAATCGACTACAATCGCATAACAAGCTATTTTGAGTTTCTAGATCATAGAATCAGTCAACCGTTTGATTAAAATCAGCTACAATCGTAGAACAAGCCATTCTAAATTTCTAAATTACTAAATTGGTCAACCGTTCGATGAGAATCTACTACAATCACATAACAAGTTATTTTGAGTTTTCAGGTTGTTGAATCGGTCAACCGTTCAGTGAGAATCAACTAGAATTGCATAATAAGTCATATGGAGATTCTAGATCACCGAATTGGTCAACTGTTTGATGAGAATAAGTTGCAATCGTATAATAAGTTATTCTAAGTTTTTAGATTGGTGAATCAGTTAACTATTTGATTAGAATCTCATAAAAGTCATTCTAAGTTTCTATATCACTGACTCGGTCAATTGTTCGATCATAATCGACTACAATTGCATAACAAGTTGTTTTAAATTTCTAGATCACCAAATCAGTCAACCATTTGATGAGAATTAGCTAAATCACACAACAAGTCATTGTGAGGTTCTAGATTATCAAATCAGTCGACCGATAAATGATAATCAACTAGAATCTCATAAAAAGTCATTCTAAGGTTCTAGATCACCAAATCTATCAACCATTTGATTAGAATCAACTACAATCACATAAAGAGTCATTTTGACATTCTAGATTGCCGAATCAGTCAACTGTTTGATGAGAATCATCTACAATAGTACAAGTCATTCTGAGGTTCTAGATTGCTGAATCGGTCAACCGTTTGATGAAAATTAACTAGAATTGCATAATAAATCATTTTGAGGTTCTAGATTGCCAAATCGATCAACCGTTCGATGATAATCAGCTAGAATTGCATAATAAGTCATTCTAAGGTTCGAGATCACCGAATTGGTCAACTGTTTGATGAGAATTAGTTATAATAGCATAACAAGCCATTCTAAGTTTCTAGATTGCTGAATCGGTCAACTATTTGATTAGAATCAATAACAATCACATAACAAGTTATTCTGAGGTTCTAGATTGTTGAATCGGTCATCTGTTTGAAGATAATTATGTATAATCGCATAACAAGTCATTCTGAGGTTTTAGATAGTCAAATCGATCAACTGTTCGATGAGAATTAGTTACAATCACATAATAAGCCATTGTGAAGTTCTAGATCACTAAATTGGTCAACCGTTCGATGAGAATCAGTTATAATCGCATAACAAGTTATTCTAAGTTACTAGATCACTGAATCAGTCAATTTTTTGATCATAATTGACTACAATCGCATAACAAGCTGTTTTACCTTTCTAGATCGCTGAATTGGTCAACCGTTCAATGAGAATTAGCTACAATCTCACAAGTAGTCATTTTGAGGTTCTAGATTGTTGAATCGGTCGATTGTTCAATGATAATCAACTAGAATTGCATAACAAGTCATTTTGAGGTTCTAGACCATCGAATCAGTCAACCGTTGGATGGGAATTAGCTATAATCATATAAAAAGTCATTTTAACATTTTAGATCGCCGAATGGGTAAACTATTCGATGAGAATAAGCTACAATCACACAAGTCATTCTGAGGTTCTAGATTACTGAATTAGTCAACTGTTTGATGAAAATCAGCTACAATCGCATAATAAGTCATTCTGATGCTCTAGATCACCTACTCGATCAACCGATTGATGAGAATTAGTTCCAATAGCATAATTAGCCATTGTGAAGTTCTAGATTGTGGAACCAGTCAACCGTTTGATGAGAATCAACTAGAATCGCATAATAAGCTATTGTGAATTTCTAGATCACCGAATTAGTCAACTATTTGATGAGAATCAGTTAAAATCACATAACAAGCCATTGTGAAGTTCTAGATCACCGAATCAGTCAACCATTCGATGAGAATTAGTTACAATCACATAACAAGTCATTATAAGTTTCTAGATGACTGAATTGGTCAATCATTAGATCATAATTGACTACAATCGCAAAATAAGTTATTTTAATTTTCTAGATCGCCGAATCGGTCAACTGTTTGATGAGAATCAACTATAATCACATAAAAAGTCATTTTGAGGTTTTAGATCACCGAATTGGTCAACCGTTCAATGAGAATCAGTTACAATCACATAATAAGCCATTCTAAGTTTCTAGAAAGCCGAATCGGTCAACTGTTCAATGAGAATCAACAACAATCATAGAATAAGTCATTCTGAGGTTTTAGATTGTTGAATCAATCAAACATTCAATGAGAATCAACTAGAATTGCTTAACAAGTCATTCTAAAGTTCTTGATCACTGAATCGTTCAACCATTTGATGACAATCATCTACAATCGCATAAAAAGTCAATCTAAATTTCTAGATTTTTGAATTGATCAACCGTTCGATGAGAATCAACTACAATTGTATAACAAGCTATTTTGAGTTTCTATATTGTTGAATTGGTCAACCATTTGATGAAAATCTACTACAATTGCACAACAAGTCATCTTGAGGTTCTAGATCGCTGAATCGGTCAACTGTTCGATGATAATTAGCTATAATCACACAACAAGTCATTCTGAGGTTCTAGATCGATGAATTGGTCAACTGTTCGATGAGAATTAACTAGAATCGCATAATAAGTCATTCTAAGGGTTGAGATCACCGAATCGGTCAACCGTTTGATGAGAATCAACTGTAATCATACAACAAGTCATTCTAATGTTCCAGATCATCGAATCGGTCAACCGTTTGATGAGAATGAGCTATAATCACGTAATAAGTCATTTTGAGGTTCTAGATCATTGTATCAATCAATCGTTCGATGAGAATTAGTTACAATCACATAAAAATAAATTTTAATTTTCTATATCATTGAATCGGTCAACCATTCAATGACAATCGACTACAATTGCATAACAAGCTATTTTGAGTTTCTAAATTGCTGAATCACTCAACCCTTCAATTATTAACTATAATCTCACAATAAGTCATTTTGAGGTTCTAGATCATCGAATCGGTCAAATGTTTGATGAGAATCAACTAAAATCACATAACAAGTTATTCTGAGGTTCTAGATTGCCAAATCGGTCAACCGTTGAATGAGAATGAGCTACAATTGCATAGCAATTCATTCCGAGGTTCTAGAATGCTAAATCGGTCAACCGTTTGATTATAATTGACTACAATCACATAACAAGTTGTTTTGAGTTTCTAGGTTGATGAATCGGCCAACTGTTCGATGAGAATAATCTACAGTCACATAAGAATTCATTCAAAAGTTCTAGATCGTTGAAATTCATTTTGAGGTTCTAGATCATCGAATCAGTCAACCGTTTGATGAGAATCGTCTATAGTTGCATAACTAGTCATTTTGAAGTTCTAGATTATCGTATAGGTCAACCATTCGATGAGAAATAGCTACAATCACATTACAAGTCATTCTAAGTTTTTAGATCACTGAATTGGTCAATAATTCAATGAGAATTGACTACAATCGCATAACAAGCTATTTTGAGTTTCTAGATTTTTGAATCTTGTTTGTTAAAGGACTGGGGGAAATGTAGGTTATTATTATTGTTTACATTATTATTAGTTTCCAAAACATTGAACTTTTCTGATTATGTGTTTTTAACGATATCTTCTTTTTCGAGTCTTTGTTTTAGTTCTAAAAATCTATTATAATGTAGGAGTGTATTGTTACTGTTAAATAGTTCAATGCCATTGATATACCCTGTATACCATTCCGGGTTAAAATAGTATAAAGACCTATTTGTTAATATCCTTAATGTTTTAAGGGTTACATCCATGAATTTAGAATCAACTAGAAATTTGACTTCTCAAGAAGAGAGATAATTAGATTATATACCAATTGCGTTTCCTAACAGAGCACCAATCTTTTCCAAAATCTCATTATGCAGTAGATCTACTAGAATTCTTTTATCACTATCCATTTGGAAATTGTTTCATTAGAAAAACTAATAGGGTTGAAGGGAAATATATTGGCAACTTAATGAGTTTATCTCTCTCATACATCTATTTTGTTTCTACTGTTATGTCAAGGAAGTGATGTCATCTTCTATAAGAGTCATCAAACCTCAGTAGTTTTCCACTTAATTGATAAACAATATAGTTGGAAAGATAAAATATGTGAAAGTTATTAACTGTTAATTTTTTTCACTACTCATTATTCTTCTCGGGATTTCATTAGAAGCTCAATTTTGTTATAGCAAAAAAAACTATCCTAATAGAATTTCTTCAAATTAACCAATGGTCGTCCCTGTGATAGTACCAACATGTTTTCTTCAATCAAAAAACACAAGAAAAATAATATGATTGAGGCGGTGATAGACTTTTATACATAATTAAAGTTATCTTCTTTGATGTCAAACTCAATTCCAATGGGCCAATTCTTATCATAATCATATTCATTATCATTCTTATTAAAGGCAAGAGAATGTTGTAAACATGAATTCAAATTATATATTTTATCTCCTAGTTTCTCATCATTAGATTTATCCTAAAATCAAATCTATTGATAGTAACATTTTATTAAACTATTCATTTGAGTTGTCTAGGCCTGAAATTCAATATATATTAATAGGAAACAACCATAGATCATAAATATGTCCTTATTTCATTGACTGGAACTCTCCATATGCTATGGCTATGAACACTTGTATAAATATGGTTTTCCTACCAATATTATGCAAGTATTTTTCTTTTATGCATGTGTAGTATTTAAGGCCCATAAAGTTTTAAGTTCTCTTGGTTTCAACTTTCAATCCTCTAGAGATATTAAAATGTCAGAATACAACTATTATCTTATTAACAAAATATGTATCTATGGCATCTTCCATATTATTGAGGAATTCATAATGTTGATTGTTGTTGAATCAGTGCTAAAATAATGCTCTTCTTCCTATTGAGGGATATACTAGAGATCAAAGGTACTTCTCCGATGAATCATTTTCTATATTCTTATAAATAAAGTGCTATTGTAATTTCTTTTAGGATTCCCTCTAGATTTTGTACTTAAATGCCTTAAAAAATATTAGGTTTATTTATAAATCTCATTAGGTTCCTTTCCACAATAGGATTATGAATGTTCGCATTGTGAAACACATATGAAAACATTGATTTAAGGAAATAGATTCGCTCACGTATCTTACATGGCCTATATATATAGCAGTTTTTACTCTTGACCTGAAGTTATATACATGTACAAGAAAGCTATTAGAATCATCAAAATAATAGATATGTACACATTATATTTCGATGTACCTATCTGCATCTTCTCTATAGTTCATTGTAGTTTTGAACATTTACATGACCATAAAATATGCCTTCAAAGGTCATTAGATCAATGGTTCATGTAATTTTAAGGATACTTCTAAAAGTTCCCTTTTGAAATAGATATATCTTTTTCCCTCTCATGACATTTTAATTTTTCATATACAAGTAATATTTTTAACTAGTATGTTGAAAACTATCGAGTTTCCTTTACAATTCTTCAAACAAAATATGCTTTCTTTTTCCTTTCATTGTTCAACATTTCCTCCCAACTTTTATTTATGTTGGTTTTATGTAAATCACCTTTAAATCCAAAAAAACTAAAAAAACCTCTTATTTGAATTTTCTCTTTATGGTTAGGAGTTGCATCATAGAACATTATATGGAAAATATTTGAGGGACATTCTAGTGAAGGCACTTAAAAATTTTCACTTTCCAAATATACTATTTACATTAGACATTATATTTCATCTTTAATTATTTCATCCCTCACTTGATTGATTCTTCTTAACTTATGCAAATGAAAGAAACATTGTGATTGCATGTGTGCTCTCTTACTACTTGAGAAAAGAGTAAAATTTGATATCGAAACTATACCAAAAATTTAATGATTTTATCTCTCACATACATTAGTTTTGTTGCTTGTATTATATGAAGAAATTGCTGTCACCTTTGCTCAATAGTTTTTCCCTTTAATTGATATACAGTGTAGTTGGAAAGCTAAAATTTGTGAGATTTATTAACTATTGAATTTTCACATTCACTCATTATTACATGATTGTAAGCTCTGAACGGCTTGTTAAGTGATTGTAGCTGAGTCTCCTCGAATGGTTGACCAATTCGGTGATTTGTAAGCTTAAAATGGCTTGTTACATGATTGTAATTAATTCTAATCAAACAGTTAACCGATTTGGTGATTTGTAAGCTCAGAATGACTTGTTTCATGATTGTAATTGATTCTCATTGAACGGTTGACCAATTCGGTGATTCTTAAGCTCATAATGGCTTGTTACGTGATTGTAATTGATTCTCATCAAACAATTGACTGATTCGGTGATTTTTAAGCTTAGAATGGCTTATTACATTATTGTAATTGCTTCTCATAGAACGATTGACCAATTTGTTAATTTGTAAGCTCAGAATTGCTTGTTACATGATTGTAGCTAATTCTCATCGAATGAATGACCAATTCTATGAATTGTAAGCTCAAATAGCTTGTTTGATAAGAATAAACTAAAATCATATTGTCAACCTATTTTAAAGTTCTAGATCCCTGAAATGGTCAACCATTCATTGATAATTAGCTACAATTGCATAACAAGTCATTTTAAATTTATATAAGCTATTCTCAGGTTATAGGTCACTGAATAAATTAAAATCACATAAAAGGTTATTCTATAATTAGCCATTTTGAAGTTCTAGATCCTTGAAATGGTCAACCATTCATTAAGATTCAACTAGAACTTCACAACAAGTCCTTTGAAATTTATAGAAACTATTCTAAGGTTATAGGGTATTGAATAAATTGAAATCACAGAAAAAATTATTTTGAAGCTCCAGTTCGTCGAAGTCGTCAACTACTTCATGAGAACCATCTACAAACACATAACAAGTCATTATGAGTTTCCAAAACCTTGAAATGATTAACCATTTGATAAGAATTAGCTACAATCACATTACACACCATTTTAAGGTTCTAAATCACTGAAACGGTCAACCATTTGATGAGAATAAGCCACAATCTTATAACTAGTCATTTTACATATGTTGAAGTTATTCTAAGGTAACAGGTCAAGGAAACAACCATCTATTTTATGAGAATCAACTATAATGGCATTACACACCATTTTGAGTTTCCAAATCACTAAATTAGTTAATCATTCAATAAGAATTAACTACAATTGCATAACATGTAAATTTTATGTTCCGGGTCATTGGTTTTATAAACTATTCTATAAGAACCAACTAAAATCATATAACAAGCTATTTTAAAGTTATAGATCCTTGAAATGGTCAACCATTCATTGAGAATTACCTACAATCACATATCAAGTCGTTTTGAATTTTTAGAAGCTATTACAAGGTCGTTGAATAATTTAACATTGTATAAAAGATTATTCTGAGGTTCAAGATCAAGAAATATGTCAACCATTCAAGAAGAATAAATGAAAATAACATAACAAGCTATTTAAAGGTTTTAGATTGTCAAATTTGTCAATCACTTCATGAAAACCATCTAAAAAGACATAAGAAGTCGTTCTAAGTTTCCAAAATACTGAAATACTTAACTGTTCAATAAGAATTAACTACAATTGCATAACATGAAATTTTGATATTCTAGGTAACTGAGTTTATAAATTGTTCAATAAGAGCTAAGTAAAATCATATAGCAAGCTATTTTGAAGTTTCAGATCGTTGAAATTGTCAACCATTCACTAAGAATCGGCTACAATCGTATAACAAGTCATTTTGAATTTCTAGAATCTATTCTAAGGTTATAGGTCATTGAATAAATTGAGTCCAATAATAAGTGATTTTCAAGTTTCAGATCAACAAATCAGTCAACAATTTGAGAAAAATCAACTAAAACCAAATAACAAGCTATTATAAGGTTCCATAATGCCGAGGTCGTTAACCACTTCATGAAAACCATCTAAAAAGACATAAGAAGTCATTCTAAGTTTCCAAAACATTAAAATGGTTAACCATTTAATAAGAATTACCTACAATCACATAAAACACAATTCTAAGGTTCCAAATCATTGAAACAGTCAACCATTTGATGAGAATAAGCTACAATTGCATTAACAAGTCATTCTAAATTTTCAGAAGCTATTATGAAGTTATAATTCACCACATCGGTAATTTGTTCGATGGGAATCAACTAGAATGGCATAACCATTCTTGGTTTATAAATGACTCAATCTGTTAATCATTGAACAAGAATAAACTACAATTGCTTAACATGTAATTTTTATGTTCCAGGTCACCAAATCTATAAATTGCTCCATACGAACAAGATAAACTCGTATAATAAGCCATTTTGAAGTTCCAGATTCCTGAAATGGTCAACCATTAATTGGGATTCAACTATAATCACATAAGAAGTCATTTGAAATTTCTAAAAACTATTCTAAGGTGGTCATTGAATAAATTGAAATCACATAAAAAATAATTTTGAAGCTCCAGATCAACAAATCAGTCAAGCATCCAAGAAGAATTAGCTAAAACAACATAACAAGCTATTGTAAGGTTCCAGATCACCAAAGTCGTCAACCACTTCATGAGAACCATCTAAAAAAAATAAGATGTCATTCTAAGTTTTCAAAACACTAAAATGATTAACCATTAAATAAGAATTAGCTACAATCACATAACACACAATACTAAGTGTGTTAGAATACCTTTAGTAGATTTGATTTTAGGATAAATTTGTTGATGAGCAACTAGGAGCTAAAATATACATTTAGCAATCTAGAAACTTAGAATGACTTGTTATATTATTGTAACTGATTCTCATCGAATAGTTGACCAATTCGGAAATCTAGAACCTCAAAATGACTTATTATGCAATTCTAGTTGATTCTCATGGAACGATTGAACGATTCAGTGATCTAGAAACTCAAAATAACTTGTTATGCGATTGTAGTAGATTCTCATCGAACGGTTGACTGATTTAGTGATTTAGAAACTTAGAATAGCTTGTTATGCAATTGTAGTTGATTCTCATCGAATTATTGACCGATTCTATGATTTAGAAACTCAAAATATCTTTTTATGAGATTGTAATTGATTCTCATCAAATGGTTGACCAATTCAGTGATGTAGAACCTCAGAATGACTTGCTATGTGATTCTAGCTGATTCTCATCGAACGGTTAATCGATTCGATATTCTAGAACTTCAAAATAACTTATTGTGCCACTCTAATTGATTCTCATTAAACAGTTGACTAATTCGGCGATCTAAAAACTTAAAATGCCTTGCTATGCGATTGTAGATGATTCTCATCAAACGTTTCATCGATTCAGCAATCTCAAACCTCAGAATGAATTTTTATGTGATTGTAGCTAATTCTTATCTAACGGTTGACTAATTCAGCGATCTAGAACCTTAGAATGACTTTTTATGCGATTCTAGTTGATTTTCATTGAATGGTCGATCGATTCGACAATCTAGAACCTAAAAATTACTTATTGTGCAATTGTGGCTGATTCTCATCGAACGGTTGACCATTTTAATGATCTAGAAACTTAAAATAGTTTGTTATATGATTATAGTCGATTCTCATTGAAGGGTTGACCAATTTAGTGATCTAGAAACTTATAATGGCTTGTTATGCGATTATAACTAATTCTAATCGAACAGTTGACTGAATCAGCGATCTAAAACTTTAAAATGACTTATTATGCAATTCTAGTTGATTTTCATTGAGTGGTTGACCGATTCGACAATCTAGAACATCATAGTGACTCGTTGTGCGATTGTGGCTGATTCTCATCGAACAGTTGATTGATTTGGTGATCTTGAACCTCAGAATGACTTGTTATGTGATTCTAGTTGATTATCATCGAACGGTTGACCGATTCGAGGATCTAGAACCTCATAATGAATTGTTATACGATTATAGCTAATTCTCATCGAATAGTTGAATGACTTGGTAATCTAGAAACTTAAAACAACTTGTTATGCGATTGTAGTCAATTATGATCGAATGATTGACTGATTCACGATCTAAAAACTTAGAATGACTTGTTATGTGATTGTAACTAATTCTCATCAAACAGTTAATCGATTCGGTGATCTAGAAATTTACAATGGCTTATTATGCGATTGTAACTAATTCTCATTGAACGATTGATCGATTTGACTATCTAGAACCTCAGAATGACTTGTTATGTGATTATAGATGATTCTCTTCAAACAAATAACTGATTCGACAATGTAGAACCTCATAATGACTTGTTATGAGATTGTAGTTGATTATAATCAAACAGTTGACCAATTTGACAATCTAGAACCTCCATATGATTTATTATGCAATTATAGTTGATTCTCAATGAACAGTTGACCGATTCGATGATCTAGAAGCTCAAAATAGTTTGTTATGTGATTGTAGTAAATTCTCATCGAACAATTGACCAATTTAGTGATTTAAAATTTAGAATGACTTGTTATGCAATTGTAGCTGATTCTCATCGAACGGTTGACCAATTCTGCAATCTAGAAACTCAAAATAGTTTGTTATGCAATTGTAGTGGATTCTCATCAAAGAGTTGATCGATTTAGCGATCTAAAAATTTATAATGCCTTATTATGTGATTATAGCTGACTCATCGAATGGTTGACCGATATAGTGATGTAGAACTTCAGAATGACTTCTTATGTGATTGTCATTGATTCTCATCGAATGGTTGACCGATTCAATGATCTAAAACTTCACAATGAATTATTAAGTTATTATAACTGATTCTCATCAAACGATTGATCAATTTGACTATCTAGAACCTCAAAATGACTTGTTATGCCATTATAGATGATTCTCTTCAAATAGATGACCGATTTAGCAATTTAGAACTTCAAAATGACTTGTTATGCGATTGTAGTTGATCCTAATCAAACTCAAATTCAAATCAACTATAATCTAAAACTTTAGAATGACTTGTTATGCGATTGTAGTTGATGAGAATCTACTACAATCACATAACAAGCTGTTGGGAGTATCTAGATCACCGAATTGGTCAACCATTTTATGAGAATCAGCTAAAATTGCATAATAAGTCATTCTGAGATTTTAGATCACTGAATTGGTCAACTGTTCAATGAGAATCAGTTACAATTGCATAACAAGCTATTCTAAATTTCTCGATTGCTAAATTGGTTAACTATTCGATTCAAATTAACTACAATCGCATAACAAGTGTCATTCTGAGTTTCTAGATTGTCGAATCGATCATCTATTTGATGAGAATCATCTATAATTGCATAAAAAGTCATTCTAAGGTTCTAGATAGTCAAATCAATCAACTATTCGATGAGAATTAGTTACAATTGCATAATAAACCATTATGAAGTTCTAGATTATTGAATTGGTCAACTGTTCAATGAGAATCAATAACAATCACATAACAAGTCATTCTAAGTTTCTAGATCATTGAATCGACAAATAGTTCAATCATAATTGACTACAATCGTATAAAAAGTTTTTTTAATTTTCTAGATTGCCGAATCGATCAACCGTTCGATGAGAATTAGCTACAATCACACAAGTCATTGTGAGGTTCTAGATCACCGAATCAGTCAACCGTTTGATGATAATCAACTAGAATTGTAGAACAAATCATTCTGAGGTTCTAGATGGCCAAATCAGTCAACCATTCGATGAGAATCAGTTACAATTATATAACAAGTCATTTTGATGTTCTAGATCACCAAATCGGTCAACCGTTCGATGAGAATCAGCTACAATTGTACAAGTCATTCTGAGGTTCTAGATTGCTGAATCACATAATAAGTCATTCTCATCAACTATAATAGCCATTCTAGTAGTTTGATTCTCATTCTCATCGAACGGTTGTTATAATTGCATTGATCAATTGTTTCTCATTCTCACTCTAAGGTTGACCAATTCAGTGATCTAGAAACTTAAAACAACTTGTTATGCAATTATAGTTGATTCTCATCAAATGGTTGACTGATTTAGTGATCTAGAAACCTAGAATGACTTGTTATGCGATTGTAATTGATTCTAATCAAATGGTTGACAGAATCGGTGATCTAGGAGCTCTGAATGATTTATTACGATTCTAGCTGATTTTCATCGAATGGTTGACCGATTCGACAATTTAGAATCCCAGAATGACTTGTGCAATTCTAGCTAAATTTCATCGAACGATTGACCAATTTGGCAATCTAAAACCTCAAAATGACTTATTGTGTGATTGTAGCTGATTCTCATCGAACGGTTGACCTATTCGGTGATCTAGAATGTTAAAATGACTTGTTATGTGATTGTAGTTGATTCTCATCGAATGGTTGACTGATTCGGTGAGCTAGAACCTCATAATGATTTGTTATACGATTCTAGTTGTTATCATCAAATAGTTGACCGAATCAGTGATCTAGGACCTTAGAATGACTTAGTATGCAATTTTAGTTGATTTTCATCGAACGATTGACCAATTTGGCAATCTAGAACCTCAGAATGACTTGTTATGCAATGATGTAGCTCTTGGTTATGTTTATGGATCTAACTAGGATGTTTATGACCTGTTATCTCCCTCGGTCTTGCAATAATGGTTCTACCTACTGTTTTAGGCTTGGATTCTCGAGGCTCCTTAGAGGGTATATGACTCCTCATTTCCTAAGATAGACTACTCTACTTTGTGTACTCCATGATACAAAGATGACTCTTAGTGTGGTGGTTTTGGCTTCTGGCATCATTGTTGTGGGAAATAATTTGTATTGCTACTATTGTGTCTCTATTTTTAAGCCTGTATTTAGCCCCCTGCATACTATGTTTTGGGTTGATGGGTTGATGGATGGTGTTTAGGATGATTTTGAGGGTTCTCCTTCATTAAGGAAAGTATCAAAGGTGATTTTTGGTTCTGGCTACCCCAGGTGGACTTAGTGCCTATGTTCTGATAGAAATTTTGTGTTTAGTGGTGACTCTCTAGGTTTTTGGAGAATGTTCTCTATGTGTTGATGGGTGTTGCTCTCCTTTTCTATTTTGTTGTGTAGGTTTGTTCTTTTTGTGTAGTATAGACAATGGTTTATTTTCTTTTGGTGGCTAGCGAATGATGATAATTTTGAAGGGCTCAATTTGGGTTGCTATTTTTGGTTGAGGCTTGCAACTGGTTCAAGGGTTTTTCCTAGCCCGTTGACTTTAAATAGTGTGTTGGTTTTCAAAAGGTGGGCTTGGTACATTCAGTTGACCTTTTCTGTTATGGATCCTATGGAGGTGGAGAAACTTCCTATTGAGGTGGGGACTATTCTTTTGACTCTTGAAGTGGCTAACAAGTCATTCTGAATCAACTACAATCACATAACAAACTTGCGGGAAATTGATCAATGACTATGATTGATTAGCTACAATCACATAACAAGTCATTTTGACATTCTAAATCACCAAATCAATCAACCATTGAATTAGATCAATTATTATGCGATCTAGATTTTAACAGTTGATCGAATCAACTATAATAACTTAATAATCATTATGCGATCGAATAGTTGACCGTTCGATTGACTTGTCATTTGATTCTCATTGATTAAGTTTATTATCATTTGACTATAAATTATAAATGATTCTAGATCACCGAATTGCATAACTAAAATAATTGATCAATGACTAGAATGGCTATTATAGTCAAATGAGAATAACTTGTTATGCGATTGTAGTTGATTCTCATCAAATGGTTGACCAATTTAGTGATCTAGAAATTTAGAATGACTTGTTATGTGATTGTAACTAACTCTCATCATTTGGTTGATCGATTCGGTAATGTAAAACCTCAGAATGACTTGTTATATGATTTTGGTTGATTGTCATCAAACGGTTGACTGATTCGATGATCTAGAATCTCAAAATGACTTGTTGTGCCAATGTAGCTAATTCTCATCAAACAGTTGACCAATTCGGTGATCTAGAAACTTAGAATGACTTGTTATGTGATTGTAGATGATTCTCATCAAATGGTTGACTGATTCGGCGATTTAGAACCTCAGAATGACTTGTTATGCGATTGTTGTTGATTCTCATCGAATGGTTGACTGATTCAGTGATCTAGAATCTTAGAATAAATTTTTATGTGATTTTAGTTGATTCTTAGCGATCTAGAAACTCAAAATAGCTTGTTATGCGATTATATTCAATTCTCATCGAACGATTGATCGATTTAGTGATCTAAAAACCTACAATGACTTGTTATGCGATTGTAACTGATTCTCAAATGTCCACTGATGCATTCCCTTTACCTTTCAAGCTTTGCTAATGACCTTATGACACACAATACTCTACAAAATTTAAAAAATATTTCCTATTGGATTATTAAGCCTCTTTCTTTGTTGGGAAAGTTTCAAGTTTTTTTTCTAAAATTCTTGTAGTGATCCATGTTTATTAGTCATGTGTTAGCCTTGTTGTAAAGCTCCATGCTTGAAGTTAAAGAAACTTCTTCAAGATTTTTCATAGGCCTCCTCTGAAACCATAAGGATTTTCATTATATTGCCCCCATCATAAACTTAGAAGCTTAGTGTATTGTCTACTCAGAGTCAAAGGTTGGCACTATGAATCAAATGAATTATTCATGCCCTCACTAATAATGAATCATGAAAAATTCTTCTTTAGCATTGCATTTCTTAAAGGCTTCCATGTCAATATGCCTACCTAGAAGGGGATTGGTTTGCAAACCCTTCTCCTAATAAAGGATGTGATTCATATCAAAGACACTTTTTTTTGTAAAAGTACAAAAAAAGAGTACAAAGTTGTATCATATTATTATAAAAAATAACCAACACTAATCTAACTTTTTAACTTGAACTTGAAATTTCAAATATACATTTTAAATTTTAGAATGGTGTAAGTTATTTTTTCACTTTCTTTGCATATTTATATATTAAAATTTTATTGCACAAATTTACATTTTCTCCATTTTTATAAATACATTTTATAAATAACTATTGAAATTTGTGTGTATTCAAAATAAAACCGTTCTATTTAACATCATATTTTGTCTTTACAACTTATCTAGCCTTTTAAAAAAAAAAACCAAAAAAAAACCATACTATCTTGACATATAATATTTTACGTAGTGCATTATATTATTTGAATAATTCTTATTTTTGGTAAATTGGCCTCAAAGTGGTTCTACATATGTATTTAGTGAGTAATTTTATTTGAAAAAGTTCTGGAGATATCCAACTTAACTAAAATGAATCTTGCTAGTTCATTTGTTTGATCAAATTCATTGCGCTAATAAGCTACGTAAAAGATCCTATGGAAAGAGAAGGTGTGAGATTAGAGTATTTTTTGAGAGAAGGGTTGACCTATTTAGTGATCTATAACTTCAAAATAGTTTGATATAAGATTGTTGCAGATTATGATTGAATAGTTGACCGATTTGATGATTTATAACCTCAGAATGAGTTGTTATGAGATTATAGTCAATTCTAAGTGAAGGGTTGACTTATTCAGAAATATGTAACCTTAGAAAGACTTTTTATACTATTGTAGTTGATTCTAAGTGAAGGGTTGATTGATTCGATGATTTGTAACCTTAGACTGGCTCATTATAAGATTATAGCCAAGTCTAAGTGAATGATTGACTGAATTAGTGATCTACAACCTTAGAATGACTTGTTATAAGATTATGGATGACACTAATAGAATGGTTGATCAATTTAGCAAATTTCAACCTTAGAATAGCTTATTATGGGTTTAAAGATGATTTTGAGTTCAGGTTGACTGATTCGGTGATCTACAACCTCAAAATGGCCACTTATGAGATTTTAGTTGATTCTAAGTAAAGGGTTGACTGATTCGGTGATCTGCAACCTCAGAATGACTTATTATAAGTATGTGATTATAGATGATTCTCATCAAACATATGACCAATTTGGCAATCTAGAACCTCAGAATGACTTGTTATGCAATTGTAGTTGATTTTAATTGAATAGTTGACCGATTCAACAATCTAGAAACTTAGAATGACTTGTTATGCGATTTTAATTGATTCTCCTCGAACAGTTAACCAATTCGGTGATCTAGAACCTTAGAATGACTTATTATGCAATTCTAACTGATTCTCATCAAACAGTTGACCGATTTGGCGATATAAAAATTCAAAATAGCTTGTTATGAGATTGTAGTAGATTCTCATCGAACAGGTGACTGATTGAGCGATTTAGAAACTTAGAATGGCTTGTTATGCGATTGTAGCTGATTCTAATCGAATGGTTGACCAATTTCATGATCTAGAAACTCAAAATAATTTGTTATGCGATTATAGTCGATTCTCATCAAACGGTTGACCGATTTAGCGATCTAAAAACTTAGAATGACTTGTTATGTGATTGTAGTTGATTCTCATCGAATGGTTGACCAATTCGGTGATGTAGAACCTCGCAATGACTTGTTATGTGATTCTAGCTAATTCTCATCGAATGGTTGACCAATTGGATGATCTAGAACCTCAGAATGACTTGTGTGATTGTAGCTAATTTTCATTGAACGGTTGATCGATTCGGTGATCTAGAATGTTAAAATGACTTGTTATGTGATTGTAACTGATTCTCATCGAACAGCTGACTTATTCACTAATTTAGCAATTTAGAAACTTAGAATAGCTTGTTATGCGATTGTAGTCGATTGTTATCAAACAGTTGACCAATTTAGCGATCTAGAAACTTAGAATGGCTTGTTATGCGATTGTAACTGATTCAGCTATCTAGAACCTCAGAGTGACTTGTTATGTGATTCTAGTTGATTCTCATCGAATAGTCAATCGATTCGATGATCTAGAACCTAAAAATTACTTATTATGCGATTGTAGCTGATTCTCATCAATGGTTGACTGATTCAATGATTTAGAAACTAAAAATAGCTTGTTATGCGATTATAGTCAATTCTCATCAAATGGTTGACCGATTTTGTGATCTAGAAACCTAGAATCACTTGTTATGTGATTGTAACTGATTCTAATCAAACGGTTGACCGAATCAGCAATCTAGAACTTTAGAATGACTTATTATACAATTCTAGCTAATTTTCATCGAATGGTTGACCGATTCGATAATCTAGAACCTCAGAATGACTTGTGTGATTGTAGCTGATTCTCATCGAACAATTGACCGATTCAATGATCTAGAATATTAAAATGACTTCTTATGTGATTGTAGCTGATTTTCATCAAACAGGTGATTTATTCGGTGATCTTGAACTTTAGAGTGACTTGTTATGTTATTCTAGTTGATTATCATCGAATAGTGGACCAATTCGGTGATCTAAAAACTTAAAATAGCTTGTTATGCAATTTTAGTCGATTATGATTGAACGATTGACTGATTCAGCGATCTCAAAACTTAGAATGACTTGTTATGCTATTGTAACTAATTCTCATCGAACAGTTGACCAATTCAACGATTTAGAACTTCACAATGGCTTATTATGTGATTTAACTGATTCTCATCAAATGGTTGATCGATTTGAATATCTAGAACCTCAGAATAACTTGTTATGCAATTATAGATGATTCTAATCAAATAGATGACAGATTCGGCAATCTAGAACCTTAGAATGACTTGTTATGTGATTGTAGTTGATTATCATTGAATGGTTGACTTATTCGGTGATCTAGAACCTTAGAATGACTTGTTATGTGATTCTAGTTGATTATTATCGAGTGGTGGACCAATTTAGCAATTTAAAAACTTAGAATAGCTTGTTATGCTATTTTAGTTGATTGTTATCAAACGGTTGACCGATTTAGCAATCTAGAAACTTAGAATGACTTATTATGCGATTGTAAATGATTCGGCTATCTAGAACCTCAGAGTGACTTGTTATGCGATTCTAGTTAATTCTCATCGAACAGTCAATTGATTCGATGATCTAGAACCTAAAAATTATTTTTTGTGCGATTGTAACTGATTCTCAGCAACGGTTGACCGATTTAGCTACCTAGAAACTTAAAATAGCTTGTTATGCGATTATAGTCGATTCTCATCGAACGATTGATCGATTGAGTGATCTAGAAACCTATAATGGATTGTTATGTGATTGTAACTGATTCTAATCAAACGGTTGACCGATTCAGCAATCTAGAATGTCAGAATGACTTGTTGTGCGATTGTAGCTAATTCTTATCAAACGGTTCACCAATTCGGCAATCTAGAACGTCAAAATAACTTATTATGTGATTGTAGTTGATTCTCATTGAACGGTTAACTGATTCAGAGATCTAGAACCTCAGAATGACTTGTTATGCGATTCTAGTTGATTATCATAGAACGGTCAACCGATTCCATGATGTAGAACCTCACAATGACTTGTTGTACGATTGTAGCTAATTCTTATTTAACGGTTTACCGATCCGGTGATCTAAAAACTTAAAATAACTTATTTTACAATTATAGTCAATAATGATCAAACGATTGACCGATTCAGTGATCTACAAATTTAGAATGACTTGTTATACAATTGTAACTAATTCTCATCGAAAGGTTGACTGATTCGGCGATCTAGAACTTCACAATGGCTTATTATGCGATTGTAACTGATTCTCATCAAACGGTTGATTGATCTAGAACCTTAGAATGACTTGTTGTGTGATTATAGATGATTCTCATCAAATAGATGACCGATTCGGCAGTCTAGAACTTCAAAATAACTTGTTATGCGATTGTAGTTGATTCTAATTGAATAGTTGACCGATTCAGCAATCTAGAAACTTAGAATGGCTTGTTATGCGATTATAACTTATTCTCCTCAAACAGTTAACCAATTCGGTGATCTAGAACCTCAGAATGACTTATTATGAAATTCTAGCTATACAATTGTAACTAATTCTCATCGAAAGGTTGACTGATTCGGTGATCTAGAACTTCACAATGGCTTATTATGCGATTGTAACTGATTCTCATCGAACGATTGATTGATCTAGAACCTTAGAATGACTTGTTGTGTGATTATAGATGATTCTCATCAAATAGATGACCGATTCGGCAGTCTAGAACTTTAGAATAACTTGTTATGTGATTGTAGTTGATTCTAATTGAATAGTTGACCGATTCAGCAATCTAGAAACTTAGAATGGCTTGTTATGCGATTATAACTTATTCTCCTCAAACAGTTAACTAATTCGGTGATCTAGAACCTCAGAATGACTTATTATGAAATTCTAGCTAAATCTCATCAAACGGTTGACCGATTCGATGATCTAGAAACTCAAAACAACTTGTTATACGATTGTAGTCGATTCTCATTGAATGGTTAATCGATTCAGCTATCTAAAAACATAGAATAGCTTGTTATGTGATTGTAGTTGACTCTCATCGAATGGTTGACTGATTCATTGATGTAGAACCTCAGAATGACTTGTTATGCGATTTTAGCTGAAATGGCTTGTTACATGATTGTAGCTGATTCTGATGAAACAGTTGATCGATTCAGTGATTTGTAAGCCCAGAATGGCTTGTTACGTGATTGCAATTGATTCTGATCAAATGGTTGACCAATTCGATAATTTTTTAGCTCACAATGGCTTGTTAAGTGATTGTAATTGATTCCCATCGAATGGTTGACTGATTCAGTGATTTGTAAGCTCAGAATGACTTGTTACGTGATTGTAGCTCATTCTCATCAAACGGTTGACGGATTCAGTGATTTATAAACCCAGAATGTCTTTAGACGTGATTATAGATTATTCTCATTTGAACGGTTGACCGACTCGGTGATTTGTAGGCTCAAAATGGCTTGTTACATAATTGCAATAGATTTTCATCAAATGGTTGACCGATTCAGTGATTTGTAAGCTCAGAATGGCTTGTTACATGATTGTAGCTGATTCTCATCGAATAGTTAACCGATTCAATGATTTGTAAGCTAAGAATGGCTTGTTATGTGATTATAGCTGATTCTCATGCAACGGTTGACCGACCGGTGATTTGTAAGCTCAAAATAGATTGTTACATGATTGTAGCTGATTCTCATGAAATAGTTGACTGATTCAGTGATTTGTAAGCTTAGAATGGCTTGTTACATGATTGCAATTGAGTCTTATCAAATGGTTGACCAATTCGATGATTTTTTAGCTCACAATGGCTTGGTACGTGATTGTAATTGATTCCCATCGAATGGTTGACTGATTCGATGAATTGTAAGCTCTGAATGGCTTGTTACATTATTGTAATTGATTCTCATGGAACGATGGATCGATTCGGTGATTTGTAAGCTCATAATGGCTTATTATGTGATTCTAAGTGTTTCTCATCGAATGGTTGACCGATTCGATGATTTGTAAGCACATAATGGCTTGTTATGTTATTGTAATTGATTCTCATCAAACAGTTGATAGGCTCGGTGATTTCTAAGCTCAAAATAGCTTGTTACGTTATTGTAGCCGATTCTCATGAAACAGTTGATCGATTCAATGATTTGTAAGCTCAAAATGACTTGTTACATGATAGTAATTGATTATTATCGAACGGTTGACCCATTTCATGATTTGTAACCTCAAAATGGCTTGTTAGGTGATTGTAATTGATTCTCATCAAATGGTTGACCGATTCGGTGATTTGTAAAGTTAAAATAGCTTGTTACGTGATTGTAATTAATTCTCATTGAACGGTTGATCAATTCAGTCATTTGTAAGCCCAGAATGTCTTGTTATGCGATTGTAATTAATTCTCATAGAATGGTTGACCGATTCGGTGATTTGTAAGCTCAGAATGGCTTGTTACGTGATTGTAACCGATTCTCATCAAATGGTTAACTGATTTAGTGATTTGAAAGCTCAGAATGGCTTGTTACATGATTCTAGCTGATTCTCATCGAAGGGTTGACCGATTCAGTGATTTATAAGCTCAGAATGGCTTGTTATGTGATTATAGCTAATTCTCATCAAACGGTTGACCGATTCGGTAATTTGTAAGTTAAGAATGGCTTGTTACATGATTGTAATTGATTCTCATCGAACGGTTGACCGATTTGATGATTTGTAAGCTCAGAATGGGTTGTTATATGATTGTATATTATTCTCATAAAATGGTTGACTGATTCATTGAATTGTAAGCTCGGAATGGCTTGTTACATGATTGTAGCTGATTCTCATCAAACGGTTGATGGATTCGGTGATTTGTAAGCTCAAAATGGATTGTTACATGATTGTAGCTGATTGTCATCGAACGGTTAACCAATTTGCTGATTTGTAACCTCAGAATGGCTTGTTACATGATTGTAATTGATTCTCATCAAATGGTTGACTGATTTGGTGAGTTGTAAGCTCAAAATGGCTCGTTACGTAATGGTAATTGATTATCATAGAACGGTTGACTAATTCAATGATTTGTAAGCTCAGAATGACTTTTTACATGTTTATAGTGAATTCTCATTGAACGGTTGACCGATTTGGTGATTTGTAAGCTCAAAATGGCTTGTTACATCATTTTAATTGATTTTCATCGAATGGTTGACCGATTTGGTGTTTGTAAGCTTAGAATAGCTTGTTACATCATTTTAATTGATTCTCATTGAACGGATGACTAATTTGGTGATGTGTAAGCTCAGAATGGCTTGTTACATGATTGTAATTCATTCTCATCAAACGGTTGACTAATTCAAAGATTTGTAAGCTAAAAATGTCTTGTTACGTGATTGTAATTGATTCTCATCAAACGGTTGATCGTTTCGATAATTTTTAAGCTCGGAATGGCTTGTTACATGATTATAATTAATTCTCATCGAATGGTTGACCGATTCGGTGATTTGTAAGTTCAGAATAGCTTGTTACATGATTGGAGATGATTCTCATCGAATGGTTGACTTATTCGGTGATTTGTAAGCTTAGAATGACATGTTACATGATTGTAATTGATTCTCATCAAACGGTTTACCAATTCAATTATTTCTAAGCTTATAATAGCTTGTTACGTGATGGTAATTGATTCTCATCAAATAGTTGACCGATTCAATGATTTGTAAGCTCATAATTGCTTATTACGTGATTGTAATTGATTCTCATTGAATGGTTGACTGATTCGGTGATTTGTAAGCTCAGAATGGCTTGTTACATGACTGTAGCTGATTTTCATTGAATGATTGACCGATTCAGTGATTTGTGAGATGACAATGGCTTATTACGTGATTGTAATTGATTTTCATAGAACGGTTGACCAATTTGATGATTTGTAACTTCAAAATGGATTGTTATGTGATTATAATTGATTCTCATTGAACGGTTGATAGATTTAGTGATTTGTAAGCCCAGAATGGCTTGTTACGTGATTATAATTAATTCTCATCAAACAGTTGACCGATTCAGTGATTTGTAAGCTCAGAATAGGTTGTTACATGATTGTAATTGATTCTCATGGAATGATTGACCGATTTAGTGATTTTTAAGCTAAGAATGGCTTGTTACATGATTGTAGCTTATTCTCATCGAACGGTTGACCAATTCAATGATTTGTAAGCTCATAATGTCTTGTTATGTGATTGTAGCTGATTCTCATAGAACGATTGACCAATTAAGTGATTTCTAAGCTCAGAATGGATTGTTACGTGATTGTAGCTGATTCCCATCAAACGATTGAACAATTTGGTGATTTGTAAGCTTACAATAGCTTGTTACATGATTGTAGCTGATTCTCATCGAATAGTTGACAAATTCAATGATTTGTAAGCTTAGAATGGCTTGTTACATAATGGTAATTGATTATCATCAAATGGTTGTCCAATTCAGTGATTTGTAAGCTTTGAATGGCTTGTTACATGATTGTAGCTGATTCTCATCGAACAATTGACCGATTCGGTGATTTGTAAGCTCAGAAAGGCTTGTTATGTGACTAGAGATGATTCTAATCAAACGGTTGACCAAGTCGGTGATTTGTAAGCTTAGGATGGCTTGTTACGTGATTGTAAATGATTCTCATCGAATGGTTGATCAATTCAGTGATTTGTAAGCTCATAATAGATTCTTACATGATTGGAGATAATTCTCATCCAACGGTTGACCGATTCAGTGATTTTTAAGCTCAGAATGGCTTGTTACATGATTGTAGCTGATTCTCATTGAACGATTGACCGATTCAGTGATTTGTAAGCTCAGAATGGCTTGTTACGTGATTGTTATTGATTTTCATCGAATGGTTGACCTAGTCGGTGATTTGTAAGCTTAGAATGGCTTGTCATGTGACTGTAGCTCATTCTCATCGAACGGTTGACCGATTAAGTTATTTGTAAGCTCAAAATGGCTTGTTAAGTGATTGTAGCTAGTTCTCATTAAATAGATGATTGATTCAGTGATCTGTAAGCTCAAAATGGCTTGTTACGTGATTGTAACTAATTCTAGTGAACTATTTTTATGGAATGATTGACCGATTCGGTGATTTGTAAGCTTAGAATGGCTTGTTATATTATTACAATTGATTCTCATTGAACGGTTGACCGATTTGGTGATTTGTAAGCTTAGAACGGCTTCTTACATGATTGTAATTCATTCTCATCAAATGGTTGACCGATTTGGTGATTTGTAAGCTCATACTGGTTTCTTACGTGATTATGATTGATTCTCATTGAACAATTGATCGATTCAATGATTTGTAAGCCAAGATTGGTGTGTTACGTGATTGTAATTAATTCTCATCAAACAGTTCATCGATTCGGTGATATGTAAGTTGACAATGGTTTGTTACATGATTGTAGCTGATTTTCATCGAACAGTTGACCGATTCAAAGATTTGTAAGCTCAGAATGGCATTACATGATTGTAGCTGATTCTCATCAAACTGTTGACCGATTCGGTGATTTATAAGCTCAGAATGGCTTGTTACGTGATTGTAGCTAATTCACATTAAATGGTTGATAGATTCAGTGATTTGTAAGCTCAGAATGACCATTTACATAATGTTAATTGACTATCATTGAACTGTTGTCTGATTTGGTTATTTGTAAACTCAGAATGACTTTTTACGTGATATTAGCTGATTCTTATCGAACAGTTGCCTGATTTGGTGATTTTTAAGCTCAAAATGGGATGTTACGTGATTGTAATTGATTCTCATAGAATAATTGACTGATTTGGTGATTTGTAAGCTCAGAATATCTTGTTAGGTGATTGTAATTCATTCTCATCGAATGTCTGACTGATTCGGGGATTTATAAGTTTAGAATTGCTTGTTACGTGATTGTAATTGATTGTCATAAAATAGTTGACCGATACAGTGATTTTTAAGTTCAGAATGGCTTGTTACATGATTGTATTTAATTCTCATCAAATGGTTGACCAATTCGGTGATTTGTGAGCTCAAAATGGCTTGTTATGTCACTGTAATTGATTATGATCGAACGGTTGACCGATACGATGATTTTTAAGTTCAGAATGGCTTATTACGTGATTGTAATTGATTCTCATCGAATGATTGACTGATTCAATGATTTTAAGTTCAAAATGGCTTGTTACATGATTTTCATCAAATGGTTGATCGATTCAGTGATTTGTAAGCTTAGAATGGCTTGTTACGTGATTGCAATTGATTCTCATCGAATGGTTGACCGTTTTACTGATTTGTAAGCTTAGAAAGGCTTGTTATATGATTATAGTTTATTCTCATCGAATGGTTGACCGATTCAATGATTTGTAAGCTCAGAATGGCTTGTTACATGATTGTAGCTGAGTGTCATCGAATGATTGACTAATTCAGTGATTTGTAAGCTCAGAATGGCTTGTTACATGATTGTAATTAATTCTAATAAAATGGTTGACCGATTCGGTGATTTGTAAGCTCAGAATGGCTTGTTACATGATTTTAATTGAGTCTTATAGAATGGTTGACCTATTCAGTGATTTGTAAGCTCATCGAACGGTTGATCATTTTGGTGATTTGTAAGCTCGAAATGGCTTGTTACGTGATTGTAGCTGATTCCCATTGAATAGTTGACCGATTCAGTGATTTGAAAGCTAAGAATGGCTTGTTATGTGATTGTAATTGATTCTCATTGAACAATTGACTGATTCAGTGGTTTGTAGGCTCAGAATGGCTTGTTACATGATTTTAATTGATTCTTATAGAATGGTTGACCTATTCGGTGATTTGTAAGCTCAGAATGGCTTTTTACGTGATTATAGCTGATTCTCATCAAACAGTTGACCGATTCAATGATTTGTAAGGTTAGAATGGCTTGTTACATGATTGTAGCTAATTCTCATCGAACGGTTGATCGATTTAGTTATTTGTAAACTCAGAATAGCTTCTTACGTGATTGTAAATGATTCTCATCAAACGGTTGACCGATTCGGTGATTTGTAAGCTTAGAATGGCTTGTTACATGATTGCAATAGATTCTTATCAAACGATATTTTTAAGCTTAGAATGGCTTGTTACATGATTGCAGCTGATTCTCATCGAACGAATGACTAATTCGGTGAAAATTAAGCTCAGAATAGCTTGTTACATGATTGTAAATGATTCTCATCAAATAGTTGATAGATTCAATGATTTGTAAGCTCAAAATAGCATGTTACGTGATTGTAGCTAAGTCTTATCGAACGGTTGACCGATTCAGTGATTTGTAAGCTTAGAATGGTTTGTTACATGATTGTAGCTAGTTCTCATCAAAGGTTGATTGATTCGATGATTTGTAAGCTTAGAATGGCTTGTTATGTGATTGTAACTGATTCTCATCGAACAGTTGACCAATTCGGTGATTTTTAAGTACAGAATGGCTTGCTACGTGATTGTAGCTAATTCTCATCAAACAGTTGACCGATTTAGTTATTTGTAAGCTAAGACTGGCTTCTTATGTGATTTTAATTGATTCTCATCGAACAGTTGACTGATTCATTGATTTGTAAGCTAAGAATGGCATGTTATGTGATTGTAGCTAATTCTCATCGAAGGGTTGATCGATTCAGAGATTTGTAAGCTCAAAATAGGTTGTTACATGTTTGTAGCTAATTCTCATAGAATGGTTGACCGATTCAGTGATTTGAAAGCTTAGAATGGCTTGTTACATAATGGTAATTAATTATAGTGAATGTTCTTCTCCTAAAACATCCCCTCCTCTTGCGGATATTTTAGAGAAAGAAGAGGATATTATGCATACTTCTTCTTCATTTGAACTTCCTTTTAGTGATGAAGCCTCAAAAGAAATTCCTACTCCCTATTTTAAGGACTCTTTGGAAAAAGGGAATGACATGGAATTCCTTAATGCTCTCCCTTCTAGTGATGGACTTATTGAGACACCTGAGGCGGTTTATGCTAAACCCTTATTGTCAAAGGTTTTCCTTGAATAATAGTTAAAGGTAAACCTAGGGACCCTGTAGAGTTTTTTAATGATCAAGATTCATTAGCCCATACCTATCATACAAGGAATGACCCTCAACCTATGATTCTGGTTTCTTTGCTACCTTCTCAACCGATGCTTCCCCAAGAATGTAGATTGCTTATTTCCCTTGGAAACAAGTATGATTTGGTTGAACAATTGTGTGCTACTCCTACTAAGATCTCTTTATGGGAGCTTCTTCAAACCTCACCTACATATCATGAAGCTTTACAAAAATATTTATCAACTCTTTCATCTTCTACGCCTAATCAAGACAATATTAACTCCTTTTTAGAATGTATGCATGCTATGCCTTCTGTCCCAAGGTCCTATTGTTTTTATTGATGAGAATTTACCTTCTTAGGAGGTGAAAAATCAATATGATGTTCTCATGTTTGTTGTTACTAATAGAAAAAACATTATTCAGAGAAATTTGATTGATAATGGATCTAGATTTAATGTCTATAGTCTTGACATGTTACAAGAAAAAAAAGATAATCTTACAACTACTCGACTTGATAGTGTACATATTCAAGGATTTTACAAGATCGCTAAGAAGACATTAGGTATTATTAATTTTCATGTTGAAGTTAGTCTGGTTATCTTAGAAAATATTATTCATGAGATGCATGGACCTCTCAATCATAACCTTCTTTTAGGAAGACCATGGTTACATAGCATGAATCTAAAGAAGAGATAAAGGATGCTGAGAAATTAAAGATGAACCTTGTTGCAAAGTGGGTGTCTTGGTGTTGTTAGTGATGTCAACACTTACTCCTATTATCATCATAGACCCTTGGGACATCATCTTGTATGGCCACATGATGTTAGATGTGAAAAATGACTAAGTCCAAAATCAGGAACCAGTGTTGCAGAAGCACAATTTTGGTCAGCGAGCATCATAGAGACCACTTGGTGGCATGCGATCTTGAAGGATGGTTGAATGATATACTATGAAAACTCAATTATGATCACATAGCTTTTGGGCATAGTACGGAGATCACAGAACAATTTTGGTATCGCTACATGCAGAAAAGAAGAATCATGCACATGTGATCAGAAGGGAGATCCAGTTGACCTTTGGGTCACTTTTGTATAATCTGATATTGTATGTATGGCTGACATAATATGTATTTTGTATATGTATGACCTCCTTATGCAAGGATATGTAGCCGACCTTGCTTTTATGTTTGCGAACTCTTGGTAATGGCTGACCTAGTTGGTTTATCATCAATCGGGTATAAGTAAAGAACTATTGGTACATTTTTGTGTGTGAGAGTATGTGAGCTATGTGCATGAAGAGATAGTAGATTATGGAAGGCAGTACAAAGACTCCTGATATTTATACTTAAATGTAATTAGAAAGATATTTTGGCCAGTGGCCTATTATGTATCCTTAACATGATTTCTGTAGACTCTTAAAAGTGTCTGGATTCCTAACAGGGTCCAGTCTCTTAATAGGGACTCCTTCCTAGTGTAATCATCAACTCCTAATAGGGCTTGTACTCCTTATAGGGTAATCTGAACATATAGTGCAGAAATCATGTGTAAATGCATACTTGTGAATGTGTTATGTTTCTTTTCTTTCAGTTTATGGATATTTAAGTAGATAAATAATTTATTAATATGCTGTAATAATGATTCACCCCCCTCTCAGTATTACTTGTTTCCAAAAAACCTAAACCAAAAGAAGAACATTCTTCTTCACTTTCAGAAGATGATTGGGGAATGTTGGACTTTAATCCTATCTTTATTGAGAAATATAGGGTTTATGATTTTTCTTTTATGAAGAAGTAAAATGAGTTCAAACAAAAAGCTTTTACTTCTACTCCTCTTTCCAGTGAGTTAAGAAATAACTTTGTAGCTGCTTCAGCTGAGGAGACAATTAAAAATTAGTAAACCTAATTGTTATGACATAGTAACCTATGAAGCATTATTGACTCCTTTTGATATGGCTTCTTGTTATGGTTCTAGTTATCATTCATTAGCTAAAAATGGATTCAATGGGCATGGATGTGGTAAGCATAAAAAATGAATTCAAGTGCCCTCAGCAAATGGGGGGCATGAGCATTCTTATGGATTAGGATTTAATCCTTACACGCGGCCACAAATAATTAATGTTAAGACCATCACAAATAATACTTCAAAACATCATAGTAAGGAACCTATAAAGGAATTTGATCAAGCAATGCTTTTGGCTAAAATTATTCATGTAGCTAAGATGATTAGTAGACCTAAACACAAAAAGAAATGTAGTCAACACATTATGGTCTTCATTTTTTGCTCAATCACCAGCAGTGATAACTTTAAGACCCCCCCTCGAGAATAATAGAAAACCATTGGCAAATTTTTTGGTACTCATCGTAATCAAATTATTTGGAAATGGGAATTTTTTAAATTTTTCTTGTAAACATAAAATTATTTTTGATGGCGAACAATTTGCACTTGATCAAAATTAGCGGGAATTATTGGTGAATCATTTTTTCTCATGTGCTGGAGAAATATATTACTGTTGGCAATTTTCCAAACCAGGTGGAGGCAAAGGAAAGCATAATATGGAGGATGTTTTTATATATGGAATCATGGGTTTAAGAGAGTATATAATGTCGATACATCTATCAAAGAAAATGCCGAGAAGTGATGCCCGCGATTCTCATGTGGCACTCCTTGAATGGCAAGAAGGATACCGTTTATGAAATGAGCTTGACAAAAATCCAATCACATTATTAAACGAGTTGTGGATGATATGCATAATATGAGATTGGCATAGCTACTTTATGAGTAATCCTTGATAACAACAGGCACTCTATATGAGAGAATTCATTACGGGGCTGAGACATCGTTGAGTGGAGTTCATATTGCAAGGGAATATTCAGACTTCTTATTTCACTAAAGTGATCATCTCTAAGCTTGAATTAGAGTTTGAAAGCTAATGGAATCCTTGGGTAGAGTTCTAGGTGAGATATTTGATAGTTAGATGTAATGGGTGGTGATCCAGACATCAAAAGATCTTGATGGAGAGGGAGATCACTGGATTGAGAGGGAAACCAATGTTCTCTACCATCATCACCATACCTCTTACTAATGAAGGTGAAATACTTCTGAGACATCTTGTGATGGATAAAATAGTCAGAGAACTATATTTGTCTTATGGGCCCCCTGCGTGCATAAATTAATCATCAATTTGAGGCAATCCACACATCTTGAGACTACAATTAATAACATTGTTGGCACATTGAGATGTTAAGGTTTGTGGCCTTGAAAATATCAATGAGTGGCTGCCAACTAATGCATAGCCGACCCTTGAAGGATATTGCACAAATAGCCAAGTGTGGAGAAATTTATATTTAATATACTAGCCGCTCTCCATGTGAAGTTGACAGTAGTATAAACTAGGTGACAAGACCTCCATTGGATCAACTTGCATCATGAAGGATGATGACCTTCATTTTCTTCTAATAAGATAAGTATTTATTATCTTGTGATTAATAGTCACTCTTTTATATGTATTCATGTATGTACTACAAGAGCTAGTTGCCTTGATCTGTTTAGGGATTTTCTTACAGGAAAAGAAGGATGATGCATTATGTCTTGATTAAAGTAGAGTAACCATGATTGTAAATGTAAGTGATGGACATGGAATATCAGGATCTTGTCTAGGTTATTGGTTCTCTCAAGAAGAAATATATGAAGTCACAACTTTTAGTGGCACTAAGTTGAGTAATCTCCCAAAGAGGAAGAATTTGTGATTTGCTTCTTTAAGAGAAAGAGTTAACATTAAGAGGGAGTCTAATCCATTTGAGGTAACCTTGGACGAGTAAGACAAAAGGTTGAATTCACATTCAAAAGGAGTGTAACAACCTTGGACGAGTAAGACAAGGTTGAATTCACATTCAACATAGTGTAATAAGCCTTGGACGGGAGCTTCAGATATGAGCAACATTATCATGAATATTTAGAGGTGCCAGAACTGGGGTTAAATCCACAGTCTATAAAATTCACTCATGTTAGTATGGAATCAGACAAGAACATTTGTGTATGGGAAATTTCTTGTGGAAATAATGTTGTGGTCTTTGAACAGATTAAATCATGTGATAGATGATAATAGTTTCTTGAAGTAAGATATCCTCCATGATTGGAGTATATGAATAGGCTATGCCTCTTGATGAAAGGAGCAGCTAAAGGATCAACATTAGTGGACATTTGAGGATCTTGATTCAGAGGGAGTAGACCATGTTTTGTTGGTTTCTCTAGTGATCAGGAAATTATAGCAGGGAACTATGATTATGATGGAGTTCCATGTATGTAGGCTGAAATGCCTTTATGTAAGAGACCTAGGTCTTGATATTCTAGGAGAGCTTGAGGTTCACCAAGAGTGATGCAAACTATATTTTGTAG
This sequence comes from Chamaecyparis obtusa, assembly GCA_027943335.1. Lineage (NCBI taxonomy): Eukaryota > Viridiplantae > Streptophyta > Pinopsida > Cupressales > Cupressaceae > Chamaecyparis > Chamaecyparis obtusa. The sequence continues at coordinate 2,748,028 of BSBK01000606.1, forward strand.
AGGAACATTATCAATGCAACAAATGGGTGATATTCTCACCAATTTTTTGCTAAGAGAATTTTATGAATTTTTTAGGTAAGCTTGGTACATTGGGTAATGAAGCCTTAGCTAAAAAGGATCTTTCAACATCAGTGATCCATTATTTTGTATCTTGTTACATTCTTCTCTTTGAGAGAGAAGTTTGAGGTTAAATTCTCTATTTCCACCCTCTGAGATGAATCAAGGTGGATGCCATATGTGTAACTTTGTGACTTTATGGGCCCACCCATCCTGTGTACATGTTCAGAAGGTGACAAACTTTTGGATAATGAACATTTGTACTTAACATTATGAGGTGCTGATCTTGTAATGTTGATATCATGTGGCATTGATATCATTCATGTTCATTGTGGCAGACATCATATGAGGTGATGTCAGTGCACATACCATAATAGGGGTATAAGGATTCTATGTAATGTTCTTGTAATATTATATCCTTCATATCATGAGTTAAGGTAATGTCAGTGCACATGCCATAATAGGGGTATAAGGATTCTATGTAATGTTCTTGTAATATTATATCCTTCATATCATGATTTAAGGTGATATGTGAAATAGGTATCATGTGCTAGGTGATTCCTTCATATCGTGAGTTAAGGTGATATGTAAAATAGGTATCACATGTTAGGTGATTCCTTCATATCGCGAGTTTAGGTGATATGTAAAACTAGGTATCACATGTTAGGTTATTCCTTCATATCACATGTTAGGTGATTCCTCATATCACATATTAGGTGATATGTAAAACTGGGTATCATGTGTTAGGTGATATAGGTATCACATGTTAGGTGATTCCTCATATCATGTGTTAGTTGATATGTAAAACTAGGTATCACATGTTAGGTGATTCCTCATATCACATGTTAGGTGATATGTAATACTTCATATCATATGTTAGGTGATATGCACTACTTTGTATCATGAATCAGGTGATATATCTTGCATGGTGGATTAAGTTCCTTAAACTAGTCATGATATTCTATTGTGATAGACATTACGTGATGGCCGAAATAGATCACGATAGGTTATGGATGTTCCTATGGTAAGTGCACATTACCTTTGGAAATTCATTGAGTACTTGGTTAACATCATGTGACTTGATGGCCATTACTTTGAGTATCTGATATTCTGCAGGCCAATGCTCCCAATATCATGAGAGCTTGTGAATAGAATCACCAATAAAGGAAACTCACCTCAAAGTTTGTGGATGGATCACTGATGGAGGAAATCCACACCTTGGGTCTATGTTTCTATTGATTACATCATGAAGATGGTGCTTCTATTACTTCCATCGTATGGTTGATGCTATCAAGTGTCATAAGTGTTAACATTGGATGGATTTTATCTTTCCTAGCTAAGAGGGAGTGTTGATGTATGTAGCATCAGTTAGATAAATAAACATGACTATTAATTACTATGAGAGATGATTTATTACTTATATACATATATATTAATATATATTATTGATATTATATATATATATATATATATATATATATATATATATATATATATATATATATATAAAACTTATAATAGTTAATTATTAATGAATAGACATGTCCCATGTCTCTTCATGCCATTGTCATGTATAAATACAAGAGTTCGATGCACTTGGAAATTACATAGATAATAGAAGTATGATTAAATTTGCAATCGATCTCTAGAAATCAACAAAACCCATCCCTATCCTTCAAGCCACCTTTGCATTCTTCATGAACATAAGAAGAGATTACACACCTCCCCTCTGAGACCATGCCTAATTCTAGAAACCATGCTAAGAAGAGTGATGAAATATTCACATTTAACATGTAACGACCCTCAGCTGCAAGATAGTAAGAACCCAACACGATTCAAACATTGTGGATGAAATCATCGTCGTTAAAGTAAAAATGGTTCTTAGTCTTCCAAGACAGACCTTTCCACAAAAAGGGTCCATCTATTCTATAGTGCTAAGGGAGAAGTTGACCAACATTTTTCTTACAATAGTAATCACATTGTAACTTTCTAATTTTAATTGGTTTTCCAATTGAAATTAAAAACTCTATATCGATGAAACATTAAGTTTTCCAGTGATGTTGCATTGTACACAAATTAAAAAAAACATTAAGTTTGCACAAGAGAAATCTAAAGCCAAATATTTTGTATTTATTAAATTATGTCACCTGAGTTAATGGTATTAAAATTTATCTATTTAGACCTTAAGCTAATAATGTTACACATTAAATTTATTTCAAATTAGTTGATGTGACAATGGTGTTAATTGATATGACTTGTTTATTCTCTGCTATGCTGACGTGTTCCAATTTCTCAGTTTCACAGTATTACATTTTTTAGGAAAGATTAATTGATTTGATTAATGTAGACACATGTTGGCATTTCGTGGATTCACAATATTACATTTGTAATATTACAATATTTGAGTAAATGGTATAAATTCGATCTGTTTAGACATTAAGATAATGATGTTACACCATACATGGATTGAAAAAAATATTAAGTTGGCACGAGAGAAATCTAAAGCCAAATATTTTGTATCATAAATAATTCTATCATTTGATTAATGGTATTAATTTTGATCTTTTTAGACCTTAAGACAATGATGTTACACAAATTAAATTTATTTCAAATTAATAAGTAGGAGATATTTTCCACAACAAGTAAAATTGTGATATTGCAATCAGGATTCAATTATGTAGTTTTTTGGGTCAAACAAATGAATAAAGCTAGAGGGGTCCCCTTGGTCATCACCAATTTGGAATTGGTTCTCATCATGGGCTAACAAACCCATCCCCATTTGTGCTTTGACCAAGATATCCTCCAAGCCACCTCTCCATTCTTCATAAACATAAGAAGAGATGACCCACCTTGCCTCTAACACCATGCTATGAAGAGTGATGAAATATCCACGTTTAACCTATAATGACCCTTAGTCAGAAGATAGTTAGAACCCAACATGATTGAAATATTTTTGATGAAATCATCATCATTAAAGAAAAAAATGGTTCTCAGTCTTCCAGGACTGACCTTTCTGTAAAAAGGATCCATATGTTCTATAGTGCTAAGGGAGAATGAGTTTGACCAAAAAAACTACACAATTGAATCTTGATAGCAATATCACTTTTTCAAATTAGTTGATGCGATGATGGTTTGATTTGATATAATTGCTTTACTCTCTACTATGTGGACACGTGTTCCAATTTTGTAGTTTCGTAGCATTACATTTGTGAGGATAGATTTTTTATTTGATTGATAGGGACACATGTTTGTAGTAATTCATGGATTCGTAATATTTTCAAGTAATGAGAGATTATTTGATTTGATTGATGTGGAAACGTGTTTACAATTCATGAATTCACAATATTACATATCTGGTGAGAGATTATTTGATGTGATTGATTTGGACACTTGTTTGTAGTTTGCGGATTCACAATATCTGTCTCACATGTTAGCATAACTGATGATGAAGACCAACCAAGAAAATGTATACAAGAGGCATAGAGATAATGAGATTAGTTATTGTTTTGTCATTGATGTTAAGTAATTGATTTCTAGTTTTTATTATGTTGTCATTATCATTTTAAGTACAAGAGAAAGTTTGGGTAAGAGAAGAACTATAAAAGGATAAAAGTAAGTAAGAATAAAAGATATACAATGGGAAACTGATGTAAGTTAGACAGTGATAAGATAGTATTGATTTGGTTATTTTCTATAGATTATGTTTGAAGATTACAAGTCGGTAATTGAGTAGATAAACAGTCACTGAGTATGAACATGAGTTAAATGCAAGGATAAGATCAAATTTAATAAAGGTACGTGATTAGATGGAAAAGATAAGAACAATGAGAAGTTTGTTACAAAGATCAACGGTCAAGAAAAATCAAGATGATGATCTACAAAAAGGATTAAAAGTTAGAAAGATGATACAAGTTCCAAGGTAAAAAGTTCAAGTTTCAAGGTAATACGTCTATTATCGAGCAACAAAATTCAATGAATAGAGTTGGAAGAAGGATAACAATGATCAAGATTAAGAGGCGAAATGAATGGTTCAGATTAAGAGGAAATAGAATGTCTATGTCTATTTAAAGGATGAAATTGAAAGAGAAAGCTGGTTGGTGAAGAAGAGAATATTGTTATGTTGCTGGAGTGATAACTGAGTAATTGAAAAGTATTTCATTGATTGAAAAAGTGAAGAAAGGTTAAGTAAAGTGTCAAGACGAGCCAAGAGAATAGTGAACACAAAAGGATCTGATCAAGCAAGATGTAGTTGCAAACAAACATATCAAAACTTCTATTATGTTACTAATCTTTGTGACAATAAATCTCTATATTAGAGTGGATTTAACCATCCTATTGTAAATCCTTAACCAAGTGACATTCTAGAGGAGTGTTTAAAATCCTTTAACAATGTCACTCCTAATAGGGTGAAGATCCTAACATATCTAAGGCAAATCTTCTAACAAGGTCACACTTAACAAGTGTGTATTGTAATCTTTAACTAGATTGGCTTTTTACTAAGCGTGCTTCAGAAGGGTGCATTTATTTGTGGGTGATAATTCCCATAATGGTTTTCCCAAATTGGGTTTCCATGTTAAATACTGATGTTAAAACTATGTGGATGCTTATTTATTTACCTATTGTTACATTGCTAAGTATAACTGTTATTTCTTACACTAGAAAGTTTAAGTTTTATTATCTGCTCACCGAGTTGTAAAAGTTGACTGATTCAGTAATCTAGAACCTCAGAATGACTTGTTATATGATTCTAGTTGATTATCATCGAAGGGTCAACTGATTCGACGAACTAGAACCTCACAATGACTTGTTGTGCAATTGTAGTTAATTCTCATTGAACGATTGACCGATTCAGTGATCTAGAAACTTAAAACAACTTGTTAAGTGATTGTAGTTGATTATGATTGAACCATTGACCGATTTAGTGATCTAGAAACTTAGAATGGCTTGTTATGTGATTGTAACTAATTCTCATAGAATGGTTGATTGATTCGGCGATCTAGAACTTCACAATGGCTTATTATGTGATTGTAACTAATTCTCATCGAACGGTTGATCAATTTGACTATCTAGAACCTCAGAATGACTTGTTATGTGATTATAGATGATTCTCATTAAACAGATGACCGATTCAGAAATCTAGAACCTTAGAATGAGTTGTTATGCGATTGTAGTTGATTCTAATTGAATATTTGACCGATTCAACAATCTAGAAACTTAGAATGGCTTGTTATGCGATTGTAACTGATTCTCATCGAACAGTTAACCAATTCAATGATCTAGAACCTCAGAATGACTTATTATACAATTCTAGTTGATTCTCATTGAACAGTTAACCGATTTGACAATCTAGAAACTCAAAACAACTTGTTATGCAATTGTAGTAGATTTTGATCGAATGGTTGACTGATTTAGTGATTTAAAAACTTAGAATGGCTTGTTATGTTATTGTACTTGATTCTCATTGAACGGTTGGCCGATTCAGTGATCTAAAAACTCAAAATAGCTTGTTATGCGATTGTAGTCAATTCTCATCAAATGGTTAACTAATTTTGAGATCTAGAAACTTAGAATGGCTTGTTATGTGATTGTAGTTGACTCTCATCGAATGGTTGCCCGATTCGGTGATGTAGATCCTTGAAATGACTTGTTATGCAATTCTAATTGATTCTCATTGAACAGTTAACCGATTCAATGATCTAGAACCTCAAAATGGTTTATTGTGCTATTGTAGCTGATTCTCATCGAACAGTTGATCGATTCGATGATCTAGAAAGTTAGAATGACTTGTTATGCGATTGTATATGATTCTCATCGAATGGTTGACCAATTCAGCAATCTAGAACCTCAGAATGGCTTGTTATGCAATTGTAGTTGATTCTCATCAAACAATTGACTAATTCAGTGATCTAGAATCTCAGAATGACTTGTTATGCAATTCTAGTTGATTCTCATCGAACAATTGACTGATTCGATGATCTAGAACCTAAAAATTACTTATTATGGGATTGTAGTTGATTCTTATCAAACAGTTGATCATTTCAGCGATCTAGAAACTTAAAACAACTTGTTATGCGATTATAGTTGATTCTTATAGAAGGTGGTCGATTTAGTGATCTAGAAACCTAGAATGTCTTGTTATGTGATTGTAACTGATTCTAATCAAATGATTGACTGAATTGGCGATCTAAAACCTCATAATGACTTATTATGTGATTCTAGCCAATTTTTATCAAACAATTGACCGATTCTATGATCTAGAACTTGACAATGACTTGTTATGCGACTCTAGTTAATTCTCATCGAACGGTCGATCGATTCGATGATTTAGAACCTCATAATGACTTATTATATAATTTTAGTAGATTCTGATTGAACAGTTGACCGATTCGGAGATCTAGAACCTTAGAATGATTTATTATGCAATTCTAGTTGATTTTCATCAAACGATTGACCGATTCAACAATCTCAAATCTAAGAATAACTTGTTATGCAATTGTAGCTGATTCTCATCGAATAGTTGATCGATTCAGTGATCTAGAATGTCAAAATGACTTTTTATGTGATTGTAGCTAATTCTCATCAAACAACTGATAGATTCGGTGATCTAGAACCTTAGAATGACTTGTTATGTGATTCTAGTTGATTATCATCTAACAGTCAACTGATTTGATGATCTAGAACCTCACAATGACTTATCATGTGATTGTAGCTAATTCTCATAGAACGGTTGACCGATGTGGCAATCTAGAAACTTAAAACAAGTTGTTATGCAATTGTAGTTGATTATGATCGAACAATTGACCGATACAGTGATCTAAAAACTTAGAATGACATGTTATGAGATTGTAACTTATTCTCATCGAACGGTTGACCAATTTAGCAAACTAGAACTTCACAATGGCTTATTATGTGATTGTAACTCATTCCGATTGAACAGTTGATTGATTTGAATATCTAGAACCTTAGAATGACTTATTATATGATTATACATGATTCTCATCACACACATGACTGATTTGGCAATCTAGAACCTCATAATAACTTGTTATGCGATTGTAGTTAATTCTAATCGAATAGTTGACCAATTCACAATCTAGAAACTTAAAATGGTTTGTTATGCAATTATAACTGATTCTCATCGAATAGTTGACCAATTTGGGGATCTAGAACTTTAGAATGACTTATTATGCAATTCTAACTGATTCTCATCAAACGGTTGACTGATTCGACGATCTAAAACTTCAAAATGACTTGTTGTGCCACTATAGCTGATTCTCATTGAACAGTTAAATGATTCGGTGATCTAGAAACTTAGAATGACTTGTTATGTGATTGTAGATGATTCTCATCGAACGGTTGACCGATTCGGTGATCTAGAACCTCAGAATGACTTGTTATGTGATTGTAGTTGATTCTCATCAAATGGTTGACTGATTCAGTAATTTAGAACCTCAAAATGACTTGTTATGCGATTCTAGTTGATTCTCATCAAATGGTCGATCGATTTGATGATCAATTTGATGATTTTAACTGATTCTAATCGAATGGTTAACCAAATCGGTGATCTAGAACCTCAGGATGACTTATCATTTGATTCTAGCTTATTTTCATCGAATGGTTGACCGATTCGGCAATCACAGAAAAAATTATTTTGAAGCTCTAGATCGTCGAAGTTGTCAACTACTTCATGAGAACCATCTAAAAACACATAACAAGTCATTATGAGTTTCCAAAATCTTGAAATGATTAACCATTTGATAAGAATTAGCTACAATCACATTAAAAAGCATTTTAAGTTTCTAAATCACTGAAACGATGAACCATTTGATGAGAATAAGCCACAATCTTATAACACGTCATTTTACATATGTTGAAGTTATTCTAAGGTAACAACTCAAGGAAACAACCATCTGTTTGATGAGAATCAACTATAATGGCATTACACACCATTTTGAGTTTCCAAATCACTGAATCAGTTAATCATTCAAGAAGAATTAACTACAATTGCATAACATGTAAATTTTATGTTCCGGGTCATTGGTTTTATAAACTGTTCTATAAGAACCAACTAAAATCATATAACAAGCTATTTTGAAGTTCTAGATCCCTAAAATGGTCAACCATTCATTGAGAATCAGCTACAATCCCATATCAAGTCATTTTGAATTTTTAGAAGCTATTACGAGGTCATTGAATAAATTAACATTGTATAAAAGATTATTCTAAGGTTCAAGATCAAGAAATATGTCAACCATTCAAGAAGAATCAATGAAAATAACATAACAAGCTATTTAAAGGTTTTAGATTGTCAAATTTGTCAATCACTTCATGAAAACCATCTAAAAAGACATAAGAAGTCATTCTAAGTTTCCAAAATACTGAAATGGTTAATTGTTCAATAAGAATTAGCTACAATTGCATAACATGGAATTTTGATATTCTAGGTAACTGAGTTTATAAATTGTTCAATAAGAACCAAGTAAAATCATATAGCAAGCTATTTTGAAGTTTCAGATCGCTGAAATTGTCAACCATTCACTAAGAATCAACTAGAATCGCATAACAAGTCATTTTGAATTTCTAGAATCTATTCTAAGGTTATAGGTCATTGAATAAATTGAATCCAATAATAAGTGATTTTCAAGTTCCAGATCAACAAATCAGTCAACCATTTGAGAAAAATCAACTAAAACCAAATAACAAGCTATTATAAGGTTCTATAATGCCGAGGTCGTTAACCACTTCATGAAAACCATCTAAAAAGACATAAGAAGTCATTCTAAGTTTCTAAAATACTAAAATGGTTAACCATTTAATAAGAATTACCTACAATCACATAAAACACAATTCTAAGGTTCCAAATCATTGAAACAATCAACGATTTGATGAGAATAAGCTACAATTACATTAACAAGTCATTCTAAATTTTTAGAAGCTATTATGAAGTTATAATTCACTACATCGGTCATTTGTTTGATGGGAATCAACTAGAATGGCATAGCCATTCTTGGTTTTTAAATGACTAAATCTGTTAATCATTGAACAAGAATGAACTACAATTGCATAACATGTAATTTTTATGTTCCAGGTCACCAAATCTATAAATTGCTCCATACGAACTAGCTAAACTCATATAATAAGCCATTTTGAAGTTCCAGATTCCTGAAATGGTCAACCATTAATTGGGATTCAACTAGAATCACATAACAAGTCATTTGAAATTTTTAAAAACTATTCTAAGGTTATAGGTCATTGAATAAATTGAAATCATATAAAAAATAATTTTGAAGCTCTAGATCAACAAATCAGTCAAGTATTCAAGAAGAATCTGCTAAAACCACATAACAAGCTATTGTAAGGTTCCAGATCGCCGAAGTCATCAACCACTTCATGAGAACCATCTAAAAAAATATAAGAAGTCGTTCTAAGTTTCCAAAATACTAAAATGCTTAACCATTAAATAAGAATTAGCTACAATCACATAACACACAATACTAAGTGTGTTAAAATACATTTAGTAGATTTGATTTTAGGATAAATTTATTGATGAGCAACTAGGAGCTAAAATATACATTTTCATTTTATGTTTACAATATTATCCCTCCTCCAATAAGAGTGATATTAATTATGATTCAGATAAGAATTAGCCCATTGAGATTCATTTTGACATCAATGAAGATGACTTTAATTATGTATAAAATTCTATCATTGCCTCAATCATATTTTTTTCCTCTATTTTTTATTGTGAAAAACATGCAAATGATACTATCAAACAGATGATGATTAGTTAATTTGAGGATATTCACTTAGGATATTTTTGTTGTATAAAAATCCTAAACATGTAGTGAAACCCTGAGGAAAATAATGAGTGAATGTGAAAATTCAATAGTTAATAAATCTCACAAATTTTAGCTTTCCAACTACACTGTATATCAATTAAAGGGAAAACTATTGAGCATTAATAACTCTTATAAAAGGTGACATCAATTTCTTCATATAATACACGCAACAAAACTAATGTATGTGAGAGATAAAATCATTAAATTTTTGGTATAGTTTCAATGTCAAATTTTACTCTTTTCTCAACTAGTAAGAGAGCACACACGCAATCACAATGTTTCTTTCATTTGCATAAGTTAAGAAGAATCAATCAAGTGAGGGATAAAATAATTAAAGATGAAATATAATGTCTAATTTAAAATGGAAGTAAATAGTTGTAGACTAGGCTTTGGAGGATACCTGTTTTGAAAGCTTCAAGACAAACAAACATTAGATCTTAACCTAGCATGAAATCAATTCAAAACAAAGAAAAACTCTAAACTAAGCCACCTCAAATAGAGCTTAAACAGGTGCACCCAAGCACTGTTTGATTTGCTCTTGCTTAAGGGATGTGGGTGTGCTCTCTAAGCACTTGGAGCATGTTCCTAATGCTTATTTGGAAGGATTGAGACTCATGAGAATCCCATAAGTGGCACAAAATAGATATAGAACACTTGATTTGCCCCTAAGGCCTCAAGGATCCAAATGATGCTGAAATAAAGATTAAGCTACATGATGTTTATGCTAAGATTGATTTTAAACCAAATAGAGATGTGATGATGATGATATGCTATGCAAAACAATGAAGTAAACTAAGTTAATCCATTATTGCTAAGCTATGATGTGTTAGAAAGCTTGGAGAAAACAAAGAAATCTAACAATTAGGAATGATTATGCTAGAGCTAGAAGTAAAAGAGCATGATAACAATGCATGAAGATGAAAGACTAAGCTAATGAATTGCTCTTGGAAGAGGGAGTATTTATAGGATTTCCTAAGGGCTTGGGTTAGGAAGAAAGGTTAGGGTCTTGAGTCAAGGGGATAAGGATGAAGACTTTCTAGAAGAGTCTAGGCTTTGGATGAGGATAAAGACTTTCTAGAAAAGTCTAGGCTTTCTAAAGATAAATATGGAATTTAGGAAATAAATAAAGTTTTATTTATCTCAAAGGCCTTAATGAGTTTTAGGCTCATTAGGGGTAGGGTTTGACTAGGAGTCAAAGGGATAAGGATGAAGACTTTCTAGAAGAGTCTAGGCTTTGGATGAGGATAAAGAATTTCTAGAAAAGTCTAGGCTTTCTAAGGATAAATATGGAATTTAGGAAATAAATAAAATTTTATTTATCTCCAAGGTTTTAATGAGTTTGAGGCTCATTAGGGGTAGGGTTTGATTAGGAGTCAAAGGAGACTTAGATTAGCTTAGGGCAAGTAGGTAATTTCCCCTAAATGGGTTTAGGGAAGTATTAGGAAAGTTCTAGAAGGGTCTAGAGTTTTCTTAGGGTAAATTAGGAATTGAGGATTAATATTTAATCTTAATTAAATATTCTTGAGTTGGGATTAGGGTTAGGAAATGATGGGATTAGCCTTTAATCGAAATTAAAGAGGGATTAGAAGATTCTAGAAGAGGTTAATGGTCTTAAGGGAATTGGCCAAGTTTTGGGCAAAAAATAAATAAATAATTTATTTTGAGATTTTTGGTCAATTTATTAATTAAATAATTAATAAATAAGGAGATAATGTTTAAATAAGATTTAAACATTTTTGGGAGGGATTTCTTAATTAAATATTTTTAATTAAGATAAAGGGATTTAATGGCATAAAAATAAATAAATTAATTAAATAATTAATTAATTAATAAATGATGATGTCATCAAGGATTTTTCAAAAAATAAAAATACTTTATTTTCTAAAAGATTTTTAGGTGTCTACATTTTGCCCCTCTTTGACGTGATGCCGCAAGTGGCATGACGTCAAAGATAAGAAAATAAGATGCCCAAGGCTAGAACTTAGAGGAATAAGGGGTTGTGCCCCCTCGAGAAAATAACGCAAGGAGTAAATGTTGTGGAATTTTCTCGAAAGGAAACAGAGAAGGAAGGACTAAGGAAGCAAGGGAGATAAATAACCAAGCTTCCAAGAGCAAAGATGGGGGAATGCAAGATGAGATGGAATGCAAAATGTAGCTACATGAGAGATGCAAGATGAATCTATATGATGCAAGATGCAGGGGATTTGGGGAAGCTCCAAGTGCAAATGTGGAGAGCACAACCTAGTTTAATATAGCAATGCTAGAGACCTGCCAAGGATACTAGGATCATGAGGCCTTGTCACCAGCGTTGCAGAGGATTGACGCTAAAAAGACACGCAGGGTTGCCGCAACATCACACATGAAACCCGAAGGAGGCATGGTGAAAATGATGCTGAAGAAACCACAAACACACGACTGACTCACAGGCAGAAGAAAAAGATCAAAAGACCTTGCCCTAGATTATCCTCATTCATAGCGCACCATGATATAAAGGATCATGGCGACTTTGAGTAGAGAACAATGAGAAGCTGTAAAAGATTAACAAGACCCAAAGGACAAAATCCAAGGACAAAATGATAACTCCAAAAGACAACCTTTGCCAAGGAGATAGATTTGATTTGATTGATGGTGGGAAGATTGGTCTGAACGTGTGGAAGGATACATCGACACAGACCTAGTGTGCTTGGTGGAAGATTAGGTCAGACAGGAAGGATACAACTGAGGGGACCCGTGATTAGGCTTAGGTCAGACAAAATAGAAGCATACATCTGTGCAGACCCGATGCTGATGGGGAGAATGTTGTGTTGCTGATTGGCAAATGATGAAGTTCAAAGATGGTCATGATGATCAAGGATAGTTGACAATTGATGTTTCTGAAGTGCAAGGCTAGGTAGGACAAGATTTTTTATTAGATGCCGCTGCAGGACTAACAAGGATATGTACAACAAGACACAAGGATATTTACAATGGCTATGTACAGAAGCTCAGGATTAGGATGTACAAAGAACCTGGGGATGAAGTTGAAAACTCCAAAGATATGCAAGATGATGCCCCAGCTAGGTTGGAAGGCCAAGATGGACTGGTGATGGATGATGTGTCCTAAAATGACACGGATTTGGGAAGGACATATCCCAATGATGATGATTGGATTGAGATCAAGGCTTGCTACAAGACTAAGAACAAGACTAAGGATTTGGATTGGATGGATTGGCTTGATCTTGGATGTTGGATAGCTAGAGGATGTGGAGAGGATTGGAGGATGTTGGAAGATTGCTAGCAATAGTTGGATATGGATGAATGGCATTGGATTGCAATGAGGGTAGCCTATAGCTAGATACCAATGACAAGGGAAGATACTAGGTGATGGAAAGATGGAGGAAATGCTTAGGATGAGGATGATGGAACTGCTAGGAGATTTGGATGGAGGAAGATTTGGATTTGGATGGAAGAACACTTGAGGATTGGATAGAGGAAGATTTGGGGAGATTGGATGACAGATTTTCTTGAGGATTTGGAAAGAGGAATGCTTGGGGAGATTGGATGGAAAATTTTCTTGAGGATTTGGAAGATGGAATGCTGGAGGAACCGCTGAGGGATCTGGATAGAGGAATGCTCAAGGATTGGATGGTGGATTTTCTTAAGGATTTGGGAGATGGAAGATTTTGGATAAAAGATAGTCTCCAAGGAATATGTCACCAAGGAATGAGATGCCCCCTGCTTAGGATAGTTCATTCATTCAGAGGTAGTAGGATGGGGTTTGATTCGACAGAAGATATGCCGATAAGAGGATGAGGAAGGTAGATGGAAGATAGGATGAATGGATTGGATAGAGGATATGTAGCTAAAAGGTGTGATGGATGCCAAGAAAGTGCCCAAAAGCATGTATACCTGGTAGTCTTTGTTTTTGTCATCAAGATCCAAAGGAGGATGAAGGAGGTGAGAGACAAATGGGATGGAGGAGATGTTGGACAAGAGGTGATAGAAGGGAATGGCCCCCAACTGCAGAAAGGAATTGGGGGGGGGGGATTGGCTACGCATGATGCCTGCTTGCTAGGTTTTCACCATGGTACTTGTCCAAGGTGCTTGAATTGCCAATTTTTCACCAGAGGATGAATGTTTTTCTCTTTTCCTTTTTTGATACTTTTCTCTTGATTTTTCCAATTTTTATGGATTTTATGATTTTTTGCTAACTTTGATGCTGACCTTTTGATATTTTGATGTGTTGCTATCTTTCTTCACTGATCTTCTGATTTGTTGCTGACATTTTCTAATTTTTTTGCTGCCTTTTCAGTTTCTCGGGATGTTGGTACAACTTTATTGGGATGGAGGGATTATGCAAAGGCATGGATAAGATGAGGTAGATGGGAGATATGGTGGTAGAAATTGTTTGGATGGAAAGTGATCATGATAGGGAGATGCTGTCAGGACCAACATTGGCACATGTTGCAAGGAAGGTGGATGAAGTGGATAGGATGTGGAAGATAGAGGTGGATGTGATGGAGGTTTTATGCTAGGAGATTTCAAATCTTTGGGACCCAAAATAGATTTAGGAGATGGAGGAGAAGACTGAGTAGCTGGGGGATTAGCAACTTTGGATGCCATTGTGGCTGTTTCTTTTAGATGCATTACATCTTTTTGCTTTGGGATCCACATCATTTTTGCTTTAGCTTTGGCGGGCCTTTGTGGCCATTGGTATGCATTAGATTTTTCTTTTGCTTTGATGGGCCTTTGTGGCCATAGGAATGCATTAGATTTCTTGATTGGATTTTTCTTTGCTTGAGCATGTCATTTAGATTGGACATGGCAATCTTTGGATTTTTGTGGAAATTTCCCTTTATTCATATTGGATATGGCATCCAAATTGTGGGGAGCATTAGAGTGAATATGAAGAGATGTGTGAGATGGAGGAAATATGGATGGAGAGATGGAAGGAGATTGGTAGATAAGATATGTGGGAATGTACCTTTGTTGATCCTGACTAGGGATGCTTGGATTTTGGATGAAAGACTGAGTAGGATAAGATGGGGGATGATATTTTGGGATGTAAGGTCCTAAAATGGATTGGGTATGTAGAGGATATGTGATGGAAGATTTCGGGACATAGGGACCCAAAATGGATTTGGAGGATGAAGGAGGAATGTGGTAGGTTGTCCTAGGCCATAATGATGGAGGAGGAGGAATAGAATTGTATGTTTTGGGAGATGTGATGGTGGGTTTGGAAGGATGCTTGAATTTAGCTTTAGTTGTACCAACATTTCTGGAGGAAGTGCCTTTGCTTGGTGTGTGACCAATACCACATGATTTTGAATGTTTCTTATCCTGAATGGGCTCTATATTTCCTTGTTCATGAGAACCTAGGCCTTTGCCTTGATAATTCCATTTCTTGAGCATTTTATCCAAACAAGGATATTTTTGACTGGGGGAATAAGATAAGCATCTAGTTTTTGGTTCCCTGATGGAAGATATAGAACTTATTGCTTCTGCTTCAAGTGGGCTACCTCTAACAAACATAAGTGGACCAAGAGGATAGAGTGTTGTTAGCTGGATAGTTTGGATCGGAGGATCCTCAAGAGGAGAGGATGGGATGATGGGATCTTGACTGGGATTGGGAGATAGTAATAGATCTTGAGATGGAGGAATTGTAGGATCTTGAATTGGAGGACTTGGGATTGTAGGATTTTGGATTGGGGGTGATGGAAGCAATAGAACATGTGATGGGGGAAGTGAAGGGATTGGATCTTGATTTTCTTCTATGAGTATTTCAACATGCTTTTGGACAAGATCTTGACATGGTAGGTTTTGTGTGGATAGAGTGATGGGGGATGTATGGATGGACTCTTCAGAGGGGGTGGATGGAAGGATGGGAGATTCTATAGCTATGATGTCTAGAAGAAGGAAGAACTCTTCAGATGGTATGGATGAAAGGATGGAAGATTCTGTAGCTATGATGGCAGGAAGAGGGGTGAACTCATGGGGCTCATTGGATGTGCTTTGGATAATGCTAGGAGGAGGTGATGTTGGTGGGGATTTGATGAAAACTTCAGATGGAAGGGACTCAATGATGCTAGGAGATGGAAGAGGATCAATGTATGGAAGATAGATGATGGATGGGAGTGATGGATGGGCCTCATCAATGATGGCTTCACATGAAGTTTTGAGATGGCTTGGCTCTTCAACTCTAGGAGTGGGATTTGTTATTGGCTTCCTTGTGAAACTCCTTGGAGACTTTCATGGTGAAAAAGGATTAGAAGATGGAGGAGATGGATAGCTAGGAGAGTCCTCACACGATGATGGGATGGAAGATGGTGAACCTGTTTGAGGGGATGATGGTGCTAAAGAAGTAGAGGTGATGGATCGAGGTACGGGATATGAAGAGGTTTGAAGGATGCACTCTGCTTGTGGGAGGGGATTTTTGGAAATGTGGTTTGGAATAGAAGATGGTGGATTGAGATAGGATGGAAGATTGGGGAAAAGGATTGGAAGACTTGGTGTTTGGTTTTGAAAGGGTTTTGGAGGATAAGTGGATGGAGGTTTTAGATAAGGGAAGTAGCGTGAAGTTTTTCGAGGGGATGGTGGTGATTGGGATATGACCATAGTAGGAGAGGGAGGTGTGAAGGATGCATATGGAGGATGTGTAGGGTTAAGATAGGGATAAGGTGTGGATGGATAAGATAATGGATTTGCCTTGCCAAGGACATGAAAGGGAGTGCTATTGGATAAGCGTGAAGGCATGATAGGATATTTGGGAGGAATGATTGGATGTTGGGGGATGTTTGGAGAAAAATTGCTAATATTTTCAAAATACGTATCATGATCTACAAGGCTTTCATCATCTTTGGGATAGGATGGATTGAGGGGAGAGACATAATAACCAAAATTATCATAATAGTTTTGAGACATGCTGACTTGTGGATGAGTTGGATAAGGATGAAGACCAAGACTCAGATTGGAATGACTGACAGGATCAGACTTAGGTTTGGATTTGGCTCAATATTGGAAGAAAACTGACTCTAGAAGAAGACAGAAAAAGGGATGGGGGATGACCAAGATGACTCTGCTAACCTAGGATAGGAGGAAAGGATGAAAAGACTGGATTGAATATGACTGGAAGACCATGATTTGAGATTCTGAAAGCTTTGGACATTTTTTGGATTTTGGGAGGATTTGGACTGACATGGATTTTTTGAATATCTTGAACCAAGTTGTAGATCAGTTTGATGTTTTTCCAATGGGAAAGGATAGATTTCAACAAAGATTTTTGGAAAAGAAATCTCCTCAAGGGACAAAGAAACCTTGTGAGACACAAACAAGATAACTGACTCTGATAAAGCTTTGAAAGTGTATGTTCCAACAATGTTCTCACGGAGTATTTGACTGTCAAGCACTTCAAACAGATCTACCTAAAGAAGGTGAGTATCAAAATCACTTGCCCATAGCTTGGTACCCCCTAGAAGGGAATACAAATGGTGACTAATCTTGAGGTGACCCGATAAACCCCTTCGAATCGGTCCTTGCACAAGGATTTTGATACTTTCAGATGTAGATAGGGTAGCCTCTATTTTATCAAGTTTTTAATAGTTTCGTGGAGTCTCCATACCCAGTTATGTTGACCGCCTGTGACTCACTTAAGAGCCTAGCCAACAATGCTGGGGGAGGAATATTTACCTATCCCCAGACATTTGCATTTGGCACAAAATGCCCATGGATTAGGAGATATAAGTGAGTACTTTTTGCCTTCACTTTATTTATATACCAGCCGGGGGGGATACCGGTTTGAGGTCATTCTCCAAAGAGGAAGCACTTTTCTCCCTGGATAGGCCTCGCTAAAAGTAAAACAAGTGAACTTGTCCAAGTTCAAATGTTCTACGTTGCTTACTTTAACAAGGATTTACAGAAAAAGTAAAGCTCCTAGATGCACATCAAGCAAGTTGTTCTGTTTCCCAAATTGATTAAGTGATGTTTGAATTTAAATAACTGAAGACACAAGTTTTTAGGCTTTGATTTTTTCTTTTTCTAAAAGATTTTTGAGCGTTTGCAGTTGCTTTGACTTTGGGCATTCAAGATTGAATTATCGTGTTGATTTAGAACTTTGAAGATGTGCTTTGTTTTAACCTTAGATCATTCAAGATTAAGTTTGTTTGAACTGAAATTCAAAGAGGAAGGAATAGGGATGCTTTTCTTTTCAATTTAGATCATTCAAGATTGTTTCTGACTCAAAGTAAAAATGACTCTTTGGACTTTGGTTTTCATTCAAGATTTTGTGTTCTAGTTTGCATGTTTTAAGCCCAAAAATGATATTCCTAGATTGTTTTGATGCATGAAAAGCCTAGGAAACATTCAAGATTTTGCAACAAGACATTTGTTTGGAACAAATAACAAAGCTTTTAGGACAGTTTTGGCAACCATTTAGGACTCTTAGTTTGCATGAGATTTTAAAAGAACTTTAAAATATTTGCAAATGAAGTTCATTTTATCCTTGATTGATGCTTTGAGTTTGATTTAGAATTTTGTGTGCACTTGGTGTTGATTTTGAACCTTTTGAAATGGAAACTTGAAGTTCTTTTTAAGTTTCCAAAAATGGAGTGTTCCTAACTTTGCATGAATGCATCTAAAACCTTGATGTTGCAAGGATGCAAATGATTGGATTGATTTAGTTTCATTTGTTAGAAGATTTTTGCAAATTTTTAGTCTTCAATGCATTTAAGAATGATTTGGGGGTTCATTTTAAGCACTAAAACAAGATGTGTATGGCTTTGTTTTGTTCATTTTTACCCCAAACTGAAATGATTTTTTTGTCACCCCTGATTTGAGCTTTCTTTCCTAGATATTATTATAGACCTTTGAAACAACTTTCCAATTCTTTTTGAATCACCAAAAATGGAGTTCGTATGCAAAAGTTACAAGGTTTTTCGTGGAAGTGCCTCGTTATGGATTTTAAAGAGGAGAATATGCCAAAATCTCTTAAGAAGTAGAAGAAGGAGTAGATAGAATGGAAGAATGATAAGACTAAGAAGAGGAAGAATATTTCCACAAGCTCTCTCCACCTTCAAGCTTCAAAATTTAGCAAAAACTCCAAAATCGATGAGATGTTGTCAAAAGACCCGTGAAGTGGGTCCCACCGGGCGTGCCAGAATGTAGACTAGGCTTTTGAGGATACCTGTTTTGAAATATTCAAGCCAAACAAACATTAGATCTTAACCTAGCATGAAATCAATTCAAAATAAACAAAAACTTTAAACTAAGCCACCTCAGATAGAGCTTAAACAGGTGCACCCAAGCACTGTTTGATTTGCTCTTGCTTAAGGGATGTGGGTGTGCTCTCTAAGCACTTGGAGCATGGTCCTAATGCTTATTTGGAAGGATTGAGACTCATGAGAACCTCATAAGTGGCACAAAATAGGTATAGAACACCTGATTTGCCCCTAAGGCCTCAAGGATCCAAATGATGCTGAAATGAAGATTAAGCTACATGATGTTTATGCTAAGATTGATTTTAAACCAAATAGAGATGTGATGATGATGATATGCTATGCAAAAAAATGAAGTAAACTAAGTTAATCCATTATTGCTAAGCTATGATGTGTTAGAAAGCTTGAAGAAAACAAAGAAATCTAACAATTAGGAATGATTATGCTAGAGCTAGAAGTAAAAGAGCATGATAACAATGCATGAAGATGAAAGACTAAGCTAATGAATTGCTCTTGGAAGAGGGAGTATTTATAGGATTTCCTAAGGGCTTGGGTTAGGAAGAAAGGTTAGGGTCTTGAGTCAAGGGGATAAGGATGAAGACTTTCTAGAAGAGTCTAGGCTTTGGATGAGGATAAAGACTTTCTAGAAAAGTCTAGGCTTTCTAAGGATAAATATAGAATTTAGGAAATAAATAAAGTTTTATTTATCTCAAAGGCCTTAATGAGTTTTAGGCTCATTAGGGGTAGGGTTTGACTAGGAGTCAAAGGGATAAGGATGAAGACTTTCTAGAAGAGTCTAGGCTTTGGATGAGGATAAAGACTTTCTAGAAAAGTCTAGGCTTTCTAAGGATAAATATGGAATTTAGGAAATAAATAAAGTTTTATTTATCTCCAAGGCTTTAATGAGTTTGAGGCTCATTAGGGGTAGGGTTTGACTAGGAGTCAAAGGAGACTTAGATTAGCTTAGGGAAAGTAGGTAATTTCCCCTAAATGGGTTTAGGGAAGGATTAGGAAAGTTCTAGAAGGGTCTAGAGTTTTCCTAGGGTAAATTAGGAATTAAGGATTAATATTTAATCTTAATTAAATATTCTTGAGTTGGGATTAGGGTTAGGAAATGATGGGATTAGCCTTTAATCGAAATTAAAGAGGGATTAGAAGATTCTAGAAGAGGTTAATGGTCTTAAGGGAATTGGCCAAGTTTTGGGCAAAAAATAAATTAATTATTTATTTTGAGATTTTTGGTCAATTTATTAATTAAATAATTAATAAATAAGGAGATAATGTTTAAATAAGATTTAAACATTTTTGGGAGGGATTTCTTAATTAAATATTTTTAATTAAGATAAAGGGATTTAATGGCATAAAAATAAATAAATAAATAAAATAAATAATTAATTAATAAATGATGATGTCATCAAAGATTTTTCAGAAAATAAAAATACTTTATTTTCTAAAGGATTTTTAGGTGTCTACAATAGTATATTTGGGAAGTGAAATTTTTTAAGTGCCTTCACTAGAATGTCCCTTAAATATTCTCCATATAATGTTCCATGATGCAACTCCTAACCATAAAGAGAAAATTCAAATAAGAGGTTTTTTTAGTTTTTTTGGATTTAAAGGTGATTTACATACAACCAACATAAATAAAAGTTGGGAGGAAATGTTGAACAATGAAAGGAAAAAGAAAGCATATTTTGTTTGAAGAATTGTAAAGGAAACTTGATGGTTTTCAACATATTAGTTTAAAATATCACAAAATATTACTTGTATATGAAAAATTAAAATGTGATGAGAGGGAAAGAGATTTATCTATTTCAAAAGGGAACTTTTAGAAGTATCCTTAAAATTACATGAACCATTGATCTGATGACCTTTGAAGGCATATTTTATGGTCATGTAAATGTTGAAAACTACAATGAACTATAGAGAAGATGCAGATAGGTACATTGAAATATAATGTGTACATATCTATTATTTTGATGATTCCAATAGCTTTCTTGTACATGTATATAACTTTAGGTCAAGAGTAAAAACTACTATATACATAGGCCATGTAAGATACGTGAGCGAATCTATTTCCCTACATCAATATTTTCATATATGTTTCACAATGCAAACATGCATAATCCTATTGTGGAAAGGAACCTAATGAGATTTATAAATAAACCAAATATTTTTTAAGGCAATTAAGTACAAAATCTAGAGGGAATCCTAAAAGAAATTACAACAGGACTTTATTTATAAGAATATAGAAAATGATTCATTGGAGAAGTTCCTTTGATCTCTAGTATATCCCTCAGTAGGAAGAAGAGCATTATTTTAGCATAAGGGTTGAGAGGGAGAACCAACCAAAACTAGGGAAAACTTAAATTATGAATCTATGTGCTAGAAACGTATTCCTAGTTCATCTAAATTTATGAAGGAAGTATATTCTTATATTTCAACTTAAACTTGCATATCTATGGAGAAAAATTATATCATGCCAAGAATCTAAACAAGAGAATTTATAAAATTATGAAGTTTATATAAATTCAAGTGATTTATCATAAACCTATGCCAACCAGAAAATTAAGATGCTACACTAGAAGCACCGATTCAACAACAATCAACATTAGGAATTCCTCAATTTTATGGAAGATGCCATAGATGCATATTTTGTTAATAAGATAATAGTTGTATCCTGACATTTTAATATCTCTAGAGCATTAAAAGTTGAAACCAAGAGAGCTTAAAACTTTCTGGGCCTTAAATACTACACATGCATAAAAGAAAAATACTTGCATAATATTAGTGGTAGGAAAACCATATTTATACAAGTGTTCATAGCCATAGCATATGGAGAGTTCCAGTCAATGAAATAAGGACATATTTATGACCTATGGCTATTTCCTATTAATATATATTGAATTTCAGGCCTAGATAACTCAAAAGAATAGTTTAATAAAATGTTACTATCAATAGATTTGATTTTAGGATAAATCTAATGATGAGAAACTAGGAGATGAAATATATAATTTGAATTCATGATTACATCAAAAAATTATGATAATGAATATGATTATGATAAGAATTGGCCCATTGGAATTGAGTTTGACATCAAAGAAGATAACTTTAATTATGTATAAAAGTCTATCACCGCCTCAATCATATTATTTTTCTTGTGTTTTTTGATTGAAGAAAACATGTTGGTACTATCACAGGGACGACCATTGGTTAATTTGAAGAAATTCAATTAGGATAGTTTTTTTTGCTATAACAAAATTGAGCTTCTAATGAAATCCCAAGAAGAATAATGAGTAGTGAAAAAAATTAACAGTCAGTCAATAAATTTCACATATTTTATCTTTCCAACTATATTGTTTATCAATTAAGTGGAAAACTACTAAGGTTTGACGACTCTTATAAAAGATGACATCACTTTCTTGACATAACAGTAGAAACAAAATAGATGTATGAGAGAGATAAACTCATTAAGTTTCTGATATATTTCCCTTCAACCCAATTAGTTTTTCTAATGAAACAATTTCAAAATGGATAGTGATAAAAGAATTCTAGTAGATCTACTGCATAGTAAGATTTTGGAAAAGATTGGTGCTCTGTTAAGAAATGTAATTGGTATATAATCTAATTATCTCTCTTCCTAAGAAGTCAAATTTCTAGTTGATTCTAAATTCATGGATGTAACTCTTAAAACATTAAAGATAATAACAAATAGGTCTTTATACTATTTTAACCCAAAATGGTATACAGGGTATATCAATGGCATTGAACTATTTAATAGAAACAATACACTCATACATTATAATAGAGTTTCAGAACTAAAACAAAGCCTCGAAAAAGAAGATATCGTTAAAAACACATAATCAAAAAAGTTCAATATTTTGGAAACTAATAATAATGTAAACAATAATAATAACCTACATTTCCCCCAGTCCTTTAACAGACAAGATTCAAAAATCTAGAAACTCAAAACAACTTGTTATGCGATTGTAGTCAATTCTTATTGAACAATTGACTGATTTAGCAATCTAGAAACTTAGAATGACTTGTAATGTGATTGTAGCCAATTCTCATTGAATGGTTGACCTATATGACAATCCAGAACCTCAAAATGACTAGTTATGCAACTATAGATGATTCTCATTGAACGGTTGACTGATTTGATGATCTAGAACCTCAAAATGAATTTCGACGATCTAGAACCTCTGAATGAATTGTTGTGACTGTAGGTTATTCTCATCAAACAATTGACCGATTCAATAACCTAGAAACTCAAAACAACTTGTTATGTGATTGTAGTTGATTATAATCAAACGGTTGACTGATTCAGCATTCTAGAATGTCAAAATGAATTGTTATGCGATTGTAGCTCATTCTAATTGAACAGTTGACCGATTCGGTTATCTAGAACCTCAGAATGATTTGTTATGTGATTCTAGTTGATTCTCATCAAACAGCTGACCGATTCGATGATCTAGAACCTTAGAATGACTTATTGTGAGATTATAGTTAATAATTGAATGGTTGAGTGATTCAGTTATCTAGAAACTCAAAATAGCTTGTTATGCAATTATAGTCGATTGTCATCGAACGATTGGCTGATTCAACAATCTAGAAACTTAGAATTTCTTTTTATGTGATTGTAACTAATTCTCATCGAACGACTGACTGATATAATGATCTAGAACCTCAAAATGACTTGTTACACGATTATAGCTCATTCTCATCAAACGGTTGACCAATTTGATGATCTGGAACATTAGAATGACTTGTTGTATGATTGCAATTGATTCTCATCGAACGGTTGACCAATTTAGTGATCTCAAACCTTAGAATGACTTATTATGCATTTCTAGTTAATTCTCATCGAACTATTGACCAATTCAATGATCTAGAACCTCAGAATGACTTGTGTGATTATAACTAATTATCATCGAAGAGTTGACCGATTAGGTGATCTAGAACCTTAGGATGACTTGTTGTGCAATTGTAATAGATTTTCATCGAATGGTTGACCAATTAAACAATATAGAAATTCAAAATAGCTTGTTATACAATTGTAGTTGATTCTCATTGAACGGTTGATCAGTTCAGAAATCTAGAAACTTAGAATGGCTTTTTATGCAATTGTAGATGATTCTCATCAAACAGTTGAATGATTCAGTGATCAAGAACCTTAGAATGACTTGTTAAGCAATTCTAGTTAATTTTCATCGAATGGTTGACTGACTCAACAATCTAGAACCTCAGAATGACTTGTTCTATGATTGTTGTTGATTCTCATTGAACGGTTGACCGATTCGGCTCTCTAGAAACTTAGAATGGCTTATTATGCGATTGTAACTGATTCTCATTGAACGGTTGACAAATTCGGTGACCTAAAACCTCAGAATGACACTTTACGTGATTATAGTTGATTCTCATCGAACAGTTGACTGATTCGGAGATCTAGAAAATTAAAATAGCTTATTTTGCGATTGTAGTCAATTATGATCGAATGATTGACCAATTCAGTCATATAGAAACTTAGAATGGCTTGTTATGTGATTGTAGCTGATTCTCATTGAATGGTTGACTGATTCGGAAATCTAGAACTTCACAATGGCTTGTTATGTGATTTTAACTGATTCTCATCGAACAGTTGACTGATTCGGTGATCTAGAACTTCACAATGGCTTATTATGCGATTCTAGTTGATTCTCATCAAATGGTTGACCGATTCCATGATCTAGAACTTCACAATGACTAATTATGTGATTGTAACTAATTCTCATTTAATAGTTGAATGATTTGACTATCTGGAACCTTAGAATGACTTGTTATGTGATTCTAGTTGATTCTCATCAAATAGATGACTAATTAGGCAATCTAAAACCTCAGAATGACTTGTTATGAGATTCTAAGTTGTTCTAAGAGAATAGTTGACTGATTCAACAATCTAGAAACTTAGAATGACTTGTTATATGATTGTAACTGATTCTCTAATGCAGGAGCATCCAGTGGTGTCAGGGCAATCCTGCATCACCCAAAAACATTAGCTACTTACTCTGAAGGAAGCAATGCTTGATAATAGCTATTCTAGTCAGTTTCCTATGTCATAGGAAGAAAACACTATTTGGTCACTATCTTCTACAAATCTTCTATCTCACAGAACTCCTAATGCTTTTCATGCTAATCCCTGTAGTTATCCTCAAGGGCTACTTTTTAAAGAAACTCCAGCTAACCTTCCCTTGGTTGTGAATACTTCCAATGATGCTGAACCTAAAGAGCTTAAACCTTCATATGCTATAAAGCCTACTTCAGCTAATCCTTCCCCATCTCCTCCCAAACCTCCCATACAATCTCAACATGCTTCCTTGTCCTTAGAACTTGCTCCATGTCAAGAGGACTCTAAAAATGATAAAGAAAAGAACATAAAGAAAGATCAAGATGTCCCTGTTTATGATGATGATGTCCCTTATCTATTTCATGGTTCTTTTGATCCCTTACACCCTTTCTCATTCCTCCCAACATGTCCTAAGTCTTCTCCTAAGAAAGATCAAGTTACTACTTACAACATTGAGCTTATTGATGATCAAAATAACCTTACCTCACTTATGCCCTCCAAAGATGATACTTCTATTAAGGTTATTGAAAATGCTGTTGTTACTTCCAATATTAGTCCTATTGAAAATCAAGAAGAAAATTATGCGATT
This sequence comes from Chamaecyparis obtusa, assembly GCA_027943335.1. Lineage (NCBI taxonomy): Eukaryota > Viridiplantae > Streptophyta > Pinopsida > Cupressales > Cupressaceae > Chamaecyparis > Chamaecyparis obtusa. Next base: position 2,773,807 of record BSBK01000606.1, read on the forward strand.
ACGCTATCCAAAGATCCTTGTCAAGATCAAAGTCTTTAATCTTCTTGTTCTACCACTCCATGTTTGCTTTCACTTTCTACTCTTCCTAAATCTTTGCAAGCTTCAAACAATCTTATTAAAGAAAGTGCTCTTATTCAAGACGTTCATGATTCTATTGAAAAGCCTAATACTCCCTCTAAAGATGCTGATGTCCTTGGTTGTCATATACATGACTATGAACTTATTGATTATCCTTTTGCCTCTTCCATGTCCATCCTTGGACCTCCTCTTCCATGTCCATCCTAAGGGCTTCACATTTTCCATCCATCTTGGGTCCTTATGTCCCTCCATCTCCTATATTTCCTCAAGATCCTTGAATTCTTTTCATCCATCCACTCATCTAAACCAGTCATATTCTTCTTCTTCCTCCACAAGTCCTAAGTCTTTTGGAAGAAACTTGAATGTTCAATACAAGAAAAAGAAGCAATACAAGAATCCATCTAAAAAAGAAGATCACCATGTCTCCTCTAATCGATATGGGGGCATAAATTTAAAAGATTCGGCAAAGATAAATTTGTTAAAAACTAGAATTGCAAGATAATGACCTTAGCTGCAATTGGATTAGGCAACCCAATCAATTTAAGACCTCTTCTAGTCTTAACTCTATCAATTTTCTAGCCAAGTAGCCTCTTCTCTTGCCTAGGGCTTGCATGCAAAAATAGTAAATCTAACACTACTGACCCCTACATCTCTATGTACACTATATACAAGGTGCTCTACTTGATTCTAGGAGGCCATGGATTTAACCACTAGAAATCAAGTTAGAGCCCAATCTTCCATGATGCCCTAAATAGGACAGTGAAGTACCTAGATACAAATTCTAACAAAAGATAAATTTCTAGAGAGTTTGATGAACAAAGGTGCTAACAGAAAAATTTATAATTCTAATCAAAATTATGCTCACCTTAAGAGAGCATGAATTAGAAGCACTTGTAGAATAGGAAATGACTGTACCAAATGAAGATAGCAAGAAACCCTACTGGATAAAGAACAATAATAAAGCCATGAAGCTATCAGTGGACATAGTTAAAGATCATATAGTTCCAATTATCTCCAAAGTGGATACAACATACAAAATGTTTTCAACATTAGAAAGCATGTATGAGATAAACAACATAGGTAGGGCTTTGTTACTTAAGAAAAAGCTTCATCACATGAAGATGAATAAAGGAGAATCAATTACATTATACTTCATGAGGATCACAGAGACAAGGGACTAGCTTTCCACCATTAGTCATCTAATTGATCGCAAAGAGTTAACAATAATATCTTTAAATGAACTCCCAACATCATGGAAAGCATTTATTCAAGGAATAAGTGCTTGTCTAAAAATTCCCAAGTTTGATTGATTAAAGACAAATTGTATTAAAGAAGAATCTAGACTAATCACAAAGGGGATTGGTCAAAATTCTACAAATGAAGACATCCATGTGCTAAACACTTATTCTCACAAGATGGGTAAGAAAAGGAACTTCAAAAGAAAGAAGGACAAAGATGTAAATGGTAAATGCTCATCTAAGAAAAGAAGGGACATGTCTAAGGTGCAATGTTTTAGATGTGAAAAATTTGGACATTCTGCTACGGAGTGTCTAGATAGGCCAAAACCTCAAGCCTTTATTGTTAAAGTTGGAAAGGCAAGCTTGGAAAACTTGGATGAGGAAGTGACTATTGGGGATGATTCACACTATCCTATGAAAGGAATTGGAATGTGCACCATTAATCTAAAATCGGGCATCTCTCTTCAACTTACAAGTGTATTATTTACACTAGGAATCAAAAGAAACCTAGCCTCCATTTCAGCACTTGAAGACAAGGTATATAGAATCGCCTTTAGGGAGGGTAAACTCCTAGCATAGCCCAAGAACTCAAACATCAAGAAGGTTCACACTATAGGAGTGAGAAATGGATGCCTATATAAACTTTGTACTTCTCCTTCTAAAGCCCTCATACACGAGTCAACAAATACATGTGAGATTTGGCACATAAGATTAGGGCATCTTCATTTCCATGCTCTACCCTCACTAGAGAAAATGGTAATACATATACCTAAGATTAAACAAGAACCTGAAAGAACATGTGAAGGGTGTGCTTTGGAAAAGAACGCTAAAGGAACTTTCCACAATATTGATAGTAAATTAAAAAATGTACCAGAACTTATTCATTCTTATTTACATGGACCCATGACTATAACCTCTTTAGGAGGATTCTTGTACTATGTTATCTTTGTAGATGATTACCCTAGGAAAACATGGATATAATTTTTAAAATGTAAAGAGTCTGAAGAAATCTTTACTAGGATTAAGGAATTCAAAGCTCTAGTAGAAAATATATTTGGGAAAAGAATCAAAACCCCAAGGACAAAATTGGGAGGGAATATATATCTAGAAAACTTTAAAAAAAAATTGCATTAATGCTAGGATTAAGAGGGAGTTTACAGTTCCTTATAACCCTCAACAAAATGGGGTTGTTGAAGTTGTTAAAGCTACGATGTATGATTAAAACCTAGAAACTTCTTTTTGGGTCAAAGCCTGTAGGACTGCTATCTACATCCAAAATAAATTTCCTCACTCCCTCCTAGATAAGAAAACCCCTGAAGAAGCATTCACTAGTATTAAACCTGACATAAGTCACTTGAGAATCTTTGGTTGTCTAATTTACATTCATGTACCAAAAGAAAAGATACTAAGTTAGAACCCTCAGACAAAAAGGGAATATTTGTAGGTTGTAGTGAAACATCGAAAGCCTATAGGATCTACATACCTAGACAGAGATTAATTGAACTAAGAAGGGATGTTATCTTTTAGGAAGATTTTTCTTTCAAAAGATCCAGAAGCATTCATGAAATAGAAGATCAAGAAACTCCTCAAAATATGGAAGTGGATCATGCTCTTGAGATTCAGAGGGAGGATCATGAAGTGATGCAAAATGAGGATCAAAGTGAATCCATTGATCCTACCAATGAACCTAGAAATACTAATGTGAATCTAAACAGACCACTTTGGGCAAGGAACCTTCAAGGAAAGAAAAAGACCCCACATATACTCTAGTTATGTTGCCTTGATGAGTGAGATCATCAAATCAGAACCTTCCAGTTTTGAGGAAGCCATCAAACTTCAAGTTTGGAAAGATGCTATGTCATAGGAGTACCAATCTATTGTTAAGAATGATGTTTAGGACATTGTACCCATGCCAAAGGGGAAATTAGTGGTTTCATCAAAATGGTTCTTTAAAATTAAGCATGCTACAGATGTCAGTATTGAAAAATACAAAGTAAGGTTCATTGCCAGAGGTTTCTCTCAAAAGGATGGGATTGATTATGAAGAAACATGTGCTCCAGTTTCTAGATATACTTATGTCAAGGTTGGCATTAAATGTCATCAATGCATCTAAAAGATGGAAAATTCACCAAATGGATGTAAAGATTGCATTCCTTAACAGAATAATTATAGTATACCTAGAGAAACCTGAAGGATTTTTTATAAATGGTAATAGTTCACATTTTGTAGATTAAAGAAGGCACTATATGGGCTTAAACAGCCCCCTTGAGCTTGGTATGAAAGGATAGATCAATATCTTTTGGGATTGAACTTCTCCAAGAGTGATGCATATCTGAATCTATACTTCAAGGCAATAAAGGGTGAAATATTCAATCTTATTCTATATGTTGATGACTTATTGATTACAGGAGAATATCACCTAATTACTAAATGTAAGCAAGATCTAGCATCAAAGTTTGACATGAAGGATCTAGGTCCTTTACATTGCTTCCTCAGTTTAGAAGTATGGCAACCAGTTGATGGTATCACTCTAAATCAAGGAAAGTAAACTATTGACATTCTAAAAATGTTTGGAATGATGGAGTGTAAACCCACAGCTACACCCATAGCAACAAACTTGCACAAGTTAAAGGAAGCAACAAAAAACTCAGAATTTGTAGATCCCACTCTATACAGGCAGATAATTGGGTCCTTGATGTATTTGGTGAACGCTATACCAGACATTTGTTATGAAATAAATTCACTTAGTCAACTCATGTGTGAACCAAAATAGATACATCTAGTTGCAACAAAGCACATTCTAAGTTACTTGTGTGGCACTATTGGTTATGTTCTTAAATATAATAATGTTTACCTAGATGATACACTCATTCAGATTCAGCTGGAAGTGTGGTCAATAGGAAGAGCACATCAGGGTGTTGCTTCACTTTTGGATCAGCTATGATTTGATGGATTAGTAGGAAACAATCCTCAGTTACACAAAGTTCCATAGAAGTTGGGTACATTGCAGCCTCCATTAGAGCTAGAGAAGTTGTGTGCCTAAGGAAACTTCTTGTAGGGTTGTTTGGTCAACCCTTTGACCCTACTATCATCCATTATGACAACCATAGTTGTATAAAGTGTTAAGTGAATCCAGTGTTCCATATCAAATCAAAGCATATATAGATTCCTTATCACTATGTTAGAGACATGGTAGAAAGGAATGTAATTCAACTGAAATATGTGAGTACAAGTGAACATACAGTAGACATTCTCACCAATCCTCTCTCCAAGAAGGTTGAACACATTTAGGATAAACTTGGGATGGTTGAAATGTAACTTAATTTGAGATTGAGTCCTCAACATGACATTCAGTCGAGCCTTATCGAACGGTTGACCGATTTGGTGATCTGGAACCGCAAAACAACTTGTTATGTGATTGTAGTTGATTCTCATCAAATGGTTGACTAATTTGGAGATCTAGAAACTCAGAATGACTTGTTATGCAATTGTAGCTGATTCTCATCAATTGGGTCACAGATTCAGTGATTTGGAAACTTAGAATAGCTTGTTATGATATTCTAGCTGATTCTTATCAAACATTTGACCAATTTGGCAATCTGGAATCCCAAAATGATTTGTTATGCTATTGTAGCTAATTCTCAATGAACGGTTGACTAATTCAGCTATATATGAAACTCAGAATGACTTATTATGCAATTTTAGCTTGTTCTCATCGAACCATTGACCTATTCGGTGATCTGGATCCTTATAATATCTAATTATGTGATTGTAGTTGATTCTCATGGAATGGTTGACTGATTCAAAGATCTAAACTTAGAATGATTTGTTATGCTTTTGTAGGTTATTGTCATCAAATAGTTGACTAATTTGGCAATATGGAAAATCAAAATGACTTTTCATCTAATTTTAGTTGATTCTCATCTTACAATTGACTAATTTAGTGATCTAGAACCTCATAATAGCTTATTATGTGATTGTATCTCATTCTCATGGAACAATTGACCGATTCAGCGATCTAGAAATTCAGAACAACTTGTTATGTGATTTTAGCTAATTCTCATCAAATGGTTGACCAGTTTCATGATGTAGAACCTTAGAATAGCTTTCTATGTGATCTTAGCTAATTATTATCAAATGGTTGACCGATTTAGTGATCTAGAACCTCAAAATGACTTACTATGCTATTGTAATTGATCCTCATTGAACAATTGACCGATTTGGTGATCCAGAAACTCACAATGATTTGGTATATGATTTTAGCTGATTCTCATCAAATGGTTGATCAATTTGGTGATATCAAACCTCACAATTGCTTTATGTGAGAGTGTAGCTAATTCTCATTGAATAAATAGAAACCTTCTTAATTATATCCTCTAATAAATATCGACTACATATTTCTATCAAAATTCTATAAAATAATAGTTCCCTCACCTTCTCTTTGAGCTCCAGTCAAAATTATGTTTTCTTTCTCTAATCTTTTGAATTATGTAGATCATCCAAGGCTCTAGTTGACTTGCTCGTGGTAACCCAAAGACCCTACTGAGCATGGTCACTATTGCTTTCATAGCATCGTACATGTATCCCCTTCTCATATCAATCTTTTCTAATTTATCTCAGGCAGTGCTTTCTCCAAGTACTCATGGCTCACTTTCTTATATGCCTTGTCAGTAATCTTCTTGAACCAAGTGTTGCCCAAATTTTCTAAAATATTAAGGTAATTATCAGTGTTCTTATTGAGATGGAACACGTCTTCAATGAAATTTGGTCAGATATCCAGAACAATTTCTCCTTCTACGTTCTGTTGACCTTTTTTAGCCATGATCTTGTAGATAACCGATCTGAGAAATCATTCAGTCTTCTATGCTAAAAAAGGTCACCTAGGGTTTCAAGTTTTAAACCCTCCATTATTTTTAAATTCATAAATCTAGCCATTGAATCTCAATGTGATTTCATATTACTCTTTCCACTAATGGTTAAAAGCCCAGTTTAGTTTTATATTACCTTTTCATCTGGTGGTTAAGTCCCTAAACCATTTTCCTAAGTCCCTGGTTAATTGTCATAATCCCGCCTAGGACCATCTAATGTCATTCAGATTAAGATCTAATATAGGCATAATGGCATGATCAATGTCCACTCCCACTAAAACTCTTTGTGCCATTGCACCTAGTTGCCATGTGTCCTTGGTGGGCCAAAGTAGACAAGTTAATGAAGGTTTTAAATCTTGACCTATCAGGAAAGATCCAATGGCCAATGTGATGGCGTTCTTAGAAAGTACTGGGAGGATAATATTTGTGCCATCATGCATGTGTGACACCTGTCTTGATGATCCCATGTGCTTGCTATGGGTTTCTATTGTTACATATTTTGATTTGGGTCATCCATTTCATGTTCTAACTTGATCGGCGGTGGTCTCCAAATCTCCAAATCTTTTGGCCGGTTAGTGTTTCTTCACAAGATTCAGTGATAGCCATAGGATGTAGTTTTAAGTGATTTTGATCGACAACTGGTGCGTCATCTCCAAATTAACTCAAGGGTTGACATAATGTTATGAGATCATGTGAAGCCCTTTTTTCTCATGTTCTCATGATCTAAACAGAGTTAGCAATTTCATCAAGCGGTCACGAGATAGATTTTCTTCACTAGATCTCCAGTTGTTATCAGAGTTAAGGGTTTCTTCATGAGATTCAGTGGTAACCGTCTGATAGAGCTTAAGTTGAGAAAAGATCAATGACTATCTCATAATCTCCTAAACCTTAAAGGATATTCCATCCTGTTATGAGATCAAACACCATCCATAAGATTATTCTAAAATAAGATCAATGGCCAGCATGTTTTCTTTGATCAAACAATGCCCACTTCTTCCTTCTCAAGTGATCTTGTGAAGTTTTATAAAGAAGGTTCAGGATCAGGAGATTAAGCAACATCAGTTGGATCCAATCTTTAGTGATTTTCATCAATGGTCATCTCTTGTTCTCATGATATTTGCAAAGTTAAAGGAAAACTTACGGGATCTAGCGCTCACTGTTTGATGAATTTTAAGTTATAACTAATCAATGATTGTCTCTTCATCTCATGATAGACTCTGGAGTTAGAAAAAGATTTAGAGATTGCGAGATTGCCTTGTTTCGATGGGTCACCAGATATAGCCAAGGTTAAGGAATTCTTTCAGTAATTACGCGGTTCATTCGATTTCTAACTCAAGGTTCCCAGCGATGGTAAAGACAAAAAAGACATAAAGGAAAGGTGGTCATCAGGCCCAATCAACATGGTTTAAACATTTCATCAGAAAATTGGATGCTGCCATGTCAACCTTTGATTATTCAAACATACATTTGCAAGGTCGTAAGTGTTCATGACATCTATTTGTAGGATATTTGATTTCTTTCTTCGGATACGAGTTTTCCTGATTTTATAAATGTAATTGAGGCTTTATGAAGAATTGGTCGAGTAGAGTATTTGTAGTTGGGATATTTTCTAGTATTCATTATAGAAATTCTATCTTCTTCTAGAGTGTTCCATATCTTATCATAAAGTAATCTATTTGCTCTGGTCTTCATTCTTATGTCCTTCTTGTCATTCTGAGTCTATGGAATTTATTATCTCTGCAAGTGGTCAATTATTCTATTGTAAATCTTTTTCCTTTATAGGCTCTGATTGATCACTTTTAGAAGGATTCTCTTATGTTTTCCTTTGCAGTATCCATTCTCTACAACTATAAATTCCTCTTTGTCTTGCATCAATAAGAATCTAAGTGACCTATTTTCACTATTTTAGTCTCATGTGCAACTTTATTTTGCCTTGAACTTAAATGTTTCTTCCTTATTGACTTAGGAATTGTATGTTGTATCTCCTTCACTCTTGTATGTTATATGTGAACTTTATTTCTCATAGCATCTCATTAGTTTATGATCTTCATACAAGTCTTAGGAAGCTAGGGTAGAGTTGAAAGTTTATGTCAGGGATCCTTATTCATGTTATGAACATCTATGGGTAGAGGTAGTAATCATATTTCACTTTTGTGCATCACCTTTTCATTTTATGCAATTTCCTTTCAAGCATCTCCTTCTCCCCTTTTCCTCAACCAGTTATAGCTTTAGGTGTGCATCCTGATTGTAAAGGAAGTCGACCTTCTCTGGAGACTCAATCTCAACATTTCATGTCCCACACTTGAAGAGATTGTTTCCATGTTTCACAAGGTTTCTTAGGTCACTGACAACCATCTAAGAAAGGGTGCAAACTTTTGTGACAACAATTTTTGGCACACCTGGTGGGACTCATTATTTCAAATATCAAAATTAGTTTCAAGAACATCCACTTATCATACCACAATTTAACAATTTTTGGGCATACTTGAGTGTGACTACTATCAAAGATCTTCAGAAGTCCATTAGTGTTATACAAGGATTTCAACTTCATGCTAAGGAAACAATGTTTTTCTTAGCATTCAAGCCTTCAAGAGGCTCATTTCAAGCACTTGGCGACTCCATCTCTATATTTGGGTTTTCAGACTAGATTTGCAAGATTCATGCCCAGGATTCAAACAAGGGCATCTTCTAGAGGTAATTTTTAGTTTGTTCAACTACCATTTATAAGTTCTAGAAGAAGAAATAGACTTTCTCTATCACCAGCTAAGAGTTCAGAAGCAACACCTACACCAACTAGATCTCTTTCCACTCCTCCTGTTGATAGATCTCAACCTATAATCCCATCCATTCAATTCTCCTTGCTTTTCATAAAATTTTACCTTTCCAACTTGGAATTCAATTCGGTGACCTATGTTATTCAGTTGTGCTACACTCAACAAGTTATATTTCAATCCATCAACCCAATAAAAATCATCACATTGAGTTTTATCAAAAAGTATAATCGATCCTCTTCCTTTCATAAGACATGGTGAATCATTACCAAATATAATTGATCCTCCATTATAATTTTCCATAGTAATGAATTTGTGAGTATCACCAGTCATATGATGTGTACATGCACTATAAATAATCCATGCATCATTTTTACTTACATGACAAACTAGGTATTTTTCTTCATACCTTTCCTCATCTAATTCATCTTTAATAGCAACATACACTACCTCTTCACCTTCGTTATCATCCAGATCCATATCATCCAAATATATGTCATCATCTATATCTTCTTCTTCAACAACATAGCATGGAAATTTTCCTTTGTTCCTAAAGTCTTAGTTTCTTTTGAATCTGTTATCTCTTTTCTTATCTCCTCAGTTATCTTTATGTTCATCTTTTCTCTTATCAGGACAGCTAGAAGCAATTTGACTAATCTTATCACAATTAAAGCATTTCAATGGTAACTTGCCTTTATACTTTCCTCTTCCTCTCGATAATCTTCTTGATAGTAGTACCTCTGACTCTTCTTGTTGTTTTTCTTCTTCAAATAGTTTGTCCAACTCTTCCCTACAACTGTAATACCTTTCACTAGTACTGCTAACATATCCATCACCAGACTTAGAAGTGTTGGATCTAGTCTTCCTAGGTTTAGTGATTTACAGTGATGCCTTAAATGCAGTTTCAATCTTATTCATCATAGCTAGACTATTGTCAAAGTTATTCAATTAAAATGCAGTTAACTTACCAATAGTGACATCCAATGAAACTTGCATGTTTGGTACAATACTCAATTCATTTATAGCAGATACATGAATGACATAAACTGGTAATAATTTCCTTAAGAACTTACTTGTCACATCTTCCTCGTCAATCTTTTCTCCAGCTCCTCTAATTTCTCCAACTAACTCTTTCAGTCTTGTACTGTATTGTGCAATATTTTGTCCTTTCATTCTCATAGTGTCATACTGTCCTTTCAAACTGTTGACCTTTGCCTTTTGCACATTCTCATCTCCACTATACACATGTGTGAGCTTGTCCTGCATCTATTTTGCAGTAGTGCATCCTTTGACTTTATTGTATTCCAGGTCAATGAGTGTAGATGATATTTCAATCATAGTCTGTGTGTGTTCTTTCTTTGCTCTTGCCTCCTCAAGAGTCATAGGATGGAACTCAGGTGCACTATACTCAGTATCCAATGACTCAATTACAAAGTCTCCAATCTTTGAAATGTGTAACCTCATTCTACTTTGATATGTGGAGAAACTAGTCTTGCTCAAGTTGGGTGCCTCCCTCTTATACATCTTGGATATTTAACTCAAGTACCTTTTAACTTATCTTCTGGAGTACTAGAGATCTGATACCAATTGTTAACTCTATTATTAGCTTTGATACCAAATGTTAGTAATTATGAGTATTTTCAAACTTTAGCTTTCAACTTTTACAACTCGGTGAGCAGATAATAAAACTTAAACTTTCTAGTGTAGGAAATAACAGTTATACTTAGCAATGTAACAACAGGTAAATAAATAAGCATCCACATAGTTTTAACATCAGTATTTAACATGGAAACCCAATTTGGGAAAACCACTATGGAAATTATCACCCACAAATAAATACACCCTTCTGAAGTACGCTCAGTAAAAAGCCAATCTGGTTAAAGATTACAATACACACTGGTTAAGTGTGACCTTGTTAGAAGATTTGCCTTAGATATGTTAGGATCTTCACCCTATTAGGCATGACCTTGTTAAAGGATTTTAAACACTCCTCTAGAATGTCACCCGGTTAAAGGATTTACAATACGATGGTTAAATCCACTCTAATATAGAGATTTATTGTCACAAAGATTAGTAAGTAACATAATAGAAGTTTTGATATGTTTGTTTGTAGCTACCTCTTGCTTGATCGGATCCTTTTGTGTTCACTATTCTCTTGGCTTGGCTTGACACTTTACTTAACCTTTCTTCACTTTTTCAATCACTGAAACACTTTTCAATCACTTAGTTATCACTCCAGCAACATAACAATATTCTCTTCTTTGCCAACCAACTTTCTCTTTCAATTTCATCCTTTAAATAGACATAGATATTCTATTGCCCCTTAATCTCAACCATTCATTTCACCTCTAAATCTTGATCATTGTTATCCTTCTTCCAACTCTATTCATTGAACTTTGTTGCTCGATAATAGACGTATTACCTTGAAACTTGAACTTTTTACCTTGGAACTTGTATCATCTTTTTAACTTTTAATCCTTTTTGTAGATCATCATCTTGATTTTTCCTGACCGTCCATCTTTGTAACAAACTTCTCATTGTTCTTATCTTTTCCATCTCATCACGTACCTTTATTAAATTCAATCTTATCCTTGCATTTAACTCATGTTCATACTGAGTGACTATTTATCTACTCGATTAATATTGTCTTCTCAATTCCTTTGCTTACCGACTAACTGCTTGTTTTTAAACCCAATTACCGACTTGTAATCTTCAAACATAATCTATAGAAAATAACCAAATCAATACTATCTTATCACTGTCTAACTTACATTAGTTTCCCATTGTATATCTTTTATTCTTACTTACTTTTCTCCTTTTATAGTTCTTCTCTTACCCAAACTTTCTCTTCTACTTAAAATGATAATGACAACATAATAAAAACTAAAAATCAATTTACTTAACATCAATGACAAAACAATAACTAATCTCATTATCTCTATGCCTCTTGTATACATTTTCTTGGTTGGTCTTCATCATCAGTTATGCTAACATGTGAGACTAATATTGTGAATCCGCAAACTACAAACAAGTGTCCAAATCAATCACATCAAATAATCTCTCACCACATATGTAATATTGTGAATTTGTGAATTGTAAACACGTGTCAAATTGGTTATCGATCGATTTGTTGATTTCTGAGCTCAAAATCGCTTGTTATGCGATTGTAATTGATTCTCATTGAACGGTTGGCTGATCTAGCGATTTATAAGCTCAAAATGGCTTGTTACGTGATTGTAACTAATTGTCATCAAGCGGTTGACTGATTCAGTGATTTGTAAGCTCAAAATAGCTTGTTACGTCATTGTAGTTGATTTTTATCAAATAGTTGACCTATTTGGTGATTTGTAACCTCATAATGGCTTGTTATGCGATTGTAAAATATCCTGAACGAACGGTTGATCGCTTCGGTGATTTGTAAGCTCAGAATAGCTTGTTACATGATTGTAATTGATTCTCATTAAACGGTTGATGGATTCAGTGATTGTAGTTGATTTTCATCTAACGGTTGAACGATTCGGTGATTTGTAAGCTCAAAATGGCTTGTTATGTGATTGTTATTGATTCTAATCGAACGGTTGATCAATTCGATGATTTGCAAGCTCAAAATGGCTTGTTACATGATTGTACCTGATTCTCATTGAACGGTTGACCGATTCGGTGATTTGTAAGTTCAGAATGGCTTGTTACTTGATTGTAGCTGATTCTCATCGAATGGTTGACCTATTTGGGGATGAATGGCTTATTATGTGACTGTAATTGATTCTCATCAAATGGTTGACCGTTTCAGTGATTTTTAAGCTTAGAATGTCTTGTTATTTCATTGTAATTGATTATAATTGAACGGTTGACCGCTTCGATGATTTGTAAGTTCAAAATGGCTTGTTATGTTATTGTAGCTGATTCTCATCCAATGATTCAACAATTTGGCGATTTGTAAGCTCATAATGGCTTGTTATGTGATTGTTATTGATTCTAATCGAACAGTTGACCGATTCAGTGATTTGTAACCTCAGAATAACTTGTTACATAATTGTAGCTGATTCTCATTGAACGGTTGACCGATTCAGTGATTTGTAAGCTCAGAATGGCTTGATACGTGATTGTAATTTATTCTCATTGAACAGTTGACCGATCCGGTGATTGTAATTGATTCTCATCGAATGGTTGACTAGTTCGGTGATTTGTAAGCTTTGAATGGCTTGTTACATGATTGTAGCTTATTCTTATTGAACATTTGACTGACTCGGTCATTTGTAAGCTTAGAATGGCTTGTGATGTGATTGTTATTTATTCTAATTGAATGGTTGACCAATTCGGTGATTTGTAAGCTGAGAATGGCTTGTTACATGATTATAGCCAATTTTTATCAAACGGTTGACCAGTTCAGTGATTTCTAAGCATAGAATGGCTTGTTACGTGATTGTAATTGATTCTCATTGAACGGTTGACTGATTCGGTGATTTGTAAGCTCAAAATGACTTGTTATGTGATTGTAATTGATTATAATTGAATGGTTGACCGCTTCGGTGATTTGTAAGTTTAGAATGAGTTGTTACGTGATTGTAATTGATTCTCATTGAATGGTTGATCGATCCAGTGATTTGTAAGCTCAGAATGGCTTGTTACGTGATTGTAACTGATTGTCATGAAACGGTTGACCTATTCGGTGAGTTGTAAGCTCAGACTGGCTTGTTACATGATTGTAGCTGATTCTCATCAAATGGTTTACCTATTCGGTGATTTGTAAGCTCAGAATGGCTTGTTATGTGATTGTAATTGATTCTCATTGAATGTTTGACCGCTTCCATGATTTCTAAGCTCAGAATGACTTGTTACATGATTGTAGCTTATTTTCATCAAACGTTTGACTGATTCAGTCATTTGTAAGCTCAGAATGGTTTTTTATGTTATTGTTATTGATTCTAATTGAACAGTTCATCGATTCGGTGATTTGTAAGCTCAAAATGGCTTGTTACTATGTGATTGTAATTGATTGTCATCGAACAATTGACCAATTCGGTGATTTGTAAGCTCAAAATGGCTTTTTATGTGATTGTAGTTATATTCTCGTTGAACAGTTGACTGATTCAATGATTTGTAAGCTCAGAATGGCTTGTTATGTGATTGTTATTGATTATAATTGAACGGTTGAACGCTTCAGTGATTTGTAAGTTTAGAATGACTTGTTACATGATTATAGCTAATTCTCATCCAACAGTTGAATGACTCGGCGATTTGTAATCTCATAATGGTTTGTTATGTGATTGTTATTGATTATAATCAAAAGTTTGACTGATTCAGTGATTTGTAAGCTCAAAATGACTTCTTACATGATTGTAGTTGATTCTCATTGAACAATTGACCTATTTGGTGATTTGTAAGTTGAGAATGACTTGTTACGTGATTGTAGCTATTTCTCATCGAACGGTTGAATGATTCAGTGATTTGTAAGCTCAGAATGGCTTGTTCTGTGATTGTAATTGATTATAATTAAACGGTTGACCGCTTCGGTGATTTGTAAGTTCAGAATGGCTTGTTACATGATTGTAGTTGATTCTTATCCAACAGTTGAATGATTCAGCGATTTGTAATCTCATAATGGCTTGTTATGTGATTGTTATTGATTCTAATCGAACGGTTGGTCGAATCAGTGATTTCTAAGCTCAGAATGGGTTGTTACATGATTGTAGTTGATTCTCATTGAACGGTTGACTGATTCAGTGATTTATAAGTTCAGAATGGCTTGTTACATGATTGTAGCTGATTCTCACTGAACGGTTGAACAATTTAGTGATTTGTAAGCTCAGAATGGCTTATAATGTATTTTTATTGATTCTAATCAAATGGTTGACCAATTCGGTGATTCATAAGCTCAGAATGGCTTGTTACATGATTGTAATTGATTGTCATCAAATGGTTGACCGATTCAGTGATTTGTAAGCTCAAAATGGCTTGTTACATGATTGTAGTTTATTCTCATTGAACGGTTGACTGATTCGGTGATTTGTAAGCTTAGAATGGCTTGTTACGTAATTGTAGTTGATTCTCATCGAATAGTTGATCGATTCGATGATTTGTAGGCTTAGATTGGCTTGTTACGTGATTGTAGTTTATTCTCACTAAACGGTTGACTAATTCAGTGATTTGTAAACTCAGAATGACTTGTTAACAGATTCGATGATTTGTAAGCTCAGAATGGCTTGTTACGTGATTGTAGCTGATTCTTATCAAACGGTTGACCGATTCGATGATTTCTATGCTCAGACTAGCTTGTTACATGATTGTAATTGATTATCATCGAACGGTTGACCGATTTAGTAATTTGTAAGCTCAAAATGGCTTGTTATGTGATTGTAATTGATTACAATTGAACGGTTGACTACATCGGTGATTTGTTAGTTCAGAATGGCTTGTTACGTGATTGTAGTTGATTCTCATCCAACGGTTGAATAATTCAATTATTTGTAAGCTTAGAATGGCTTGTTATGTGATTTTTTTTTATTCTAATTGAACGCTTGATTGATTCTATGATTTGTAAGCTCAGAATGGCTTGTTATGTGATTGTCATTGATTGTCACCAAACGGTTGACCGATTCGATGATTTGTAAGTTCAGAATGCCTTGTTACATGATTGTAGCTGATTCTCATCAAATAGTTGAATGATTCGGTGATTTGGAAGCTCAAAATGGCTTGTTATGTGATTCTTATTGACTCTAATCGAATGGTTGACCGATTCATTGATTTGTAAGCTCAAAATGGCTTGTTATGTGATTGTAATTGATTGTCATGGAACGGTTGACCGATTCGGTGATTTGTAAGCTTAGAATGCCTTGTTACGTGATTGTAGTTTATTCTAATCGAACGGTTGACTGATTTGATGATTTGTAAGCTCAGAATGGCTTGCTACGTAATTGTAGCTGATTGTCATCAAATAGTTGACCAATTTAGTGATTTGTAAGCTCAAAATTGCTTGTTACATTATTGTAATTTATTCTCATTGAACGGTTGACCGATCTAGTGATTGGTAAGCTCAGAATGGCTTGTTACATGATTGTAATTGATTATCATCAAATGGTTGACTGGTTCAGTGATTTGTAAGCTTAGAATGGCTTGATATGTGATTGTAGCTGATTCTCATCAAATGGTTGACCTATTCAGTGATTTGTAAGCTCAGAATGACCTTTTATGTGATTGTAATTGGTTCTTATCGAATGGTTGACCGCTTCAGTGATTTGTAAGCTCAAACTGGTTTGTTACATTATTGTAGCTTATTCTCATTGAACGTTCAACCGATTCGGTCATTTGTAAGCTCAGAATGGCTTGTTATTGATTCTAATTGAATGGTTGACCGATTCAGTGATTTGTAAGCTCATAATAGCTGTTTACAAGATTGTAGCTGATTCTCATCAAATAGTCAATAGATTCAGTAATTTGTAAGCCCAGAATGGCTTTTTACATGATTGTAGATGATTCTCATCAAATGGTTGACAGATTTGGTGATTTGTAAGCACAGAATTTCTTGTTACATGATTGTAGCTGATTCTTATCGAACGGTTGACCGATTCGGTGATTTCTAAGCCAAGAATGGCTTGTTACGTGATTGTAGTTGATTCTCATTGAACGGTTGACCAATTTGGTGATTTGTAAGCTAAAAATGGCTTCTTATATGATTGTAATAGATTATAATTGAATGGTTGACCGCTTCGGTGATTTGTAAGTTTAGAATGGCTTGTTACATGATTGTAGCTGATCCTCATCCAACGGTTGAACGATTCGGTGATTTGTAAGCTCAAAATGGCTTGTTGTGTGATTGTTATTGATTATAATTGAATGGTTGACCGATTCAATGAGTTGTAGGCTTAGAATGGCTTGTTACATGATTGTAGCTGATTCTCATTGAATGGTTGACCGATTCGATAATTTGTAAGTTCAGAATGGCTTGTTACGTGATTGAAGCTGATTCTCATCGAACGATTTAACGATTTGGTGACTAGTAAGCTTAGGATTGCTTGTTATGTGATTGTTATTGATTCTAATCGAACGGTTGACCGATTCGGTGATTTGTAAGCTCAGAATGACTTGTTACGTGATTGTAATTAATTGTCATTGAATGGTTGATCGATTTGGTGATTTGTAAGCTCAGAATGGCTTGTTACGTGATTATAGTTTATTCTCATCAAACGTTTGACCGATTCGGTCGTTTGCAAGCTCAGAATAGCTTGTTATTGATTCTAATCGAACAATTGACAGATTTAGTGATTTGTAAGCTAGAATGGATTTTTACATGATTGTAGCTGATTTTCATTGAACGGTTGACATATTTGGGGATTTGTAAGCTCAGAATGGCTTGTTACATAATTGTAGCTGATTCTTATCAAAGGTTGACCGATTCGGTGATTTCTAAGCTTAGAATGGTTTGTTACGTGATTGTAATTGATTCTCATCGAATGGTTGACCGATTCAGTGATTTGTAAGCTTAGAATGGCTTGTTATGTGATTGTAATTGATTATAATTGAACGGTTGACCACTTTGGTGATTTGTAAGTTTAGAATGACTTGTTACATGATTTTCCCTGATTTCATCCAACGGTTGAAGGATTCGATGATTTGTAAGCTCAGAATGGCTTGTTATGTGATTGTAATTGATTTTAATCAAACGGTTGACCAATTCAGTGATTTGTAAGCTTAGAATGGCTTGTTACATGATTGTAGCTGATTCTCATTGAACAGTTGACCGATTCAGTGATTTGTACATTCAGAATGGCTTGTTACATGACTATAGCTGATTCTCATCAAATGGTTGAATGATATGGTGATTTGTAAGCTCATAATGGATTGTTATGTGATAGTTAATGATTTAAATCCAACGGTTGACCGACTTGGTGATTTTGTAGCTCAAAATTACTTGTTACATGATAGTAATTGATTATCATCGAACGGTTGATCGATTAAGTGATTTGTAAGCTAAGAATGGCTTGTTACATGATTTTAATTTATTCTCATCAAACGGTTGACCGATTCGGTGATTTGTAAACTCATAATGGCTTGTTACGTAATTGTAGCTGATTCTCATCAAATGGTTGATCGATTCAGTGATTTGTAAGCTCAAAATGGCTTGTTACATGATTGTGGCTTATTCTCATTGAACGTTTGATTGATTTGGTCATTTGTAAGCTTAGAATGGCTTGTTATGTGATTTTTATTGATCCTAATCAATCAATTGACTAATTCGGTGATTTGTAAGCTCCGAATGGCTTTTTATGTGATTGTAGCCATTTCTCATCGAATGGTTAATAGATTCGGTGATTTGTAAGCTCATAATCACTTGTTACGTGATTGTAGTTGATTCTCATCAAGTGGTTGACTGATTCATTAATTTGTAAGCTCACAATCTCTTGTTACATCATTGTAATTGATTCTCATTGAACGGTTGACTGATCCAATGATTTGTAAGCTCAGAATGACTTGTTACATGATTGTAACTAATTGTCATCAAACGGTTGACCGATTTGGTGATTTGAAAGCTTAGAGTGGCTTGTTACGTGATTGTAGTTGATTCTCATGGAATGGTTGACCTATTCAGTGATTTGTAACCTCAGAATGACTTGTTATGTGAATGAAATTGATTCTCATCGAACGGTTGACCACTTCGGTGATTTATAAGCTCAGAATGGCTTGTTACATGATTGTAGCTTATTCTCATCAAATGGTTGACCTATTCGGTGATTTGTAAGCTTAGAATGGCTTTTTATGTGAGGGTAGCTAATTCTTATCGAACAATTGACCGATTCGGTGATTTGTAAGCTCAGAATGGCTTGTTATGTGATTGTTATTGATTCTAATCAAATGGTTGACCGATTCAGTGATTTGTAAGCTCAGAATGGCTTGCCACATGATTGTAATTGATTGTCATCGAATAGTTTACCAATTCGGTGATTTGTAAGCTCATAATAGCTTGTTAGCAGATTGTAGCTGATTCTCATCGAATGGTTGACCTATTCGGTGATTTGTAAGCCCAGAATGGCTTGTTATCTAATTGTAATTGATTATAATTAAACGGTTGACTGCTTTGGTGATTTGTAAGTTTAGAAGGGCTTGTTACGTGATTGTAGCTGATTCTCATCCAACGGTTGAACGATTCGATGATTTGTAAGCTCAGAATGGCTTGTTATGTGATTATTTTTTATTCTAATCGAACGGTTGACCGATTCAATTATTTGTAAGCTCAGAATGACTTGTTACATGATTCTAGCTAATTCTAATTGAATGGTTGACCGATTCGGTGATTTGTAAGTGTAGAATGGCTTGTTACGTGATTGTAGCTGATGCTCATCGAATGGCTGAATGATTTGGTGATTTGTAAGCTCAGAATGATTTGTTATGTGATTGTTATTAATTCTAATCAAACAGTTGACCGATCCAGTGATTTGTAAGCTCAGAATGGCTTGTTACATGATTGTAATTGATTATCATCGAATGGTTGACCAATTCGGTAATTTGTAAGTTCACAATGGCTTGTTACATGATTGTAGTTTATTTTCATCGAACAGTTGATCGATTCGATGATTTGTAAGCTCAAAATGGCTTATTACATAATTGTAGCTGATTCTTATCAAACGGTTGACCGATTCAGTGATTTGTAAGCACAAAATTGCTTGTTACGTGATTTTAATTGATTGTCATTAAACAGTTGACTGATCTAGTTATTTGTAAGCTCAGAATGGCTTGTTACGTGATTGTAACTGATTGTCATCAAACAGTTGACCAATTTGATGATTTGTGAGCTCAGAATGGCCTGTTACGTGATTGTAGCTGATTCTCATCGAATGGTTAACCTATTTGGTGATTTGTAAGCTCAGAATGGCTTGTTATGTGATTGTAATTGATTCTCATCAAAAGTTTGACTGCTTTGGTGATTTGTAAGCTCAAAATGTCTTGTTACATGATTGTAGCTTATTCTGATTGATCGTTTGACCGATCCAGTCATTTGTAAGCTCAGAATGGCTTGTTATTGATTCTAATTGAATGGTTGACCGATTTAGTGATTTGTAAGCTCATAATGGCTTTTTACGTGATTATAGCTGATTCTCATTGAACAGTTGACAGATTCGGTGATTTGTAAGCTCAGAATGGCTTGTAATGTGATTGTAGATGATTTTTATCAAATGGTTGATAGATTCGGTGATTTCTAAGCTCAGAATGGCTTGTTACGTGATAATAATTGATTCTCATTGAACAGTTGACCGATTTGGTGATTTGTAAGCTAAGAATGGCTGGTTATGTGATTGTTATTGATTCTAATCAAATGGTTGACCAATTCCATGATTTGTAAGCTCTTGTTACATGATTGTAGCTTATTCTCATTGAACGATTGACCGATTCGATGATTTATAAGTTCAGAATGGCTTGTTACATGATTGTAGCTGATTCTCATCGAACGGTTGAAGGATTCGGTGATTTTTAAGCTCAGAATGGTTTGTTATGTGATTGTAATAGATTCTAATCAAACGGTTGACCGATTCGATGATTTTTAAGCTTAGAATGGCTTGCTACGTTATTGTAATTGATTATCATCGAACGGTTGATAGATTCAGTGATTTGTAAGCTCAGAATGGCTTGTTACGTGATTGTAGCTGATTCTTATTGAACGGTTGACCGATTTGGTGATTTGTAAACTCAGAATGGCTTGTTACGTGATTATAATTGATTCTGATCGAATGGTTGACCGATTCAGTGATTTGTAAGCTCATAATGGCTTATTACATGATTGTAGCTGATTCTTATTGAACGGTTGACCGATTTGGTGATTTGTAATTTTAGAATAGCTTGTTACATGATTATAGCTGATTCTCATCGAACGGTTGAATGATTCAGTGATTTGTAAGCTTAGAATGGCTTATTATATATTCTAATTGAATGATTGACTGATTTGGTGATTTTTAAGCTCAGAATGGCTTGCTACATGATTGTAATTGATTGTCATCAAACGGTTGACAGATTCGGTGATTTGTAAGCTTAGAATGGCTTGTTACATGATTGTAATTGATTATCATTGAACGGTTGACCGATTCGGTGATTTGTAAGCTCAGAATGGCTTGTTACATGATTGTAGTTTATTTTCATCGAGCAGTTGATCGATTCAGTGATTTGTAAGCTCAAAATGGCTTATTACATAATTGTAGCTGATTCTTATCGAATGGTTGACCGATTTGGTGATTTGTAAGCACAAAATTGCTTGTTACGTGATTGTAATTGATTGTCATTGAACAATTGACTGATCCAGTTATTTCTAAGCTTAGAATGGCTTGTTACGTGATTGTAACTGATTGTCATCAAATGGTTGACCGATTCGATGATTTGTAAGCTCAGAATGGCCTGTTACATGATTGTAGCCGATTCTCATCGAATGGTTGACCTATTCGATGATTTGTAAGCTCAGAATGGCTTGTTATGTGATTGTAATTGATTCTCATCAAATGTTTGACCGCTTCGGTGATTTGTAAGCTTAGAATGTCTTGTTACATGATTGTAGCTTATTCTGATCGAACGTTTGACCAATCCAGTCATTTGTAAGCTCAGAATGGCTTGTTATTGATTCTAATTGAATGGTTGACCGATTCAGTGATTTGTAAGCTCATAATGGCTTTTTACATGATTGTAGCTGATTCTCATCAAACGGTTGACAGATTCGGTGATTTGTAAGCTCAGAATGGCTTGTAATGTGATTGTAGATGATTTTTATCAAACGGTTGATAGATTTGATGATTTCTAAGCTCAAAATGACTTGTTACGTGATTATAATTGATTCTCATTGAACAGTTGACTGATTCGGTGATTTGTAAGCTCAGAATGGCTTGTTATGTGATTACTATTGATTCTAATCGAACGGTTGACCGATTCCATAATTTGTAAGCTCTTGTTACATGATTGTAGCTGATTCTCATTGAACGATTGATCGATTCGATGATTTATAAGTTCAGAATGGCTTGTTATGTGATTGTAGCTAATTCTCATCGAACGGTTGAAGGATTCGGTGATTTTTAAGCTCAGAATGGTTTGTTATGTGATTGTTATAGATTCTAATCAAATGGTTGACCGATTCGATGATTTTTAAGCTTAGAATGGCTTGCTACGTTATTGTAATTGATTTTCATCAAACGGTTGACAGATTCGGTGATTTGTAAGCTCAGAATGGCTTGTTATGTGATTGTAGCTGATGTTTATTGAATGGTTGACCGATTCGGTGCTTTGTAAACTCAGAATGGCTTGTTACATGATTGTAATTGATTCTGATGGAATGGTTGACCCATTCAGTGATTTGTAAGCTCATAATGGCTTATTACATGATTGTAGCTTATTCTTATTGAACGGTTGACCGATTTGGTGATTTGTAATTTTAGAATGGCTTGTTACATGATTATAGCTGATTCGCATCGAACGACTGAATGATTCAGTGATTTGTAAGCTCAGAATGGCTTGTTATATGATTGTTATATATTCTAATCAAACGGTTGACTGATTTGGTGATTTGTGAGCTCAGAATGGCTTGTTACGTGATTGTAATTGATTGTCATCGAACGGTTGACCGATTCGATGATTTGTAAGCTCAGAATGGCTTGTTACGTGATTTTAGTTTATTCTCATCGAACAGTTGACCGATTCGGTGATTTGTAAGCTCAGAATGGCTTGTACATAATTGTAGCTGATTCTAATCAAACGGTTGACCGATTCAGTGATTTGTTAGCTCAAAACCACTTGTTACGTGATTTTAATTCATTCTCATTGAACGGTTTACCATTCTAGTGATTTGTAAGCTCAGAATGGATTTTTATGTGATTGTAACTAATTGTCATAGAATGGTTGACCGATTCAGTGACTTGTAAGCTTAGAATGGCTTGTTACGTGATTGTAGCTGATTCTAATCGAATGGTTGACATATTCAGTGATTCGTAAGCTCAAAATGACTTATTATGTGATTGTAATTGATTTTGATCAAACGGTTAACCGCTTCGGTGATTTGTCAGATCAGAATGGCTTGTTACATGATTGTAGCTTATTCTCATCAAACGTTTGACCGATTCTGTCATTTGTAAGCTCAGAATGGCTGGTTATTGATTCTAATTGAATGGTTGACTAATTCGGTGATTTTTAAGGTCAGAATGGGTTGTTATGTGATTCTAATTGATTCTCATCGAACAGTTGACTGATTTTGCGATTTGTAAGCTTAGAAAGGCTTGTTATGTGATTGTAATTGATTATAATTGAATGGTTGACCGCTTCAGTGATTTGTAAGTTTAGAATGACTTGTTACATGATTTTACCTGATTTCATCCAACTGTTGAAGGATTTGGCAATTTGTAAGCTTAGAATGGCTTGTTATGTGATTGTTATTGATTCTAATTGAATGGTTGACCAATTGAGTGATTTGTAAGCTTAGAATGACTTGTTACATGATTGTAGCTAATTCTCATTGAACAGTTGACCGATTCGGTGATTTGTAAGCTCATAATGGATTGTTACATGATTGTAGCTCATTCTCATTAAACGGTTGACCGATTCGGTGATTTGTAAGCTCAGAATGGGATGTTATGTGATTGTAGCTAATTCTCATCGAATGGTTGACCTATTTGGTGATTTGTAAGCTCAAAATAGCTTGTTATGTGATTGTAATTGATTCTCATTGAATGGTTGACCGCTTCAGGGATTTGTAAGCTTAGAATGGCTTGTTACATGATTGTAGCTTATTCTCATCGAATGTTTGACCAATTCGGTCATTGGTAAGCTCAGAATGGCTTGTTATGTGATTGTTATTGATTATAATCAAACGGTTGACTGATTCAATGATTTGTAAGCTCAGAATGGATTTTTACGTGATTGTAGCTGATTCTCATCGAACGGTTGACAGATTCAATGATTTGTAAGCTCAGAATGGCTCATTACATCATGGTTTTATTAAATTCTTATCAAATCATTGACTGATTCAATGATTTCTGAGCTCAGAATGGCTTGTTACATGATTGTAATTGACTCTCATCAAATGGTTGACCGATTCATTGATTTTTAAGTTCATAATGGCTTGTTATGTGATTGTAATTGATTATAATTGAATGGTTGACCGCTTTAGTGATTTGTAAGTTTAGAATGGCTTTTTACGTGATTTTAGCTGATTCTTGTCCAACAGTTGAATGATTCAACTATTTGTAAGCTCAGAATGACTTGTTGTGTGATTATTATTGATTCTAATCAAACGGTTGATCGATTCGGTGATTTGTAAGCTCAGAATGGCCTATTACATGATTGTAGCCGATTCTCATTGAACGGTTGACCGATTTGGTGATTTGTAAGTTCAGAATGGCTTGTTACGTGATTGTAGCTGATTCTCATCAAACGGTTGAATGATTTGATGATTTGTAAGCTTAGAATGTCTTGTTATGTGATTTTTGTTGATTCTAATTGAACAGTTGGCCGATTCAGTGATTTGTAAGCTCAGAATGCGTTGTTACGTGATTATAATTGATTATCATCGAATGGTTGACCGATTTGATGATTTGTACGCTCATAATGGCTTGTTACATGATTGTAGTTTACTCTCATCGAATGGTTGACCGATTCAATTTTTTGTAAGCTCAGATGGCTTGTTACGTAATTGTAGCTGATTCTCATTGAATGGTTGACCGATTCGATGATGTAAAAGCTCAAAATTAGTTGTTACATGATTGTAATTGATTCTCCTTGAACAGTTGATTGATCCAGCGATTTGTAAGCTCGAATGGCTTGTTATGTGATTGTACCTGATTGTCATCAAACAATTGACCGATTCGGTGATTTTTAAGCTTAGCATGACTTGTTACGTGATTGTAGTTGATTATCATCGAATGGTTGACCTATTTGTAAGCTCAGAATGGCTTGTTATGTGATTATAATTGATTCTCATCAAACGGTTGACCGATTTGATGATTTGTAAGCTCTAAATGGCTTGTTACATAATTGTAGTTGATTCTCATCGAATGGTTGATCGATTCAATGATTTGTAAGCTTGTTACATGATTGTAATTGATTCTCATTGAACGGTTGACTAATCCAATAATTTGTAAGCTTAAAATAGCTTGTTACATGATTGTAACTGATTATCATCAAACGGTTGACCAATTCAGTGATTTGTAAGCTCAGAATGGCATGTTACACGATTATAGCTGATTCTCATCGAATGGTTTAGCTATTCAGTGAGCTGTAAGCTTAGGATGGCTCGTTATGTCATTGTAATTGATTCTCATTGAACGGTCAACCAATCAATTATAATCAAGTGATTTTGAGCTTACAAAATCACCAAATTGGTTAACCATTTGATGAGAATCAGTTACAATTTTGTAACAAGCCATTCTAAGATTTAAAATCACCGAATCAGTCAACCGCTCGATGAGAATAAACTACAATCATGTAACAAACCATTCTGAGCTTACAAATCACTGAATCGGTCAACTGTTTGATAAAAATCAATTACAATCATGTAACAAGCCATTCTGAGCTTACAAATCATCGAATCATTCAATCATTTGATGAGAATTAGGTACAACCATGTAACAATCCATTCTGAACTTACAAATCACCAAATCGGTCAACACTTCAATGAGAATCAACTATAATCATGCAAAAAGCCATTTTGAGCTTTCAAATCACCGAATCGGTCAACCATTCAATTAGAATTAATAACAATCACATAACAAGCCATTCTGAGCTTACAAATCACTGAATCATTCAACTGTTGGATGAGAATCAGCTATAATAATGTAACAAACCATTCTAAAATTACAAATCATCGAAGAGGTCAACCGTACAATTATAATCAATAACAATCACATAACAAGTCATTCTGAGCTTACAAATAACTGAATCGATCAAACATTCGATGAGAATAAGCTACAATCATGTAACAAGCCATTCTAAGCTTACAAATCATCGAAGCGATCAACTGTTCGATCAAAAAAAATTATAATCACATAACAAGCCATTATGTGCTTACAAATCACCGAATAGGTCAACCATTCGATGAGAATCAACTACAATCATGTAACAAGCCATTCTTAGCTTACAAATCACTGAATCGGTCAACCTTTTGATGATAATCAATTACAATTATGTAATAAGCCATTCTGAGCTTACAAATCATTGGATCGGTCAACCGTTTAATGAGAATCAATTACAATCATGTAACAATCGATTTTGAGCTTACAAATTATTGAATTGGTCAATCATTAGATGAGAATCAGCTACAACTATGTAACAAGCCATTCTGAGCATACAAATCATTGAATGGGTCAATCATTTGATAAAAATAAACTACAATCACGTAACAAGCCATTCTGAGCTTACAAATCACCGAATCGGTCAACCGTTCAATTTGAATCAATAATAATCATATAAAAAGCCATTCTGAGCTTACAAATCACCGAATCATTCAACCGTTCGATGAGAATGAGCTACAATCACGTAACAAGCCATTCTGAGCTTACAAATCACAAAATCTATCAACCGTTCGATGAGAATAAACTACAATCATGTAGAAAGCCATTCTGAGCTTACAAATCACTAAATCAGTCAACCGTTCGATTAGAATCAATAACAATAGCATAACAAGCCAATTTGAGCTTACAAATGACCGAATCGATCAAATGTTCAATTAGAATAAGCTACAATATTGTAACAAGCCATTCTGAGCTTACAAATCACTGAAGCAGTCAACCATTCGATGAGAATCAATTACAATCACATAACATGTCATTTTGAGCTTACAAATCACTGAATAGGTAACCATTCGATGAGAATCAGCTGCAATCACGTAACAAGCCATTCTGAGCTTACAAATCACCGAACCGGTCAACTGTTTGATGATAATTATTTACAATCACTTAACAAGCCATTCTGAGCTTACAAATAATTGGATGGGTCAACCGTTCGATGAGAATCAGCTACAATCACGTAACAAGCCATTCTAAACTTACAAATCACTGAATCAGTCAACCGTTCAATGAGAATAGGCTACAATCATGTAACAAGCCATTTTGAACTTACAAATAACCAAATCAGTCAACCCTTCAATTAGAATCAATATTAATAACATAACAAGTCATTCTGAGCTTACAAATCGCCGAATTGTTCAACACTTGGATGAGAATCAGTTACCATCACGTAACAAGCCACTCTGAACTTACAAATCACCAAAGTGGTCAACCATTCAATTATAATGACTAACAATCACATAACAAGCCTTTTTAGGCATACAAATCACCGAATAGGTCAACCATTTGATGATAATCAACTACAATCATGTAACAAGCCAATATGAGCCTACAAATCACCGAATCGGTCAACCGTTTTAGGACAATCAGTTGCAATCACGTAACAAGCAATCCTGAGCTTACAAATCACTAGATCGGTCAATCGTTCAATGAGAATCAATTACAATCATGTAACAAGTGATTTTAAGCTTACAAATCACTGAATTGGTCAACCGTTCGATGAGAATAATCTACAATTACGTAACAAGCCATTCTGTGCTTACAAATCACCAAATCGGTCAACCATTCAATGAGAATTAGCTATAATCATGTAACAAGTCATTTTGAGCTTACAAATCACTGAATTGGTCAACCGTTTGATTAGAATCAATAACAATCACATAAAAAATTATTTTGTGCTTTCAAATCACCGAATCATTCAACCATTGGATGAGAATCAGCTACAATCATGTAACAAGCAATTCAAAACTTACAAATCACCAAAGCAATTGACTATTCAATTATAATCAATTACAATCACATAACAAGGCATTCTAAACTTACAAATCACTTAATCGGTCAACCATTCGATGAGAATCAATTACAATCACATAACAAGCCATTCTTAGCTTAGAAATCACTGAATTGGTCAACTGTTGGATAAGAATCAGGTACAATCATGTAACAAGCCATTCTGAGGTTACAAATCACCTAATCTGTTAACCGTTCAATGAGAATCAGCTATAATTATGTAAAAACCTATTGTAAGCTTACAAATCACCAAATCGATCAACCGTTTGATTAGAATCAATAACAATCACATAACAAGCCATTTTGAGCTTGCAAATGACCTAATCGGTCAAACGCTTGATTAGAATAAGCTAAAATCATGTAAGAAGCCATTATGGGCTTACAAATCATCGAAAGGGTCAACAATTCGATGAGAATCAATTACAATCACATAATAAGCCATTCTAAGCTTAAAAATTACCGAATAGGTCAACCATTCGATGAGAATCAATTACAATCACGTAACAAGCCATTCTGAAGTTACAAATCACCGAATCGATCAACCGTTTGATGACAATCAGTTACAATCATGTAACAAGCCATTCTGAGCTTACAAATCACTAGAATTTTCAACCGTTCAATGAGAATCAATTACAATCACGTCACAAGTGATTTTGAGCTTACAAATCACCGAATCGGTCAACCGTTCGATGAGAATCAGCTACAATTACATAACAAGCCATTCTGAGCTTACAAATCACCGAATCAGTCAACCGTTCGATGAGAATAAACTACAATCACGTAACAAGTCATTCTGAGCTTACAAATCACCGAATCGGTCAACCATTTGATGACAATCAATTACAATAATGTAACAAGCCATTCTAAGCTTATAAATCACCGAATCGGTCAACCGTTTGATTAGAATCAATTACAATCACGTAACAAGCCTTTCTAAGCTTACAAATCACCAAATCGGTCAACCGTTTGATAAGAATCAGCTACAATCACGTAACAAGCCATTCTAAGCTTACAAATCAATTAATCAGTCAACCATTTGATGACAATCACTAACAATCATGTAAGAAGCCATTCTGACAATACAAATCACCGAATTTGTCAGCTGTAAAATGAGAATCAGCTACAATCACGTAAAAAACCATTCTGAGCTTAGAAATCACCGAATTGGTCAATCGTTCAATGAGAATCATCTACAATCATGTAACAAGCCATTCTGAGGTTACAAGTCACCAAACCGGTCAACTGTTCAATTTGAATCAATAACCATCACATAACAAGCCATTCTGAGCTTAAAAATCACCAAATCGGTCAACTGTTGGATTAGAATCAATAACATTCACATAACAAGCCATTCTGAACTTACAAATCATTGAATCGGTCAACCGTTCAATTATAATCAATTACAATCACATAACAAGCCATTATGAGCTTACAAATCACCGAATCGGTCAACTTTTCGATGAGAATAAATTACTATCACGTAACAAGCCATTCTGAGCTAATAAATCACTAAATTCATCAAACATTCAGTAAGAATCAGCTACAATCATATAACAAGCCATTTTGAGTTTACAAATCATCGAATCTGTCAACCGTTCGATGATAATCAACTACAATCACGTAAAAAGTCATTCTGAGCTTACAAATCACTGAATCGGTCAACAGTTCGATTAGAATCAATAACAATTACATAACATTCTAATCAAATGGTTGACTGATTCGGTGATTTGTAAGCTCAGAATGACTTTTTACGTGATTATAGCTAATTCTCATCGAACTGTTGATAGATTCAGTGATTTATTAGTTCAGAATGGTTTGTTACATGATTGTAGCTAATTCTTATCGAATGGTTGATCAATTCAGTGATTTCTAAGCTCAGAATGGCTTGTTACATGATGGTAATTGATTCTCATTAAACGGTTGACCGATTTGGTGATTTGTACACCCAAAATAGCTTGTTATGTGATTGTAATTGATTATAATTGAATAGTTGACCGCTTCGGTAATTTGTAACTTCAGAATGGTTTGTTATGTGATTGTAGCTGATTCTCATCCAAAGGTTGAACAATTTAGCGATTTATAAGCTCAAAATGGCTTGTTATGTGATTGTTATTGATTCTAATCAAACAGTTGATTGATTCAATGATTTGTAAGCTCAGAATGACTTGTTACATGATTGTAGCTTATTCTCATTGAACGGTTGACCGATTTGGTGATTTGTAAGTTTAGAATGGCTTTTACGTGATTGTAGCTAATTCTCATCAAACGATTGAACTATTCGGTGATTTGTACGCTCAGAATGGGTTTTTACGTGATTGTCATCGAATCGTTGACCGATTCGGTGATTTGTAAGCTCAAAATGACTTGTTACGTGATTGTAGTTTATTCTCATCGAACGATTGACCGATTCGGTGATTTGTAAGCTCAAAATGGCTTGTTACGTAATTGTAGATGATTCTCATCGAACGATTGACTGATTCGGTGATTTGTAAGCTCAAAATTGCTTGTTACGTGATTGTAATTGATTCTCATTAAACAGTTGATTGATCTAGTGATTTGTAAGCTCAGAATGGCTTGTTACATAGTTGTAACTGATTGTCATCAAACAGTTGACCGATTCGGTGATTTGTAAGCTCAGAATAGCTTGTTACATGATTGTAGTTGATTCTCATTGAATGGTTGACCTATTCGGTGATTTGTAAGCTTAAAATGACTTGTTATGTGATTGTAATTGATTCTCATCGAACGGTTACTCGCTTCGGTGATTTGTCATCTCAAAATGGCCTGTTACATGATTGTAGCTTATTCTCATCGAACGTTTGACCGATTCGGTCATTTGTAAGCTCAGAATGACTTGTTATGTGATTGTTATTGATTCTAATTGAACAGTTGATCGATTCGGTGTTTTGTAAGCTCAAAATGGCTTTTTACATGATTGTAATTGATTATCATCGAATGGTTGACGGATTCGGTGATTTGTAAGCTCAGAATGGCTTGTTACGTGATTGTAGTTTATTCTCATTGAATGGTTGACCGATTTGGTGACTTGTAAGCCCATAATGGCTTGTTACATAATTGTAGCTGATTCTCATTGAACAGTTGACCAATTCGGTAATTTGTGAGCTAAAAATTGCTTGTTACGTGATTGTAATTGATTCTCATTGAACGGTTGACCAATCCAGTGATTTGTAAGCTCAGAATGGCTTGTTATGTAATTGATTATAATTGAACGGTTGACCACTTCGGTGATTTGTAAGTTCAGAATGGCTTGTTACGTAATTGTAGTTGATTCTCATCCAACGGTTGAGCGATTCAGCAATTTGTAAGCTCAGAATAGCTTGTTATGTGATTATTATTGACTCTAATCAAACGTTGATCGATTCGGTGATTTGTAAGTTAGAATGGCTTGTTACGTGATTGTATTGATTCTCATCGAACGGTTGACTGATTCGGTGATTTCTAAGCTGAGAATGGCTTTTTACGTGATTCTAATTGATTTTCATCAAACGGTTGACCAATTCGGTGATTTATAAGCTCATAATGGCTTTTTATGTGATTTTATTTGATTATAATTGAACAGTTGACTGCTTTGGTGATTTGTAAGTTCAAAATGGCTTGTTAAATGATTGTAGTTGATTTGTAAGCTCAAAATAGCTTGTTAAATAATTGTAGCTGATTCACATGGAACGGTTGACCGATTTGGTGATTTGTAAGCTCAGAATGACTTTTTACATGATTGTAGATTATTCTCATCGAACGTTTGACCGATTCGGTCATTGGTAAGCTCAGAATGGCTTGTTATTGATTCTAATTGAACGATTGACCGATTCGGTGATTTGTAAGCTCAGAATGGTTTTTTATGTGATTGTAGCTAATTCTCATCGAACGGTTGACAGATCCGGTGATTTGTAAGCTCAAAATGGCTTGTTATGTGATTGTAGATGATTCTTATCAAATAGTTGACTGATTTGGTGATTTCTAAGCTAAGACTATCTTGTTACGTGATTGTAATTGATTCTCATTGAACGGTTGACCGATTCAGTGATTTGTATGCCCATAATGGCTTGTAATGTGATTGTTATTGATTCTAATCGAACGGTTGACTGATTCAATGATTTATAAGCTTAGAACGACATGTTACATGATTGTAGGTGATTCTCACTGAATGGCCGACCAATTCAGTGACTTGTAAGGTTAGAATGACTTGTTACGTTATTGTAAATGATTATCATCAAATGGTTAACCAGTTCGGTGATTTGTAAGCTAAGAATGGTTTATTACTTGTTTGTAGCTTATTCTCATTGAACGTTTGACCAATTCGGTCATTTGTAAGCTCAAAAAGGCTTGTAATGTAATTGTTATTAATTCTAATCGAACGGTTGACTGATTTGGTGACTTGTAAGTTCAGAATAGCTTTTTATGTGATTGTAGCTGATTCCCATCGAACGATTGACAGATTCCATAATTTATAAGCTCATAATGGCTTGTTACATGATTGTAGGTGATTCTTATCGAACAGTTGACCAATTCACTAATTTCTAAGCTCAGAATGGCTTGTTACATGATTGTATTTGATTCTCATCGAACGGTTGACCAATTCAGTTATTTTTATGCCCAGAGTGCCTTGTTATGTGATTCTAATTGATTATAATTGAATGGTTGACCGCTTCGATGATTTGTAAGTTCATAATCACTTGTTACATGATTGTAACTGATTCTCATTGAACAGTTGACTGATTCAATGATTTGTAATCTCAGAATGGCTTGTTACGTTACTGTAACTAATTGTCATCAAATGGTTGACCTATTCCATGATTTGTAGGCTTAGAATAGCTTGTTATGTGGTTGTAATTAATTATAATTGAATGGTTGACCGCTTCGGTGATTTGTAAGTTTAGAATGACTTGTTACATGATTGTAGTTGATTCTCATCCAACGGTTGAACGATTTGATGATTTGTAAGTTTAGAATGGCTTGTTATGTGATTCTTATGTATTCTAATCGAATGGTTGACTGATTCGGTGATTTGTAAGCTCAGAATAGCTTCTTACATGATTGTAGGTGATTCTCATTGAACGATTGACTGATTCGGTGATTTGTAATCTTAGAATGGCTTGTTACGTAATTGTAGCTAATTCTCATCGAATGGTTGACCGATTCAGTGATTTGTAAGCTCAAAATCATTTTTTACGTGATTGTAGCTAATTCTCATCGAACAGTTGACAAATTTAGTGATTTGTAAGCTCAGAATAGCTTTTTACATGACTGTAGCTATTTCTCATTGAATGGTTGTTCTATTTAGTGATTTGTAAGCTCAGAATGGCTTTTTACATGATTGTAACTATTTCTCATTGAATGGTTGTCCTATTCAGTGATTTGTAAGCTTAGACTGGCTTGTTATGTGATTGTAATTGATTCTCATCGAACGGTTGACCGTTTCAGTGATTTGTAAGCTTAGAATGGCTTCTTACATGATTGTAGCTTATTCTCATCGAATGTTTCACCGATTCGGTTATTTGTAAGCTTAGAATGGGTTGTTATGTTATTTTAATTGATTATAATTGAACAGTTGACTGCTTCGATGATTTGTAAGTTCAAAATGGCTTGTTACGTGATTGTAGCTGATTCTCATCCAATGGTTGAATGATTTAGCGATTTGTAAGCTCATAATGGCTTGTTATGTGATTGTTATTGATTCTAATCAAATGGTTGACCGATTTGGTGATTTGTAAAGTTAGAATCGCTTGTTACATGATTGTAGCTAATTCTCATTGAACGGTTGACCGATTTGGTGATTTATCAATTCAAAATGACTTGTTACGTGATTGTAATTGATTCTCATTAAACAGTTGACCGATCCAGTGATTTGTAAGCTCATAATGACTTGTTACATGATTGTAACTGATTGTAATCAAATAGTTGATTGATTCTGTGACTTGTAGGCTCAGAATGGCTTGTCACGTGATCGTAGCTAATTCTCATTGTAGCTTCGGTGATTTGTCAGCTCAAAATCACTTGTTACATAATTGTAGCTCATTTTAATCAAACATTTGATTGATTTGGTCATTTGTAAGCTCAGAATGGCTTGTTATGTGATTGTTGTAACTAATTTGCATCAAATGGTTGACTGATTCGATGATTTGTAAGTTCAGAATAGCTTGTTATGTTATTGTAATTGATTCTCATCAAACGGTTGACCGCTTCAATAATTTTTAAGCTCAGAATGGCTTTTTACATGATTGTAGCTTATTCTCATCGAACGTTTGACCGATTCGATCATTTGTAAACTCAGAATGGCTTGTTATGTGATTGTTATTAATTCTATTCAAATATTTGACCGATTCATTGATTTGTAAGTTCATAATGGCTTTTTACGTGATTGTAGATGATTCTCATCGAACGGTTGACAGATTTGGTGATTTGTAACTTCAGAATGGCTTGTTACATGATTGTAGCTGATTTTTATCAAATGATTGATTGATTCGGTGATTTCTAAGCTCATAATGTCTTGTTACATGATTGTAATTAATTCTCATCGAACGGTTGACCGATTCAGTGATTTGTAAGCTTAGAATGGCTTGTTATATGATTGTAATTAATTATAATTGAATTGTTGACCGCTTCCGTGATTTGTAAGTTTAGAATGGCTTGTTACATGATTTTAGCTGATTCTCATCCAACGGTTGAATGATTTGGTGATTTGTAAGCTCAGAATGGCTTGTTATGTGATTGTTATTGATTCTAATCGAATGGTTGACCGATTCGGTGATTTGTAAGCTCAATATGGCTATTTACATGATTGTAACTGATTCTAATTGAATGATTGACCGATTCAATGATTTGTAAGTTCAAAATAGCTTGTTCTGTGATTGTAGCTGATTCTCATCGAACGGTTGAATGATTTAGTGATTTGTAAGCTTAGAATGGCTTGTTATGTGATTGTTATTCATTCTAATCGAATGGTTGACCGATTCGGTGATTTGTAAGCTCAGAATGGCTTTTTATGTGATTATAGCTTATTGTCATCGAACGGTTAATAGATTCGGTGATTTGTAGGCTCAGAATGGCTTGTTATGTGATTGTAGCTACTTCTTATCAAACAATTGACTGATTAAGTGATTTCTAAGCTCAAAATGGCTTGTTAAATGATTTTAATTGATTCTCATTGAAAGGTTGACCAATTCGGTGATTTGTAAGCTCAGAATGGTTTGTTATGTGATTGTAATTGATTCTCATTGAACGAT
Source organism: Chamaecyparis obtusa (assembly GCA_027943335.1). NCBI lineage: Eukaryota > Viridiplantae > Streptophyta > Pinopsida > Cupressales > Cupressaceae > Chamaecyparis > Chamaecyparis obtusa. Next base: position 2,808,815 of record BSBK01000606.1, read on the forward strand.
TGACCGATCTAGTGATTTGTAAGCTCAGAATGGCTTGTTACATAATTGTAACTGATGGTCATTAAATGGTTGACCTCTTCGATGATTTGTAAGCTAATAATGGCTTGTTAAGTGATTGTAGCTGATTGTCATCAAATGGTTGACCTATTCAATTATTTGTAACCTTAGAATGGCTTGTTATGTGATTGTAATTGATATTCATCGAACAGTTGACAGATTCAGTGATTTGTAAACTCAGAATGACTTGTTACATGATTGTAGTTTATTCTCATCGAGCGGTTGACCGATTTGATGATTTGTAAGCTCAGAATGGCTTGTTATGTGATTGTAATTGATTCTCATTGAACGATTGACCGATCTAGTGATTTTTAAGCTCAGAATGGCTTGTTACGTAATTGTAACTGATGGTCATCAAATGGTTGACCGATTCGGTGATTTGTAAGCTTAGAATGGCTTGCTATGTGATTGTAACCAATTCTCATCGAATGGTTGACCTATTCTAATCAAACGGTTGATCGATTCGGTAATTTATAAGCTCAGAATGGCTCTTTATGTGATTGTAGCTGATTGTCATTGAACAGTTGACCGATTCGATGATTTGTAAGCTCAAAATGGCTTGTTATGTGATTGTAATTGATTATAATTGAACAGTTGACTACTTTGGTGATTTGTCAGTTTAGAATGGCCTGTTACGTGATTGTAGCTTATTCTCATTGAATGTTTGACCAATCCGGTCATTTGTAAGCTCAGAATGGCTTGATACTTGATTATAATTGATTCTCATTGAACGGTTGACCAATTCAGTGATTTGTAAGCTTAGAATAGCTTGTTATATAATTGTAATTGATTATAATTGAACGGTTGACCACTTTGGTGATTTGTAAGTTCAGAATAGCTTGTTACGTGATTGTAATTGATCATAATTGAATGGTTGACCAATTCGGTGATTTGTAATCTCAGAATGGCTTGTTGTGTGATTGTAATTCATTATAATTAAACGGTTGACCTCTTTGGTGATTTGTAAGCTCAGAATGGCTTGTTACATGATTGTAGCTGATTCTTTTTCAATGGTTGAACGATTTAGTGATTTGTAAGTTCAGAATGGCTTGTTACGTTATTGTTATTCATTCTAATTGAATGGTTGACGCATTCAGTGATTTGTAAGCTCAGAATGACATGTTACATGATTGTAATTGATTGTCATCAAACAGTTGACCGCTTCGATGATTTGTAAGCTCAGAGTGGCTTGTTACTTGATTGTAATTGATTATCATCAAACGGTTGACCGATTCGGTGATCTGTAAGCTCAGAATGACTTGTTATATGATTGTAATTGATTATAATTGAACGGTTGACCGCTTCTATGATTTGTAAGTTTAGAATGACTTGTTACGTGATTGTAGCTGATTCTCATCCAACGGTTGAACGATTCGGTGATTTCTAAGCTCATAATGGCTTGTTATGTGATTGTTATTGATTTTCATTGAACGGTTGACCACTTCGGTGATTTGTAAGCTCAGAATAGCTTGTTACATGATTGTAGCTGATTCTCATTGAACGGTTGACCAATTTAGTGATTTGTAAGTTCAGATTGGCTTGTTACGTGATTGTAACTTATTCTCATCAAACTATTGAAGGATTCAGTGTTTTGTTAGCTTAGAATGGCTTGTTATGTGATTGTTATTGATTCTAATCAAACAGTTGACCAATTCAGTGATTTGTAAGCTCAGAATGGCTTGTTATGTGATTGTAATTTATTGTAATTGAAAGATTGACTGATTTGGTTATTTATAAGCTCAGAATGGCTTGTTACGTGATTGTAATTGATTGTAATTGAAAGGTTGACCGATTCGATGATTTTTAAGCTCAGAATGACTTGTTATGTGATTTTAGTTTATTCTCATCGAATAGTTGACCGATTCGGTGAATTGTAAGCTCAGAATGGCTTGTTACGTAATTATACCTGATTCTCATTGAACGGTTAACCGATTTGGTGATTTGTAGGCTCAAAATCACTTGTTACATGATTGTAATTGATTCTCATTGAATGGTTGACCGATCCAATAATTTTTAAGCTTAGAATGGCTTGTTACATAACTAATTGTCATCAAATGGTTGATCGATTTGGTGATTTGTAAGCTGAAAATGGCTTGTTACGTGATTGTAATTGATTCTCATTGAACGGTTGACCGATTCGATGATTAGTAAGTTGAGAATAGCTTCTTACGTGATTGTAGCTGATTCTCATCCAAGGGTTGAATGATTCGGTGATTTGTAAGCTCAGAATGGCTTGTTATGTGATTGTTATTGATTCTAATCGAAGGGTTGACCGATTTGGTGATTTGTAAGCTCAGAATGGCTTGTTATGTAATTATAATTCATTGTCATCGAATAGTTGACCGATTCATTGATTTGTAAGCTTCGTATGGCTTATTACATGATTGTAGTTCATTCTCATCGAATGGCTGATCGATTCGATGATTTGTAAGCTAAGAATGGCTTGTTACGTAATTGTAGCTGATTCTCATCAAATGGTTGACCGATTCATTGATTTGTAAGGTCAAAATCACTTGTTACATGATTGTAATTAATTCTTATTAAACAGTTGACCTATTCAGTGATTTGTAAGCTCAAAATGGCTTATTACGTGATGGTAACTAATTGTCATCAAATGGTTGATCGATTCGATGATTTGTAAGCTCAGAATGGCTTGTTACATGAGTGTAGCTGATTTTCATCGAATGGTTTTACCTATTCGATGATTTGTAAGCTCAAAATGACTTGTTATGTGATTGTAATTGATTCTCATTGAACAGTTGACCACTTTGGTGATTTTTAAGCTCAGAATTGCTTGTTACATGATTGTAACTGATTGTCATCAAATGGTTGACCGATTTAGTGATTTGTCAGCTCATAATGGCTTGTTCGTGATTGTACTTGACTCTCATCGAATGTTTGACCTATTTGGTGATTTGTAAGCTCAAAATGACTTGTTATGTTATTGTAATTGATTCTCATCGAATGGTTGATCGGTTCGATGTTTTGTAAGCTCAAAATGGCTTGTTACATGATTGTAGCTTATTCTCATCGAACGTTTGACTGATTCAGTCATTTGTAAGCTCAGAATGGCTTGATACATGATTGTAATTGATTCTCATCAAACGGCTGACTGATTCGGTGATTTGTAGGCTCAGAATGGCTTGTTATGTGATTGTAATTATTATAATTGAACGATTGACCGCTTCAGTGATTTGTAAGTTTATAATGGCTTGTTGCGTGATTGTAGCTGATTCTCATCCAATGGTTGACCGCTTCAGTGATTTGTAAGTTCAGAATGGCTTTTTACATGATTGTAGCTGATTCTCATCCAACGGTTGACCGCTTCGGTGATTTGTAAGTTCAGAATGGCTTGTTACGTGATTGTAGCTGATTCTCATCTAAGGGTTGAATGATTCAGTGATTTGTAAGCTCAGAATGGCTTGTTATGTGATTGTTATTGATTCTCATTGAACAGTTGATCGATTTAATGATTTGTAAGCTCAGAATGACTTGTTACATGATTGTAGCTATTTCTCATTCAATGGTTGACCAATTCGGTGATTTGTAAGTTCAGAATGGCTTGTTATGTGATTGTAATTGATTGTCATCAAATGGTTGACTGCTTCCATGTTTTGTAAGCTCAGAATGGCTTATTACCAGATTATAATTGATTATCATCGAATGGTTGACCGATTCGGTGATTTGTAAGCTCAGAATGGCTTGTTACATGATTGTATTTTATTCTCAGTGAACGGTTGTCTGATTCGGTGATTTATAAGCTTAGAATGGCTTGTTACGTGATTGTAATTGATTCTCATTAAATAGTTGACTGATCCAGTGATTTGTAAGGTCATAATAGCTTGTTACATGATTGTACATGATTATCATCAAACGGTTGACTGATTTAGTGATCTGTAAGCTTAGAGTGGCTTGTTACGTGATTATAGCTGATTCTCATCAAATGGTTGACCTATTTGATGATTTGTAAGCTCATTATAGATTGTTACCTAATTGTAGCTGATTCTCATCGAATAGTTGACCTATTCGGTGATTTTCAAGCTTAGAATGGCTTGTTATGTGACTGTAATTGATTCTCATCAAATGGTTGGTTCCATGATTTGTAAGCTTAGAATGGCCTGCTACATGATTGTAGCTTATTCTCTTTGAACGTTTGACTGATTTGGTTATTTGTAAGCTTAAAATGGCTTGTTAGGTGATTGTTATTGATTCTAATAGAAAATTTGACTGATTTGGTGATTTGTAAGCTTAGAATGGCTTTTTAAGTGATTGTAGCTGATTCTCATTGAACGGTTAACAGATTCAGTGATTTGTAAGCTTAGAATGGCTTGTTACATGATTGTAGCTGATTCTCATTGAATGGTTGACCAATTCAGTGATTTGTAAGTCAAAATGGCTTGTTACATGATTGTAGCTGATTCTAATCGAACAATTGAATGATTCGGTGATATGTAAGCTTAGAATGGCTTGTTATTTGATTGTTATTCATTCTAATTAAATGGTTGACCGATTCGATGATTTGTAAGCTCAGAATGACTTGTTACATGATTGTAATTGATTCTCATTGAACGGTTGACCAATTCGGTGATTCTTAAGCTCAGAATGGCTTGTTACATGATTGTAGCTGATTCTCATTGAACAGTTGACCGATTCAATACTTTGTAAGTTCAGAATGGCTTGTTAGGTGATTGTAGCTGATTCTCATAGAATGGTTGAAAGATTCAGTGATTTATAAGCTGAGAATGGCTTGTTATGTGATTGTTATTCATTCTAATCCAACGGTTCTCCAATTCGGTGATTTGTAAGCTCAGAATGGCTTGTTACGTTATTGTAATTGATTGTCATCGAACGGTTGACCAGTTTGATGATTTGTAAGCTTAGAATGGCTTGTTCTGTGTTTGTAGCTAATTTTTATCGAATGGTTGAACTATTCAGTGATTTGTAAGCTCAAAATGGCTTGTTATGTGATTGTAATCGATTCTCATCAAACGGTTGACCGCTTCGATGATTTGTAAGCTCAAAATGGCTTGTTACTTGATTCTAGCATATTCTCATCGAACATTTCACCGATTCGGTCATTTGTAAGCTCAGAATAGCTTGTTATGTGATTTTTATTAATTCTAATCAAACGGTTGACTGATTTGTGAGCTCAGAATGACTTGTTATGTGATTGTTATTGATTTTAATCGAACGGTTGACCGATTCGGTGATTTGTAAGCTCATAATGGCTTGTTACATGGTTATAGCTGATTCTCATTGAATGGTTGACCAGTTCGGTGAGTTGTAATCTTATAATCGCTTGTTACATGATTGTACTTGACTCTCATCAAATGGTTGACCTATTTGGTGATTTGTAAGGTCAAAATAGCTTTTTATGTGATTGTAATTGGTTCTCATTGAATGGTTGACCGCTTTGGTGATTTGTAAGCTCAGAATGGCTTATTACATGATTGTAGCTTATTCTCATTGAACGTTTGAACGATGCGATCATTTGTAAGCTTAGAATGGCTTATTATGTGATTGTTATTGATTCTAATCAAACAATTCACTGATTCGATGATTTGTAAGCTCAGGATGACTTTTTATGTGATTGTAGCTGATTCTCATCGAACGGTTAACAGATTCAGTGATTTGTAAGCTCAGAATGGCTTGTTACATGATTGTAGCAGATTTTTATTGAATGGTTGACCGATTCAGTGATTTCTAGGGCTCAGAATGGCTTGTTACATGATTATCATTAATTGATTCTCATCAAATGGTTGACTGATTCAGTGAATTATATGCCTAGAATGGCTTGTTATGTGATTGTAATTGATTATAATTGAATGGTTCACCGCTTCAATGATTTGTAAGTTCAGAATGGCTTGTTACGTGATTGTAGCTGATTGTCATCCAAGGGTTGATAGATTCAGTGATTTGTAAGCTCAGAATGGCTTGTTACATGATTGTAGCTGATTCTCATTGAACGGTTGACCAATTCAGTGATTTGTAAGTTCAAAATGGCTTGTTATGTGATTGTAGCTGATTCTCATTAAATGGTTGAATGATTTGGTGATTTGTAAGCTCAGAATGGCTTGTTATGAGATTGTTATTGATTCTAATCAAACGGTTGACTGATTCAATGATTTGTAAGCTCAGAATGGCTTGTTGTGTGATTGTAGCTGATTCTCATCGAAGGGTTGACCGATTTAGTGATTTGTAAGCTCATAATGGCTTGTTATGTGATTATAATTAATTATCACCGAACGGTTGACCGCATCAAAGATTTGTAAACTCATAATGGCTTGCTACATAATTGTAGCTTATTCTAATTGAACATTTTACTGATTCAGTCTTTTGTAAGATCAGGATGGCTTCTTATGTGATTGTTATTGATTCTAATCTCTGAAGTGGTCAACCATTCGATGAGAATCAATTACAGTCACATAAAAATCCATTCTGAGCTTGCAAATCACCAAATCAGTCAACCATTTGATTAGAATAAGCTAAAATAATCTAACAAGCCATTCTAAGCTTACAAATCACTAAATCGGCCAACCGTTTGATGACAATTAGTTACAATCATGTAATAAGCCATTCTGAGCTTACAAATCACTAGATCGGTCAACTGTTCAATGAGAATCAATTACAATCATGTAACAAGTGATTTTGAGCTTTCAAATCACTGAATTGGTCAACTGTTCGATGAGAATCAGCTACAATTATGTAACAAGCCATTTTGAGCTTACAAATCATTGAATCAGTCAACTGTTTGATGACAATCAATTACAATCACGTAATAAGCCATTCTAAACTTAAAAATCACTGAATCTATCAACCATTTAATGAGAATTAACTACGATCATGTAACAAACCATTATGAACTTACAAATCACCAAATCAGTCAACCGTTTGGTTAGAATCAATAACAATCACATAACAAGCTATTCTAACCATACAAATGACCAAATTGGTCAAACGTTCGATGAAAATAAGCTATAATCATGTAACAAGCCATTCTGAGGTTAAAAATCACTGAATCGGTCAACCGTTCAATGAGAATGATGTACAATCATGTAACAAGCTATTCTAAGCTTACAAATCACCATATCTATCAATCATTTGATGAGAATCAGCTACAGTCATGTAAAAAGCTATTCTGAGCTTACAAATCACTGAATTAGTCAACCATTCAATTAGAATAAAAAATAATCACACAACAAGCCATTTTGAGCTTAGAAATCATGGACCTAGTCAACCGTTTGATGACAATAAGTTACAATCATGTAACAAGCCATTCTGAGCTTACAAATCACTGTATCGATCAACTGTTCAATGAGAATCAATTACAATCATGTAACAAGTGATTTTGAGCTTACAAATCACCGAATCAGTCAACCATTCGATGAGACTCAACTACAATTACATGATAAGTCATTCTGAGCTTACAAATCACTGAATTGGTCAACCATTCAATGAAAATCAATTACAATCACGTAACAAGCCATTCTGGGCTGACGAATAATTGAATTAGTCAACCGTTCCATTAGAATCAATAACAATCACATAACAAGTCATTCTAAGCTTACAAATGACCAAATCATTCAACCGTTCGATGAGAACAAGCTACAATCTCATACCAAGCCATTCTGAACTTACAAATCACCTAATCGGTCAACTATTCAATGACAATCAGCTACAATCATGTAACAAGCCATTCTAAGCTTACGAATTGCCGAATCAATCAACCGTTCAATTAGAATCAATAACAATCACATAACAAGCCATTCTGAGCTTACAAATGACCGTTGGTCAAATGTTCGATGGGAATAAGCCACAATCATGTAACAAGCCATTCTTAGCTTACAAATCATCGAATCAGTCAACTGTTCAATGAGAATCAGCTACAATCATGTAACAGGCCATTCTGAGCTTACAAATCATCGAATCGGTCAACCATTCGATAAGAATCAGCTACAATCATGTAACAAGCCATTCTGAGCTTACAAATCAACAAATCTGTCAACCGTTTGATGAGAATTAGCTACAATCATGTAAAAAGCAATTCTAAGCTTACAAATCACTAAATCGGTCAATTGTTCGATTACAATCAATAATAATCACATAACAAGCCATTCTACGCTTACAAATGATCGAATCGATCAAACATTCAATAAGAATAAGCTACAATCATGCAACAAGCCATTCTGAGCTTACAAATAACCAAAACGGTCAACTGTTCGATGAGAATAAACTATAATCACGTAACAAGTCATTCTGAGCTTACAAATCACTGAATAGGTCAACCATTCAATGAGAATCAATTAAAATCATGTAACAAGCCATTCTAAACTTATAAATCATTGAATCGGTCAACCGTTCAATGAGAATCAGCTACAATCATGTAACAGGCCATTCTGAGCTTACAAATCACTAAATCGGTCAACCGTTCGATTAGAATCAATAACAATCACATAACAAGTCATTCTAAGCTTACAAACTACTGAATCATTCAATCGTTGGATGAGAATTAGCTATAATCATGTAACAAGCCATTCTGAGCTTACAAATTACCGAATCTGTCAACTGTTCGATGAGAATCAGCTACAATCACTTAAAAAGCCATTCTGAGCTTACAAATCACTGAATCGGTCAACCGTTTGATTATAATCAATAAGAATTATATAACAAACCATTCTGAGCTTACAAATGACTGAATCAGTCAAATATTTGATGAGAATAAGCTACAATCATGTAACAAGTCATTCTGATCTTACAAATCACCGAAGCAGTCAACTGTTCAAAGAGAATCAACTACAATCACATATCAAGCCATTCTGTGCTAATAAATCACCAAATAGGTCAACTACTCGATGAGAATTAGCTACAATCACGTAAGAAGCCATTCTGAGCTTACAAATCACCGAATCGGTCAACCATTTGATGATGATTAGTTACAATCACGTAACAAGCCATTTTGAGCTTACAAATCATTGGATCGATCAACCGTTCAATGAGAATCAATTGCAATCACGTAACAAGTGATTTTGAGCTTACAAATTACCGCATCGATCAACTATTCGATGAGAATCAATTACAATCACATAACAAGCCATTCTGAGCTTACAAATTATCGAATTATTCAACCATTGGATAAGAATTAGCTACAATCATGTAACAAGCCATTCTGAACTTACAAATCACCGAAATGGTCAACCATTCAATTATAATCAATTACAATCACATAAAAAGCCATTATGAGCTTACAAATCACTAGATCGGTCAACTATTTAATCCGAATCAATTACAATCATGTAACAAGTGATTTTGAGCTTACAAAGCACTGAATTGGTCAACCATTCGATGAGAATCAACTATAATTATGTAACAAGTTATTCTGAGCTTACAAATCACCGAATAGGTCAACCATTTGATAAGAATAAGTTACAATCACATAACAAGCCATTCTGAGTTTACAATCCGTTGGATCGGTCAACTGTTCAATGAGAATCAATTACAATCATGTAACAAGTGATTTTGAGCTTACAAATCACCGAATCGGTCAACCATTTGATGAGAATCAACTACAATTACATAACAAGGCATTCTAAGCTTAAAAATCATTGAATCGGTCAACCATTCAATGAGAATCAATTATAATCATGTAAGAAGTATTTTTGAGCTTACAAATCATTGAATTGGTCAATGGTTCGATGAGAATCAACTACAATTACGTAACAAGCCATTCTGAGCTTACAAATCACCGAATTGGTAAACCGTTCAATGAGAATCAACTACAATCATGTAACTGTTAGATTTGACAAATGCAAATCATCCCAAGAACACCTGCATGCAAGACTGTCACAAAGAAGAAGCAAAAAGACAGAAAGCTATGGCGGCCAATAGGCCAGAGACTGCAAAACCATGTTGCAAGAAAATAATCTTCTATTAACAATGATGAAAATAATACAATCTCCTTATTGAAATGAAAGAAGTGAATCCTTATAAAAGGAAACACGAAACCCTAAAGGCTAAAACCCTAAAGAATTATAAAGCGCCTAAGTGAAACTTAAGCCTAGAGTATGATAAACTAATAATTAAATGATTTAATTATTAGCTAACATAAGACTACTTTAACACCCCCCCTTAAGTGTAACTTAGGGAGAAGCAAAAAAAGCTAAACTACTGCAGAAAGCAGGAAAGATGGGTCCCGGCAACTAGGCCTGATCAGGTACCCAAACATAAAGCAAAAGATGTCCCAGAGAAAGGAACAAGAAGAGAGCAAGAAACTCCTCTGAAGCATGTCTGAAAACTCTGTCAGAAGATACTGCTGGAACCCCCACTGAAGTGCATGACCAGGTAGAGAAGACAAGTGTCTGAAGAGCTGATCAATCAAAGAGGTGACCTCCAAAATAGGAATGAACGAGTGTCTATATAGTAGATGAACCATCTCACCGAAATGCATAGGTGCCTAGCCACTGCATCCGCCTAGTACATAGGAACAAAAACTAAATACGTAGATCACTCAACCGAACCAAGGAAGCAATAGAACCAACAGGTGAACCCCCCCATAATGCTGAACTGGGAGAGGTGACAGGAACACTGAAATGCGATGCCAGAAACAGCTGCAGAAGAAGAACCAGGAACACCAACAGTGCAACAGAAGCACACACACAGGATAAAGGGCGGTGTCATAGACACAGTCTACATGGGCTAATGTCGTGGAAGGTACGCTCACTTGACAAGAGTGGATGCGCCTATAGTGGCAAATGCATCAGAATCCCCCCATGGCACTTTATAACTGAGTGCGAATACTAAAACTGAACCAGGTGAAAAAGATCCCAGAAATGCAGAAGAGGGCACTTTATCTCAGTGCGTTTACAGAACAAAGATACATCAGAAAGAGCATGCAAGCTTAGAAGTCAGAAAGAAGAGTGCACCAAGAAACCAGAAGAAGAGATCCCCGGACCTGTAGAACCAAGCACACCACCAGAGGGCATAAACTGCATAACTCGGAGGAGTGAAAACCTGGAGCAGAATCTGGAAGAAATACCTCTGCCACTGAATAGTACACAGAATCATCTTTCCGACGATATCTCGTTTGCCGAAAAAGGAGTCCGGATGAGCCAGATATGACTCCCGGAAGGCAAAAAAAGACATCAGACTTCAACAGAAAAAAAATCTATTGAAATGGTAGAACCCAAAATCCTAACCTCCATCATCGGAAAGAGCTCGGAAAGAGCTTTCCGACGATATAAAGAAGTCAGAAAAAGACCCCCGTATGCTCCCTGTAGAGCGAAAAAAAGCCCAGTACCCCTAAAAATGCCAAAAAAGGGCTTACAAAATGCCCCAGGGGCTAAAAAAATAGGCCCCCGGACGCATGGCGCGCTCCGAGGGCTGGGCCGCAGCCCCTGGTCGGTCATATGACCGTGCTGCTGCGAATAGCAGCCCGCGGGGGCTGAAACCGGCCGGGCGGCGGCTGGGCGGGCCGGAGCGGGGCAAGGAGGCGACGCTGCTGCCGGCGGTGGGCGGGCCGGCGGAGTGGAGGGCGCGGGCGGCGGGGCCGAGGGCGGCGGAGGCCGCAGAGGAGCGGGGGCCGCGGAGCCGGGAGGCGGCGGAGCGGGCCGCAGGTGGCGCGGTGGCGGGGGGCCGTGGCTGCTGTAGTGGCGGGGGCCGCGGCTGCGGTGGCCGCTCGGGCGGTGGCCGCGGCTGCGGTTGCTGCTGGGCGGCGCGGGGGTGGCCGCTGGGTGGCGCCCCCAAAAATGTATTTTTTTTTAAAAAAAATCGCCGTGTACTTGCCTCGGAGTGCGTGCCAGGGCCGTACGGCCCTGGTATGCAAAAAAATTTTGCCTCAGATGCCACTGTGTCCAAAATGGACAAGTTTTATATGGATTTAGGGGTTCTTGGGCCTTCCGAACACAATGGTGGTGTCCGTTTTTGCCCTAGGTGAGCCAAATTTCAGCTCCCTCCCAGATCCACAAAAAAACTTCTGAAACCCTCTGTGCTTCAATAAAACTCGAACAGCGAACAACAGGAGAGCTCTGATACCATGTTAGATTTGACAAATGCAAATCATCCCAAGAACACCTGCATGCAAGACTGTCACAAAGAAGAAGCAAAAAGACAGAAAGCTATGGCGGCCAATAGGCCAGAGACTGCAAAACCATGTTGCAAGAAAATAATCTTCTATTAACAATGATGAAAATAATACAATCTCTTTATTGAAATGAAAGAAGTGAATCCTTATAAAAGGAAACACGAAACCCTAAAGGCTAAAACCCTAAAGAATTATAAAGCGCCTAAGTGAAACTTAAGCCTAGAGTATGATAAACTAATAATTAAATGATTTAATTATTAGCTAACATAAGACTACTCTAACAGTAACAAGCCATTCTGAGCTTACAAATCACCGAGACGGTCAACCATTTCATTAGAATCAATAACAATCACATAACAAGTCATTTTGAGCTTACAAATCACCGAATCGGTCAACCGTTCGATGACAATCAATTACAATCACATAACAAACTATTTTGAGCTGACAAATCATCGAAGCAGTCAACGTTGGAATAGAATCAATAAAAATCACATAACAAGTCATTTTGAGCTTACAAATCATCGAATCATTCAACCGTTGGATGAGAATAAGCTACAATCACGTAACAAGCCATTCTGAACTTAAAAATCACCGAAGCGGTCAACCGTTCTATGAGAATAAATTACAATCACGTAAAAAGTCTTTATGAGATTACAAATCACCGAATCGGTCAACTGTTCAATGACAATCAATTACAATCATGTAACAAGGCATTTTGAGCTTACAGATCACCGAATTGGTAAATCGTTCGATTAGAATCAATAACAATCACATAATCAGCCATTTTGAGCTTACAAATCACTGAATCGTTCAACCGTTTGATGAGAATCAATAACAATCACATAACAAGCCATTCTTAGTTTACAAGTCACTAAATAGGTCAACCATTTGATGAGAATCAACTACAATCACGTAACAGGCCATTTTGAGCTTACAAATCACCGAACTGGTCAACTGTTATATGACAATAAGTTACAATCAAGTAACAAGCCATTTTGAGCTTACAAATCACTAGATTGGTCAACCGTTCAATGAGAATCAATTACAATCACGTAACAAATGATTTTGCACTTGGAAACCACCGAATTGGTCAACCGTTAGATGAGAATCAACTACAATTACGTAACAGGCTATTCTGAGCTTTCAAATCATTGAATCGGTCAACCCTTCAATGAGAATAAACTACAATCACGTAACAAGCCATTCTGAGCTTACAAATCACTGAATCGGTCAACCGTTCGGTGACAATAAATTACAATAATGTAACAAGCCATTCTAAGCTTACAAATGACCGAATCGATCAACCGTTCGATTAGAATCAATAACAATCACATAACTTGTCATTATGAGCTTACAAATCATTGAATCCTTCAACTGTTTGATGAGAATCAGCTACAATCACGTAACAAGCCATTCTGATCTTACAAATCACCAAATCGGTCAATCGTTCAATGAGAATCAGCTACAATAATGTGACAAGTCATTTTGAGCTTACAAATCACTGAAACAGTCAACCGTTTGATTATAATCAATAACTATAACATAACAAGCCATTCTGAGCTTACAAATCACCAAATCGTTCAACCCTTGGATGAGAATCAATTACAATCACGTAACAAGTCATTCTAAACTTACAAATCATCAAAGCGGTCAACCATTCAACTATAATGAATTACAATCACATAACAAGCCATTCTAGGCAAACAAATCACTGAATCGGTCAACTGTTCGATGAGAATCAATTACAATCACGTAACAAGCCATTCTGAGCTTAAAAATCACCAAATGGTCAACCGTTTGATAAGAATCAGCTACAATCATGTAACAAGTCATTCTGAGCTTACAAATCACTGAATCTGTCAACCGTTCAATGAGAATTAGCTACAATAACGTAAAAAGTCATTCTGAGCTTAAAAATCACCGAATCGGTCAACCGTTCGATTAGAATCAATAACAATCACATAACAAGCCATTTTGAGCTTACAAATTACCGAATCGGTCAAACGTTCGATGAGAATAAGCTACAATCTTGTAACAAGCCATTCTGAGCTTACAAATCACCGAAGCGATCAACTGTTCGATGAGAACCAATTACAATCACATAAAAAGTCATTCTGAGCTTACAAATCATTGAATAGGTCAACAATTCGATGAGAATCAGCTACAATTATGTAACAAGCTATTCTGAGCTTACAAATCATTGAATCGGTCAACAGTTCGATGAGAATAAGCTACAATTATGTAGCAAGCCATTCTGAACTTACAAATCTCCAAAGTGGTCAACCGTTCAATGAGAATCAATAACAAGCCATTTTGAGCTTACAAATCACCGAATCAGTCAACCATTTGATGAGAATCAGTTAAAATCACGTAACAAGCTATTCTAAGCATACAAATCACCAAATTGGTCAACCATTTGATGACAATCAGTTAAAATCACGTAACAAGCCATTTTGAGCTTACAAATCACTGGATTGGTCAACTGTTCAATGAGAATCAATTACAATCACATAACAAGCAATTTTGAGCTTACAAATCATCGAATCGGTCAACCATTAGATGAGAATCAGCTACAATTACGTAACAAGGAATTCTGAGCTTAAAAATCACTAAATCGGTCAACCGTTTGATGAGAATAAACTACAATCATGTAACAAGTCATTCTGAGCTTACAAATCACTGAATCGGTCAACCATTCGATAACAATCAATTACAATCATGTAACAAGCCATTCTGAGCTTACAAATCACTGAATTGGTCAACCGTTCGATTAGAATCAATAACAATCATATAACAGGCCATTCTGAGCTTACAAATTAGTGAATCGTTCAACTGTTTGATGAGAATCAGCTACAATCACATAACAAGTCATTCTAAACTCACAAATCACTGAATCGGTCAACCGTTCAATGAGAATCAACTACAATCATGTAACAAGCCATTCTGAGCTTAGAAATCACCAAATCGGTCAACCGTTTGATAAGAATCATCTACAATTGCGTAAGCCATTCTGAGCTTACAAATCACCGAATCTATCAATTGTTCAATGAGAATAAGCTACAATTACGTAAAAAGTTATTTTGAGCTTACAAATCACCGATTTAGTCAACCGTTTGATTATAATCAATAACAATCGCATTACAAACCATTCTAAGCTTACAAATGATCGAATCGGTCAAACATTTGATTAGAATAAGCTACAATCATTTAACAAGCTATTATGAGCTAACAAATCACCAAAGCAGTCAACCGTTCTATGAGTATGAATTACAATCACATAACAATCCATTCTGAGCTTACAAATCACCAAATAGATCAACCATTCGATGACAATTAGCTACAAGCACGTAACAAGTCATTCTGAGCTTACAAATCACTGAATCGGTCAATTGTTTAAAGACAATCAATTACAATCACATAACAAGCTATTCTTAACTTACAAATCACTAGAATTGTCAACCGTTGAATGAGAATCAATTACAATCACGTAACAAGCGATTTTGAGCTTACAAATCATCGAATTGGTTAACCGTTCGATGAAAATCAGCTACATATACGTAACAAGCCATTTTGAGTTTACAAATTACCGAATCGGTCAACCGTTCGATGAGAATAATTTACAATCACGTAATAAGCCATTCTGAGCTTACAAATCACTAATTCAGTCAACCGTTCAATGACAATCAATTACAATCACGTAACAAGTCATCCCGAGCTTACAAATCATCGAATCGGTAAACTATTCGATTAGAATCAATAACAATCACATAACCAGCCATTCTAAGCATAGAAATTATTGAATCATTCAACTGTTGGATGAGAATCAGCTACAATCACGTAACAAGTCATTCTGAACTTACAAATCACTGAAGCGGTCAATGGTTCAATTATAATTAATTACAATCACATAGCAAACCATTCTAAGCTAACAAGCCATTTTGAGCTTAGAAATCACTGAATCAGTTAACCGTTCGATAAGAATCAGCTACAATCATGTAACAAGCCATTTTGAGCTTACAAATCACCAAATCTGTCAACTGTTCGATGAGAATAAGCTACAATCACGTAAAAAGCTATTCTGAGCTTTCAAATCACCGAATCAGTCAACCATTCAATTAGAATCAATAACAATCACATAAGAACCCATTCTGAGCTTACAAATGACTGAATCAGTCAAACGTTCGATGAGAATAAGCTACAATCATGTAACAAGTCATTCTAAGATTACAAATCACCGAAGCCGTCAACCGTTTGATGAGAATCAATTACAATCATAGAACATGCCATTCTGAGCTTACAAATCACCGAATAGGTCAACCATTCGATGAAAATTAGCTACAATCACGTAACAAGCCAGTCTGAGCATACAAATCACCGAATCGGTCAACCGTTTGATGACAATCAGTTACAATCACGTAACAAGCCATTCTGAGCTTACAAATCACTGGATCGGTCAACAGTTCAATGAGAATCAATTACAATCACGTAACAAATCATTCTAAACTTACAAATCACCGAAGCAGTTAACCGTTCAATTATAATCAATTACAATCACATAACAAGCCATTTTGAGCTTACAAATCACCAAATCAGTCAATCGTTCAATGAGAATCAATTACAATCACGTAACAAGCCATTCTTAGCTTACAAATCATCGAATCAATCAACCGCTTGATAAGAATCAGCTACAATCATGTAACAATCTATTCTGAGCTTACAAATCACCGAATCTGTCAACCGTTCAATGATAATCAGCTACAATCATGTAAAAAGTCATTCTGAGCTTACAAATCACCAAATTGGTCAATCGTTCGATTATAATCAATAACAATCACATAACAAGCCATTCTAAGCTTACAAATGACCGAATCTATCAAACGTTTGATGAGAATAAATTATAATCATGTAACAAGCCATTCAAATCTTACAAACCACCGAATTGGTCAACCATTTGATAAGAATCAATTACAATCACCGAATCGGTCAACCGTTCAATGAGAATAAACTACAATCATGTAACAAGCCATTTTGAGCTTACAAATCATCGAATTGGCTTGTAGCTGATTCTCATTAGACAACTGACTTAGAATGACTTGTTACATTATTGTAGCTGATTCTCATTGAACAGTTGATCGACTCGGTGATTTGTAAGTTCAGAATGGTTTATTACGTGATTCAGCATTCTCATCAAATGGTTGAACGATTCGGTTATTTCTAAGCTCATAATGGCTTGTTATGTAATTGTTATTGATTCTAATCGAACGATTGATCGATTCGGTGATTTGTAAGCTCAGAATGGCTTGTTACATAATTGGAGCTGATTCTCATTGAATGGTTGACTGATTCAGTTATTTATAAGTTCAGAATGGCTTATTACCTGATTGTAGCTGATTTTCATTATGAGCTTAGAATGGCATGTTACATTATTATAGCTGATTCTCATTGAATAGTTGACCGACTCGGTGATTTGTAAGTTCAGAATAGTTTGTTATGTGATTGTAGCTCATTCTCATCGAATGGTTGAACGATTCTGTTATTTCTAAGCCCATAATGGCTTGTTATGTGATTGTTATTGATTCTAATCAAATGGTTGATCGATTCGGTGATTTGTAAGCTCAGAATGGCTGGTTACATGATGGGAGTTGATACTCATTGAACGGTTGACTAATTCGGTGATTTGTAAGTTTAGAATGGCTTGTTACGTGATTGTAGCTGATTCTCATCGAACGATTGAATGATTCGATGATTTGTAAGCTCAGAATGGCTTGTTATGTGATTGTTATTGATTCTAATCAAATGGTTGACCAATTTGGTGATTTGTAAGCTCAGAATGGCTTATTGCATAATTGTAATTGATTATCATCGAACGGTTGATCGATTCGATGATTTGTAAGCTTAGAATGGCTTGTTATGTGATTGTTATTGATTCTAATGGAACGGTTGACCGATTCGGTGATTTGTAAGCTCAGAATAGCTTGTTACATGATTGGAGCTAATTCTCATTGAATAGTTGATCAATTCAGTGATTCGTAAGTCCAGAATGACTTGTTACATGATTGTAGCTGATTCTCATCGAACGGTTGAACGATTCGGTGATTTGTAAGCTCAGAATGGCTTGTTATGTGATTGTTATTGATTCTAATCAAATGGTTGACCGATTCGGTAATTTGTTAGCTCAAAATAGCTTTTTACGTGATTGTAGCTAATTGTCATCAAATGGTTAACAGATTCGGTGATTTGTAAGCTCAGAATGGCTTGTTATATGATTGTAGCTGAGTCTTATCAAACAATTGACCAATTCGGTGATTTATAAGCTCAAAATGGCTTGTTACATGATTGTAATTGATTCTCATTGAACGGTTGACTGATTCAGTGATGTGTAAGCTCAGAATGGCTTGTTATGTGATTGTACTTGATTATAATTGAACAGTTGACCGCTTTGATGATTTGTCAATTCAGAATGACTTGTTACGTAATTATAGCTGATTCTCATCCAATGGTTGAATTATTCAGCAATTTGTATGCTCACAATGGCTTGTTATGTGATTTTTATTGATTCTAATTGAATAGTTGATCGATTCGGTGATTTGTAAGCTCAGAATGCTTGTTACATGATTGTAGCTTATTCTCATTGAACAATTGACCGATTCTTTGATTTTTAAGTTCAGAATGACTTGTTACGTGATTGTAGCTAATTCTCATTGAGGTTGAATGATTTGGTGATTTGTAAGCTCAAAATGGCTTGTTATGTGATTGTTATTAATTCTAATCAAACGGTTGACCGACTCAGTGATTTGTAAACTTAGAATGGCTTGTTACATTATTGTAGTTTATTCTCATCGAACAGTTGACTGACTCAGTGATTTGTAAGCTCAAAATGGCTTGTTATGTGATTGTAATAGATTCTCATTGAATGGTTGACCAATCCAGTGATTTGTAAGCTCAGAATGGCTTGTTACGTAATTGTAATTGATGGTCATCAAATAGTTGACCGATTCGGTGATTTGTAAGCTAATAATGGATTGTTACGTGATTGTAGCTGATTCTCATCGAATGGTTGACCTATTCAGTGATTTGTAAGCTCAGAATGGCTTGTTATGTGATTGTAATCGATTCTCATCGAATGGTTGATGGCTTCGGTGTTTTGTAAGCTCAGAATGGCTGGTTACATGATTGTAGCTTATTCTCATCGAACATTTGACTGATTCGATCATTTGTAATCTCAGAATGGCTTGATACTTGATTGTAATTGATTCTCATCGAACGATTGACCGATTCGATGATTTGTAAGCTCAGAATGTCTTGTTATGTGATTGTAATTGATTATAATTGAACGGTTGACCACTTCGGTGATTTGTAAGTTCAGAATGGCTTGTTACGTGATTGTAGCTCATTCTCATCCAACGGTTGACCACTTCGGTGAATTGTAAGTTCAGAATGGCTTGTTACGTGATTGTAGCTGATTCTCATCCAAGGGTTGAATGATTCAGAGATTTTTAAGCTCGGAATGGCTTGTTATGTGATTGTTATTGATTCTGATTGAACGGTTGATTAATTCGATAATTTGTAAGTTCAGAATGGTTTGTTACATGATTGTAACTAATTGTCATCAAACGGTTGACCGATTCAGTGATTTGTAAGCTCAGAATGGCTTGTTATATGATAGTAGTTGATTCTCATCGAATGGTTGACCTATTCGATGATTTGTAGACTCAGAATGGTATGTTATGTGATTGTAATTGATTCTCATCGAACGGTTGACCACTTTAGTGACTTTTAAGCTCAGAATGGCTTGTTACATGATTGTAACTGATTAGTATCAAACGGTTGACTGATTCGGTGATTTGTAAGCTCATAATGACTTGTTATGTGATTGTAGCTGATTCATATCCAATAGTTGAACGATTCAGTGATTTGTAAGCTTAGAATGGCTTGTTATGTGATTGTTATTGATTTTATTCGAACGGTTGACCGATTCGGTGATTTGTAAGCTCATAATTGTTTGTTACATGATTGTAGCTAATTCGCATTTAACGGTTGACTGATTTGGTCATTTGTAAGCTCAAAATAGCTTGTTATGTGATTGTTATTGATTCTAATCAAACGGTTGACTGATTTGGTGATTTGTAAGCTCAGAATGACTATTTACGTTATTGTAGCTGATTCTCATCGAATGGTTGATAGATGGGGTAATTTTAAACTTCAGAATGCCTTGTTACATGATTGTAACTAATTTTTATCGAACGGTTGACTGATTCCATGATTTCTAAGCTTAGAATGCCTTGTTACATAATTGTAATTGATTCTCATCAAACGGTTGACCAATTCGGTGATTGGTAAGCTCAGAATGGCTTGTTATATAATTGTAATTGATTATAATTGAACATTTGACCACTTCTCTGAATTGGAAGTTCAGAATGGCTTGTTACGTGATTGTAGTTGATTCTCATCCAACAGTTAAATGATTCGGCAATTTGTAAGCTCAGAATGGCTTGTTATGTGATTGTTATTGATTCTCATCAAACGGTTGACCGATTCGGTGATTTGTAAGCTCAGAATGGCTTTTTACATAATTGTAGCTCATTCTCATTGAACGGTTGATTGATTCGGTGATTTGTAAGTTCAGATTGTCTTGTTACGTGATTGTAGCTTATTCTCATTGAACGGTTGAACAATTCAGTGATTTGTTAGCTTATAATGGCTTGTTATGTGATTGTTATTGATTCTAATCAAACGGTTGACCGATTCGGTGATTTGTAAGCTCAGAATGGCTTGTTATGTGATTGTAATTAATTGTAATCAAATGGTTGACCAATTCACTGATTTGTAAGCTCAGAATGGCTTTTTACGTGATTGTAGTTTATTCTCATCGGACGGTTGACCGATTCAATAATTTGTAAGCTCATAATGGCTTGTTACGTAATTGTAGATGATTCTCATCGAACGGTTGACCGATTCAGTGATTTGTAAGCTCAAAATCTCGTTACGTGATTGTAACTTATTGTCATCAAATGGTTGACCGATTCGGTGATTTGTCAGCTCAGAATGGCTTGTTACATGATTGTAGCTGATTCTCATCGAATGGTTGACCTATTCAGTGATTTGTAAGTTTAGAATGACTTGTTATGTGATTGTAATTGATTCTCATCGAACGGTTGACCTCTTCGGTGATTTGTAAGCTCAGAATAGATTGTTACATGATTGTAGCTTATTCTCATCGTACGTTTGACCAATTTAGTCATTTGTAAGCTCAGAATGGCTTGTTATTGATTCTAATCGAACGGTTAATCGATTCAATGATTTGTATGCTTAGAATGGCCTTTTAAGTGATTGTAACTGATTCTCATTGAACGGTTGACAGATTCGGTGATATGTAAGATCTAAATGACTTGTTACATGATTGTAGTGGATTCTTTTCGAATGGTTGACCGATTCATTGATTTCTAAGCTCAAAATGGCTTGTTACATGATTGTAATTGATTCTCATTGAACGGTTGATCAATTTCATTAATTTTAAGCTCAGAATGACTTGTTACATTATTGTAGCTAATTCTCATTGAACAGTTGACCGATTAGGTGATTTGTTTGTTTAGAATAGCTTGTTATGTGATTGTAGCTGATTCTCATCGAAAGGTTGATCGATTTGGTGATTTGTAAGCTCAGAATGGCTTGTTATGTGATTGTTATTGATTCTAATCAAATGTTTGACCGATTCAATGATTTATAAACTTAGAATGGCTCGTTACGTGATTGTAATTGATTGTCATCGAACGGTTGACCGATTCATTGATTTGTCAGCTCAATTTGGCTTATTACGTGATTGTAGCTCATTCTCATTGCATAGTTGACTGATTCGATGATTTGTAAGCTCAGAATGGCTTGTTACGTAATTATAGCTGATTCTCATCAAATGGTTGATCGATTCATTGATTTGTAAGTTTAGAATGGCTTGTTACATGATTGTAATTAATTCTCATCGAACGATTGACCGATTCGGTCATTTGTAAGTTTAGAATGGCTTGTTACATGATTGTAATTGATTCTCATTGAACGGTTGACCGATTCAGTGATTTGTATGTTTAGAATGGCTTGTTACGTGATTGTAATTGATTGTCATCAAACGGTTGACTGCTTCCGTGATTTGTAAGCTCAGACTGGCTTATTACCAGATTGTAATTGATTATCATCGAACGGTTGACTGATCCAGTGATTTGTAAGGTCACAATGACTTGTTACGTGATTGTAACTGATTGTCATCAAATGGTTGACCGATTCGATGATTTGTAAGCTTAGAGTGGCTTGTTTCATGATTATAGCTGATTCTCATCAAACAGTTGATTGCTCTAGTGATTTGTAAGCTCAAAATGGTTTGTTACGTGATTGTAACTAATTGTCATCAAAGGGTTAACCGATTCAGTGATTTGTAAGGTCATAATGGCTTGTGACATGATTGTAGCTGATTGTCATCGAATGGTTGACCTATTCTATGATTTGTAAGCTCAGAATGGCTTGTTATGTGATTGTAATTTATTCTCATCGAACGATTGACCGCTTCCATGATTTGTAAACTTAGAATGGCCTATTACATGATTGTAACTTATTCTCATCGAACGTTTGACTGATTCGATTATTTGTAAGCTCAGAAGGCCTATTTATGTGATTATTATTGATTCTAATCAAATAGTTGACTGATTCAATGATTTGTAAGCTCATAATGGCTTTTTACGTGATTGTAGCTGATTCTCATTGAACGGTTGATAGATTTGGTAATTTGTAAGCTCAGAATGGCTTGTTACATGATTGTAGCTAATTCTCATTGAACGGTTGACCGATTCAGTGATTTGTAAGTTCAGATTGACTTGTTACGTGATTGTAGCTAATTCTCATCAAACGGTTGAACGATTCGGTGATTTGTAAGCTCAGAATGACTTGTTATGTGATTGTTATTCATTCTAATCGAACGGTTGACCAATTCAATGATTTGTAAGATCAGAATAGTTTGTTACGTGATTGTAATTGATTGTCATCGAATGGTTGACTGATTCAGTGATTTGTAAGCTTAGAATGGCTTGTTACATGATTGTAGCCTATTCTCATTGAACGGTTGACCGATTTGGTGATTTGTAAGTTCAGAATGGCTTGTTACGTGATTCTAGCTAATTATTATTGAACGATTGAACAATTCGGTGATTTTTAAGCTCAAAATGTCTTGTTATGTTATTGTTATTTATTTTAATCGAACAGTTGACTAATTTAGTGATTTGTAAGCTCAGAATGGCTTGTTATGTGATTGTAATTTGATTGTCATCGAACTGTTGACCGATTCGATGATTTGTAAGCTCATAATTGCTTGTTACATGATTGTAGCTAATTCTCATCGAATGGTTGACCTATTCGATGATTTGTAAGCTCAGAATGGCTTGTTATGTGACTGTAATTCATTCTCATCGAACGGTTGACCACTTCGTTAATTTTTAAGCTCAGAATGGCTTGTTACGTGATTGTAACTGATTGTCATCAAACGGTTGACCGATTTGGTGATTTGTAAGCTCATAATGGCTTGTTACATGATTGTAGCTTATTCTCATCAAATGGTTGACCTATTCGATGATTTGTAAGCTCAAAATCACTTGTTATGTGATTGTAATTAATTTTCATTGAATGGTTGATCGATCTAGTGATTTGTAAGCTTAGAATGGCTTGTTACATGATTGTAACTGATTGTCATCAAACGGTTGATCGATTCGGTGATTTGTAAGCTAAGAATAGCTTATTACATGATTGTAGCTGATTCTCATCAAATGGTTGACCGATTCGGTGATTTGTAAGCCTAGAATGGCTTGTTTGGTGGACCGCTTCAGTGATTTGTAAGCTCAGAATGGCTTGTTACATGATTGTAGCTTATTCTCATCAAACGTTTGAACGATTCAGTCATTTGTAAGCTAAAAATGGCTTGTTATGTGATTGTTATTGATTCTAATCAAATGGTTGACCGATTCAGTAATTTGTAAGCTCAGAATGGCTTTTTACGTGATTGTAGCTGATTGTCATCGAACAATTAATAGATTTAGTGATTTGTAACCTTAGAATGGCTTGTTACGTGATTGTAGCTAAGTCTTATCAAACAGTTGACCGATTCGGTGAGTTCTAAGCTCAGAATAGCTTGTTACATGATTGTAATTAATTCTCATTGAACGGTTGACCAATTTGGTGATTTGTAAGCTCAGAATGGCTTGTTATGTGATTGTAATAAATTATAATTAGACGATTGACCGCTTCGGTGATTTGTCAATTCAGGACGGCTTGTTATGTAATTGTAGCTGATTCTCATCCAAAGGTTGAACAATTCGGTTATTTGTAAGCTCAGAATGACTTTTTATGTGATTTATTGATTCTAATTGAACGGTTGACCGATTCAGTGATTTGTGAGCTCAAAATGGCTTGTTATGTGATTGTAGTTTATTCTCATCGAACGGTTGATCGATTCAATGATTTGTAAGGTCAGAATGACTTGTTACATAATTATAGCTGATTCTCATCGAATGGTTGAATGATTCGGTGATTCAGTCATTTGTAAGCTTAGAATGGCTTGTTACATGATTGTAGCTAATTCTTCTCAAACAGTTGACCGATTCAGTGATTTCTAAGTTCAGAATGGCTTGTTACATGATTGTAATTGATTCTCATTGAACGGTTGACTGATTTGGTGATTTGTAAGCTTAGAATGGCTTGTTATGTGATTGTAATTGATTATAATTGAACGGTTGACCGCTTTGGTGATTTGTCAGTTCAGAATGGCTTGTTACGTGATTGTAGCTGATTCTCATCTAACGATTGAACAATTCAGTAATTTATAAGCTCAAAATAGCTTGTTATGTGATTTTTATTGATTCTAATTGAGCAGTTCACCGATTCGGTGATTTGTAAGCTTAGAATGGCTTCTTACATGATTGTAGCTTATTCTCAATAAACGGTTGACCGATTCAGTGATTTTTAAGTTCAGAATGGCTTGTTACTTGATTGTAGCTGATTCTCATTGAATGGTTGACCTATTCAGTGATTTGTAAGCTCAAAATGCCTTGTTATGTGATTGTAATTAATTCTCATCAAACGGTTGATGGCTTCGGTGTTTTGTAAGCTCAGAATGGCTCGTTACATGATTGTAGCTTATTCTCATCGAACGTTTGACCGATTCGGTCATTTGTAAGCTCAGAATGGCTTGATACGTGATTGTAATTGATTCTCATCGAACGGTTGACCGATTCAGTTATTTGTAAGCTCATAATGGCTTGTTATGTGATTGTAATTGATTATAATTGAATGGTTGACCACTTGGGTGTTTTGTAAGTTTAGAATGGCTTGTTACATGATTGTAATTGATTATCATTGAACGGTTGACCGATTCGGTCATTTGTAAGTCCAGATTAGCTTGTTACGTGATTTTAGCTTATTCTCAATGAATGGTTGAACAATTCGATGATTTGTTTGCTCATAATGACTTTTTATGTGATTGTTATTGATTCTAATCGAACGGTTGACCGATTAGGTGATTTGTAAGCTCAGAATAGCTTGTTACATGATTGTAATTGATTGTAATCAAATGGTTGATCGATTCGATGATTTGTAAGCTTAGAATGGCTTGTTACGTGATTGTAACTGATTGTCATCAAATGGTTGACAAATTCGGTGATTTGTAAGCTCGGAATGGCTTCTTAAGTGTTGTAGTTCATTCTCATCGAACGTTTGATAGATTCAGTGATTTGTAAGATTAGAATGGCTTGTTACGTGATTTTAGCCGATTTTTATCGAATAGTTGATTGATTCGATGATTTGTAAGTCAAGGATTGCTTGTTACATGATTGTAATTGATTCTCATTGAATGGTTGACCGATTTTGTTATTTTTAAGCTCATAATGGCTTGTTACATGATTGTAACTAATTTTCATTGAACGGTTGACCGACTTGGTTATTTGTAAGTTTAGAATGACTTGCTACATGATTGTAGCTGATTCTCATCGAAAGCTTGAACGATTTGTTGATTTGAAAGCTTGACCAATTCATTGATTTGTAAGCTCAATATGGCTTGTTACGTGATTGTAGTTCATTCTCATCGAATGGTTGACCGATTCGGTGATTTGTAAGCTAAGAATGGCTTGTTACGTAATTGTAGCTGATTCTCATCAAACGGTTGACCGATTTGTTGATTTGTAAGGTGAAAATCGCTTGTTACGTGATTGTAATTAATTTTCATTGAACGGTTGACCGATCTAGTGATTTGTAAGCTTGAAATGGCTTGTTATGTGATTGTAACTAATTGTCATAAAATGGTTGACCGATTTAGTGGTTTGTAAGCTTAGAATGGCTTGTTACGTGAGTGTAGCTGATTCTCATCAAATAGTTAACCTATTCGATGATTTGTAACCTCAAAATGACTTGTTATGTGATTATAATTGATTCTCATCGAACGATTGACCGCCTCAATGATTTTTAAGCTCAAAATAGCTTGTTACATGATTGTAACTAATTATCATCAAACGGTTGACCAATTCAGTGATTTGTAAGCTCATAATGGCTTGTTACGTGATTGTAGCTAATTCTCATCGAATGGTTGACCTATTTGGTGATTTGTAAGCTCAGAATGGCTTGTTATGTGATTGTAATTGATTCTCATCAAATCGTTGACCGATTCAGTGTTTTGTAAGCTCAGAATGACTTGTTACATGATTGTAGCTTATTCTCATCGAACATTTAAATATTTGACGGTTGACCGCTTTGGTGATTTGTAAGTTCAGAATGGCTTGTTACGTGATTGTAGCTGATTCTCATCCAAAGGTTGAATGATTCAATGATTTGTAAGCTCAGAATGACTTGTTATGTCATTGTTATTGATTATCATTGAACGGTTGATCGATTCATTTATTTGTAAGCTCAGAATGGCTTGTTATATGATTGTAATTGATTCTCATTGAACAGTTGACCGATCCAATGATTTGTAAGGTTAGAATGGCTTGTTACATGATTGTAACTGATTGTCATCAAACGGTTGACCAATTCGGTGATTTGTAAGCTCAGAGTGGCTTGTTATGTGATTGTAGCTGATTCTCATCAAATGGTTGACCTATTCGATGATTTGTAAGCTTAGAATAGATTGTTATCTAATTATAGTTGATTCTCATCGAACAGTTGACCGATTTGATGATTTGTAAGCTCAAAATCACTTGTTACATGATTGTAATTGATTCTTATTGAACGGTGGATCGATCCAATGATTTGTTAGCTCAAAATGGTTTGTTACATGATTGTAACTGAATGTCATCAAACGGTTAATTGATTCAGTGATTTGTAAGCTCATTAATGGCTTGTTACATGATTGTAGCTGATTCTCATCAAATGGTTGATCGATTCAGTGATTTGTAAGCTCAGAAAAGCTTGTTATGTGATTGTAATTGATTCTCATCAAATAGTTGACCACTTCAGTAATTTGTAAGCTCAGAATGGCTTGTTACATGATTGTAGCTTATTCTCATTGAACGTTTGACCGATTCGGTCATTTGTAAGCTCAAAATGGCTTGTTATGTGATTATTATTGATTCTAATCAAACGTTTGACCAATTCGATGATTTGTAAGCTCAAAATGGCTTGTTGTGTGATTGTTATTGATTCTAATCAAACGGTTGACCGATTCGATGATTTCTATGTTCATAATGGCTTGTTACATGATTGTAAGTGATTCGCATCAAACGGTTGACTGATTCAATGATTTGTAAGCTTAGAATGGCTTGTTATGTGATTGTAATTTATTATAATTGAATGGTTGACCGCTTTCATGATTTGTAAGTTCAGAATGGCTTGTTACGTGATTTTAGCTGATTCTCATCCAATGGTTAAACGATTCGATGATTTGTAAGCTTAGAATGGCTTGTGATGTGATTGTTATTGATTCTAATCAAACGGTTGACTGATTCGGTGATTTGTAAGCTTAGGATGACTTGTTACATAATTGTAGCTGATTTCCATTGAACAGTTGACTGATTCAATGATTTGTAAGTTCAGAATGGTTACATGATTGTAGCTGATTCTCATCGAACGGTTGAACGATTCGGTGATTTGTAAGCTCAGAATGGCTTGTTATGTGATTATTATTCATTCTAATCAAACGGTTGACTGATTCAGTGATTTGTAAGCTCAGGATGGCTTGTTATGTGATTGCAATTGATTATGATCGAACGGTTCACCGATTCAGTGATTTGTAAGCTTAGAATGGCTTGTTACATGATTGTAGCTGATTCTCATCGAATAATTGACCTATTCAGTGATTTGAAAGCTCAGAATGGCTTGTTATGTGATTGTAATTGATTCTCATCGAACGGTTGACTGCTTCCATGATTTGTAAGCTTAGAATGGCTTGTTACATGATTGTCGCTTATTCTAATCGAATGTTTGACCGATTTGGTTATTTGTAAGCTCAAAATAGCTTGTTATGTGATTGTTATTGATTCTAATAGAACAATTCACTGATTCGGTGATTTGTAAGCTTAGAATGACTTTTTATGTGATTATAGCTGATTCTCATTGAACAGTTGACAGATTCGGTGATTTGTAAGCTCAGAATGGCTTGTTATGTAATTGTAATTGATTCTCATTGAACGGTTGACCACTTCCATGATTTGTAAGCTTAGAATGGTCTGTTACATGATTGTAGTTTATTCTTATCGAATGGTTGACCGTTTCAATGATTTGTAAGCTCAGAATGGCTTGTTACATGATTGTAGCTTATTATGTGGTTTTTATTGAATCCTAATCGAATGATTGACTGATTTGGTGATTTGTAAGCTTTGAATGTCTTTTTACGTGAGTGTATTTCATTATCATTGAATGGTTGACCGATTTAGTGATTTGTAAGCTCAGAATAGCTTGTTATGTAATTGTAGCTGATGCTCATCAAACGATTGACCGATTCGGTGATTTGTAAGCTCAGAATGGCTTGTTATTGATTCTAGTCAAACTATTGACCAATTCAGTGATTTGTAAGCTCAGAATGGCTTCTTACATAATTGTAGTTGATTCTCATTGAACGGTTGACTGATTCAGAGATTTGTAAGTTCAGAATGGTTTGTTACGTGATTGTAGCTAATTCTCATCGAATGGTTGAATGATTCAGTGATTTGTAAGCTCAAAATGGTTTCTTATGTGATTGTTATTTATTGTCATCGAACGGTTGACCGATTCAGTGATTTGTAACCTCAGAATGGCTTGTTACATGATTGTAATTGATTCTCATTGAACGCTTGACCGATCCAGTGATTTGTAAGCTCAGAATGGCTTGTTATGTGATTGTAACTGATTGTCATCAAACAGTTGATTGATTCATTGATTTGTTAGCTCAAAATGGGTTTTTACGTGATTGTACCTGATTCTCATTGAACGATTGATAGATTCAGTGATTTGTAAGCTCAGAATGGCTTATTACATGATTGTAGCTTATTCTTATCGAACGGTTGACCAATTCAGTGATTTCTAAGCTCAGAATGGCTTGTTATGTGATTGTAATATATTCTCATTGAACAGTTCAATGATCTAATGATTTGTAAGCTCAAAATGGCTTGTTACGTGATTATAATTGATTGTCATCAAATGGTTGACCGATTTGGTGATTTGTAAGCTCAAAATCACTTGTTACCTAATTGTAATTGATTTTTATTGAATAGTTGACCAATCAAGTGATTTGTAAGCTCAAAATGGCTTGTTTAGTGATTGTAATTAATTGTCATCAAATGGTTAACTGATTCAGTGATTTGTAAGCTCAGAATGACTTGCTACGTGATTGTAGCTGATTCTAATCAAATGGTTGATGTATTATGTGATTTGTAAGTTCAGAATGGGTTGTTATGTGATTGTAATTAATTCTCATCAAACAATTGACCGCTTCAGTGATTTGTAAGCTCAGAATAGCTTGTTACATAATTTTAGCTTATTCTCATCAAACATTTGACCGATTCGGTCATTTGTAAGCTTAGAAGGGCTTGTTATGTGATTTTTATTGATTCTAATCAAACGATTGACCGATTCGGTGATTTGTAAGCTTAGAATGGCTTGTTACATAATTGTAGCTTATTCTCATGGAACGGTTGACCAATTCCATGATTTTTAAGTTTAGAATGGCTTGTTACGTGATTGTAGCTGATTCTCATCAAAGGGTTGAATGATTCGGTGGTTTGTAAGCTTAGAATGGCTTGTTATGTGATTGTTATTGATTCTAATCAAACAGTTGAATGATTCAGTGATTTGTAAGCTCAAAATGGCTTGTTACGTGATTGTCATTGATTGTCATCAAATGGTTGACCAATTTGGTGATTTGTAAGCTCAGAATGGCTCGTTATGTGATTGTAGTTTATTCTCACCGAACAGTTGACCGATTTGGTGATTTGTAAGCTTAGAATGGCTTGTTACCTGATTGTAATTGATTCCCATTGAATGGTTGATCGATCCAATGATTTGTAAGCTCAGAATGGCTTGTTACTTGATTATAACTGATTGTCATCAAACGGTTGACTGAGTCAGTGATTTGTAAGCTCATAATGGCTTGTTATGTGATTGTAGCTGATTCTCATCGAATGGTTGACCTATTCGATGATTTGTAAGTTGAGAATGGCTTGTTATGTGATTGTAATTGATTCTCATCAAACAGTTGATCGCTACAGTGCTTTGTAAGCTCAGAATGGCTTGTTACATGATTGTAGCTTATTCTAATCGACTGTTTCACTGATTCAATCATTTGTAAGCTTAGAATGGCTTGATATGTGATTATAATTGATTCTCATCGAACGGTTGACTGACTCGATGATTTGCAAGCTCAGAATGGCTTATTATGTGATTGTAATTGATTATAATTGAATGGTTGACCGCTTCAGTGATTTGTAAGTTCAAAATGACTTGTTACGTGAGTGTAGCTGATTGTCATCCAACGGTTGACCGCTTCAGTGATTTGTAAGTTTAGAATGACTTATTACATGATTGTAGCTGATTCTCATCTAATGGTTGAATGATTCGATGATTTGTAAGCTCAAAATGGTTTGTTATGTGATTGTTATTGATTCTCATTGAACAGTTGACTGATTTAGTGAAATGTAAGTTGAGAATGGCTTGTCACATGATTGTAATTGATTTTTATTGAATGGTTGACCGATTCGGTGATTTGTAAGTTCAAAATGGCTTGTTATGTGATTGTTATTGATTCTAATCGAACGGTTGACCGATTCGGTGATTTGTAAGCTCAAAATGGCATGTTACATGATTATAATTGATTATCATCAAACGGTTGACAGCTTCAGTGATTTGTAAGGTCATAATGGCTTGTTACGTGATTGTAACTGATTATCATCAAACGGTTGACTGATTCAGTAATTTGTAAGCTCAAAATGGCTTGTTACATGATTGTAGCTAATTCTCATCCAACGGTTGAACAATTCAATAATTTGTAAGCTTAGAATGGCTTGTTATGTGATTATTATTGATTCTAATCAAATAATTGACCGATTTGGTGATTTGTAAGCTTAGAATGGCTTGTTATGTAATTGTAATTGATTATAATTAAATATTTGACCGCTTCAGTGATTTGTAAGCTCAGAATGGCTTGTTACATGATTGTAGCTGATTCTCATTGAACGGTTGACTGATTCAGTGATTTGTAACTTTAGAATGGCTTGTTACATGATTATAGCTTATTCTTATTGAGCCATTCTAAGCTTACAAATCACCAAATCATTTAACCATTTGATGAGAGTCAGCTACAATCACATAACAAGGCAATCTGAACTTACAAATCACTGAATTGGTCAACCATTCATTGAGAATTAGCTACAATCATGTAACAAGCCATTCTGAGCTTAAAAATCACTGAATCTGTCAACCATTAAATGAGAATCAGCTACAATCAGGTAAAAAGCTATTATGAGCTTACAAATCATTGAATCAGTCAACCGTTCAATTACAATCAATAACAAGCCATTCTGAGCTTACAAATGACTGAATCAGTCAAACGCACGATGAGAATAAGCTATAATCATGTAACAAGCCATTTTTGAGCTTACAAATCACTAAAGAGGTCAACCGTTTGATGAGAATCAATTACATTCACATAATAAGCCATTTCAAACTTACAAATCACCGAATAGGTCAACCATTCGATGAGAATTAGCTACAATCATGTAACAAGCCATTCTAAGCTTACAAATCACCGAATTGGTCAACCATTTGATGATAATCAGTTACAATCACATAACAAGCCATTCTGAGCTTACAAATCACTAGATCGGTCAACCATTCAATGAGAATCAATTATAATCATGTAACAAGCAATTTTGAGCTTACAAATCACTGAATCAGTCAACCATTCGATGAGAATCATCTACAATTATGTAACAAGCCATTCTGAGCTTACAAATCACCGAATCTATCAACCGTTCAATGAGAATAAACTACAATCATGTAACAAGCCATTCTGAGCTTACAAATCACCAAATCTATCAACCGTTCGATTACAATCAGTTACAATCATGTAACAAGTCATTCTGAGCTTACAAATCATTGAATCAGTCAACCATTCAATTAGAATCAATAACAATCACATAACAAGCCATTATGAGCTAAAAAATCACTGAATCATTCAACTGTTCGATGAGAATAAGCTACAATCACGTAACAAGCCAATCTGAACTTATAATTCACTGAATCGGTCAACTGTTCAATGAGAATTAGCTACAATCATGTAACAAGCCATTCTGAGCTTACAAATCATTGAATCGGTCAATCGTTCGATGAAAATCAATAACAATCACATAACAAGCCATTCTTAGCTTACAAATCATCGAATCATTCAACCGTTGGATGAGAATCAGCTATAATCATGTAACAAACCATTCTAAACTTACAAATCATAGAAGAAGTCATACGTTCAATTATAATCAATTACAATCATATAACAAGCCATTTTCAACTTATCAATCATCGAATCAGTCAACCATTCGATGAGAATCAATTACAATCATGTAACAAGGCCTTCTGAGATTAGAAATCACTGAATCGATCAACTGTTCAATAAAAATTAGCTACAATCACGTATTCTGAGGTTTCAAATCACCAAATTTGTCAACTATTCGATGAGAATCAGCAACAATCACGTAAATAGTCATTCTGAGCTTACAAATCACTGAATCCGTCAACCATTTGATTAGAATCAATAACAATAACATAACAATCTATTCTAAGTTTACAAATGACCGAATCAGTCAAACATTCGATGAGAATAAGTACAATCATGTAACAAGCCATTATGAGCTTACAAATCACCGAAGCGGTCAACCGTTCAATGAGAATCAACTACAGTCACATAACAAGCCATTCTGAGCTTCCAAATCACTGAATCATTCAACTGTTCGATGAGAATAAGCTACAATCATGTAACAAGCAGTTCTAAACTTACAAATCACTGAATTAGTCAACCGTTAAATGAGAATTAGCTACAATCATGTAACAAGCCATTCTAAGCTTACAAATCACCAAATCGGTCAACCGTTCGAATAGAATCAATAACAATCACATAACAAGCCATTTTGAGCTTACAAATCACTAAATCATTCAACTTTTGGATATGAATCAGCTACAATTACGTAAAAAGTCATTATGAGCTTACAAATCACCGATCGGTCAACCGTTTGATACCAATTAGTTACAATCACGTAACAAGCCATTCTGACCGTAAAAATCACCGAAGTGGTCAACCATTTGATGAGAATCAATTACAATAACATAACAAGTCATTCTGAGCTTACAAATCATCGAATAGGTCAACCATTTGATGAGAATCAGTTATAATCACATAACAAGCCATTCTTAGCTTACAAATCACCGAATCGGTCAACCGTTTGATGAGAATTAGTTATAATCATGTAACAAGCCATTCTGAGCTTACAAATCACTGGATCGGTCAACCGTTTAATGAGAATTAATTACAATAATGTAATAAGTGATTTTGACTTTACAAATCAATGATTCGGTCAACCGTTTGATGAGAATCAGCTACAATTACGTAACAAGCCATTCTAAGCTTACAAATCACCGAATCGGTCAACTATTCAATGAGAATGAGCTACAATCACATAACAAGCCATTATGAGCCTAAAAATAATAGAATCGGTCAACCATTTGATGAGAATCAATTACAATTATGTAACAAGCCATTCTTAGCTTAGAAATCACCGAATCTGTCAACCATTCGAAAAGAATCTGCTATAATCACATAACAAGCCATTTTGATCTTACAAATCATCGAATCTGTCAACCGTTTGATGAGAATCAGCTACAATCACTTAAAAAGCTATTCTGAGCTTACAAATCATTGAATCGATCAACTGTTCGATTAGAATCAATAACAAGCCATTCTGAGCTTACAAATGACTGAATCGGTCAAATGTATGATGAGAATAAGTTACAATAATGTAACAAGCCATTCTAAAATTACAAATCACCGAAAAGGTCAACTATTTGATGAGAATCAATTACAATCACATAACAAGCCATTTTGAACTTACAAATCACCGAATAGGTCAACCATTCGATGAGAATCAGCTACAATTACGTAACAAGCCATTCTGAGCTTACAAATCACCGAATCGATCAATCATTTGATGACAATCAGTTACAATCACGTAATAAGCCATTTTGAGCTTACAAATCACTAGATCGGTCAACCATTCAATGAGAATCAATTACAATAATGTAATAAGCAATTTTGAGCTTACAAAATCAGTGAATCGGGCAACCATTCGATGAGAATCATCTATAATTACGTAACAAGCTATTTTGAGCTTACAAATCACCGAATCGGTCAACCATTCGATGAGAATAAACTAAAATCACGTAACAAGCCATTCTAAGCTTACAAATCATCGAATCAGTCAACCGTTTGATTACAATCAATTACAATCATGTAATAAGCCATTTTGAGCTTACAAATCACTGAATCGGTCAACCGTTTGATGAAAATCAGTTACAATCACGTAACAAGACATTCTAAGCTTACAAATCACTAGATCGGTCAACCGTTCAATGAGAATCAATTACAATCACATAACAAGTGATTTTGAGCTTACAAATCACCGAATAGGTCAACCATTCGATGAGAATAAGCTACAATCACATAACAAGCCATTATGACCTCACAAATCACTAAATCGGTCAACCGTTTGATGAGAATCAGTTACAATCATGTAACAAGCCATCCTGAGCTTAAAAATCAATGAAGCGGTCAACCATTCGAGGAGAATCAATTACAATCATATAACAAGCCATTCTGAGCTTACAAATCATCGAATAGGTCAACCATTCGATGAGAATCAGCTACAATCACGTAACAAGCCATTATGAGCTTACAAATCACTGAATCGATCAACCGTTTGATACCAATCAGTTACAATCACGTAACAAGCCATTCTGACCTTAAAAATCACCGAAGTGATCAACCGTTTGATGAGAATCAATTACAATCACATAACAAGCCATTCTTAGCTTACAAATCATCAAATAGGTCAACCATTCGATGAGAATCAGCTACACTTACATAACAAGCCATTCTGAGCTGACAAATCACTGAATCGGTCAACTATTTGATGATAATTAGTTACAATCACGTAACAAGCCATTATGAGCTTACAAATCACTGGATCGGTCAACCATTCAATGAGAATTAATTACAATCACATAACAAGCCATTTCGAGCTTACAAATCACTAGATCGGTCAATCATTCAATGAGAATCAATTATAATCACGTAACAAGCGATTTTGAAATTACAAATCACTTAATCGGTCAACCGTTCAATGAGAATTAGCTATAATTATGTAACAAGCCATTTTGAGCTTATAAATCACCGTATCGGTCAACCATTTGATGAGAATGAACTACAATCACATAACAAGCCATTCTGAGCTTACAAAACACCGAACTGGTCAATGATTTGATGAGAATTAATTACAATCACATAATAAGCCATTTTGAGCTTACAAATCACTGAATAGGTCAACCGTTTGATGAGAATTAGCTACAATCACGTAACAAGCCATTCTTAGCTTACAAATCACTGGATCGGTCAACCGTTCAATGAGAATTAATTAGAATCATGTAACAAACAATTTTTACCTTATAAATCAATGAATCGGTCATACGTTCGATGAAAATTAGCTACAATTATGTAACAAGCCATTCTGAGCTTACAAATCACCGAATCGGTCAACCATCGATGAGAATGAACTACAATCATGTAACAGGCCATATTGAGCTTACAAATCAACGAATCGGTCAACCGTTCGATGACAATCAATTACAATCACATAACAAGCCATTATGAGCTTACAAATCATTGAATTAGTCAACGGTTCGATTAGAATCAATAACAATCACATAACAAGTCATTCTGAGCTTACAAATCACCAAATCGTTCCACCTTTCAATGAGAATCAGCTACAATCACGTAACCAGCCATTCTAAACTTACAAATCACCGAATCGGTCAACCCTTCAATGAGAATCAGCTACAATCATGTAACAAGCCATTCTGAGCTTAAAAATAATGGAATCAGTCAACCGTTTGATGAGAATAAATTATAATCATGTAACAAGCCATTCTGAGCTTAAAAATCACCGAATCGGTCAACTATTTGATAAGAATCTGGTATAATCACGTAACAAGCCATTCTGATCTTACAAATCACTGAATCGGTCAACCGTTCGATGAAAATAAACTACAATCATATAACAAGCCATTCTGAGCAAACAAATCATCAAATCATTCAACCGTTTGATTAGAATAAGCTCCACTCATGTAACAAGCCATTCTGAGCTTACAAATCACTGAATCGGTCAACCTTTCGATTAGAATCAATAACAATCACATAACAAGCAATTTTGAGCTTACAAATCGCCGAATCATTCAATCCTTGGATGAGAATCAGCTACAATCATGTAACAAGCCATTCTGAACTTACAAATCACTGAAGCGGTTAACCGTTGAATTATAATAAATTACAATAACATAACAAGCCATTATGAGCTTAAAAATCACTGAATAGTTCAACCGTTTGATGAGAATCAGCTACAATAATGTAACAAGCCATTCTGAACTTACAAATCAACGAATCGGTCAACTGTTCAATGAGAATCAGCTAGAATCATGTAACAAGCCATTCTGAGCTTAAAAATCACTGAATCGGTTAACCGTTTGATTAGAATAAATAACAATCACATAACAGACCTTTCTAAGTTTACAAATCACTGAATTTTTCAACCCTTGGATGAGAATCAGCTACAATCACGTAACAAGGCATTTTGATTTTACAAATCATCAAAGTGATCAATCGTTCAATTATAATCAATTACAATCACAGAACAAGCCATTCTAAGATTACAAATCACCGAATCGGTTAACCGTTTGATTAGAATCAATAACAATCACATAACAAACCATTCTGAGCTTACAAATCAATGAATCATTCAACCGTTGGATGAGAATCAGCTACAATCACGTAACAAGCCATTCTGAGCTTACAAATCACTGAATCTATCAACCATTCGATAAGAATCAACTACAATCACGTAAAAAGCCATTTTGAGCTTACAAATCACTGAATTTATCAACCATTCGATAAGAATCAGCTACAATCACGTAAAAAGCCATTCTGACCTTACAAATCACTGAATCAATCAATTGTTTGATGACAATGAGGTACAATCATTAAACAAGTCATTCTAAGCTTACAAATCACTCGATCGGTCAACTATTCAATGAGAATCAATTACAATCATGTAACAAGTGATTTTGAGCTTACAAATTACCAAATCGGTCAACCATTCGATGAGAATCAGCTACAATTACGTAACAAGCCATTCTGAGCTTACAAATCTCTAAATTGGTCAACCGTTTGATGAAAATAAACTACAATCACGTAACAAGCTATTTTGAGCTTAGAAATCACCGAATCGGTCAACCGTTAGATTAGAATCAATAACAATCACATAACAAGCCATTCTGAGCTAAAAAATCTCTGAATTGATCAACCGTTCAATGAGAATAAGCTCCACTCATGTAACAAGCCATTCTGAGCTTACAAATCTCCGAATCAGTCAACCTTTCGATTAGAATCACTAACAAGCCATTTTGAGCTTACAAATGGCCAAATCATTCAACCCTTGGATGAAAATCAGCTACAATCACGTGACAAGTCATTCTGAACTTACAAATCACTGAAACGGTCAACCATTCTATTATAATCAATTACAATCACATAACAAGTCATTCAGAGCTTAAAAATCATCGAATCGGTCAACCGTTTGATGACAATCAATTACAATCACATAAGAAGCCATTCTGAGCTTAGAAATCACTAAATCGGTCAACCGTTTGATAAGAATCAGCTACAATCAAGTAACAAGCCATTCTGAGCTTACAAATCTCTGAATCTGTAAACCATTCTGAGCTTACAAATCACCGAATCGGTCAACCATTCGATGAGAATTAGCTACAATT
The DNA here is from genome assembly GCA_027943335.1 of Chamaecyparis obtusa. Classification (NCBI taxonomy): domain Eukaryota; kingdom Viridiplantae; phylum Streptophyta; class Pinopsida; order Cupressales; family Cupressaceae; genus Chamaecyparis; species Chamaecyparis obtusa. Next base: position 2,847,525 of record BSBK01000606.1, read on the forward strand.
ACGTAACAAGTCATTCTGAGCTTACAAATGACTGAATCGGTCAACTATTCGATGAGAATAAACTACAATCACGTAACAAGTCATTTTGAGCTTACAAAACACCAAATCGGTCAACTGTTTGATGACAATCAATTACAATAATGTAACAAGCCATTTTGGGCTTATAAATAACTGAATTGGTCAACCGTTTGATTAGAATCAATAACAATCATATAAAAAGCTATTCTGAGCTTACAAATCATAGAATTGTTCAACCATTCGGTGAGAATCAGCTACAATAACGTAACAAGCCATTCCGAACTTACAAATCACCGAATCGATCAACCGTTGAAAGAGAATCAGCTACAATCATGTAATAAGCCATGAAGCTTACAAATCACCGAATCGGTCAGCCATTCGATTAGAATAAATAACAATCACATAACAGGCCATTCTAAGCTTAAAAATCACCAAATTTTTCAACCCTTGGATGAGAATCAGCTACAATCACATAATAAGTCATTCTGAACTTACAAATCACCAAAGTGGTCATCCATTCAATTATAATCATATACAATCACATAACAAGCCATTCTAGGCATACAAATCACCGAATCGGTCAACCATTCAATGAGAATCAATAACAATTACATAACAAGCCTTTTTGAGCTAAAAATGATTGAATCGGTCAAACGTTCAATGAGAATAAGCTACAAGCCATTCTGAGATTACAAATCACCGAATCGGTCAACCGTTCGATTAGAATCAACAAAAATCACATAACAAATCATTTTGAGCTTACAAATCTCCGAATCATTCAACCGTTGGATGAGAACCAGCCACAATCACATAACAAGTCATTTTGAGCTTACAAATCACCAAATTTGTCAACCGTTCCATGAGAATCAGCTACAATGATGTAAAAAGCCATTCTGAGCTTACAAATGACCAAATTTGTCAACTGTTCAATTAGAATCAATAACAATCACATAACAAGCCATTCTGAGCTTACAAATGAGCGAATCAGTCAAACCTTCGATGAGAATAAGCTACAATCATGTAACAAGCGATTATGAGCTTACAAATCACCGAATCGGTCAACCGTTCGATGAGAATCAATTACAATCACATAACAAGCCATTCTAAGCTTACAAATCACCAAATTGGTCAACCATTTGATTAGAATCAATAACAATCAAATAACAAGTCATTCTTAATTTACAAACCACTGAATCGTTCAACAGTTTGATGAAAATAAGCTATAATCATGTAACAAACCATTCTGAACTTGCAAATCACCGAATCAATCAACCGTTCAATGAGAATCAGCTACAATCATGTAACAAGCCATACTGAGCTTACAAATCACTGAATCGGTCAATTGTTCAAATAGAATCAATAACAATCACATTACAAGCCATTTTGAACTTACAAATCAATGGATCGGTCAACCATTCAATGAGAATCAATTACAATCACATAAGAAGCGATTTTTATCTTACAAATAACTGAATCAAGAAACCGTTGGATGAGAATGAGCTACAATTATGTAACAAGCCATTCTAAGCTTTATCATCGAATCAGTTAACCGTTTGATGAGAATAACTATAATCACGTAACAAGCCATTCTTAGCTTACAAATCACCGAATCGGTCTACCGTTCGATGACAATAAATTATAATCACGTAACAGGCCATTGTGAGCTTACAAATCACCAAATCGGTCAATCGTTCGATTAGAAACAATAACAATCACATAACAAGACATTCTGAGCTTACAAACCACCGAACATTCAACCATTTGACGAGAATCAGCTACAATCAAGTAACAAGCCATTCTGAACTTACAAATCACCGAATCGGTCAACCTTTCAATGAGAATCAGCTACAATCATGTAACAAGTCATTCTGAGCTTACAAATCACCGAATCGGTGAACCGTTCAATGAGAATCAGCTACAATCATGTAAGAAGACATTCTGAGCTAACAAATCACCGAATCAGTCAACTATTTGATTAGAATCACTAACAATCACATAACAAGCCATTCTGAGCTTACAAATGATCGAATCGGTCAAACGTTCGATGAGAATAAGCTACAATCATGTAACAAGTCATTCTGAGCTTACAAATCACCGAAGTGGTCAACCGTTCGATGAGAATAAATTAAAATCACATAACAAGCCATTATGAGCTTACAAATCACTGAATTGTTCAACCGCTCGATGAGAATAAGCTATAATCACGTAACAAGCCATTCTAAACTTACAAATCATTGAATCAGTCAATTATTATTAATTATAATCACATAATAAGTCATTCTGAGCTTACAAATCACCAAATTGGTCAACCATTTGATGAGAATCAATTAAAATCATGTAAAAAGCCAATTTGAGCTTAGAAATCACTGAATCAGTGAACCATTCGATAAGAATCAGCTACAATCACATAACAAGTCATTCTGAGCTTTCAAATCATTGAATCGGTCAACCATTCGATGAGAATAAACTAGAATCACGTAACAAGCCATTTTGAGCTTACAAATCAACGAATGGGTCAATCGTTCGATGGAAATCAATTACAATGATGTAACAAGTCAGTTACAATCATGTAACAAGCCATTCTATACTTACAAATCATCGAATCAGTCAACCGTTCAATTATTATTAATTATAATCACATAATAAGCCATTTTGAGCTTACAAATCACTGAATCGGTCAACCGTTCGATGAGAGTCAATTACAATCATGTAAAAAGCTAATCTGAGCTTAGAAATCACTGAATCAATGAACCGTTCGATGAGAATCAACTACAATCACGTAACAAGCCATTCTGAGTTTACAAATCACCGAATCTGTCAACCATTTGATGACAATCAGTTACAATCACATAACAAGCCATTTTGAGCTTTCAAATCACTGGATTGGTCAACCGTTTAATAAGAATCAATTACAATCACGTAACAAGTGATTTTGAGCTTACAAATCACTGATTCGGTCCACTGTTCGATGAGAATCAGCTCTAATCACGTAACAAACTATTCTGGACTTACAAATCACCGAATTGGTCAACCATTCAATGAGAATCAGGTACAATCATGTAACAAGTCATTCTGAGCTTTCAAATCACTAAATCGATCAACCGTTCGATTAGAATCAATAACAGGTCATTTTGAGCTGACAAATCACCGAATCATTCAACCGATGGATGAGAATAGGCTACAATCATGTAACAAGCTATTCTAAACTTACAAATCACCGAAGCGGTCAACAGTTCAATTATTATTAATTATTATCACATAATAAACCATTCTGGGCTTACAAATCACTGAATCGGTCAACCGTTCAATGAGAATTAATTACAATCATGTAAAAAGCCAATCTGAGTTTAGAAATCACTAAATCAGTGAACCGTTCGATAAGAATTAGCTACAATCACGTAACAAGCCATTTTGAGCTTACAAATCATTGAATCGGTCAACCGTTTGATCAGAATCAACTACAATTATGTAACAAGTCATTCTGAGCTTTCAAATCACTAAATCGGTCAACCGTTCAATGAGAATCAGTTACAATCATGTAACAAGCCATTTTGAGCTTACAAGTCACCGAATCGGTAAACCGTTCGATTATAGTCAATATAAATCACCTAATTATTCATCCGTTGGATTAGAATCAGCTATAATCATGTAACAAGCCATTTTGTACTTACAAATTATTGAAGTGGTCAACTGTTTGATTATAATCAACTAAAATCACATAAAAAGTCATTCTGAGCTTATAAATCACTAAATCGGTCAACTGTTGGATGAGAATCAATTACAATCACGTAACAAATCATTCTAAGCTTAGAAATCACCGAATCGGTCAAGTGTTCGATAAGAATCAGCTACAATCACGTAAGAAGACATTCTAAGCTTACAAATCACCGAATTGGTCAACCGTTCGATGACAATCAATTACAATAATGTAACAAGCCATTTTGGCCTTACAAATCATCGAATCTGTCAACCGTTCAATGAGAATCAGCTATAATCATGACCTTACAAATCACCGAATTGGTCAACTGTTCAATGAGAATCAGTGACAATCACGTGACAAGCCATTCTAAGCTTACAAATCATCGAATCAGTCAACTATTTGATGACAATCAGTTACAATCATGTAACAAGCCATTCTAAGCTAACAAATCATTAGATCGGTGAACCCTTCAATGAGAATCAATTACAATCACCTAACAACTGATTTTGAGCTTATAAATTATTGAATCGGTTGACCATTCGATAAGAATCAGCTACAATTATGTAACACACCATTCTGAGCTTACAAATCACTGAATCGGTCAACTGTTCGATGAGAATAAACTACAATCACGTAACAAGCCATTCTAAGCTTACAAATCACCGAATCGGTCAGTCATTCGATGACAATCAATTACAATCACAAAACAAGCCATTCTAGGCTGACAAATAACCGAATTGGTCAATCATTCTATTAGAATCAATAATAATCACATAACAAGCCATTCTGAGCTTACAAATCACCGAATCGTTCAAGCGTTCGATGAGAATCAGCTACAATTACGTAACAAGCCATTCTGAACTTACAAATCACCAAAGCGGTCAACCGTTCAATGAGAATCAGCTACAATCACATAACAAGCCATTGTGAACTTACAAATCACCGAAGAGGTCAAACATTCAATTATAATCAATAACAAGCTATACTAAGCTTACAAATCACCGAATCGGTCAACCATTCGATGACAATCATTTACAATCACGTAACAAGTCATTCTAAGCTTACAAATCAATGAATCGGTCAACCGTTTGATTAGAATCAATAACAATCACATAACAAGCTATTTTGAGCTTATAAATCACCTAATCGGTCAATTGTTCGATGAGAATCATCTACAATCATGTAACAAGCCATTTTGAACTTAGAAATCACGATATCTGCCAACCGTTCAATGAGAATCAGCTACAATCATGTAATAATCAATTACAATCATGTAACAAGCGATTTTGAGCTTAGAAATCATCGAATATGTCAACCATTCGATGAGAATCAGCTACAATTATGTAACAAGCCATTCTGAGCTTTCAAATCACTGAATCGGTCAACTGTTTGATGAGAATAAACTACAATCAGGTAACAAGCCATTCTAAGCTTACAAGTCACCAAATCGGTCAACTGTTCGATGACAATCAATTACAATCACATAAAAAGTCATTCTCAACTTACAAATCACCGAATCGGTCAACCGTTCAATTAAAATCAATAACAATCACATAAAAAGCCATCCTGAGCTTACAAATCACCAAAGCGTTCAACCGTTGGATGAGAATAAGCTACAATCACGTAAGAAGCCATTCTTAATTTACTAATCATCAAAGCGGTCAACCGTTCGATAACAATCAACTACAATCATGAAACAAGCTATTCTGAGCTTACAAATCACCGAATATGTCAACCATTCGATGAGAATCAGCTACAATCATGTAAAAAGTCATTATGAGCTTACAAATCACTGAATCAGTCAACCGTTTGATTAGAATAAATAACAATCACATAACAAGCCATTCTAAGCTTACAAATGATCGAATCGGTCAAACGTTCGATGAGAATAAGCTACAATCATGTAACAAGTCATTCAAAACTTACAAATCATTGAACTGGTCAACCATTCGATAAGAATCAATTATAATCACCGAATCGGTCAACCGTTCAATGAGAATAAACTACAATCACATAACAAGCCATTCTAAGCTTACAAATTACTAAATCAGTCAACTGTTCAATGAGAATCAGCTACAATTACGTAACAAGCCATTCTGAGGTTACAAATCACCGAATTGGTCAACCATTCGATTAGAATCAATAACAATCACATAACAAGCCATTATGAGCTTACAAATTGCTGAATTGTTCAATCGTTGGATGAGAATCAGCTACAATCACATAATAAGCCATTTTAAACATACAAATCACCAAAGCGGTCAACCGTTCAATTATAATCAATTACAATGAAATAACTAGACATTCTAAGCTTAAAAATCATCGAAGCGGTCAACCGTTTGATGAAAATCAATTACAATCACATAATAAGCCATTTTGAGTTTACAAATCACCAAATAGGTCAACCATTCGATGAGAATCAGCTAAAATCATGTAACAAGCCGTTCTGAGCTTACAAATCACCGAAGCAGTCAACCGTTCGTTGAGGATCTTTTACAATCGCATAACAAGCCATTCTGAGGTTACAAATCACCAAATAGGTCAACTATTTGATGAGAATCAACTATAATCACGTAACAAGTGATTTTGAGATTACAAATCACTGAATCGGTCAACCGTTTGATAAGAATCAGCAATAATGAGAATCACGAACAAGCCATTCTGAGCTTACAAATCACTGAATCAGTCAACTGTTCGATTAGAGTCAATAACAATCACATAACAAGCCATTCTGAGCTTATAAATCACTGAATCGGTCAATCATTTGATGAGACTAAACTACAATCAGGTAACAAGCCATTCTGATCTTACAAATCATCAAATCGGTCAACCGTTCGATGATAATCAATTATAATCACTTAACAAGCCATTCTGAACTTACAAATGGCTTGTTACAAGTCACTGAATCAGTCAACCATTGATGACAATCAATTACAATCATGAACAAGCCATTATGAGCTTACAAATCATTGAATCAGTCAACTATTCGATTAGAGTCAATAACAATCACATAACAAGCTATTCTGAGCTTACAAATCACTGAATCGGTCAACCGTTCGATGAGACTAAACTACAATCAGGTAACAAGCCATTCTGAGCTTACAAATCATCAAATCGGTCAACCGTTCAATGATAATCAATTATAATCACTTAACAAGCCATTCTGAACTTACAAATCATGGAATGGGTCAACCATTCGATCAGAATCAATAACAATGACATAACAAGCCATTCTGAGCTTACAAATCACTAAATCGTTCAACCGTTTGATGAGAAACTACTAGAATCACGTAACAAGCTATTCTGAACTTAAAAATCACTGAATCAGTCAAATGTTCGATGAGAATAAGCTACAATCATGTAACAAGCCATTTTGAGTTTACAAATTACTGAAGCAATCAATCATTCGATGAGAATCAATTACAATCACATAACAAGTCTTTTTGAGCTTACAAATCACCAAATAGGTCAACCATTCAATGAGAATTAGCTACAATCATGTAACAAGCCATTATGAGCTTACAAATCACCGAATTGGTTAACCATTTCATGACAATCAATTACAATCATGTAACAAAACATTTTGAGCTTACAAATCACTGGATCAGTCAACCGTTCAATAAAAATCAATTACAATCACATAACAAGTTATTTTGATCTTATAAATCACTGAATCGATCAACCATTCATTGAGAATTAGCTACAATTAGGTAATAATCCATTCTGAACTTACAAATCACTGAATAGGTCAACCATTTGATGAGAATTAGCTACAATCACATAACATGCCACTCTGAGCTTACAAATCACCGAATCGGGCAACCGTTTGATGGTAATCAGTTACAATCATGTAACAAGCCGTTCTGACTTTACAAATCACTGGATTGGTCAACCGTTCAATGAGAATTAGCTACAATCATGTAACAAGTCATTCTGAGCTTACAAATCATTGAATTGGTCAACCATTCAATGAGAATCAATAACAATCACATAACAAGCTATTCTGAGCTTACAAATCATCGAATCATTCAACCCTTGGATGCGAATCAGCTACAATCACGTAACAAGCCATTCTGAACTTACAAATCACCGAAGCGATCAACCGTTCGATGACAATAAGCTACAATCATGTAACAAGCCATTCTAAACTTACAAATCACCGAAGCGGTCAACCATTCAATTATAATAAATTACAATCACATAACGAGCCATTCTAAGCTTACAAATCACTGAATCGATCAACGATTCGATGAAAATCAATTACAATCATGTAACAAGCCATTATGATCTTACAAATCACCAAATCGGTCAAACATTCGATGAGAATAAGCTACAATCATGTAACAAGTCATTCTAATCTTACAAAACATTGATTCGGTCAACCATTCGATGAGAATCAATTACAATCACATAACAAGCCATTCTGAGCTTACAAATCACTGAATAGGTCTACCATTCAATGAGCATCAGCTACAATCAAGTAACAAGCCATTATGAGCTTACATATCACCAAATCGGACAACCGTTTGGTGATAATTAGTTACAATCACGTAACAAGCCATTCTTAGCTTAAAAATCACCGAAGCGGTTAACCGTTCGATGAGAATCAATTACAATCACATAACAAGTCAATCTGAGCTTAAAAATCATTGAATAGGTCAACCATTCGATGAGAATTAGCTACAATCATGTAACAACCCATTCTAAGCTTACAAATCACCGAATCAGTCAACCGTTTGATGACAATTACTTATAATCACATAACAAGCCATTTTGAGCTTACAAATCACTAGATCGGTCAACCATTCAATGAGAATTAATTACAATCACGTAACAAGTGATTTTAACCTTACAAATCATCGAATCGGTCAATCGTTCAATGAGAATCAGCTACAATTATGTAACAAGCCAATCTGAGCTTACAAATCACCAAATTGGTCAACCGTTCGATGAGAATGAACTACAATCATGTAATAAGCTATACTGAGCTTACAAATCAATGAATCGATCAACCGTTCGATGACAATCAATTACAATCACATAACAAGGCATTCTGAGCTTACAAATCACCGAATCGGTCAATCATTCGATTAGAATCAATAAAAATCACATAACAAGTCATCCTGAGCTTACAAATCACCAAATCATTGAACCGTTTGATGAGAACTAGCTACAATCATGTAACAAGCCATTCTAAACTTACAAATTACCAAATCGGTCAACCGTTCAATGAGAATCAGCTACAATCATGTAACAAGCCATTTTGAGCTTAAAAATGAAGGAATCGGTCAACCGTTCGATGAGAATCAATTACAATCATGTAACAAGCCATTCTGAGCTTAGAAATCACCGAATCAGTAAACCGTTTGATAAGAATTTGCTACAATCAGGTCACAAGCCATTCTGATCTTACAAATCACCAAATCTGTCAACTGTTAGATGAAAATCAGCTACAATCACTTAAAAAGCTATTCTGAGCTTACAAATCACCGAATTGGTCAACCGTTTGATTAGAATAAATAACAAGCCATTCTGACCTTACAAATGACCGAATCGATCAAACGTTCGATGAGAATAAGCTACAATCATGTAACAAGCCATTCTGAGCTTACAAATCACTGAATCGGTCAACTGTTCAATGAGAATCGGCTACAATTATGTAACAAGCCATTATGAGCTTACAAATGACCAAATCGGTCAGCTGTTTGATGGGAATAAACTACAATCACGTAACAAGCCATTCTGAGCTTACAAATCACCGAATCAATCAACTGTTTGATGACAATCAATTATAATCACATAACAAGCCATTCTGAGCTTAAAAATCACCGAATCGGTCGATAGTTCGATTAGAATCAATAACAATCACATAACAAGCTATTCTGAGCTAATAAATCACAAAATCGTTCAACAATTCGATGAAAATAAGCTACAATCACATAATAAGTCGATCTGAACTTACAAATCACCGAATCGGTCAACCATTCAATGAGAATCAGCTACAATCATGTAACAAGCCATTCTGAGCTTACAAATAACCGAATCAGTCAACTGTTTGATGAGAATCAATTATAATCATATAACAAGCTATTTTGAGCTTAAAAATTATCGAATAGGTCAGCCATTCGATGAGAATCAGCTACAATCACGTAATAAGTCATTCTGAGCTTACAAATGATTGGATCAGTCAATTGTTTGATGACAATAAGTTACAATCAGGTAACAATCCATTCTGAGCTAACAAATCACCGAATCGGTGAATTGTTTGATTAAAATCAATAACAATTACATAACAAGCCATTCTGAGCTTACAAATCTCTGAATCATTCAATCGTTGGATGAGAATCAGCTACAATCATGTAAGAGGTTGAAATTACAAATCACCGAAGCGGTCAACCGTTCAATTATAATCAATAACAATCACATAACAAGTCATTCTAAGCTTACAAATCACCGAATCATTCAATTGTTCGATGAGAATCAGCTACAATCACGTAACAAGCCATTCTAAACTTACAAATCACTGAATCGGTCAACCGTTCTATGAGAATCAGCTACAATCACGTAACAAACCATTCTAAACTTAAAAATCACTGAAGCGGTCAACCGTTTAATTATAATCAATTACAATCACATAACAACCCATTCTGAGCTTACAAATGACCGAATCGGTCAACCGTTTGATGAGAATATATTACATTCATCTAACAAGCCATTCTAAGCTTAGAACTCACCAAATCGGTCAACCGTTTCATAAGAATCAAATTTAATCATGTAACAAGCCATTTTGAGCTTACAAATCACTAAATTTGTCAACCGTTCGATGACAATAAGCTACAATCATGTAAAAAGTCATTATGAGCTTACAAATCACCAAATCGGTCAATCGTTCGATTAGAATCAATAACAATCACATAACAAGCCATTCTGAGCTTACAAATGACTGAATCGATCAAACGTTCAATGAGAATAAGCTACAATCATGTAACAAGCCATTCTAAGCTTACAAATCACCAAAACGGTCAACTGTTTGATGAGAATCAATTACAATCACATAACAAGCCATTCTGAGCTTACAAAATTACTGAATCATTCAACCGTTGGATGAGAATTAGCTGTAATCATGTAACAAGCCATTCTGAACTTACAAATCACTGAAGCGGTCAACCGTTCAATTATAATCAATTACAATCACATAACAAGCCATTCTTAGCTTACAAATGACCAAATCGGTCAAAAGTTCGATGAGAATAAGCTACAATCATGTAACAATCCATTCTAAGCTTACAAAGTCACCGAAGCGGTAAACCGTTTGATGAGAATCAATTACAATCACATAACATGCCATTCTGAGCTTAGAAATCATCGAATAGGTCAACCATTCGATGATAATCAGCTACAATCATGTAACAAGTCATGCTGAGTTTACAAATCACTGAATCGGTCAACTGTTTGATGACAATCAGTTACAATCATGTAACAAGCCATTTTGAGCTTACAAATCACTAGATCAGTCAACTATTCAATGAGAATCAATTACAATCATGTAACAAGTGATTTTGAGCTTACAAATCATCGAATCGGTCAACCGTTCGATGAGAATCAGCTACAATTACGTAACAAGTCATTCTGAGCTTACAAAAAATCAAATCGGTCAACCATTTGATGAGAATAAACTACAATCACGTAACAAGCAATTCTGAGCTTACAAATCATCAAATTGGTGAACCGTTTGATGATAATCAATTATAATAACCTAACAACCCATTCTGAGCTTACAAATCACCGAATCGGTCAGCCGTTCGATTAGAATCAATAACAATCACATAACACGCCATTCTGAGCTTACAAATCACCGAATCGTTCAACCATTCGATGAGAATCCCCTATAATCACGTAACAAGCCATTCTGAACTTACAAATCACCGAATCAGTCAACCGTTCAATGAGAATCAATGACAACCATGTATGAAGCCATTCTGAGCTTACAAATCACCGAATTGGTCAACCGTTTGATTAGAATCAATAACATCATATAATAAGTCATTCTGAGCTTACAAATAGCCGAATCATTCAACCGGTGGATGAGAATCAGCTACAATCACGTAACAAGCTATTCTGAACTTACAAATCACCGAAGCGGTCAACTATTTAATTATAATCAATTACAATCACATAACAAGCCATTCCGAGCTTAGAAATCACCGAATCGGTGAACTGTTTGATAAGAATGAGCTACAATCATGTAACAAGTCATTCTAAGCTTACAAATAATTGAATCGGTCAACCATTTGATGACAATCACATAACAAGCCATTCTAAGCTTACAAATAATTGGATCAGTCAATCGTTTGATGACAATCACGTAACAAGCCATTCTAAGCTTACAAATAATTGGATCAATCAACCGTTTGATGACAATCACGTAACAAGTCATTCTGAGCTTACAAATCACTGAATCGGTCAACCGCTCGATGAGAATAAACTACAATCACGTAACAAGCCATTCTGAGCTTACAAGTCACTGAATCGGTCAACCGTTCGATGACAATAAATTACAATCACATAACAAGCCATTCTAAGGTTACAAATAAAGAAATCAGTCAACCGTTCATTTAGAATCTATAACAATCACATAACAAGCCATTCTGAGCTTACAAATCATTGAATCATTCAACCATTCAATGAGAATCAGCTACAATCACATAACAAGCCATTCGGAACTTACAAATCACCGAATCGGTCAACCATTCAATGAGAATCAGCTACAATCACATAACAAGCCATCCTGAGCTTAGAATGGCATTACATAATTGTAGCTGATTCTCATCGAACGGTTGATCACTTTCGGTGATTTGTAAGCTCAAAATGGCTTGTTACATGATTGTAGCTTATTCTAGTCAAATGTTTGACCGATTCAATAATTTGTAAACTCAGAATAGCTTATTGTGTGATTGTTATTGATTCTAATCAAACGGTTGACCGATTCGGTGATTTGTAAGTTCAGAATGGCTTGTTATGTGATTGTAGCTAATTCTCATCGAATGGTTGAATGATTCAGTGATTAGACTCAATAACAATCACATAACAAGTCATTCTGAGCTTACAAATGACCGAATCAGTCAAACATTCTAGGAGAATAAGCTACCATCATGTAACAAGTTATTCTAAGCTTATCAATCGTGGAAGCGGTCAACCATTCGATGAGAATCAATTACAATCACATAACAAGCTATTATGAGCTTACAAATCAGCGAATAGGTCAACCATTCGATGAGAATAAGCTACAATCACGTAACAAGCCATTCTGAGGTTAGAAATCACCGACTCGGTCAACCGTTTGATGACAATCGATTACAATCATGTAACAAGTCATTATAAGCTACAAAATCATTGGATTGGTTAGCCATTGAATGAGAATCAATTACTATCACGTAACAAGCAATTTTGATCTTACAATTCATCGAATCAGTCAACCGTTGGATGAGAATCAGCTACAATTATGTAACAAGCCATTCTATGCTTAAAAATCATCGAATCGGTCAACTGTTCGATGAGAATAAACTATAATTATGTAACAAGCCATTCTAACCTTACAAATCATCGAATTGGTCAACTGTTTGATTAGAATCAATAACAATAACATAACAAAATATTCTAATATTACAAATCACTGAATCATTCAATGAGAATCAGCTACAATCAAGTAACAAGCCATTCTGAACATACAAATCATTGAATCGGTGAACCGTTTAATGAGAATCAGCTACAATCATGTAAAAAGCTATTTTGAAAATCTAAAATCATCGAAGCGGTCAACTGTTCAATTATAATCAATTACAATCACATAACAAGCCATTCTGAGCTTACAAATCACTGAATTGGTCAACCGTTCGATGGGAATCAATTACAATCACGTAATAAGCCATTTTGAGCTTAAAATTCACAAAATCAGTCAACCGTTCGATAAGAATCAACTATAATCATGCAACAAGCCATTTTGAATTTACAAATCATCGAATCTGTCAATCGTTCGATGAGAATCAGCTACAATCATGTAAAAAGTGATTTTGAGCTTACAAATCACTGAATCGGTCAACCGTTCAATGAGAATCACCTACAATCATGTAAGGAGCCTTTCTGAGCTTACAAATCACCGAATCGATCAACCGTTCGATTAGAATCAATAAGAATCACATAACAAGCCATTCTAAGGTTACAAATCGCCAAATCATTCAACCGTTGGATGAGAATCAACTACAATCATGTAACAAGCCATTCTGAACTTACAAATCACCGAAGCGGTCAACCATTCAATTATAATCAATTACAACCACATAACAAGCCATTCTAAGCTTACAAATCATGGAATAGGTCAACCATTTGATGACAATTAGTTATAATCACGTAACAAGCCATTCTGAGATTATAAATCACCGAATCGGTCACCGTTCAATGAGAATCAGCTACAATCATGTAAGAAGCCATTTTGAGCTTACAAATCACCGAATTGGTCAACCATTCGATTAGAATCAATAAGAATCACATAACAAGTCATTCTGAGCTTACAAATTTCCAAATCGTTCAACCGTTGGATAAGAATCAGCTACAATCACGTAACAAGCCATTCTGAACTTACGAATCACCGAAGCGGTCAAAAGTTCAATTATAATCAATTACAACCACCTAACAAGCCATTCTGAGCTTACAAATCACTGAATCGGTCAACCGTTCAATGAGAATCAATTACAATCACGTAAGAAGCCATTCTAAGCTTAGAAATCACCGAATCACTCAACCGTTTGATCAGAATCAACTACAATAATGTAACAAGCCATTCTGAGGTTACAAATCACTGAATTGGTCAAACATTTGATTAGAATCAATAACAATCACATAACAAGCCATTCTGAGCTTACAAATGATCAAATCAATCAAACGTTAGATGAGAATAAGCTAAAATCAAATAAAAAGCCATTCTAAGCTTACAAATCATCGAAGTGGTCAACCGTTCAATGAGAATCAATTACAATCACATAACAAGCCATTCTAAGCACACAAATCACCTAATAGGTCAACCATTCGATGAGAATCAACTACAATCATGTAATGAGTGATTTTGAGCTTACAAATCACTGAATCGATCAACCATTTGATGACAATTAGTTATAATAACGTAACAAGCCATTCTAAGCTAACAAATCACTACATCAGTCAACCATTCAATGAGAATCAATTACAATCATCTAACAAGTGATTTTTAGCTTAAAAATCACTCTATCAGTCAACTGTTCGATGAGAATAAACTAAAATCATGTAACAAGCCATTATGATCTTACAAATCACCGAATCGGTCAATCGTTTGATAAAAATAAATTACAATCATCGAATAGCTCAACCATTCGACGAGAATCAATAACAATCACATAACAAGCCATTCTGAGCATATAAATCACCGCATCATTTAACCGTTCAATATCAATCAGCTACAATCATGTAACGGGCCATTCTGAACTTACAAATCACCAAATCGGTCAACCGATGAATGAGAATCAGCTACAATCATGTAACAAATCACCGAATCAGTCAACCGTTCAATTAGAATCAATAACAATCACATAACAAGCCATTATGAACTTACAAATCACCAAATCGTTCAACTGTTGGATGAGAATAAGCTATAATCATGTAACAAGCCATTCTGAACTTACAAATCACCGAAGTGATCAATCGTTTAATTATAATCAATTACAATCACATAACAAGCCATTCTAATATTATAAATCACCGAATTGGTCAACCGTTCGATGAGAATCAATTACAATCATGTAACAAGCCATTATGAGCTTAGAAATAACCGGATCAGTCAATCGTTTGATAAGAATCAGCTACAATCACGTAACAAGGAATTATGAGCTTACAAATGACCAAATTTGTCAACTGTTCAATGAGAATCAGCTACAATCACGTAAAAAGCTATTCTGAGCTTACAAATCACTGAATCAGTGAAATGTTTGATAAGAATAAGCTACAATTATGTAACAAGCCATTCTAAGCTTACAAATCACCAAATTTGTCAACCGTTTGATGAGAATCAGCTACAGTCACGTAAAAAGCCATTCTGAGCTTACAAATCAACGAATCGGTCAACTATTCAATTAGAATCAATAACAATCAAATAACAAGCCATTCTGAACTTACAAATGATCGAATCAGTCAAACATTCGATGAGAATAAGCTACAATCATGCCATTATGAGCTTACAAATCACTGAACCGGTCAATCGTTTGATGAAAATCAGTTACAATCACGTAACAAGCCATTTTGAGCTTACAAGTCACTGGATCAGTTAACCGTTCAATGAGAATTAATTTCAATCAAGTAACAAGTGATTTTGAGCTTACAAATCACCGAATTGGTCAACCATTCGATGTGAATCAGCTACAATTACGTAACAAGCCATTCTGAGCTTACAAATCACTGAATCGGTCAACTGTTCAATGAGAATCCACTACAATCATGTAACAAGTCATTCTGAGCTTACAAATCACTGAATCGGTCAACCATTCGATTAGAGTCAATAACAATCACATAACAATCTATTCTGACCTTACAAATAACTGAATCATTCAACCATTGGATGAGAATCAGTTACAATTACATAAAAAGTTATTCTAAGCTTACAAATCACCGAATTGGTCAATTGTTAGATTAGAATCAATAACAATCACATAACAAGCCATTTTGAGCTTAAAAATGTTCGAATCGGTCAAACATTCGATTAGAATAAGATAGAATCATGTAACAAGCAATTCTGAGCTTACAAATAACCAAAGCGGTCAACTATTCGATGAGAATCAATTACAATCACATAAAAAACTATTATGAGCTTCCAAATCACTGAATAGATCAACCATTCGATGAGAATCAGCTACAATCACGTAACAAGTCATTCTGAGCTTACAAATCACTGAATCGGTCAACCGTTTGATGAGAATCAGTTACAATCAAGTAACAAGCCATTCTGAACTTACAAATACCTGGATCGATTAATCGTTCAATGAGAATAAATTATAATCACGTAACAAGCAATTTTGGGCTTACAAATCACCGAATCAGTCAACCGTTCAATGAGAATTAGCTAGAATTACACAACAAGCCATGAGGAGCTTACAAATCACCGAATCCATCAACCGTTCAATTAAAATAAACTACAATCATGTAACAAGTCATTCTAAGATCACAAATCACCAAATGGGTCAATCGTTCGATGACAATCAATTACAATCACGTAACAAGGCATTATGAGCTTACAAATCACCGAATCGGTCAACCGTTCGATTAGAATCAATTAGAATCACATAACAAGCTATTTTAAGCTTACAAATCACCAAATAGGTCAACCATTTGATGAGAATCAGCTACAATCACGTAAATAGCCATTCTGAGCTTACAAATCACCAAATCAGTCAACCGTTTGATGACAATCAGTTACAGTTATGTAAATAGCCATTCTAAGCTTACAAATCATTGGATTAGTCAAATGTTCAATGAGAATCAATTACAATCACGTAACAAGCGATTTTGAGCTTACAAATTCTAGAATCGGTCAACTATTTGATGAGAATAAGCTAAAATTATGTAACAAGCCATTATGTGCTTACAAATCACCGAATCAGTCAACATTTAATTAGAATAATTAACAATCATAACAAGCCATTATGAGCGTACAAATTGCCAAATCGTTCAACCGTTGGATGAGAATTAGCTACAATCACATAACAAGTCATTCTGTGCTTACAAATCACCAAAGCGGTCAACCATTCAGTTATAATCAATTACAATCACATATCAAGCCATTCTGAGCTTACAAATCATCAAATTAGTCAACTGTTCGATGAGAATCAATTATAATTATGTAACAAGCCATTTTGAGCTTACAAATCACTGAATTTGTCAACTATTCGATGAGAATAAGCTACAATCACGTAAAAAGCCATTCTGAGCTTACAAATGACCGAATCGGTCAAACATTCAATGAGAATAAGCTAAAATCATGTAACAAGCCATTCTGAGCTTACAAATGACCGAATCGGTCAACCTTTCGATGAGAATAAACTATAATCATGTAACAAGCCATTCTGAGCTTACAAATCACTGAATCGGTCAACCGTTCAATGAGAATGAATTACAATCATGTAACAAGCCATTCTGAGTTTAGAAATCACCGAATCAGTCAACCATTCGATAAGAATCAACTACAATCATGTAATAAGCCATTCTGAGCTTATAAATCACCGAATCTGTCAACGGTTCGATGAGAATTTGCTACAATCACGTAAAAAGCCATTCTAAGCTAACAAATGACTGAATCAGTCAAACATTTGATGAGAATAAGCTATAATCAAGTAACAAGCTATTCTGAGCTTACAAATCATCGAAGTGGTCAACCGTTTCATTAGAATCAATAACAATCACATAACAAGCCATTCTGAGCTTACAAATCACTAAATCGCTCAATCGTTCGATAAGAATCAGCTACAATCACGTAACAAGCCATTCTGAACTTACAAATCACCGAATCGGTCAACCATTCAATGAGAATCAGCTACAATCATGTAACAATCCATTATGAGCTTACAAATCACCAAATTGGTCAACCGTTTAATTAGAATCAATAACAATCACATAACAATCCATTCTGAGCTTACAAATCGCCGAATTGTTCAACCCTTGGATGAGAATCAGCTACAATCATGTAACAAGTGATTATGAACTTACAAATCACCGAAGCGGTCAACCGTTCAATTATAATCAATTATAATCACATAAAAGGCCACTCTGGGCATAAAAATCACCGAATCGGTCAACTGTTCAATGAGAATCAATTACAATTACGTAACAAGCCATTCTGAGCTTAGAAATTACTGAATCGATCAACCGTTCGATAAGAATCAGCTACAATAATGTAACAAGCCATTTTGAGCTTACAAATCATCGAATCTGTCAACTGTTCAATGAGAATCAGCTACAATCATGTAGAGAGCCATTCTAAGCTTACGATTCACCAAATCAGTCAACCATTCGATTAGAATCAACAACAATTACATAACAAGCCATTCTGAGCTTACAAATGACCGAATAGGTCAACCATTCAATGAGAATCAACTACAATCACGTAACAAGCCATTCTGAGCTTACAAATCACTGAATCGGTCAACCATTTCATGACAATCAGTTACAATCATGTAACAAGCCATTCTGAGGTTACAAATCATTGAATCTATCAACCGTTTGATGAGAATCAGCTACAATCACGTAAAAAACCATTCTGAGCTTACAAATCACTAAATCAATCAATCGTTCAATTAGAATCAATAACAAGCCATTCTGAGCTTACAAATGACTGAATCGGTCAAACATTTGATGAGAATAAGCTACAATCATGTGAAAAGCCATTCTGAGCTTACAAATCACCAAATCGATCAACCGTTCAATGCGAATCAGCTACAATTATTTAACAAGCCATTTTGAGCTTACAAATCAGCTACAATCATTTAAAAAGCCATTCTGAACTTACAAATCACCAAAGCAGTCAACCATTTCATTATAATCAATTACAATCACATAACAAGTCATTCTGAGCTTACATATCACTGAATCGGTCAACGGTTCGATGACAATCAATTACAATCACGTAACAAGCCATTCTGAGCTTACAAATCACCAAATTGGTCAACCGTTCGATGAGAATCAATTACAATCACGTAACAAGCCATTTTGAGCTTAGAAATCAGTGAATTGGTCAACCGTTCAATAAGAATCACCTACAATCATGTAACAAGCCATTCTGAGCTTATAAATCATGGAATCTGTCAACCGTTCGGTGGGTATCAGCTACAATCACGTAAAAAGCCATTCTAAATTTACAAGTCACCAAATCAGTCAACCGTTGGATTAGAATCAATAACAATTACATTACAAGCCTTTTTGAGCTTACAAATGACCGAATTGGTTAAACGTTCGATGAGAATAAGCTACAAACAAGTAACTAGCCATTCTTAGCTTACAAATCACCGAACCGGTCAACCATTTGATCATAATCAGTTACAATCACGTAACAAGTCATTCTAACCTTACAAGTCACCGGATTGGTCAACCGTTTAGTGAGAATCACCTACAATCATGTAACATGTCGTTCTAAGCTTATAAATCATCGAATCGGTCAACTGTTTGATTAGAACCAATAACAATCAATAACAATCACATTAGAAGCCAATATGGGCATACAAATCATTGAATCAGTCAACCGTTTGATGAGAATCAATTACAATAACGTAACAAGACAGTCTCAGCTTAGAAATCACCGAATTAGTCAACCATTCGATAAGAATCATCTACAATCATGTAACAAGCCATTCTAAGCTTACAAATCACTAAATCTGTCAACCGTTTGATGAGAATCAGCTACAATCACATAAAAACCCATTATGAGCTTACAAATCACCGAATCGGTCAATCGTTCAATTATAATCAATAACAAGCCATTCTGAGCTTACAAATGATCGAATCGGTCAAACATTCAATGAGAATAAGCTACAATTATGTAAAAAGCCGTTCTAAGCTTACAAATCACCAAATCGGTCAAACGTTCAATGAGAATAAGCTACAATCACGTAAAAAGCTATTTTGAGCTTACAAAACCCCGAATCGATCAACCGTTCAATTAGACTAAGCTACAATCACGTAAAAAGCCATTTTTAGCTTACAAAACCCCGAATCAATCAACCATTCAATTAGAATCAATAACAAGCCATTCTGAGCTTACAAATGACCGAATCAGTCAAACGTTCAATGAGAATAAGCTACAATCATGTAAAAAGCCATCCTGAGCTTACAAATCACCAAATCGGTCAAACGTTCAATGAGAATAAGCTACAATCACGTAAAAAGCCATTTTGAGCTTACAAAACCCCGAATCGGTCAAACGTTTAATGAGAATAAGCTACAATCATGTAAAAAGCCATTTTGAGCTTACAAAACCTCGAATCGATCAACCGTTCAATTAGAATCAATAACAATCACTTAATAAGCCATTCTGAGCTTACAAATGACCGAATCAATCAAACGTTCAATGAGAATAAGCTACAATCATGTAACAGGCCATTTTGAGCTGACAAATCACCGAAGCGGTCAACCGTTCGATGAGAATCAATTACAATCACATAACAAGTCATTCTAAGCTTACAAATCACCGAATAGGTCAACCATTCAATGAGAATCAGCTACAATCATGTAAAAAGTCATTCTGAGCTTACAAATCACCGAATCTGTCAACCGTTTGATGACAATTAGTTACAACTATATAACAAGCCATTCTGAGCTTACAAATCACTAGATTGGTCAACCGTTTAATGAGAATCAATTACAATCACGTAACAAGTGATTTCGAGCTTACAAATCACTGAATCGGTCAACTGTTCGATGAGAATCATCTACAATTATGTAACAAGGTATTCTGAGCTTACAAATCACTGAATCAGTCAATCATTCGATGAGAATAAACTACAATCACGTAACAATCTATTCTGAGCTTACAAATCACCGAATCAGTCAATGATTCAATGACAATCACGTAAAAAGCCATTCTGAGCTTACAAATCACCGAATAGTTCAATCATTTGATGAGAATCAGCTACAATCATGTAAAAGCCATTCTGAACTTACAAATCACCGAATCGGTCAACCATTCAATGAGAATCAACTACAATCATGTAACAAGTCATTCTGAGCTTACAAATTATCGAATCAGTAAACTGTTCAATTAGAATCAATAACAATCACATAACAAACCATTCTGAGCTTACAAATCGCCGAATTGTTCAACCCTTGGATGAGAATTAGCTACAATCACATAACAAACTATTCTGAACTTACAAATCACCGAAGCGGTCAACCGTTCAATTATAATCAATTACAATCACATAACAAGCCATTATGGGCATACAAATCACCAAATCAGTCAACCGTTTGATGAGAATCAATTACCATCATGTAACAAGCCATTCTGAGCTTAGAAATCACTAAATCGGTCAACCGTTCGATAAGAATTAGCTACAATCATGTAACAAACCATTCTGAGCTTATAAATCACCGAATCTATCAACAGTTCGATGAGAATCAACTACAATCACGTAAAAAGTCATTCTGAGCTTACAAATCACCGAATCAGTCAACAGTTCGATTAGAATCAATAATAATTACATAACAAGCCTTTCTGAGCTTACAAATGACCGAATTGGTGAAACATTCAATGAGAATAAGCTATAATCAAGTAACAAGCCATTATGAGCTTACAAATCACTGAAGCGGTCAACTGTTTGGTAAGAATGAATTACAATCACATAACAAGCCATTCTAAGCTTACAAATCACGTAACAAACCATTTTGAGCTTATAAATCACGTAACAAGCCATTCTGAGCTTACAAATCACTGAACCGGTCAACAGTTTGATGAGAATCAGTTACAATCACATAACAAGCCATTTTGAGCTTACAAGTCACTAGATCGGTTAACCATTCAATGAGAATCAATTACAATCACGTAACAAGCGATTTTGAGCTTACAAATCATAAAATTGGTCAACTGTTCGATGAGAATCAAATATAATTACATAACAAGCCATTCTAAGCTTACAAATCACAGAATCGGTCAACCATTCGACGAGAATAAACAACCATCACGTAACAAGCCATTCTGAGATTAGAAATCACCAAATCGGTCAACCATTCAATAAGAAACAGCTACAATCACATAACAAACTATTCTGAGCTTACAAATCACTGAATCGTTCAACCGTTCGATGAGAATCAGCTACAATCACGTAACAAGCCATTCTAAACTTACAAATCACCGAATCGGTCAACCATTCAATGAGAATCAGCTACAATCATGTAACAAAAAATTTTAAGCTTACAAATCACCAAATCGGTCAACTGTTCGATTAAAATCAATAACAATCACATAACAAGCCATTATGAGCTTACAAATCGCCGAATTGTTCAACCCTTGGATGAGAATCAGCTACAATGATGTAACAAGCGATTATGAACTTACAAATCACTAAAGCGGTTAACCGTTCAATTATAATCAATTAGAATCACATAACAAGCCACTCTGGGCATAAAAATCACCGAATCGGTCAACCTTTTGATGAGAATTAATTACAATCATGTAACAAGCCTTTCTGAGCTTAGAAATCAGTGAATCGGTCAATCGTTCGATAAGAATCAGCTACAATCACGTAACAAGCCATTTTGAGCTTATAAATCACCAAATATGTCAACCGTTCGATGGGAATCAGCTACAATCACGTAAAAATCCATTCTGAGCTTACAACTCACCAAATCAGTCAACTGTTTGATTAGAATCAATAACAATTACATTACAAGCTTTTTTGAGCTTACAAATGATCAATCGGTCAAATGTTCGATGAGAATAAGCTACAAACAAGTAACAAGCCATTCTGAGCTTACAAATCATAGAATCGATCAACCGTTTGATGACAATCAGTTACAATCACGTAACAAGTCATTCTAACCTTACAAGTCACTAGATCGGTCAACCGTTCAGTGAGAATCATCTACAATCACGTAACAAGCCATTCTAAGCTTATAAATCACTGAATCGATCAACCGTTCGATTAAAATCAATAACAATCACATAACAAGCCATTCTGAGCTTTCAAATCACTGAATCGTTCAACCCTAAGATGAGAATCAACTACAATCACGGAACAAGCCATTCTAAAGTTAAAAATCAATGAAGCAATCAACCGTTCAATTATAATCAATTGCAATCACATTACAAGCCATTATGGGCATACAAATCACCGAATCAGTCAACCGTTCGATGAGAATCAATTACAATCATGTAACAAGATAGTCTCAGCTTAGAAATCACCGAATCAATCAACTATTAGATAAGAATCATCTACAATCACGTAACAAGCTATTCTGAGCTTACAAATTATCAAATTTGTCAACCGTTCGATGAGAATCAGCTACAATCACATAAAAACTATTTTGAGCTTACAAATCATCGAATCGGTCAACCATTTAATTAGAATCAATAACAAGCCATTCTAAGCTTACAAATCATTGAATCATTCAACCGTTGGATTAGAATCAACTACAATCACATAACAAGCCATTCTAAACTTACAAATCACTGAAGCGGTCAACCGTTCAATTATAATCAATTACAATCACATAAGAAGCCATTCTGAGCTTACAAATCACTGGATTGGTCAACCGTTCAATGAGAATCAATTACAATCACGTAAAAAGCAATTTTTAGCTCGCAAATTACCGAATTGGTCAACTATTCAATGAGAATCAGCTATAATTATGTAACAAGCCATTCTGGGCTTACAAATCATCGAATCGGTCAACCGTTCGATGAGAATAAACTACAATCATGTAACAAGCCATTCTGAGCTTACAAATCACTGAATCGGTCAACCATTTGATGACAATCAATTACAATCACGTAAAAAGCCATTTTGAGCTTACAAATCACTGAATCGATCAACCATTCAATTAGAATCAATAACAATCACATAACAAGCCATTCTGAGCTTACAAATGACTAAATCAGTTAAACGTTCGATGAGAATAAGCTACAATCATGTAACAGTCCATTTTGAGCTTACAAATCACCGAATCGGTCAACTACTGGATGAGAATCAATTACCATCACATAACAAGTCATTCTAAGCTTACAAATCACCGAATAGGTCAACCATTCAATGAGAATAAACTACAATCACGTAACAAGCCATTTTGAGCTTACAAATCACTGAATTGGTCAACCATTCGATGACAATCACGTAACAAGCCATTCTAAGCTTACAAATCACCAAATCGTTCAGCCATTTGATGAGAATCAACTACAATCACGTAAAAGTCATTCCGAACTTACAAATCACCGAATCGGTCAACCGTTCAATGAGAATCAGCTACAATATGTAACAAGTCATTCTGAGCTTACAAATCACCGAATTGGTCAACCATTCTGAACTTACAAATTATCGAAGTGGTCAATCGTTCAATTATAATCAATTATAATCACATAACAAGCCATTCTGGGCATATGAATCACCAAATTGGTCAACCATTTGATGAGAATCAATTACCACCATGTAACAAGCCATTCTGAGCTTAGAAATCACTGAATCGGTGAACCGTTCGATAAGAATTAGCTAGAATCACGTTACAAACCATTCTAAGCTTATAAATCACCGAATCTATCAACAGTTCGATGAGAATCATGTACAATCATGTAAAAAGCCATTCTGATCTTACAAATCACCGAATCAGTTAACCGTTCGATTAGAATCAATAACAATTACATAACAAGCCTTTCTAAGCTTACAAATGATTGAATCGGTGAAACATTCGATGAGAATAAGCTACAATCAAGTAACAAGCCATTCTGAGCTTACAAATCACTAAAGCGGTCAACTGTTTGATGAGAATCAATTACAATAACATAACAAGCCATTCTAAGCTTACAAATCACCGAATAGGTTTACCATTCAGTAAGAATCAACTACAATCACGTAACAAGCCATTCTCAGCTTACAAATCACTGAATCGGTCAACCATTTGATGACAATCAGTTACAATCATGTAACAAGCCATTTTGAGGTTACAAGTCACTAGATCGGTTAACCATTCAATGAGAATCAATTACAATCACGTAACAAGTGATTTTGAGCTTACAAATCACAGAATCGGTCAACCATTCGGTGAGAATCAAATATAATTATGTAACAAGCCATTCTGAGCTTACAAATCACCAAATCGGTCAACCGTTCGATGAGAATAAACAACAATCATGTAACAAGCCATTCTGAGATTACAAATCACTGAATCGGTCAACCATTCAATAAGAATCAGCTACAATCACATAACAAGCCATTCTAAGCTTACAAATCACTGAATCTGTCAACCGTTCGATGAGAATCAGTGACAATCACGTAAAAAGATATTTTGAGCATACAAATCACCGAATCGGTCAACCATTCGATTAGAATCAATAACAATCACATAACAAGCCATTCTAAGCTTACAAAAGAGCGAATCGGTCAAACGTTCGATGAGAATAAGCTACAATCATGTAACAAGCTATTCTGAGCTTACAAATCACCGAATCGATCAACAGTTCTATGAGAATAAACTATAATCACGTAACAAGCCATTCTGAGTTTACAAATCACTGAATCCGTCAATCGTTCGATGATAATTAATTTCAATCATGTAACACGCCTTTCTGAGCTTACAAATAACTGAATTGGTCAACCGTTTGATTAGAATCAATAACAATCATATAACAAGGCATTCTAAGCTTCAAAATCACTGAATCATTCAACCGTTCGATGAGAATCAACTACAATCATGTAACAAGTCATTCTGAACTTACAAATCACCCAATCGATCAACCATTCAATGAGAATCAGCTACAATCATGTAAAAAGTCATTCTGAGCTTACAAATCACTGAATCGGTCAACCGTTCAATTAGAATCAATAACAATCACATAACACGTCATTCTGAGCTTACAAATCACCGAATTATTCAACCCTTGGATGAGAATGAGCTACAATCACGTAACAAGCCATTCTGAACTTAGAAATCATCGAAGTGGTCAACCATTCAATTATAATCAATTACAATCACATAAAAAGCCATTTTGAGCTTACAAATCGTCGAATAGGTCAACCATTCAATGAGAATCAACTACAATCACGTAACAAGCTATTCTGAGCTTACAAATCACTGAACTAGTCAACCATTTGATGACAATGAGTTACAATCACGTAACAAGCCATTCTTAGCTTACAAATCACTGGATCAGTGAATCATTCAATGAGAATTAATTACAATCATGGAACAAGTGATTTTGTTCTTACAAAGCACCGAATCGGTCAACCGTTCAATGAGAATAAGCTACAATTACGTAACAAGCCATTTTGAGCTTACAAATCATCAAATCGGTCAACTATTCGATGGGAATAAACTACAATCATGTAACAAGACATTTTGAGCTTACAAATGACCGAATCAGTCAACCATTTGATGACAATCGGTTAAAATCATGTAGCAAGCCATTCTGAGCTTACAAATCACTGGATCGGTCAACCGTTCAATGAGAATCAATTATAATCACGTAACAAGCCATTCTGAGCTTACAATTCACCGAATCGTTCAACCATTGGATGAGAATTAGCTACAATCGCCTAACAAGTCATTCTAAACTTACAAATCATCAAAGCGGTCAACCGTTCAATTATAATCAAATACAATCTCATAACAAGCCATTCTGACCTTACAAATCACCGAATCGATCAACCGTTCAATGAGAATCAATTATAATCATGTAACAAACCATTCTCAGTTTAGAAATAACTGAATCGGTCAATCGTTTGGTAAGAATCAGCTACAATCACGCAACAAGCCATTCTGAGCTTACAAATTACCAAATCTGTTAACCGTTAGATGACAATCAGCTACAATCATGTAAAAAGCCATTCTGAGCTTACAAATCACCAAATCAGTAAACCGTTCGATTAGAATCAATAACAATCACATAACAAGCCATTCTGAGCTTACAAATGACCGAATCAGTCAATCGTTCGATCAGAATAAGCTACAATCATGTAATAAGTCATTCTTAGATTACAAATCACCAAAGCTATCAACCGTTCGATGAGCATCAATTACAATCACATAACAAGCCATTCTGAGTTTAATAATTACTGAATAGGACAACCATTCGATGAGAATTAGTTACAATCACGTAACAAGCTATTCTGATCTTACAAATCACTGAATCGGTGAACCGTTTGATGACAATCAGTTACAATCATGTAACAAGCCATTTCGAGCTTACAAATCATTAGATTTGTCAACTGTTCAATGAGAATCAATTACAATCATGTAAAAAGTGATTTTGAGCTTACAAATTACTAAATCGGTCAACCGTTTGATAAGAATCAGCTAGAATTAGGTAACAAGCCATTCTATGCTTACAAATCACCAAATCGGTCAATCGTTCGATGAGAATAAACTACAATTACGTAACAAGCCATTCTGAGCTTACAAATCATTGAATCGGTCAACTGTTTGATGACAATCACGTAACAAGCCATTCTAAGCTTACAAATCACTGAATCGGTCAACTTTCGATTAGAATAATTAACAATCACATAACTAGCCATTTTGAGCTTACAAACTGTCGAATCGTTCAACCGTTGGATGAGGATCAACAACAATCACATAACAAGCCATTCTGAACATACAAATCACCAAAGTGGTCAACCATTCAATTATAATCAATTATAATCACATAAGAAGCCATTCTAAGCTTACAAATCATTGAATCAGTCAACCCTTAGATGAGAATCAATTGAAATCACGTAACAAGCAATTATGAGCTTAGAGATCACAAAATCGGTCAACCGTTCGATAAGAATCAACTACAATCATGTAACAAGCCATTCTAAGCTTACAAATCACCGAATCGGTCAACCATTCGATGATAATCAATTACAATCACGTAACAAGCCATTATGAGCTTACAAATCACCGAATCTATCAACCGTTCGATGAGAATCAACTATAATCACGTAAAAAGCCACTCTGATCTTACAAATCAACAAATCGGTCAACCGTTTGATTAGAATCAATAACAATCACATAACAAGCCATTTTGAGCTTACAAATGACCGAATCGGTCAAACGTTTGATGAGAATAAGCTACAATCAAGTAACAAGCCATTCTGAGCTTACAAATCACCGAATCGGTCAATCGTTTGATGACAATCAGTTACAATCACATAATAAACCACTCTGAGCTTACAAATCACTAGATCGGTGAACCGTTGAATGAGAATCAATTACAATCACGTAACAAGTGATTTTGAGCTAAAAAATTACCGAATCGGTCAACCGATCGATGAGAATCAGTTACAATTATGTAACAAGCCATTTTGAGCTTACAAATCACCGAATCAGTACAACCGTTTGATGAGAATAAACTACAATCATGTAACAAGTCATCCTGAGCTTAGAAATCACCGAATCGGTCAACCGTTTGATGACAATCAATTACAATCACGTAACAAGCCATTCTAAGCTTACAAATCACCGAATCGATCAATTGTTCGATTAGAATCAATAACAATCACATAACAAGCCTTTCTGAGGTTACAAATCACCGAATCATTCAACCGTTCAATGAGAATCAGCTACAATCACGTAACAAATCATTCTAAACTTACAAAGCATTGAATCGATCAACCGATCAATGAGAATCATCTGCAATCAGGTAACAAGCCATTCTGAGCTTTCAAATTGAACAAATCGGTCAACCATTCGATTAGAATCAATAAATATCACATAACAAGCCATTCTAAGCTTACAACTCACTGAAGTGGTCAATTATTCGATGAGAATCAATTATAATCACATAACAAGTCATTCTAAGCCTACAAATCTCCGAATAGGTAAACCATTTGATGAGAATCAGCTACAATCACGTAACAAGCCATTCTGAGCTTACAAATCACCGAATCAGATCGTTTGATGACAATTAGTTACAATCACGTAACAAGTGATTTTGAGCTTACAAATTACTGAATTGGTCAACCGTTTGATGAGAATCAGCTACAATTACATAACAAGCCATTCTGAGCTTACAAATCACTGAATCGGTCAACTATTCGATGAGATTAAACTACAATCACGTAACAAGCCATTCCGAGCTTACAAATCACTGAATCTATCAACTGTTTGATGAAAATCAATTACAATCATGTAACAAGCTATTCTGAGCTTACAAATCACCAAATCGGTCAACGTTCAATTAGAATCAATAACAATCACATAACAAGCCATTACGAGCTAAGAAATCACCGAATCGTTCAACTATTGGATGAGAATCAACTACAATCACGTAATGAGCCATTATGAACTTACAAATCACCAAAGTGGTCAATTGTTCAATTATAATCAATTACAATCACATAACAAGTCATTCTGAGCTTACAAATCACTGGATCGATCAACCGTTCAATGAGAATCAATTACAATCATGTAACATTCATTCTTAGCTTACAAATCACCGAATCGGTCAACTGTTTGATGACAATCAATTACAATCACGTAACAAGCCATTCTGAGCTTATAAATCACCAAATCAATCAACCGTTCGATTAGAATTAATAACAATCACATAACAAGCCATTCTAAGCTTACAAATCACCAAATCCTTTAACCATTCAAGGAGAATAAGAGATAATCACGTAACAAGCCATTTTGAACTTACAAATCACCGAAGGGTTCAACCGTTCAATTATAATCAATTACAATCATATAACAAGCCATTCTGAGCTTACAAATTACCAAATATGTCAATCATTCGATGAGAATCAATTACAATGACATAACAAGCTATTTTGATCTTACAAATCACCAAATCGGTCAACAGTTTGATGACAATCAGTTACAATCACGTAACAAGTCATTCTGAGCTTACAAATCACCAAATCGGTCAACTATTCAATGAGAATAAATTACAATTATGTAACAAGCCATTTTGAGCTTACAAATCACTAAATCGGTCAATGGTTCAATGACAATCAATAACAATCACATAACAAGTCATTCTGAACTTACAAATTGTTGAATCATTCAATCGTTGGATGAGAATCAGCTAGAACATAACAAGCCATTCTGAACTTACAAATCACCGAAGTGGTCAACCATTCGATGAGAATAAACTACAATCACATAAAAAGCTATTTTGAGCTAAGAAATCATCGAATCGGTCAACCGTTCAATTAGAATAAATAACAATCACATAACAAGCCATTTTGAGCTTACAAATGACCGAATCAGTCAAACGTTTGATGAGAATAAGCTACAATCATGTAAAAAGTCATTCTGAGCTTACAAAACACTAAAGCGATCAACCGTTTGATGAGAATCAATTATAATCACATAATAAGCCATTCTAAGCTTAGAAATCACTAAATCGTTCAACCGTTCGATGAGAATGAGCTACAATCACGTAACAAGTCATTCTAAACTTACAAATCACTGAATCAGTCAAGTGTACAATGAGAATAAGCTACAATCATGTAACAAGCCATTTTGAGCTTACAAATCACTAAATCGGTCAACTGTTTGAATAAAATCAATAACAATCACATAACAAGCCATTCTAAGCTTACAAATCACTGAATCGTTCAACTATTGGATGAGAATTAGCTACAATCACGTAACAAGCCATTCTGAACTTACAAATCACCAAAGCAATCAACTGTTTAATTATAATCAATTACACTCACACAACAAGCTACTCTGAGCTTAAAAATCACCGAATCGGTCAACCGTTCGATTAGAATTAATAACAATCGTATAAAAAGCCATTCTAAGCTTACATATCGCCGAATCATTCAACCATTGGATGAGAATCAACTACAATCATGTAACCAGCCATTCTGAGCATACAAATCACCGAGTCGGTCAACCGTTAGATGAAAATCAATTACAATCACGTAACAAGCTATTGTGAGCTTAAAAATCACCAAAGCGGTCAACCATTCGATGACAATCAATTACAATCACGTAACATGCCATTCTGAGCTTATAAATCACTGAATTGGTCAACCGTTCGATTAGAATCAATAACAATCACGTAACAAGTCATTCTGAAGTTACAAATCACCAAATCGGTCAACCATTCAATGAGAATCGGCTACAATGATGTAACAAGCCATTCTGAGCTTACAAATCACCAAATCGGTCAACCATTCAATGAGAATCAATAACAATCAAATAAAAAGCCACTCTAAGCTGACAAATCGCTGAATCATTCAACCCTTGGATGAGAATTAGCTACAATCATGTAGCAAGCAATTCTGAGCTTACAAATCACCAAATCGTTCAACCCTTCGATGAGAATCAATTACAATCACTTAACAAGTCATTCTGAGCTCACAAATCACCGAATAGGTCAACCATTCGATGAGAATCAACTACAGCCACCTAACAAGCCATTCTGAGCTTACAAATCACTGGATCGGTCAACCGTTCAATGAGAATCAATTGCAATCTCGTAAGAAGTGATTTTGAACTTACAAATCACCAAATGGGTCAACCGTTTGATGAGAATCAGCTACAATTACGTAACAAGCCATTCTGAGCTTACAAATCACCAAATCGGTCAACCATTTGATGAGAATAAACTACAATCACATAACAAGTCATTCTGAGCTTACAAATCACTGAAGTGATCAACCGTTTGATGAGAATCAGCTACAATCATGTAACAAGCTATTTTGAGCTTACAAATCACTGAACCGGTTAACCATTTGATGACAATTGGTTACAATCATGTAACAAGCCATTCTGAGCTTACATGTCACTAGATCGGTCAACCGTTCAATGAGAATCAATTATAATCACGTAACAAGCCATTCTGAGCTTAGAAATCACCGAATCGGTCAACTGTTTGATAAGAATTAGATAGAATCACGTAACAAGACATTCAATGCTTACAAATCACTGAATCTATCAACCGTTTGATAATAATCAACTACAATCATGTAAAAAGTCATTCTGAGCTTACAAATCACCGAATTAGTCAGCCGTTTAATGACAATTAGTTACAATCACGTAACAAGTCATTCTAAGTTTACAAATCACCAAATCGGTCTACCATTCGATGACAATCAATTACAATCACGTAACAAGCCATTATGAGCTAACAGATCACCAAATCAGTGAACCGTTCGATTAGAATCATTAACAATCATATAACAAGCCATTTTGCGCTTACAAGTCACCGAATCGTTCAACCGTTCAATGAGAGTAAGCTAGAATCATGTAACAAGCTAATCTGAACTTACAAATCACTGAATCGGTCAATTGTTCAATGAGAATCAGCTACAATCATGTAACAAGCCATTCTGAGCTTACAAATAATTGAATCGGTCAACCATTCGATTAGAATCAATAACAATCACATAAGAAGCCATTCAAAGCTTACAAATCACCGAACAAGCTAATCTTAACTTACAAATCACCGAATCGGTCAACTATTCAATGAGAATCTGCTACAATCATGTAACAAGCCATTCTGAGCTTACAAATAACTGAACCAATCAACCGTTCGATTAGAATCAATAACAATCACATAACAAACCATTATGAGCTTACAAATCGTCGAATCGTTAAACCGTTGGATTAGAATCTGCTACAATCATGTAACAAGCAATTCTACACTTACAAATCACGGATGCGGTGAACCATTCAATTATAATCAATTGCAATCACATAACAAGTCATTCTGAGCTTACAAATCATCGAATCGGTCAACCACTCGATGAGAATCCATTACAATTATGTAACAAGTCATTCTAAACTTAGAAATCACTGAATCCGTGAACCATTCGATAAAAATTAGCTACAATCACATAACAAGCCATTCTGAGGTTACAAATCACTGAATCTGTCAACCGTTCGATGAGAATTAGCTACAACCACGTAAAAATCTATTCTGAGCTTACAAATCACCAAATCAGTTAACCGTTCGATTAGAATCAATAACACATAACAAGCCATTTTGAGCTTACAAATGATCGAATCAGTCAAACGTTCGATGAGAATAAGCTACAATCATGTAACAAGCCATTCTGAGCTTACAAATCACCGAATCGGTCAACCATTTGATTAGAATCAATTACAATCACGTAACAAGCCATTATGAGCTTAAAAATCACCAAATTCATCAATTGTTCGATAAGAATCAACTACAATCACGTAAAAAGCCATTTTGAGCTTACAAATCACCGAATTTATGAACCGTTCAATGAGAATCAGCTACAATCATGTAAAAACCCATTCATAACTTACAAATCTCCAAATAGGTCAACTATTCAATTGGAATCAATAACAATCACATAGCAAGCCATTCTAAGCTTACAAATGACTGAATTGGTCAAACGTTCGATGAGAATAAGCTACAATTATGTAACAAGCCATTCTAAAGTTACAAATCAACGAAGTGATCAACCGTTCGATGAGAATCAATTACAATCACATAACAAGCCATTATGAACTTACAAATCATTGAATCCGTTAACCGTTCAATGAGAATTAGCTACAATCATGTAACAAGCCATTTTGAGCTTACAAATCACCGAATCAGTCAACCGTTCGATTAGAATCAATAACAATCACATAAGAAGCCATTCTGAGCTTACAAATCACCGAATCGTTCAACTATTGGATGAGAATTAGCTACAATCACGTAACAAGCCATTCTGAACTTACACATCACGGAAGCAGTCAACCTTTCAATTATAATCAATTACAATCACATAACAAGGCATTCTAAGCTTACAAATCACCAAATTGGTCAACCGTTCGATGAGAATCAATTACAGTCACGTAACAAACCATTCTGAGCTTAGAAATCACTGAATCGGTCAACCATTTAATAAAAATCAGCTACAATCACGTAACAAGCCATTTTGAGGTTACAAATCATCAAATTTATCAACCGTTCGATGAGAATCAGCTACAATCACGTAAAAAGCCATTCTGAGTTTACAAATCACCGAATCGGTCAATTGTTCGATTAGAATCAATAACAATCCCATAACAAGCCATTCTGAGCTTACAAATCCCTGAATCGCTCAACCGTTCGATGACAATCAATTACAATCACGTAACAAGCCATTCTGAACTTACAAATCACCCAATCGATCAACTGTTCGATTAGAGTCAATAACAATCACATAACAAGCCTTTCTGAGCTTACAAATCACTGAATCGGTCAACCATTTGATGACAATCATTTACAATCATGTAACAAGCCATTTTGAGCTTATAAATCACTGGATCAGTCAACCGTTCAATAAGAATCAATTACAATCATGTAACAACTGATTTTGAGCTTAGAAATCACTGAATCGGTCAGTAATTCGATGAGAATCATTTACAATTATGTAACAAGCCATTCTGAACTTACAAATGACTGAATAGGTCAACCATTCGATGAAAATCAGCTACAATCACGTAACAAGCCACTCTGAGCTTACAAATCACCGAATCGGTCAATCATTTGATTACAATCAGTTACAATCACGTAACAAGCCATTCTGACCTTACAAATCACTAGAGTGGTCAACCGTTCAATGAAAATCAATTACAATCACGTAACAAGTCATTCTGAGCTTACAAATTACCAAACCGATCAACCGTTTGATGACAATCAGTTACAATCACGTAACAAGCCATTCTGACCTTACAAATCACTGGATCGGTCAACCGTTCAAGGAGAATCAATTACAATCACCTAACAAGAGATTTTGAGCTTACAAATCATTGAATCGGTCAACCATTTGATGATAATAAATTACAATCACGTTATAAGCCATTATAAAGTTTCAAATCATGAAAGCGGTCAACCGTTTGATGACAATCAATTACAATCACATAACAAGTCATTCTAAGCTTACAAATCACTGAAGCGGTCAACCGTTTGATAACAATCAGTTACAATCATGTAACAAGCCATTTTGAGCTTACGAATCAATGGATCGGTCAGTCATTCAATGAGAATCAATTACAATCACGTAACAAGCCATTCTGAGCTTACAAAATCACTGAATCGGTCAACCGATTGATAAGACTAAACTACAATCCTGTAACAAGTCATTCTGAGCTAACAAATCACTAAATCGGTCAACTGTTTGATGATAATCAATTACAATCACGTAACTAGCCATTCTGAGCTTATAAATCACCGAATCGGTCAACCATTCAATTAGAATGAATAACAATCACATAACAATCCATTCTAAACTTACAAGTCACCGAATCATTCAACTGTTCGATGAGAATCAATTACAATCATGTAGCAAGCCATTCTAAAAATAAAAATCACCGAATCGGTCAACCATTCAATGAGAATCAGCTACAACCATGTAACAAGTTATTCTGAGCTTACAAATCACCGAATCAATCAACCGTTCAATGAGAATCAATTACAATTATGTAACAAGCCATTCTGAGCTTAAAAATCACTGAGTCGATCAACTATTTTATAAGAATCGGCTAAAATCATGTAACAAGCTATTCTAAGCTTACAAATCACCGAATCTGTTAACCATTAGATGACAATTAGCTACAATCACGTAAAAAACCATTATGAGCTTACGAATCACCGAATCGGTTAACCGTTTGATTACAATCAATAACAATCACATAACAAGCCATTCTGAGTTTACAAATCACCGAATCGGTCAACCTTTTGATGACAATCAATTACAATCACGTAACAAGCCATTGTTAGGTTACAAATCATTGAATAGGTCAACCATTTGATTAGAATCAATAACAGTAACATAACAAGCCATTCTAAGCTTACAAATCACTTAATAGTTCAATCGTTCGATGAGAATCAGGTACAATCACGTAAAAACTCATTATGAACTTAAAAATCACCGAATCGGTCAACCGTTCAATGAGAATCAGCTACAATCATATAACAAGTCATTCTGAGCTTACAAATCATCGAATCAATCAACAGTTCGATTAGAATCAATAACAAGAAATTCTGAGCTTACAAATCACCGAATCCTTCAACCGTTCGATGAGAATCAGCTACAATCACGTAAAAAGCTATTTTGATGATAATAAGCTACAAGCATGTAACAAGCTAATCTGAGCTTACAAATCACCGAAGTGGTCAACCGTTCATTGAGGATCATTTACAATCACATAACAAGCCATTCTGAGCTTACAAATCACCAAATAGGTCAAGCATTCGATGAGAATCAGCTACAATCATGTAACAAGCTATTCTGAGCTTACAAATCACCAAATCGGTCAATCGTTTGATGACAATCAATTACAATCACGTAATAAGCCATTCTAAACTTATAAATCACTGGATCGGTCAACCGTTCAATGAGAATCAATTAAAATCACCTAACAAGCGATTTTAAGCTTACAAATCACCGAATCAGTCAACCTTTTGATGACAATCATTTACAATCACGTAACAAGTCATTCTGAGCTTACAAATCACTAGATCAGTGAACCGTTCAATGAGAATCAATTACAGTAATGTAACAAGATTACAAAGTACCGAATTGGTCAACCTTTCAATGAGAATCAGCTACAATTACATAACAAGCCATTTTGACATTACAAATCACCGAATCGGTTAACCATTCGATGAGAATAAACTACAATCAGGTAAAAAGCTATGTTGAGCTTACAAATCACCGAATCGGTCAACCGTTCAAATAAAATCAATAACAATCACATAAAAAATTATTCTAAGCTTAAAAATCACCGAATCCTTCAACAGTTGGATGATAATCAGCTACAATCACATAACAAGTCATTCTGAACTTACAAATAAATCGAAGCGGTCAATCGTTCAATTATAATCAATTACAATCACATAACAAGCCATTCTAAGCTTAAATATCACTGAATCGGTCGACCATTCGATGACAATCAATTACAATCACATAACAGGCCATTCTGAGCTTAGAAATCACCAAATCGGTCAACCGTTTAATAAGAATCAGCTAGAATCACGTAAAAAGCCATTATGAGCTTACAAATCACCGAATAGTTCAACCGTTCAATGAGAATCAACTACAATCACGTAAACAGCCATTTTGAACTTACAAATCACTGAATAAGTCAACTGTTCAATGAGAATCATCTACAATCATGTAACAAGCCATTCTGAGCTTACAAATCACAGAATCGGTCAACCGTTCGATTAGGATCAATAACAAGTCATTCTGAGCTTACAAATCACTAAATCGTTCAACCGTTGGATGAGAATCAGCTATAATCACCGAAGTGGTCAACCGTTCAATTATAATAAATTACAATCACATAACAAGCCATTCTAAGCTTACAAATCACCAAATCAGTCAACCGTTCGATGAGAATCAATTAATATCATGTAACAAGCCATTCTGAGCATAGAAATCATCAAATCGGTCAACCGTTCGATAAAAATCAGCTACAATCATGTAACAAGTCATTCTGAACTTACAAATCAACAAAGCGGTCAACCGTTCAATTATAATCAATTACAATCAGCTAATAAGAAATTCTGAGCTTATAAATCATCGAATTGGTCAACCGTTCGATGAGAATCAATTACAATCACGTAACAAGCCATTATGAGCTTAGAAATCACCAAATAGGTGAACCGTTCAATGAGAATCAACTACAATCATGTGACAGGCCATTCTGAGCTTACAAATCACTGAATCGGTCAACCGTTTGATGACAATCAATTACAATCACTTAACAAGCCATCCTAAGCTTACAAATCACCGAATCTGTCAATCATTCAATTAGAATCAATAAAATCACATAACAAGCCATTGTGAGCGTACAAATCGCTGAATCATTCAACCATTCGATGAGAATAAGCTACAATCATGTAACAAGTCATTCTGAACTTACAAATCACCGAATCGGTCAATCGTTCAATGAGAATCAGCTACAATCAGATAACAAGCCATTATGAGCTTACAAATCACCGAATTGGTCAACTGTTCAATTAGTATCAATAACAATCACATAAGAAGCCATTCTGTGCTTAAAAATTACCGGATCCTTCAACCATTGGATGAGAATCAGCTACAATCACGTAACAAGCCATTCATAAATTACAAATCACTGAAGTGGTCAATCGTTCAATTATAATCAATTACAATCACATAACAAGCCATTATGAGCTTACAAATCATCAAATCGGTCAACCGTTGGATGAGAATCAATTACAATCACGTAACATTCCATTCTGAGCTTAGAAATCACCGAATCGGTCAACCATTCAATAAAAATCAGCTACAATCACGTAACAAGCCATTCTGAGCTTACAAATCACTAAATCTGTCAACCGTTCAATTAGAATCAATAACAATCACATAACAAGCCATTCTGAGCTTACAAATCACCGAATAGGTCAACCAGTCGATGAGAATCAGCTACAATCACATAAAAAGCTATTTGAAATTACAAATCAACAAATCAGTCCACCGTTTGATAACAATCAGTTACAATCACGTAACAAGCCATTCGGAGCTTATAAATCACTAGACCGGTCAACCGTTCAATGAGAATCAATTACAATCACATAATAAGTGATTTTGAGCTTACAAATCACCAAATCGGTCATAAAAAGCAATTTTGAGCTTACAAATCGTCGAATCCTTCAACCGATGGATGAGAATCAGCTACAATCACATAACAAGTCATTCTGAACTTACAAATAAATCGAAGCAATCAACCGTTCAATTATAATCAATTACAATCACATAACAACCTATTCTGAGCTTAAAAATCATCGAATCGATCAACCATTAGATGAGAATCAATTAAAAGCACATAATCGATTGGGTAATTTGTAACCTCAGAATGGCTTGTTACGTGATTGTAATTCATTGTCATTGAACGGTTGACCGATTCGATGATTTGTAAGCTCAGAATAGCTTGTTACGTTATTGTAGTTTATTTTAATCGAACAGTTGATCGATTCGATGATTTGTAAGCTCAGAATGACTTGTTACATAATTGTAGTTGATTCCCATCCAACGGTTGAATGATTCGGTGATTTGTTAGCTCAGAATGGCATTTTATGTGATTGTTATTGATTCTAATCAAATGGTTGACTGATTCGATGATATGTAAGCTCAGAATGGCTTGTTACACGATTTTAGCTGATTTTCATTGAATGGTTGACCAATTCAGTGATTTGTAAGTTCAAAATGGCTTGTTACATGATTGTAGCTCATTCTCATCGAACGGTTGAATGATTCGGTGATTTGTAAACTCAAAATGGCTTGTTATGTGATTGTTATTGATTCTTGTCGAATGGTTGACCGATTAGGTGATTTATAATCTTCTTACATGACTGTAATTGATTCTCATGGAACGGTTCACTGATTCAGTGATTTGTAAGCTCAGAATGACTTGTTACGTGATTGTAACTGATTATCATCAAAAAGTTGACTGATTCAGTAATTTGTAAGCTCAAAATGGCTTGTTACGTGATTGTAGCTAATTCTCATCAAATGGTTGACCTATTTAGTGATTTGTAAGCTCAGAATGGCTTGTTACTTGATTGTAATTGATTCTCATCGAACGGTTGACCACTTCAGTAATTTTTAAGCTAAAAATGGCTTGTTACATGACTGTAGCATATTTTCATCGAATGTTTAACCAATTCGGTCATTTGTAAGCTCAGAATGGCTTGTTATGTGATTGTAGCAGATTATCATTGAATGGTTGACCGATTCGGTGATTTGTAAGTTCAGAATGTCTTGTTTCATGATTGTAGTTGATTCTCATTGAACTGTTGAACGATTCATTGATTTGTAAGCTGAGAATGGCTTGTTATTTAATTTTTATTGATTCTAATCAAA
This sequence comes from Chamaecyparis obtusa, assembly GCA_027943335.1. Classification (NCBI taxonomy): domain Eukaryota; kingdom Viridiplantae; phylum Streptophyta; class Pinopsida; order Cupressales; family Cupressaceae; genus Chamaecyparis; species Chamaecyparis obtusa. The sequence goes on from BSBK01000606.1 coordinate 2,887,788, forward strand.
CGTTTGACCGATTCGGTGATTTGGTAGCTCAGAATGGCTTGTTACATGATTGTAATTGATTGTCATCGAACGGTTGACCGATTCAATAATTTGTAAGCTCAGAATGGCTTGTTACGTGATTATAGTTTATTCTCGTTGAACGATTGACCGATTCAATGATTTGTAAGCTCAGAATGGCTTGTTACTTTATTGTAACTGATTCTCATCAAACGGTTGACCGATTCAGTGATTTGTAAGCTCAAAATCGCTTGTTACATGATTGCAATTGATTCTCATTGAACGGTTGACCGATCTAGTGATTTGTAAGCTCAGAATGGCTTGTTACGTGATTATAACTGATTGTCATGAAATGGTTGACCGATTCGATGATTTGTAAGCTCAGAATGACTTGTTACGTGATTGTAGTTGATTCTCATCGAATGGTTGACCTATTCAGTCATTTGTAAGCTCAAAATGGCTTGTTATGTGATTGTTGTTGATTCTAATCGAACGGTTGACCGATTTGGTGATTCGTAAGCTTAGAATGGCTTTCTACATGATTGTAGCTGATTCTCATCGAATGGTTGACAGATTTGGTGATTTGTAAGCTCAGAATGGCTTGTTACATGATTGTAGTTGATTCTTATTGAATGGTTGACCGATTCAGTGATTTCTAAGATCAGAATGGCTTGTTATGTAATTGTAATTTATTCTCATAGAACGGTTGACCGATTCGATGATTTGTAAGCTCAAAATAGCTTGTTATGTGATTGTAATTGATTGTCATCAAATGGTTAACCGATTCAGTGATTTGTAAGCTCAGAATGGCTTCTTACATGATTGTAGCTGATTCTCATTGAACGGTTGACCGCTTCGGTAATTTGTAAGCTCAGAATGACTTGTTACATGATTGTAGCTTATTCTCATCGAACATTTGACTAATTCGGCCATTTGTAAGCTCAGAATGGCATGTTATGTGATTGTTATTCATTCTAATTAAATGGTTGACCGATTCAGTGATTTGTAAGCTCAGAATGGCTTTTTACGTGATTGTAGCTTATTATGATCAAACGGTTGATAGATTCAGTGACTTGTAAGTTCAGAGTGGCTTATTACATGATTATAGCTGATTCTTATTGAACGGTTGACTGATTCAAGGATTTGTCAGCTCAAAATGGTTTGTTACGTTATTATAATTGATTGTAATCGAACGGTTGATCGATTCAGTGATTTGTAAGCTCAAAATGACTTGTTACGTGATTGTAGTTTATTCTGATCGAACGGTTGACAAATTCAGTGATTTTTAAGCTAAGAATGGCTTGTTACTTGATTGTAGTTGATTCTTATCAAACGGTTGACCAATTCAGTGATTTTTAAGCTCAAAATGGCTTGTTATATGATTGTAATTTATTGTCATCGAACAGTTGCCCGATTCGGTGATTTGTAAGCTCACAATGGCTTGTTAATTGATTGTAGTTAATTCTCATCATAAGGTTGACCGATTTGGTGATTTGTAAGCTCAAAATGGCTTGTTATGTAATTGTAGTTGATTCTCATCGAACGTTTGACCGATTCGGTCATTTGTAAGCTCAGAGTGGCTTGTTATTGATTCTAATCAAATGGTTGACCGATTCGGTGATTTCTAAGCTCAAAATGGCTTGTTATGTGAGTGTAATTGATTGTCATCAAACGGTTGACCGATTCAGTGATTTGTAAGCTTAGAATGGCTTGTTACATAATTTTGGCTGATACTCATTGAACGGTTGACTGATTCGGTGATTTCTAAGCTTAGAATGACTTGTTACATGATTGTAATCGATTCTCATTAAATGGTTGACTGCTTTGGTATTTTTAAGCTCAGAATAGCTTGTTACATGATTGTAGCTTATTATCATTGAACGTTTGACCGATTCGGTCATTTGTAAGCTCATAATGGCTTGTTATGTGATTATTATTGATTCTAAGCAAACGGTTGACTGATTCAATGATTTGTAAGCTCAGAATGGCTTTTTGCGTGATTGTAGCTGATCCTAATCAAACAGTTGACAGATTCGGTGATTTATAAGCTTAGAATGGCTTGTTACGTGATTGTAGCTGATTCTTATCAAACGGTTGACCGATTCGGTGATTTCTAAGCTCAGAATCACTTGTTACGTGATTGTAATTGATTCTCATTAAACGGTTGACGAATTCGGTGATTTGTAAGCTCAGAATGGCTTGTTATGTGATTGTAATTGATTGTAATCAAACGGTTGACCACTTCAGTGAATTGTTAGTTCAAAATGGCTTGTTACATGATTGTAGTTGATTCTCATCCAACGGTTGAACGATTCGGCAATTTGTAAGCTCAAAATGGCTTTTTATGTGATTGTTATTGATTCTAATTGAACGGTTGACCGATTCGATGATTTGTAAGCTCAGAATGGCTTGTTACATGATTGTAGCTGATTCTCATTAAATGGTTGACCGATTCGGTCATTTGTAAGTTCAGAATGGCTTGTTACGTGATTGTAGCTAATTCTTATCATTCGGGTTGAACGATTCGGTGATTTGTAAGCTCAGAATGGCTTGTTATGTGATTGTTATTCATTCTAATCGAACTGTTGACTGATTCGGTGATCTGTAAGCTCAAAATAGCTTGTTACATGATTGTAATTGATTTTCATCGAACGGTTGACCGATTCAGTGATTTGTAAGCTCAAAATCGCTTGTTACGTGATTGTAATTGATTCTCATTGAACGGTTGACCGATCTAATGATTTGTAAACTTAAAATGGATTGTTACATGATTGTAACTAATTATCATCAAATGGTTGACCGCTTTGGTGATTTGTACATTCAAAATGGCTTGTTATGTGATTATAGCTGATTCTCATCCAACAGTTTAACGATTCAGCGATTTGTAAGCTCAGAATGGCTTGTTATGTGATTGTTATTGATTCTAATTGAACGGTTGACTGATTTGGTGATTTGTTAGCTCAGAATGACTTATCACATGATTGTAGCTGATTCTCATTGAACGGTTGACTAATTCGATGATTTCTAAGTTCAGAATGGTTTGTTACATGATTTTAGCTGATTCTCATTGAACGGTTGAATGATTCGGTGATTTATAAGCTCAAAATGGCTTGTTATGTGATTGTTATTGATTTTAATCAAATGGTTGACCGATTCGATGATTTGTAAGCTCAGCATAGCTTGTTACATGATCATAATTGATTGTCATCGAATGGTTGATCGATTCAGTGATTTGTAAGCTCAAAACTACTTGTTACATGATTGAAGTTTATTCTCATTGAACCGTTAACTGATTCTGTGATTTATAAGCTCAAAATGGCTTGTTACGTAATTGTAGCTGATTCTCATCGAACGGTTGACCGATTCGATGATTTGTAAGCTCAAAATGGTTTGTTGCATGATTATAGTTTATTCTCATTGAACGGTTGACTGATTTGGTGATTTGTAAGTTCTAAATGGATTGTTACGTAATTGTAGCTGATTCTCATCGAACGTTTGATCAATTCGATGATTTGTAAGCTTGTTACATGATTGTAATTAATTCTCATTGAATGGTTGACTGATTTAGTGAATTGTAAGCTCAGAATGGCTTGTTACATGATTGTAACTGATTGTCATCAAATGATTGACCAATTCAGTGATTTGTAAGCTCAAAATGGCTTGTTACATGATTGCATCGAATGGTTGACCTATTCTGTGATTTGTAACCTCAAAATGACTTGTTATGTGATTGTAATTGATTCTCATCGAATAGTTGATCGCTTTGGTGATTTGTAAGCTCAGAATGGCTTGTTACATGATTGTAGCTTATTCTCATCGAACATTTGACCGATTCGGTCATTTGTAAGCTCAGAATGGCTTGTTATGTGATTGTTATTGATTCTAATCGAATGGTTGACCGATTCGGTGATTTGCAAGCTTAGAATGGCTTTTTACGTGATTGTAGCTGATTCTCATTGAACTGTTGACAAATTCGGTGATTTATAAGCACAGAATGGCTTGTTACATGATTGTAGCTGATTCTTATCGAACGGTTGACTGATTTAATGATTTCTAAGCTCAAAATTGCTTGTTACGTTATTGTAATTAATTCTCATTAAATGGTTGACCAATTTGTTGATTTGTAAGCTCAAAATAGCTTGCTATGTGATTGTAATTGATTATAATTGAACGGTTGACCACTTCGATGATTTGTATGTTCAGAATGAGTTGTTATGTGACTGTAGCTGATGCTCATCCAATGGTTGAACGATTCGGTGATTTCTATGCTCAGAATGGCCTGTTATGTGATTATTATTGATTCTAATCGAATGTTTAGCCGATTCGGTGATTTGTAAGAACAAAATGACTTGTTACATGATTGTATCTGATTCTCAATGAATGATTGACAGATTCGGTGATTTGTAGGTTTAGAATGGCTTGTTACATGATTCTAGCTGATTCTCATCGAATGGTTGATTGATTCGGCAATTTGTAAGCTCAGAATGGCTTGTTATTAATTCTAATCGAATGGTTGACCGATTCGGTGATTTGTAAGCTCAGAATGGCTTGTTATGTGATTGTAATTGATTATCATCAAATGGTTGACCGATTCGGTGATTTGTAAGGTCAGAATGACTTGTTACTTGATTGTAGTTTATTCTCATCAAACGGTTGACTGATTTAGTTTTTTGTAAGCTCAAAATGGCTTGTGACATAATTATAGCTGATTCTCATTGAACGGTTGACCGATTCAGTGATTTGTAAGCTTGTTACATGATTATAATTGATTGTCATTGAATGGTTGACCAATCAGGTGATTTGTAAGCTCATAATGGCTTGTTACATGATTGTTACTAATTGTCATCAAACGGTTGACCAATTCATTGATTTGTAAGCTTAGAATGGCTTGTTACATGATTGCAGTTGATTCTCATCGAATTATTGACCTATTCAGTGATTTGTAAGCTTAAAATGGCTTGTTATGTGATTCTCGTCGAACGGTTGACCGCTTCGGTGACTTGTGAGCTCAGAATGGTTTGTTACATGATTGTAGCTTATCCTCATCAAACGTTTGACCGATTCAATGATTTGTAAGCTTAGAATGGCTTGTTATGTGATTGTTATTGATTCTAATCAAACGATTGACCGATTCGGTGATTTGTAAGCTCAGAATGGCTTTTACATGATTGTAAATAATTCTCATCGAATAGTTGACTGATTCGGTGATTTGTAAGCTCAAAATGGCTTGTTATGTGATTGTAATCGATTATAATTGAATGGTTGACCGCTTCGATGATTTGTAATTTCATAATGGCTTGTTACGTGATTGTAGTAATTTGTAAGCTCAGATATGCTTGTTGATAGGAAACTTACATACAACAATATGACATTTGCACATAACCCATTATAGATCTGAAGCAAGTAAACACTTAGAAATCCACATGCAAGAAAATAGACAACATACCCACAAAAATTGTGACACAAGATATATCCTAGGAAACCCTCATGAGGGAAAAACCCAGCCTCCAAAAGCATCCATCACCATGTATTATTCTACAAAACACCATTGCAATACAACCATGGAAGCCTTCAAAGCCCTAGCCACAACCAAGCAATCCATGTGAACAAGCATGAATCCACACATCCCATGCCATGCTTCCAACCTTCACAAATGCTACCTTTGGCTAACCTGTCTTACATCAACCACAAAACAACTACCCATGTGTTTGCTTTTATAGAAACAAGCTCCCATAAAATCACCAAGTGGTATTACATAAACCATGTGCTACCAAACCCTATTGACCCACATTTAATATTGGGTACTTTATTTACTTTATTTTCCCAATATTAAATAATTACATCCAATGATATCACAATGTTACAATACAACCCTCAAGGAATATTCTAATGGAATCCTTACATGTTGCACGTCCATCTAGGTGCAACATTTACATAATAAAAGAAATAATACAATAATAAACATTATTATGCAAGGTGTACAACACCATTTTCTCAACAATCTCCCACTTGTATACATTGCATAAGGATCAATAAGTAGCCACATAAATAAACAAGGGAACAATCCCTCCTAGCACATACACCATCATGAACCAAAGTACACCATGTGCTCCATCTAGGTACCTGCAACAAATCAAAGTATCCTCCATCTCATACATGAATGATCCCACCTCCTATTATGCCAAAGCCATATGACACACATAGAAGCCATCCAAAGAGAAATCCACCCAACCTGTCACAAAATAAATCTTGTACCAACTAATATCCCAAGCACAAACACTCGGTCCAAAAGTGATCACATGTATCTGTAGCTATCAAATCCATAGCTGAAATAACACCCACAACAAGGGCTAACCAATCCAACTATCCATACCTCTAAGGTATACCAAGTGAATCTCAAACCAACATATCCAACCTGTAACTTGCAATCACAAGCCTCAAGAGAAATACCTGCCACATACACACCAAGAAGCTCCCACTACAAAAGGTAATGTCAAATCTGAAACCAATCCACTCACAACATCTCATAGAAGTGAATCCATGTAGTATCAAGGACATCCACAACAATGTGCAACATATAAACCAATATCCTGCAAGAACAACTCTCACCACAAGTCTCCAACACTCTCCCAAGTTCTCCAAAAAATCAACAAAGCAAAGAGATAAAGGAATAACCATGAACACAAACTAGTGATCACTAACTCCAACCAATCTCAAAAAACAATGTAAGTGAAACCAAACATCCAGGAAGATAGCCAATACCAAAGAGACCGTGCAAATCATAACATGTACCATGTCCTTCTACAGACACCTCTAGATGTAAACTGTGCCAAGAATGATCTTCTCCATGAAACCCCAAACAAGAAGCCACAACAACACCCAAACCATACCATATAACCAACCATGGATATAAGCCTCTCACAAGAAGATCAAACTCATAACCATTACTAATCCAAGGAACATGCCCAATAAAACCATCTCCAAAACTCAACCATGATGATATCATAATAGCAATATATGCACAAAGAGATAACCAATGCTAAAACCATCTCTCAAATGAACCCTCCAGAACTAACTCACACCATAGCTCAAGATCCATATCCATGAAAGATAAGCATAAACATAATACACCTGAGAAGAAACAAGGGGTTATACCTCTCAAGTAGTAAACCATCGAGTAGACCAAGAGTGGGAATGAGAATGCTCATCAAGATATCCAAGTCTCCAACCAAGACTAATCTAAGAACACTCTCCTCTCAAGTCCATATCAGGTGAATGCTCCTCAATCTTCCTGCCGAAACCATCAACTATCTCAACACATACATCTCTAATCCCAAGAGAAAATCAGCATCACCTCTGTCTCTAAGTATCCATGAGCACCTGTAACCAATCAATCCATGCCAACTCTAAATGCAACATAGCAATATCATGAAGTATCCAACAAATGATCAATGTACTCAATACCAAGAGACTAAACCAAGATCAATGTCACAAATCCAACCTAAGAATCAGGATCATAAACATGACAATCATGATCTAAGCCATCTCAACAAAAGAGATACCGTGCTCCATATGAACATACCATAACATGCCAAACTCTAAACGCGTATCAAGAGTATACCATGACATAATAATGAAACCATCCTAAAACCAAGGATAACATGTCAAATGAAAGCATAAAACCACACCTCTACCAAGGACCCCATGAGTCCTCAAGATTTCACCATCTCCACATACCATGAAGATAACCACCACCTACAAGTGCACTAGCAAATGTCAAAGATGCTTCTGCAGCTACAGGATCTAAGACATCCTCCAACATCTACAAGCACTCAATCCATATCACTGCCAACAACTCCCACTCAACCGTGGTACCAAGTCACCCACAACATCATGATATCCATCTCCTACACCAAGAAGATACAAAACTAGGAACCAATCCCGCACCGCCACACCATCACTGTCACAAACTCCCACTAAACCGTGTATCCAAGCTATCCATGACATCATGATGAAAACCATCCTTTAACATGAGAATCAACCAAAGCATCAATCCATCAAAGAACTCAAAGCTAGCAATCATGAGCTCCCCAAAAGGAACAAAAATAACCATGATCCTCAACCAAGAAGATATGTTGCCATAACCAAATCAGGAATCCCAACAAATAATCATCAACCAAAAAAAAAACCTGTCAGCATAACATAGTCAATCATAATCCTCCACCATGATTGTACCTGGTAACAACATCTCATCCCCTCTACATGAAGACAAATCAACAAATCATATGACAAAACCATGCCACCAATCTGAATATGTACCAATAATGAAAGATCAATGGGCATAGACAACCCATATCCAAGCCATAAATGCAACCTGTAAGTATAGACCACTTACACAAATGCACAACTTGTAGACCCAACAAGGCATCATACATATCCAAATCAAACTGATAACCATGTCAACATGAGACCAAACTGATATCTAAATTGAGTATACAATGATATCAAATCCAAATCTCCAAAATAAACCATGTCATAAACTCACAATGTCACCATAGTCAAATAAATCCATAAACTTGTTCAGATCAGAATATCACCAAATAAATCATCTCAAACCTACACCAAATCTGAACCAATGTAAAGAGCTCTCCAAGAGCTTTCCGTCGACTATTTGAAGTCCAAAATCCAACTTCATATGTCCAAGTTATGCCCGTTTGAAAAAATCAGCCTCCTAGGCCATAAATACAATAATCTGGATTCCCAAAAATGTCATATACCCCTGAAAAATTTCTCCAATATGCCCCCAAAAAATGATTTTTAATTTTCTGATCTGATCAAATAAATCTGGGCATAAAAAACTATAATACAACAACATGAAAAATATTAACAAAGTTTTTTTGTTTTTTGTTTTTTTTTTTTAACTTTTTAAAAAAATGGCGGATTTATCAAAGTTTTTATTTTAAAAAAATTGTATTAAATCCCCTGTGGGGGGTCCGTAGACCTGCGGGCCGGTGCGACAGCCGCAGTACACTGCGCATGGGATGGTTGTGGCTGGGGCTTTGAAGGCTTCCATGGTTGTATTGCAATGGTGTTTTGCTGAATAATACATGGTGATGGATGCTTTTGGAGGCTAGGTTTTTCCTTCATGAAGGTTTCCCAGGATATATCTATGAAGACATGCTTGACTCTATCATATAGAATATAAAAGTGTAGGAAAAATTTTGGGATGTTCTAGATGTGAGTAGCCAAGTTATCCAACCCTATACAAATGAAAATTTGAGACTATTAGAAACGAAGAAGAAGAAAGAAGAATGAATCTGGTTGCAAACAGTTGTCTTCCATCTCTAAACTGACAATGATCAATTTTGTACTTGTACACTCAGATTTGACCATGATCTCATTAATTTCATCAATCTTGGAAGGAGAAAGAAATCTGCAAATTTGGTCATTTTGACATCTCTGTGAATGCACTTCCAAGATGAACAAACTTGATCCATGCCTATTTAATGCTCAGCTGACATTTCATGTTCATGTTTCAACATCACCCATACCTTGATCACTGATGTACCTGTTAAACACATATCCCCATCTTCATCCTCTGGTAGAAGTCAAAAATCAAATGTACATGATCTTCCCAGACAAATCACTACTCAATTTGCCATATTGACCTCATATTAGAAAACTGCATACTGCATCCAACCACTACCACTTGTGCGAAATCTAACTCCAGATTTAGAATTCTCATTCTCCCATGATTCTAGCAATATATAGCACTTCATATTTTGATGAAAAATGGAGCCCTAGGAGGCCATTCAAAGTTCAGGTTCACCATGTGCATAACAAGATCAAAAATTAAAAATATACTATATAGTTTGACTATATAATAAATTTAATTTTTGAAACATTTTAATATTTTCTTTGTACACATCCAAATTTCATTTTTCAATTTAAAATTCATTTCCTCAATGGCATGTGGGACGATCTAATTGGCCGTTGAAGTTCTACTTGGCACATCCTCCAAGTCAATCAGTTGACCACCATGTGTCACCTTCTGATTGGTCGATGAATCCCACTAGACATCCTTTCGTCACCACATCATCACCACCTCTATGTTGCATCAGCACCACATGTTATCATTTGATTGGTCTCTGCCAATTCGCATGATCTTCCTACAACTTCCCTCTATTTTTTGGAGAATCGGTGAATGGGAATTGGGGTAATCCAATTCCATATTCTGGATTTGAATTTTCAACATGCACTACATCACTGAGTCAATTGATGCATTCCATATATGATGTGGCGAACAGGTGAATGTGGCATTAACTTGTTTGCTAGATACCTTGGCATATTTTGCATTTGAACTAGTGAATTGGTAGATGAAATTCTAAATTCCCGTTTTGTATACCAGTTTTGGGATTTGAACTGTTCACGTGATTGCATGACCATTGGACCTATTTCGATTATCATCTGGCAAATTGGTAAATAGGCATACAGTGTGTTCTCATTTTGAATTTTGGGTTTGACTTCCCTTCATTTCACAGTGATCGCTGGAAGATTTTCAAATTTCGGATTTTGATCTCGCGAACTGGCAAACACAGTGATTCGCCAGTTTGCTAGGACTTCCATGTGGGCTGCACCTAGATCTCACAAGCACGTGAATGAATACCACATGGCACCCTCATCCAGCTAAGCATCTAGTCAACATTACCATGTTAGCATTCATAGTCAACCCGTCCACATGTGTGCCCAATCAGCCTATGAATTGGTGCCACCTATCAAAATTTGTTTAGTGAAAACTGGGCCCACCTAGCCACATCAGCGCTCCACATGGGCTCACAGGAAAAGCATGTATTTTTCAAGACAATATTCTATGTTATGTGAGTGCAGTTTGATTTAAACACTAAATACAGCCCTCTCACGGTGAATGAGGGATAAAGGGGCTTCACTGTTAGTCATCCCTGCTACGTGCAAGCATTAATTTTGCATGGTGATCTCCCCTGCTGCAACATACGCTCTGCATTAACACATAACATTATTTCCAAGCACACTAAATTGCTTGTTTTAGTTTTTTTCCATGAGTAGAATATTTAGACCACCGCTTTTGATCCATATGGATCAATCTTCAACCGTAATTGCCAGTTACAATAATTAAAACAATGATAATACATGGGATACTCCCCCACGATGCTCAAAGAACGTCATTTTCCTCCTTAACCTACACATTTTCCCTACTACGATGGGTAGCCTCTTTTGTTCTCTAGGTTCCAATCTACCCTTTTAAAACATTGAACAACTTTCTTTGTATCTGCAAGCAATTCAGTCACTGGCTGTAGGCACCTCGTGTGAGTTCCCCACTTCACTGTGTACTCCTTCTAAATGGACAGGGCATGTTATAAACATCATATCCATGTCTAACCGTTTCTCATAGTGTGCAGCCATACCCAAGATGGTTGGTGGTAGTAGGAGACTTGGCTTAGTATAGGGAAGATATATTACAACAATATTTAGGTAATCAAGTTTAATTTTGCATGAATGTGTAAAAATTTAACACATAAGGTATCACTTTAATGTTAAAGAAAGAATATTTTGCAATGAGCCCGAGGAAACATCATAATTTTCATATGAACATTTGTAAGAAAAATCACATCAACAGGTGGCAACCCCATTTGTCACACTAACATCCAATCTTCATCTGACGACTCTTAAAATTTTCACCATTGCATGTACTCAACTTGGCATTACTCCCCAAACAATGATTTTAATGCCAGGAAACAATTTCTAAAGGCATGCACACGGCTTGGAAGGATCATGAAATTTTGGCCACGCGGAGTATCTGGAAAATGCAAGAGGATGCAAAAATAATTTTCCTGATAGGTGTAACGGGCTAAAAATGGCAGGTGGTCATAGTTGGACATCCAGATTGAAGATAGTGAAACTTGCAGAATTGTGTAAATGGCTTCAGGAATCAGCATTGCAAATATGGTTAATGGATTCATCAAGGGCTGAAACTTCTACCGGAATTAGTATGTGCAACGCACTATACAACTAAAAAGGAATTAGGATACTAGGACACTTCGGCTAAAATTTATTAGTACGCAAATTTGACCATTCAAAATTCTAGACAACCCAAATCAGCAAACTTATAAAAAGTGCATTAGGAATTTCTCTTGAAAACATAGCGGATGGATTCATTATAAGTTCTAACTTTATCCAAATGTAGGATTTTTACCATACTTTATAAAGCAATGAGAATTAGGTCAAAGTGATCACCGAGTTAAAAGTTATAAAGGGTCAAATAGGCCTGGAAAATGCTATTGGCAGAACACAACACACAAATTTGTAAAAGTTGCAAACATAATGAACTCTAAAAACTTATCAGTTGGATTGGTACAAGGCTCAAATTCAGAACATAGGAAGTATTTCATTCATATAATGCAATGGATAAAACCATCTGGCTGTAACTGCAACTGGAAAAAAGTTATAAACATGCAAAGTGGTGTCCTTACAAACAGTGGCAGAAAGCATTTATGTAGAAATGGTTTTTGGTAAATGAAATGACCCTTGAAAACATGGCAAATGACTTCGTCAAGACCTAAAACTTGTAACATGAAAAGATAAACATGAATTCAATATGATGCAATAATCCTTTTGGTCATATAATCTTCCAGGCTCATGTTATAACTCTCCAAAGTGGTGTCCTGACAAGTAGTCTCAATCTGCAGCATTGCAATCAGCAGAAATTGCCTTCGGAATGGTCTTTGTTGAGTGATCAAACAGATTTGAAATGAGCTCAAATTTGAAACACGTGTACCATTTTCATCATGGGTCATAGATCAATAATCATTTTGCATGGATCACTCTCTGATCAAAAGATATAGGCCTCTAAACAAAGACTCCGACAAGAAATGCTCCAAATGGCAAACTGTAACTTTTAGTGAACCCCTCAAAATGGGTACTTGCCAAATCACTTCAAACCGAAAACTGGAAGTTGCAAACCATTTGATATACTGAGTGAAGAGTGTTCCAATCATTTAAACCTCTATACCACTTGATTTCTAATTTTCTCAATCATCAGGACCCTAGTCTGAACTGACCTTCAAAGCTTAAAATGGGCACTATATGGAAAAAGTTTTTAAAGGGGACTTCAAAATGACTTCATCATTTTTGAGTCCTAACATTGCAGAAAGCTTCATTGCATTTGGCCAAGTATTTATTGTTTTTTCTTTGTAAAAGTGGTGTAATTATCCCTCCAAATCCGTAACACTCAGACATTTGAGTCACATGTTCCAATAGATTAGATATTGAAATTCATATATGTTGAACAACTTCTGATAGTGTATTTGAATCACTAATTTTTTTTTAGTTCATTTAGGAAAAGGTTTCTTAAAATAATTAAATAAGATTGTTGTTGTACTAGTAGGTAGGGTTCCTTGTTGGTAAGTAAGCACAACTTACACTTTGAATAGTTAACCTTGAACAAGGATTTTGGTGGCTCCTCAAACATGATCACTAGGATGTGTTGGAAATGTCAAAGAGGGATAAACTCATGATTTGATCATTATCTCACCGAGTTCAACTATAAGAAATATGTTAACAAAGAATCATAGGCATGAATTAGTGCTTAACTGAGAGTAGGGAAGTGTAGCTAAAGATGGAAAGTCTAATGGTTAAGATGTGATGGTTGTTGACCTCTGATAGGTCTTGACAATGAAGTTTGTCTTATGCATGTGAATACTTTATTTTAAGGACTACTATCCCTTTTTGGTTTCTCATAGACGACTATTGATACATTAGCCTTTGCATCAAGTCGTATCAGAGCAAGTAAGAGATTGAAGTGGAAGGTTAGGTGTGTATGTCTGTGGAAGAGGTTGAGTTTGTAACAAAGGCTTCAAATATGCCTCCTAAGATGACAAATGCAGATCTTGCAAAGTTAGTGATGGAGCAAGAAGAGAGGAATAAAAAATTGGAAGAAGTCCAAAGGCTGACCAATATTGTTGAGAAGAAGAAGGGATCTAACACTTTACATGAAGAAAAAGAATAAAATGGAGAAGTTATAGCAACAAGAGTAGAGCCTATTTATCATAAATATGCCAAACTAGAAAGGATCCTAAAAGTATTGAGAGGTGGAGATTCCAAGGTAAAAATTGATCTTTTTTATGATGGAAGAATGTATGATGAATTTTTTTTGGATTGGTTTAGTGCTATAGAAAACTACTTTGATTTATAAGATGTTGATGGAAGAATGAAAGTGAAATATTGTAAATATGCCAAACTAGAAAGGATCCTGAAAGTATTGAGAGTTGGAGATTCCAAGGTAAAAATTGATCTTCTTTTTTATGATGGAAGAATGGATGATGAACTTTTTTTTGATTGGTTTAGTGCTATAAAAAACTACTTTGATTTATAAGATGTTGATGGAAGAATGAAAGTGAAATTATGATGGAAGAATGGATGATGAATTTTTTTTGGATTGGTTTAGCGCTATAGAAAACTACTTTGATTTATAAGATGTTGATGGAAGAATGAAAGTAAAATTTGCTAAGTCTAGGATGAAAGGACATGCATTGTTATAGTGGGATGATTTGTAGGCTGATAGGGTGAAGAAATGTTGGTCAAGGATTCAATCATGGTCAAGGATGATTTAGAAGATGAAGGATAAGTTCCTTCCTAATGACTAAAATGTTTATGTGTTCAAGAGGATGTAAGGATTGAGAGAAAAGAAATGGACGTCTCTAAGTACACTGAGGAGTTTCACAAGCTTGACATCAAGGTAGCACATGATGCAGGTGTGGAAGAAAAAGTTGCAATGTACCTTGGATGATTGAGGTACACCATTTAGGATGAAATGTCCATGACTACACCAAGAAACTTGGAGGAATACTTCAAGTTGGCCATGAAGGCTAAAGAAAAACTAAAAAGGAGGAAAGATAGGAAAGGAAGTGGTAGAGGATGGTCAAGTAGAGGAAGATGAGGCACATCAAATCAAGGATAGGTGCAAAACAAGGACAAGTGCAATGAAATAGTTATTAATGCAAGGCCAAGAGAAAGACTTGGTCAAGGTAAAGGCAGTGGTATCTTTAAAGGTACTTGTTTCACATGTGGGGTAGTAGGGCATCAATCCTAAAAGTTTCCTAAGAAATGAGTAGACTTGAAGAAGGTTGAAATGAAGCCTAATCTCACACAAAGAGAAGGAGAAACAAAGGAGAAGGTAGACTCTATCCTTGTGGAACCCTACCATGCAGGTGATTTCTTGATGGTAAGAAAAGGTATTGAAGCTAAGCTCAAAGTTTCACTTTTTGGAACCAATTTCTTGAGTTATGGAAATATTTTTATTATGATCATATATTCAAGGGTAGTTGACAACTTAGTTTCTTATGAGGTTGAAGAAAGTTGAAACTAGAAACATTTCCACTTGAATACCCTTATAAGGCTTCATGGGTGACTAAGGATTGGAGTTTGAATGTTAGAGAACAAGGATTTGTTGAGTTTTGTATTGGGGATTATCATGTGTGGAGGGTAAGATTTGATACACTAGGGTTCAATGCACTAAACCTCATCCTCTACATGGAAGAATGATGTTTATTGTACTAGAACTGAAATTGAAATTGAATTGATATTGAAATATATGGTTCTTCTCGACAAGGTGATAGATTTCACAATATTTCCAATCACCAATAACAAGATCCAAATCGATCAACCAAAATAAGATGGCTAATACGAAATTGAATCAAGACGAAGGAAGGTTGGAAGGAAAGTGAAATTCAAGGCCTTAGGAGAGGATAATTGCATTGATTCCAAAAGATTTAAAAAGGTATTGAAATTTTGTAAATCAAGGTACTAACCTCTTGAAAAGCTGCAATAAAGATCTCTATTTTCTACTATTTCTGTGCACTGTCCAAAATATCTAAGACCACAGTCATGCTAGAAATGTTGCTCCACACAAAACAAAAAGAAATCTTTCAAAAAGGAGAAATGTCGAATTTGTCTCTGTTGTGGACTCAGCACACCCTTTTTGATGACTTTTTCCTATGAGCAGCGACAGGAAAACTGTTTGCATATCCTAAAAAATATGCAAAAAGGGTATCCAAATCTACCTTCGGATCTATATAACAATACTTGTAAATATCTAAATTTTGGATTTTGTAGGGCTATATAGGGTTTTGCCTTAGTCAAACACCCATTTCGGTGTTTCCACCTCCATAGATAGCTACTTTGTAATAGATAAAATGTGTGTGCTTGTAATTAAAAATGATTGTAATTTAAAATGTGTAAATGCTAAGATCAAAATCTATCTACATCTAAATCGTAGAATGAATGTATGTCAATTTGTAAATGTAAATGTGAAGGAGAAAGTAAAGCATATATTTGAACACGATCAAAGAATCATACCAAGCCAAGAAGCTAAAGTATCCACATCATACTCAAAATCCATACTCACTACCACATGATTTAATTCTTGAATGCTTGAATGTCTTGAAGTTGAATGCTTGAAAGTTGAATAGTAGATCTAGGAGGAAGAAGAAGGATGAAATCTCTCTCTAACTTCAATGGATGAAATCAAGCTTCTTTGTCTTCACCCTGCAATGGAATTGAGATGTCTACAATAGCTTATCCAGAAAGTCTTTACCCCAGTTAGCATTATCAATTCACCATCATAAGAGCCTCATGAAGGTAGCATAAGATAATGATATGCCAAATGAAGGAGATAGGAGGGTTTAAATAGGAGTTAGGAGGAAAAATCTCAAGATTCACAAAGTCGGCCTACATTTCAAATTTAATTTTGAATTAAAGAACTTAACACTTGAATCAATGAGATAGGACCTATTTTACCCTTCGATTAAAAAGCTAGGAAAAATAAGACATGGAGGATTGATTTTGAGAAAAACTTGAGGTGGGACCAGTTTTAAGTAGTTTTTGGCAAAATAGGGCCTCTTGGGACAAAGTTGATTTTTTGTCTCCAAGAGGACAAAGTAGAGGTTGACTTTGTGCTAGGAAAATTTTGACATAATATAGGAAAAGTCAACATTTTCCTCCAGGTCAACTTTATCCTAAAGGACAAAGTCAAAACCCAGAAGACAGGTGACCTAGTTTCTAGACCCAAAAGCCTAAGAAAAGGTCCTAAAATGCAAAACTGAGAGGGAATAGAGAAGCAATAGATAGAAGGGGGTTGAAGAGAACCAAGAGGATAAATCACTTGGTCCTACTTAGTGAGAATAAGTAAGGGATAAAGGGGGTTAGAGAGAATTGAAGGATCCTATCTCTATCCTCACCTTATCTAAAGAGAAAACATGTAACAATGTACCATGAATGCAAGTCTACCATGTAAAATGCATTGAAAGGAGGGTGGTAAACATAGGAAATTATAAGTGCTTCCAATTTATGATGGTACATTTATCCTCCACTTTAGTTGTATATGAACACTACGTGAATATGCAAGCTAAAGTACCAAACTTGAAAGTAAATAAAAAGGATATAGCTATGTCTGCAGTGTAGAGATCTTGCAAGAAACTGTTAGTATCCATTGTATACACCCAAAAATGGTTGCCTAGACTTTGGGCCCCATTTTTGTAATCAAATCAATCGAATCAATTTTGAAAGAAAAATACTGAATCAAAATTCCAAATTCCAGTTCTTGAATCAAATTCCAATTCCTATTTCAAATGCCAAATTTCAAATTTCAAATTCCAATTCCTTGATGAAATCTAGATTTTATTATTTATTGATTTTATCTTATGGGACCAACCATTTACTTTAATATTTATTTAATTAAAAGGAAGTTTCCTCCCCTTTTATTAAATAAAAGTCCCCACAATTTCTTCTTATCCTATGTTGCACATATAAATTAAATTCCCAATTAAATATAAAAATTAAATTAAAAAGAAAAGGGTTTTTTAACTCTGATTTCTCATTGTACCTATCTTGTGTACATTGGAATCACCCATTTCCTTTTCCTTCAATCAAGGTCATCACATGGATCAATCTTGAAGTTTTTCCACCATTGATTAATCATTTTTGCCTCTTAATCTCAACCATCTGTTTGAGCCTCATTCACTATAAAAGGAGAGCTCTCCTCCTCATTTGATATACATCATTTTTTTCATTCTATTATTATGCTCTAGCTTTTTCTAAAGATATTGAAGCATTCTTGGAGTCCTCTTTGGAGCATTCTTGTAAAGATCATTTGCATCCCAGGGTTGAAAGCTTGCATCATCATGGATTTTCATCTTCATGCATCATGACATCTCATCTAGGTTATGTTTTCATTATCATTTAGACTAGCTGCATATCTATTTTCATAGATTAGATCTATTGCATTTCCATTATAATTGTATTTTCATCTAGATTTTTAATCTTCCATTGTGTTGGTACCTTTGAAGGTTAATAGTCATTGGTCCTTTCTGAGGACAATACTCATAGATCAAACCCTTGTAACGATGCACATAGGAAGCTATGAGTTGATTTGTGAGTTTTCTTGCATGTAAGGATTCATATAAGTGGTGCACAAATTTTGTACACACATCCACAACCTGCAGCACACAAGGTTAATGAAAATCTACAAATTAGCTAGGCTTATTATATGAATGTGAGAGATACATAAAGACCCCTGTATTCCCCCTATTTCAGATTTCTTATCAATGGAAGGTGAAAGAGGGTGATACAGTTGTTGTTATGAGTTGAAAATGTAGACTGAAGAAAAGACTCTTCCAAGAACAAATAGAAAGTTTTCTAGGTTCCCTAAATTCATCCTAGAAGAAAGGTAATTGAATCACAAATCCAA
This sequence comes from Chamaecyparis obtusa, assembly GCA_027943335.1. Taxonomy (NCBI): domain Eukaryota; kingdom Viridiplantae; phylum Streptophyta; class Pinopsida; order Cupressales; family Cupressaceae; genus Chamaecyparis; species Chamaecyparis obtusa. Next base: position 2,906,563 of record BSBK01000606.1, read on the forward strand.
CGTCATAGACGACACTAAAAATGGAGATATAGAGCTTAATACATGATGAAAAGACTGAATGCCTATCTAAATGCAATACTACAAACTGAAAGGAGAGAATCATGGAAACCCAAAGAAAACCCTAATTTCTCTAGGAAAAAGTATAAATAGGAGAGCTCACCTATCATTCTTACCATTTACACAGCTTGGAAGAAGAGGAGCAAGAAGAAGAGAAGAGAAGATGCCAACTAGAAAGCCACTATAGCCGACAAGGATGGAGATGCTCCAAGAGTGCATACACATCGAGCGACTGCTTTCTTAGGTAAGTCTTCATGTCCTTGCTTGTGTTTTCCTATTTCTGTTATATCCTATAAGGGGAAGGTAAACCTTGCCCTCAAAATGTTGACCCTATCCTTCTTTGGTCAACTTTGTCTAGACAGTCAATATTGTCCAAGGTCAGGATGGGGCAATTAAGGTGTGATCAACTTTGTACACTTTTGGTTGACTTTGTCCATGTCGACTTTATCCCAAAAAGTCAACTTTGTCTATACAAAATTAGATTGATAGAATTGATAGAATTTTGAATTTATGATGATGAAATGACTAATTAGGTGTTTCTATCATGCATCATAGGATCTCGTCCAACTCTAAGACCATCTGCGGTCACTAAGCCTCATTTTTATGCAAGAGAGATTGTCTGAGTTTAGTGATGGTGATACATAGCTACTTTTGGATACATGCTTATACTGGGTAGCCTCACTACCATAGCCTTGACTGCATAGAGACATGATCATGGCACTGATAGAGAGGTGGGATGAGGACACATGTGTATGCACCCTAAAATGGTCGCCTAGACTTTGGGGCCCATTTATTCAATTATCAAAAGTCAATCCCTGAATTAATGCTTTGCAACATATTCGAATCAAACTTCTTGATCAAATTGTAACTATTTCAATTATTTCAATTCTCCCTAAGGTTTGAATATTTCATTAATTTTATTTAATTAATTAAGAAAAATAAATCCCTTTTAAATAAATAAAATAATATTATTTATTTGAAATAAATATTCCTTAAATGAAATAAGGTTATTTAATTGAAATTCATTTTTTAATTAAATTATTTTATTTTATTTCATTAATATTTATCTTTAAATTATATTATTTTATTTTATTTAATTAGGAGAAGATATTATTCTTTTAAATTAAATAAATAAAATATTCTCTCAAGATCTTTTGTGATGGGAAAGGAAACAAATCGATTATTAAAAAAATGAAATAAATGCAATTCCATTTTCCTACAAACCTTCTAAAAATGATATTTGTTTCCTCTTTTCCATTTATCCCACATTGATCTTCAATTTGCCTTCAAAATCCACATTTCACTATAAAATGAGCCCTCTCGCTCTCAGTTGAGATCCCGAATTCCCACATCATACTTATGCTACATATTTTCTTGAGCTTTTGATCATTATTTTGGCATTGCACATCTACATATAGATTAATATTCATATTTAATTTCATAGATTAGGTTCTTGCATTGTTATTTTCCTTCATAATCTAGATTTATTTTCAAGTATTGCATTGCTATCATCTAGATTAGCTTACATTTTCATTGGTGCATTGCAAGAACAAGATTCATGGAGATTAGCACTCTTGCTTCTCCTCTTTGAATCTCTCGTTCTATGGTGTACTTGCATAGGTATCTGAGGACCTCCTGAAAAACCATGCACTCCACAGATAGAGAGTTGTGGGTCGACTTGTGAGGGCTCATTCTTGAGTCTCCTCGCATGCAAAGACCCACAGAAGTGTCACAATTTTTTGTGATACATTTTGGCACCCACCGTGGGCTCTAGAAAGATATTTGTTTCTATAAACATGAAGATTGGATGATCATAAACGTGAAATTCTAGGAACTGTGTGTTTTGGAATGTAACCGAACAGTGTGTCTAAGGGAAACTTATTATTTTGCATAGTAATCTGCACACTTATGACGCTAACCTTTGTATGTGATTGATTCATAATCAAAACTAAAATCCAATGTCGTGTTACATGCAATCTCTTTTTAGCAAACTGGTTTTTCAAAGCTAACAAGATGTCTTCCTTAACATTGTATACAAAAATCGCCAATTCTTGTTTCCGGTTCCTTTTAATAAAAATGACACTCTTCATTTCCAAATCAGTTTTGCCAGTACGTTTTGAAATGTAATTGAACAGTGTTATTGCAAATTGAATGTTTCTTTAATACTATGCAGCGTAAATGAACGGATAGGAATTTTATTGTCTTAGCATTGCAATTTTGAGACTTCCTTCTGAGCATTGATTAATCTTCAACAACTTGGGTGCTGAGGTTGTGGGTTTCCAAAAGGGTCTGGTTTGAAGCAGCAGAGGACTTATGGTTTGGAGCAGCAGAGAACTCTAATCCACATTCCAGTCCTTTCCATGACATACCCGATTCATTCAACATCTCCTCTTGTCGGCATTACTGCAATTTGCTTTGCATTTTCATTCTCCAAAATTGAACTGTTTCCTATTTGAAATTTGCAGTTTTCTCTCAACAATTCGTAAGTCTAGATTGATGCATTAGTCAGAGAAAACGGGCTAAAATGAATTGATTGTTTTAACAGGAATAAAATGCATGACTCGTACAAAGCCAAGACCACCGGCAACAGATTTGTATCATGTGCTAAATCATGAATTGCATATCTTTGGACTTAAGGTACATTCTCAAAATCTCTAGAACATTTGGTTTTGGGCATAAAATTAAGCTCTCATGTTTGGCTTGAGTGTTACACACTTTCCTAGAACACATTTCTTTTATGCTCTTAATGGGAAATAAATGAACATAGATTTGTTTTCATGCAAGTTTGTATTTAAAGTGAATACCTGTCTTTTAAACATTAAGTAATTCTTGGTTTCAAATATCAAAACAGTCTTATTGATTAGCAGTCTTAGATTACTTGTGATTGATCTAGATTGCTATTTTGGGTTATTGGATTCGCTAATCTGTCGGCCCCTCATTTCCACCCTGTGGTTGCAATCTCAACGCCACATTAAAGGGGAGGGGTCTATAGGAAATAAGCGTTAATTGTTCCACTAGGCAACCCTTCTGTGCTTTCTGGAACTCACTTGTTTTCTAGGTTGTGGACTCGTTTGTAGCTTGTGTGAGGTATTAAGTGTTCCACCTTGTGGACTCACCTCATATTTTCTCTAAGCGTTAAGTGTTCCACTTTTAGTGCTTTCCAATACTTTTTGATAGAGAATTACTTACTTTTTCATTTTTAGAAGGCCTGCTTGGGGATTTCATCACCTCAAGGGATGACCTTAACTCCTGTGTTCCGGCGGAGTATAAATATCGGGAGGTGAATCCAAAGACACCTCTCTTGGGAATGAGTTAGACTTCACTCTTGGCTAAGCCTCAAAGAACTTTATACCTTTGAGAAGTGAAGGAGGAGATTTGGGTTACCATCTCCCCTCGGCTGTGTGATTTTTTTTATTCTTCTCATCTACGGATTTGGGCCTCACATACCTTGCGTATATCGAGGATGCCCTTTAGAGAAGCCATGTATATCCTTCTAGACAACTTGCTAGGATGTTGTTGTGTTCTGGGTGCCTACTAAAACATCTTCAAGAACATACACAAGTAGCATCTTTAAGAAGTACCATACTAAGTCACTATTCTTGTTCATGTGCAAGGTTGTTTTGCCCCTTGCTCATTGTTTGAAGACAATTGCTTGCTTGAACTCCCTGATTACTGTCTTATGTGCTTGATACAAATCAGTTGATATACTTGCTTAATCTTTGCAAACGAACAACAAACTGAAATACTGAGTTCTTCGATTCCATGACTTGTCCCAGTTCTAGAGACCTATTCTGTATTTAAGGTTCTTGTGTCCTTAAAATTTTGAGTTAGTGATCCTTGATCCCATAAGAAATTTTGCTTGAGATTGACAAATTAGGAATTGTTCCTGTCAAATAGATAAATTTTCAGACTCTTTGATAACACACTTGGAGAGTGCTAGTAATCTCTTTGTCCACCCATTTTCATACATTCAAATTCAATACTTTATGTAAGTTATCCTCTTGATCCATATGTGCTAGGGTATTCACCCAAGAAGAGCACCTCTATGGTAGTATTGGTTTGCACCTACTTGAAACAGTTCTATTTCACTATTTCTCTCGGACAAGAGAACTTTTACTATCCTAGTCTAGTATTGACGTTTCCTAGATTTGTCTGTTTGCTTGAACTCTCCCTTTCATGTCAGTAACAACAAGATATCAAGTGAGCCAAGGAAAGTGACCTCGGATAGTCTTCAACCAACTACCCCCAGTTCAGACTCGTCAAAAGAGAAAGGAAAAGGAACCAATATTTGACCAGTCACCTAGGAGTATGTTTGACACCTGGTTTGACCCAAAGAGCCATTTTAGTGATTTGAGTACCCCCTCAGCACCTTCACACTCAGGTATGGATATGAGTTATACCATGACTCGGCGGGAGAGGGAAGCTATGGATCAAACCCTTGATGATATCTATGAAAGACACAGAGACAAGATTTTGTTTGGTAATTCCTCTCATGATGCTCAACCTAGTTCACCCCCCATCAGCACTAGGTACCTAGATGCACATCAACGAGCTGACAAGTATGAGAGACGAGCTCATCCAGACCAATGGTCACAACACGAAGACCAAGACAATGAACCTGGTGATGCTCATGTCAATGCAACGTATACCAATGATTTGTACAAACATTCAAGACCAAACTCTCCACTTCGAACAGCCTCAAGGCATACAAGTGAGAGGCTAAAAAGAATTGAGAAGGAAAAACAAGTTGCACAAAATGAACAAACTGCAAAAGAAGAAAAAATTAGGCTTCTCGAAGAGGAACAATGAGCCTTGTTGGACATAGAGAGAAAAGTATTCCAAGAGGAGCAAGATAGGCTGTTAGCCCAATAATTAAACACTCAATTCAACAATAGGGGTGCTAACAGTGGAAATAATTCTCCTCCCTCCACCCCTTCCCGAACACCAAGAAGTAGAAGGTGGTCAAGAACCCCTTCTAGATCTCCTAGTCCTAGAGGAAGAAGGGCCTCTCAGTATGCTCACTATAGGAGGCAAACCCCTCCTAGAAACTCAAGACCACACTCCCAACATGTACATCATGGTTCCCAACATGGAGGTGGTAGCTCACATTATGACCTTGATACTCAAGACTTTATGCGAATGCAACAAGAGCCTATCTTTCAACAGTATGTAGATAGGTATTTGGAACAAAACAAAGATAAGTTCTTGGAAAGTCTAATCAACAAGGGCGCCAGAGTCCCTTATAATTTTGATGTGGACAACAAAATACAAAAGCAAAATCCCTCTCAAGAGGAAGAAATCCGCCAAGTGAAGAAAATGATGGAGAAAATGATGCAACCTAAGAGCTCATTCTCACTAGACTCGATTTTTCCTAATCCATTCGACAAGAGTGAGTATGAAGGATTTTCCAAGGAGGGTGGAATTCCCTCAATACGATAAATATGATGGTAGTGGTGATCCACATGACCATGTGCGCCAGTTCTATAATATGAGCTTTGAATTCCATCAGGATGACTCCTATTTGGTGAGGTTATTCCCTAGAAGTCTTAAAGGACAAGCAATGGAATGGTTTACCAATATCACACCCCCTGTCAAAACTTTTAGAGAACTTGTTCATAGATTCGTTCAACACTTCGCATATAATCTATCAAGATCTGTTACTATGTTGGACCTATGCAACTTGAAACAAAATCAAGGGGAACCCTTTGTTACCTTCTTACAGAGGTGGAGAAGACAGTGCTCTCGGTATCCTAGGACGATCCATGAGGATGAAAAGATTGACATACTTGTCAGTAACTTGGTGCCTGAAATGAGATATGAGATCAAAAAGATAGTCTTCAATTCCTTTGATACCGTGATTGAAACTGCATGCCGCATTGAGGATGTTCTAAAAGAACAAGGCATTTTGACCAAACATAGCAACAATGGCAACAATGGTCAACACAACAACAAGGATAAAGGGAAGAACAACAATTGGAACAAGAACAAACAAGTTGTCAATGATGGATTTTTAGACTCTCCCCAACCTAAAGATCAAGGTGTCCTTCACTTGTCCAATGCAGTTCAAGCTATGAAGCTCAATGCACCTCCTCAGCAAGAAAGTAAACCAAGATATCAGGAGAGGCCCAGAAAGGAGAAGCGGCAATTTACCAAATTGGGTGACTCATATGAGGATGTTCTCAAAACTCTCATTGCTAACAACTTGGCACATCCTCAGGATCCTGCAAAACATTACATCCCGGACATTAAGCCACATTGGTGGGATGAGAAGGCTTTCTGCACATTTCATAATGGCATTGGGCATACCATTGAGAATTGTTGGAAACTCAAGCACATTATCCAAGATCTCATTGAGAATGGAAAGCTTAAGGTGGATGGACTGAACACCAATGTTGATTACAAAGCATTTAAAGAGTTGTTGCCTAAGTATGACAAGGGGGAAACTTCTAAACCAAAAGATGGCAAGGCTGCAATCAACTACACTTACACAGTGGCAGAAAATGTGGTAAACATGCTTGAATTTGTGGAGCCAAGTGTTAATATGATGAGGAGTAAGGACCCGCATGGTTACGACTCTCCCCCTGTCTTTGACAAAGAACCTGTTGTGGTGCTGAGAGGTCCTCATTCTAGGTTATCTTCTCAAGCCCTTAATGCTGTTACCAGAGTCAAGGCCCTATTGTTCTTAGAGGTCCTAGTTAAGTTCCATCCAATAAATCCAAGCACGTGGCATCCAAGAATGTCACCAAGTCTGCCACTACTCCTAAACCAAACTACAATCTTGTAGATCAGTTACAGAAAACTCCAGCTCAGATCTCAATCTTGGAGCTCCTAGAGTTGTCCCCTAGACATAAACAGATCCTTAAGGATGCTTTGCGCATAGCAAATGTCCCTAAAAACATCGATATAGACCAATTCCAAGGCATGGTGAATCACATTACTAGCCCACATTACCTCTCTTTCTCGAAAGATGATGATAAATCCCTAAGCCATCCACATAATCTTGCCCTTCACATTGAAGTAATGATTCATAAAACCCGTGTCAGGCGCGTGTTGATAGATGGGGGTGCTGGGATAAATATTTGTACTTTAAGTTTGTTAAAAACTTTGGGCTATTCAGAAGAAGTGATCGACACTAAAAAGAAGATCACTATAAAGGCCTATAATGAGGCAGAACGAAGTTCTAAGGGGTTGGCTGTCCTTCCTGTCAGGATTGGCCCAGTTGAAAAAGATATCTTGTTCCAAATTGTTGATACTGGACCCCTTGCATACAACATCTTATTGGGTAGACCATGGATTCATGACACGTAGGCAGTGCCATCTACCTACCACCAATGTGTTAAGTTCCCCTACAATGGAGTAGAAATTTGCATACCAGGGGATAGCACTTTATCAGTTAATTCAACCTCAGCTAATGTTCATGTCCCTCTTAATCGAGAAGTAGAGGATTATCAAGCAACTTTAGCAGACTATCAAGACAAGTTTAAATCAATAGACCTTGGCATGGGGGGGTATCAACTTGACTCTTTTGCAAAGATGCATGTTTCCCCTAGGTCCTATGGAAAACCTTCACAGGAGATGAAACTATCTTCTTCGGCAATGACACTATTTGACAAGTTTGTGGAATCCTCAATACCAATACAAGATGAAAAAGAGGAAGTAGCTATTCGAGATTAGATATACAAAGAGGAGAAGTACCAGCACAATGAAAATTTCTCCCCCTCTCCTAAGTCCTATGGGAGAGGATATACTTTTGTCAAGAAGATGGGTTATCTAGGATATGGCCCTCTTAGTCATAGGTTAGATGCTAGAGCCGAACCACTTAATCATGATCTTTTTGGACGTAAGTCTAAGAAACCGGTTGGCCTAGGCTTTATGAAGAATAACAAGTGCATTGTCCCCTTTCCTGATAGGCAGGATAGTGAAGATGACACAGAATATGTACCAGATTTGACAAATCAACAAGACATGACAGATGATTGGGTACCTTCAACAAATCTCCTTTGGGGAGATTCCAGAGATTTAAAAATTGACAATCCTCCTATCCTAGCTGCGATAGATAGTGACTATATGAATGCGAGATTGACTATGGATAGTGTCTCCATCCCCGCTGCAACAGATGGTGATAATTCAAATAATTTTTTGATTGAGAAAATTGCTAGAGGAGAGGAAACTCTTCCAAATATTGAGGCTTCTACATCACGAGGCCCCAACAATAATTCAAAAATAGACTCTCATGAGTTTGAATGGGATTCACTCTCAGACGCAATAGTTGACTTGGATATGGATGTTGTCCATACCTATAGTTCTCAACCTGACGTAGCTGATAAGTCATGTGTCAGATTAGAAGATTGGAACCCATGTGTCGCATTAGTAGACGATTCTTCGCTCGATAGGGTAAATTCTGATTTAGACACCTTAGAGGGATACTTGACAGACTCCAATTTTGCGGTCACCAGAGATGACACCACCTATATCCTTAATATTGAACCAATCATTAACCTACCCCTTATTGACCCCAACCTTATTGATTGGTCTCAACATTATCAAGAGCCTCAACTCTTGACATTTCACAATGACTATGAGATCACCTGCTATCTAAATGCCATTGAACCTGTAGTCTCTTCCACCAGTGAATCAGCTACCAGTATGACAGAACCTGACATCAAGTACCTTAGTCACAAGATTAAAAATAAAAATTAAAAAAATAAGAGTTCTGATGGTGAAAACCACTGTGTGGCAGTGTCAGACCCAAAAAAAATAAAAATAAAAGATGTATCCAAAGGTAAAAACCTCTCTGAGGCACCTACGGATGAGGTACTTGATAGTCTCCCAAGCTATTTTCAGGATAGATCATCAGTATTGGTTGAACCTACAGAAGCTGTTAATTTGGGTACAAAAGCGGCTCCAAAAATTGTACACTTGGCTAAATCATTATCACCTCAAGAAAAGAAAGCCTACACTGAGTTCGTCCAAAAGCAGAAAATTAATTTTGCATGGACATATTCAGACATGCCAGGGTTGGACACTAATCTCATTATGCATCATTTGTCCATAGCTCCAAGTGTGAAACCTATCAAATAAAAGTTGAGAAAAATGCACCCTCATATAGCTCTTTTAGTGAAAGCTGAATTAGAAAAGCTCCTTGGTGCAGGATTCATTAGAGCCATAGACTATGCTGACTGGATTTCCAACATTGTACCTATTTCTAAACATGATAAATCAATCCGAATCTACACAGATTTTAGAGATCTTAACAGAGCATGCCCAAAGGATGATTTTCCACTTCCTAACATAGACATGATAGTGGACATGACGGCGGGCTATGAGATCTATTCCTTAATGGATGGTTTTTCTGGGTATAATCAAATCAAGATTGCTCCTAAGGATCAGGAAAAGACTGCATTCACATGCGCCTAGGGTACTTATTGTTGGAATGTCATGCCCTTTGGATTGAAAAATGCAGGAGCTACTTACCAAAGAGCTATGACAACCATCTTCCATGACATGATGCATAAGAATATGGAAGATTATGTGGATGACACCCTCGCTAAGTCTAAGAAAAGAGGAACACATCTGGCTGATTTAGAAGTAATTCTAGATCACATGGAACAATTTCAACTAAGATTAAACCCAAAAAAGTGTGCATTCAGTGTTACTTCTGGAAAATTATTGGGATTCATCATTTCAGCCAAAGGGATAGAAGTGGACCCCGAAAAGGTCCAAGCCATTATAGACATGCCACCTCCCAAAAATATCAGTCAAATGAGGAGTCTTCAAGGACGCCTTCAATCCATAAGGAGGTTTATTTCACAATTGGCAGATAGAGCGCAACCCTTTAACAAAAACTTGCATAAAGGTCTTCAATGTGTCTAGAATGAGGATTGTCAAAAGAGCATGGATCAAATTAAGGAATACTTGGCAAGTCCTCCCATTTTAATGCCTCCCATTCCAGGAAAACCTCTTATTTTGTATGTCTCAGCTACTGAATCTTCATTGGGGGCATTGTTGGCTCAATTAGATGAACAAGGGAAAGAAAGGGCCATATATTATATTAGCCGCACTCTTGTTGCTTATGAGGTCAATTATACTAGTATTGAAAAAGCTTGCCTTGCAGTAGTATTTGCTTCTCAAAAATTGTGACACTATATGCTTGCGCACACCATACACCTCATAGCAAAAATTGATCCTCTCAAATACTTGCTCGGTAAAGCTGCTCTCACAGGTAGACTTGATAAATGGATGATGATTCTTTCTGAATTTGACATAGAGTATATTGAGCGCAAGGCAATCAAAGGCCAGGCTATTGCAGATCAACTGGCTAATTTCCCAATTCAAGATAATATGCCCATTCAAGTTAATTTCCCAGATGAACATCTTATGTACATGACTGAGAGATCCTGGAAACTATTCTTTGATGGTTCCTACATGCAAAACAATTCTGGAGCTGGTGTGTTGTTTGTCTCTCCACATGGGTACACTATTCCCAAATCTTACAAGTTACTCTTCCCATGCACAAACAACATAGCTGAGTATGAGGCTTTAACAAATGGACTAAAAATGGCTATAGAGTGGAATATCACAGAACTACATATCTGCGGGGATTCTCAGTTGATCATTAATCAAGTCAATGGGCAATATCAAACAAAAGATGACAAGTTGATACCTTACAAAAAAATGGTTGATTCATTAAGACGGTATTTTAATTTTGTCACTTTTTAGCAAATCCCTAGGGCTGAGAACAAAGCAGCTGATGCTATGGCCACCCTTGCTTCGCTTCTCTAGTTCGAAGAACATGAGTCCAGATATGAATTCCTGGTGGAAGAGCTATGTCATCCCATATTTGACTCACCCGAAAACCATGTCATTTGCACCCTTGTCAATCATGAATCCTTTCGCTATGGTGCTATTTACTCATATCTCCGTGATGGCATCATCCCCAACACATTTAACCGATCTGAAAGAAGAAACCTTGTCCATAATGCCTCTCGTCATTCCCTCATCTCTAGTGATTTGTACAGGAGGGGTCTAGATGGAACACTTCTTAGGTGCTTAGAAAAGGAGGAATCTGATCAAGCGCTAGTTGACATCCATGAGGGCATATGTGGGGGACATTCTAATGGTCTTTCCATGGCTCGAAGGTTTCTTAGGGCGGGGTACTATTGGCCTATGATGCAGATAGATGCGGTAGCTTTTGCCAAGTCTTGTGAAAAATGTCAGAAACATAGACACCCGATACATGCTCCAGGTAGGAAGCTAATTCCTTCTATATCTCACTGGCCATTTCAGCGATGGGCCTTTAACCTTGTTGGGCAAATTCATCCCAACTCATCAGGTGGACATAAGTTCATTATCATTGCTACTGACTACTTCACAAAATGGGTAGAGTCTGTTCCACTTTCTATTGCCTCCGACAAGACAATCTCTTTATTCATTTTAAACCATATCATCTGTCGATATGGAGTACCATCTGAGATCATCACTGACAATGGAGGTCAGTTCAAAAACAAGGACCTTACACAACTCTGCCAAAGATTTAAGATAAAGCAACATTGGTCCTCCATTTACTTCCCACAAGGAAATGGTCAGGCAAAGGCTTCAAATAAAACCATTCTCAAGATTTTACATAGAACAGTTCATAAGAATGGTAGAGATTGGCACCTACAGATAAACTAGGCCTTGTGGGCCTATAGAACAAGTATTCATACTCCAACTGGGGCTACTCCTTTTGCCCTCACATACGGCGCTGAAGCGGTGTTACCTTTAGAGGTTGAGATTCCGTCACTTAGAGTCTCTCTCAAAGGTCTAGTTACAGATGAAGACTATCGCGCCATGAGATTACAAGAATTGGAACTTCTGGATGAAAAGTGTAAAGCATCATTTGACCATATGAGGGTCTACCAAAAGCGGATGTCCAAGGCATTCAACAAAAAGGTTCTCCTTAGAGAATTCCAAGTAGGAGATCTTGTCCTGCGAGAGAATCCTAAGAACCAACAAAATAGAGAACAAAAGGGCAAATTTGAACCTAATTGGCTTGGACCCTACATTATCATAGTAGCTTTTGGTACAGGTGCCTATCTACTATCTACTGAAAAGGGGGAGCAGCTCCCTGAGCCTATCAATGTTTTGCACCTGAAGAAGCTCTATCCTTGACGCCCGTTCTATCTGGGGACATCCTTTGTACATACTTATTGATCCTGAAAAAATTCCAAAAAAAATTCATATATGATGCTGAAAAAATTCTAAAAATCAGAAAATGTCCTGAAAAAATTATCATCTTAGTGAAAACCTAGCAATAGGCGCTTTGATGTATCTCAAAAAAATTATATATTCCAAAAATACCAAAAAAATCAAAAATTCAAAAAATTCAAAAAAAATAGAAAAAGTGCCTTGGTGAAAACCTGGAAACAGGCACCTTGGTAGCAAAAATACAAAAAAAATTATAAAAAGTCCTGAAAAAATTCTTCCAAGTGGTGAAAACCTGGAAACGGGCGCTACTTGAGGCCTTTGCACCCCTATTTCTTAGCATACGTCCTCGACACTTAGCCTTTCTCTATTATACCTTGTCCTTGTTGCCTTGGTTTGGAATTGGTCTTTGTCTTTGTCCAGGGGGCATCACTGTGTTAGCTTTGGTCTCTTGGATATGCTTGTCTTTAGGACACCTCGCAAACGGTGTTTTTCAACACCAACCCAACTGTGTTTTTCAATACAACCCCCGACATCAAGTGTTTTTCAACACTTATCAATTTGGTCTTATCCAGTTTGGTCATGTGATCTTACCTACTAGCAAGCATTCAATCCTTATCCTCGGAACTCAGTATCAGTTTACACACTTAAAATTTTTAAATGCAACAATTAATGCTTGAGATATGTCATGATTTTTATTTTTATTTTTATGTCCTAACTGTTATTGATTTTCGTTGAATGTCCTTGTCTAATAAGTCTCTCCATGATGCACCACTAGAAGACTTGGGGCATGGGGCATGTTTTTATTTGCTTTCTGCTTGTGGGTGTTGTCTTGAACCTCTTTTGTGTCTGTTGTTGTCTCCTTGACACACTTAGGAGATTTAAGGCATCATCCTTGACTATTTTTTTGCACAACCATTCTCATGGTCATCCTGGCGTTTATGCCTTGATGCAAGCATGGTTTTGCTACATTAAATTGGGTAAGCTAACATTGCAGTCATCTTGACCTTTATGTCTTTGATGCTCATGTTAGAATCTTTTCACATTCCAATCTGATATAAATCACATTCATATCTTCATAGTTGTGTTTTTGACTAGTGTTGATTGTGTGATTGTCTGATGTCCGGTAATAATGGCCCTATGATGAAAATAAGTTCTTTTACATTCTCTAATGAATGATGAACACAAAAATCCTATGTTACCCTATTGCAAGTACACCTTTGCATTTTCATGTAGCTTGCATTATTTAGACTTCATGTTAAATTTGCACTTTTAGGCTGCATTATGAGTTTGAGAGGGTTTCCTTCATCTTTCTTGTGGACTTTTAGTCAATTGTGGTCACGATTTGATCTTCATTTCCTTATCTTCTTTCGTGATCTCAATCAAAATTCCCTATCTTCACACAGTTGATTGATTTTGAGGCATCTTCTTTCTAGAGGCAAATTCTCTTTCTTCTCTCCATGTCTTTCCATTTCTTCCCAGCTTCTATCTTCCATTCGCTTTCATCCCACTTCTTTTCTTCTAATTCAACCTTGGGGCATAATCTTTCTTTGTAAGCTACCTTAGTTCTATGATTCTTATATCTTTCATCTTACATTAAGAACCTTCTCTTTAGTTCGATTTGATCAAATTTATCAATTTACTGTTTCTTCTCTATCTCATTTCGATTTCGATCACGAGGGGCCAGTACCTACCAAACTTTAATCCTTGATTCGGCTTTATCAAATTTATCAATTGCTTCTCTTGGGGCAACCTTGTTTGAGATTCTTATCTCCTATCTTGGACTTGATTCAGCTATGTCTCATCCTTCAGCTTTAGCTTATGCTTGTCCTGATGTGTTTCCATCCGTCGAACACACATCTGGGTTATTTTGTGATCCCAAATCAATCTCACACTGCAATTCCATTCTTTGATTGCATGTGATCCCGAGTCGACCTCACATTAGTCAAAGAGGGGAAAATGTATGCACCCTAAAATGGTCGCCTAGACTTTGGGCCCCATTTATTCAATTATCAAAAGTCAATCCCTGAATTAATGCTTTGCAACATATTCGAATCAAACTTCTTGATCAAATTGTAACTATTTCAATTATTTCAATTCTCCCTAAGGTTTGAATATTTCATTAATTTTATTTAATTAATTAAGAAAAATAAATCCCTTTTAAATAAATAAAATAATATTATTTATTTGAAATAAATATTCCTTAAATGAAATAAGGTTATTTAATTGAAATTCATTTTTTAATTAAATGATTTTATTTTATTTCATTAATATTTATCTTTAAATTATATTATTTTATTTTATTTAATTAGGAGAAGATATTATTCTTTTAAATTAAATAAATAAAATATTCTCTCAAGATCTTTTGTGATGGGAAAGGAAACAAATCGATTATTAAAAAAATGAAATAAATGCAATTCCATTTTCCTACAAACCTTCTAAAAATGACATTTGTTTCCTCTTTTCCATTTATCCCACATTGATCTTCAATTTGCCTTCAAAATCCACATTTCACTATAAATTGAGCCCTCTCGCTCTCAGTTGAGATCCCAAATTCCCACATCATACTTATGCTACATATTTTCTTGAGCTTTTGATCATTATTTTGGCATTGCACATCTACATATAGATTAATATTCATATTTACTTTCATAGATTAGGTTCTTGCATTGTTATTTTCCTTCATAATCTAGATTTATTTTCAAGTATTGCATTGCTATCATCTAGATTAGCTTGCATTTTCATTGGTGCATTGCAAGAACAAGATTCACAGAGATTAGCACTCTTGCTTCTCCTCTTTGAATCTCTCATTATGTGGTGTACTTGCATAGGTATCTGAGGACCTCCTAAAAAACCATGCACTCCACAGAAAAAGAGTTGTGGGTTGACTTGTGAGGGCTCATTCTTGAGTCTCCTCGCATGCAAAGACCCATAGAAGTGTCACAATTTTTTGTGATACAACATGTACTTTACACCTACCAGTAGGAGAGGTGATCATCATCTTAGAGTATGTGTACCAGATTATGTGAATACCTATCTGGGTATCACCTGTGAGACCAAGAGTAGAGAGAGAGCATTCCAGCATTCAAATCTCATTTGTTGGGTTCCATAGAGCTTCATTTTGCATATTTTTGAGGAGATTTGGACTTCTTAACCCCTTTTGGAGCTAAAAAGGGTTTTCTAGCTTGTTCTTTGCTTGTACGAGGTTGCTAAAAATTGCTATAAAAAAATAAAAAGGAAGCTAAAAATCAAAAGTACACAAAATTTATTCCCTCTTCAAGTTCTTGTTTGTTTCATTTCCACTACGGCATCTAGTAGTTATTTCATTTTCATAGGAACTTAATTACCTTGTTGGAAGGCTCTTTGGGGAGTGGTAGGAGAGTATGCTCTTCACCATTTGTTGAATCAAAAATCTTGACCCATATCTCGAAGTGTTGGAAAGCAAGGGGGTTAAATAATTTTGCTTGGCTTGTTTGGGAGAAAGATCTTGAGATAGGGGAGTATGCTCTTCACCCTTTGGGCGAATCAAAAACCTAGAACCTCAAGTTCCTATCCATTTAGTGTTTAGATTAGAACCTTTCAAAGGGCCTACCCTTCAGGGGAATGACCCAAGTGGGGAAAACATTATAATTATTTTCCTTAGTGGGGAGTGATTCCAACTCACTATAATCTCAAGGCTATTGGGACACAATACCTGATAGATACAATGTTTTTCCACCTTCAATGTTAGTACTTGTGGATTCCATGAGGAAGAGGTTAAAGTGGAATGTGTAAAGAAATCTTGTAGCCATGAGGTTCAATCCTTTAAGAAGAGAAAGGGGAGCATTGTGAATGGAATTATAGATATAAGAACCATAGTTAGTATTCACCTTATTTTAGCCGCTTCTCTTCTTGGTGCAAGGATCTACCCAAGTGGTTTCCTGAGTCACACCAAGAAACTCACCATTTGTGTTCTTTTGGAGCATCAAGTTGTGGAGTAATGAACTGTGTCCTGAAGGGTAATAAGTTGAGGTGTTTTCAAATGTGTTAGACCTATGTAAACATTCACAACATTCAAACAATTGGTATCATTCATAGTGGTTTCTTTTTATTTATATATCACAAGTGTTTGTCATGGCAATGTTACTTTTGCTTTTGTTTCAAGTGCTTGAAGACATGTAAATCCCTTGCTGTTTACAAACCTTTTACACATTGTACTAATTGAGAATCAAACACATTGATAAAAGATCAAAAATAGTAATAAAAACAATGAAAAATCAAACCAAAAACTTGCATTTTGCATTAAATATTGTCAAACTCTCACATATCACTATTTTATGTCGTACTATTATTCTACTTGAAATATCGTGCAATATTTTTTACTGGCTAAATATAACACCATTTTCTAAACTCTATCATATCCAATCAAAAACTCTTTAACATTACTTACAAATGTCTATCGTCTGCCCAGAAAAGATCGCACCACTGTTTTGAAAAATATCGTGTAGCTACCAGTGACTATTTACCTGACTTGAAGCAATTTTGGGATTTTCTATGGAAAAATTAGCCTTTTTTGAGTCTTGGACATGCATGTTGGGTAGTGTCTAGGATCATTAGTGGCTGCACACTAGATTTTTTGGAGAGCCTAATCCAAAGTTTATTAGTTATCTTATCTATCCTTGATCTATTAGAAACTTGTCCTCTTTGATAAGCCATTTCAATATTTAATTATCTAATACTTGGAAGTAAAGCTATTGATTTTCCAAATTGTCTTTTAAAATCTCTATTTTATTTCTTTTCAATAATCATTTGGCGATATCAACCCCCTTATCCAGTGGTAATTGTGTTTTTCCAAAAATACACTATTGAGTTGGTGTTAGATCATCCTCTTTTTCATTATCTTCTCTTGGACAATTGAGACACTATACTCTCTTGGGTGTGAAAATCAACATCTTTTCAAGTTACTTTCTTAGAGGTATTATTTCTCTTATTTCGGTGACTACAAGGTTTCAAGTAAAACAAGAAAAAAAACCTCCACCAGTATCTATGCAACTTCCTTTGATTCAAACACATCTTAAAGACAAGGGAAAAGAACCTGTTTTTGATCAATCTCCTAAGGATAATACCAAAAACTTGTTAGATTCTAAGAGTATGACAAACCCTTTTTTAACACCTTCACTAAGAATGGGTAGGGGTCATTCCCTAAGGGATGAATTGGATTATATGGATAGTGACCTTTAGGGCATTTCTCAAACAAGAAGAGCAAGAGTTTCAAAATCTTCACGCCATAGACAAGTTGAGTCTCCCATTATGAGCACTAGATATATGGATGCACATCAAAGAATAGAGAGAAGTGTTAAACATAGTATTCCATCATCATTTCTTTAGTTGGATAAATCTGAGGATTTTAAAGGTAGTGAACATGGTCTTGCCTCCTTTGGTGGTAGCTCTTCAAGACATTCATGACATCATTCTCCTACTTTAAGAGTTTCAAGATTCACTAGTGACAGTTTAAGGAGGATTGAAAAAGAAAAATAGTCATATTTAAAAGAGAAATCTAAGAGAGAAGAATGAATAAGACATTTAGAAGCAATAAAACATTCCTTGGTTGAACTTTAAAGGAAAAGAAAACAAGAAGAACATGATAGACTTGTTGCATTAAGACTAATAGGACAATGGAATAGAGGAGGTCATCATGGTAGTGGTACCAAAACCCCCACAACCCATGTCACTTCTTCTAGTAGACATTAGAGATACCAATCAAGATCTCCTAGTCCTCAAAAAGAAAGAGCTACAAGGTTTAATCATCATAGGATACTTTCACCTCCCAAGGTAATTAAGAAATGTTCTACAAATGAACATCATAGGAGAGATCATGATGTGGATACGGATAGTGATGATTTCATGCTTATACAACAAGACCCTCAATTTCAAAACTTTGTGCATACATATGTTGAACAAAACAAAGATCAACTCTTTGAAAATTTAATCAACAAAGGTGCCAAAGTTCCTTTTAATTTTTATGTGGACAAAAAGATTAAGAAACAAGAGCCATCCGATAGAGAGAAAATGAAAGAATTGGAAAAGAAATTTGAAGAGATGAATGCTCCTACGGGCACATTCAACATAGATTCTATTTGTCCAAATTCATCAGATAAGAGTGTGAGCATGATAGAATTCCCAAGAAAGGTGGTGATACCTCAATATGACAAGTATGATGGTAATGGAGATCCCTATGATCATGCTAGACAATTCTACATCAACATCTTTGAGTTTAAATATGAGGATTCTTATTTGATGAGGTTATTTTTAAGAAGTTTAAGAGGACCCGCTATGGAATGGTTAACTAATCTCTCTCCTCCTGTCAAGACTTTTAAGGAATTAGTCCAAAGATTTGTTCAACACTTTGCATACAACCTATCAAGACCAGTCACCATGTTGGATCTATGCAATCTAAAACAACACCAAGGAGAGTATTTTGTCACTTTCATACAAAGATGGAGGTGTATGTGTTCCCGCTATCCTATAACTATTGATGAATGTGAAAAGATTGACATCATTATCAGTAATCTTGTACTAGAAATGCACTTTGAAATCAAGAAAATGGTCCTTAATTCCTTTGATGTCATGATTGAAATAGCATGTTGAATAGAGGAAGTCTTAAGAGAACAAGGAATTTTAAAGAAATTTTATCATAACAAAGAATATAACAAGGATAAAAAAAAGAATCCCAATTAGAACAAGAATAGACAAGTGGTTGGTGACGGGGTAGTGGATTCATCCCAATCCAAAGATCAAGGTGTCCTTAATCTATCTAATGTAGTTCAAGCTCTTAAAAATGGACCTCCTACATCCAATCTAGATAAATCAAAATAGTATGATAAGCCTAGGAAAGAGAGGAGACACTTTGTTAAGCTGGGAGAATCTTATGCAGATGTATTCAAAATGCTTGTTGCTAATAAACATGTTCAACCTCATGATCCTACTCATTTTTGGTTACCAGATATTAAGCCTTATTGGTGAAAAGAGGATGAGTATTGTATATACCATGGTGGAAAAGGACATAATATTGAGACTTGTCTTAAATTCAAACATATTGTCCAAGATCTTGTTGAAAATGGTACTCTTAATGTGGATGAACCAAAGACTAATTCTGATCATACAGCCTTCCAAAAACCATTGCCTACATATGAGCAAGGGTAGTCTTCTAATTCTGGAACAAATGATAATATACATATAAATTAAGGATGAGAAGCTATTCATTATACCTATACCAACGCAAATAATGTAATCAATATACTTGATTTAATAGAAGAGAATATCCATATGATGGGTTACGATGATCCATGTGATAACAATCCCGCTCCCAAGAAACCAGTGTTGTTGGTTAAGGGTCCTCATACTTGCAGATCTTATCAAACTCTAAATACAGTCACTAGAAGTCAAAAGAAAACCCCTCTTATGGTCAAAGGTCCCTCTTTGTCAGTCAAACTAGACAAACCTACAGTGTCTAAAAGTATTCCTATCAAGCCAAATGTCAAACCTTCTTCTACATACAATCTTGTGGAGCACTTTCAACATACACCTACCCAAATTTAAATATTTGAGATTTTAGAGATTTCCCTAAAGCATAAGCAAATCCTTGAAGATGCTTTGTGCACAGCCAGTGTTCCTAATAACTTAGATCTTGATCAATTTTAGACTATGGTTAATCATATTTCACGTCCTCACTTCCTAAACTTTTCTGAAGAAGATGACAAATCATTAAGCCACCTACATAATCTAGCCCTATATATTAAAGTCATGATTCATAAAACCAACAAGAAGATAACAATCAAAGCTTATGATGAGGCTAAGCGAATCTATAAAGGATTGGCTGTATTACCTATCTGTATTGGTCCAGTTGAAAAAGACATCTTGTTCCAAATAGTTGATGTTGGTCCTCTTTCTTATAACATTTTATTTGGTTGTCCTTGGATTCATGACATGCAAACAGTACCATCTACCTATCATCAATGCATGAAGTTCCCTTTTAATGGAGTAAAAGTTTGTATACCATGGGACCATACTCTAGCTATCAATGCTTTGTCTGCAAACATGCACATTCCCCTTAATAGAGCATCAGATGTTCAAAATTCTATCTTATCTCAATGCCAAGGAAAGCTTAAACAGATCAATATAGGAATGGGGAGCTATCAGATGCCTTCTTCTACACAAATACCTATTTCTTCCAAGTCCTATTGGAAACCCTCAGCTGATAAGATACCTTCTTCACACGCTATGACATTGTTTGATACTTTTCAAGAATCCTCCATTCCCATAGAATATGAAAAGAAAGAAGAAGCAGTCAGGAACTAGATATACAAGGAAGAGAAGTATTTACATAATGAGACTTTTGCACCTTCTCCCAATTCTTATGGAAGAGGATACACTTTTGTAAAGAGTATGTTCTATCCAAGACATGGTCCTCTAAGTCATAGAATGGATGCTAGAGTAGAACCTCTTGACCACGCTATTTTTGGATGCATAAATGGAGAAACTTTAGGCTTAGGATTTAATAATCAAGACCAAAATAAAGACCCTATTCATAGTGAATCCAAAGAAGAAGAGGAATATGTCCCAGGTTTGAAAACCAACAAGATCAATGTGATGATTGGGTACCCGATACTAGCTTATTATGGAGAGACGAGGAAGATCCAATTATGAATGTATTTGAAGAAACACAGTCTAGTCATGATCATACTTTTGAAGCTTCCACATCTAGGGAACATAAACTAGCATGGTGTAAACATCAGAGAAGAGACTCTGAAACTGATTCTAATGAATATGAATTGGACACTCCCTCTAAGTGTTCAACAAAAGACAAGGAGGTGGATAGGGTGCCTTCCTTTACTCTAGAGTATGATGTATCAGATGTGTCTTATGATGAGTTATATGAGGATAACCTTCAAATCTCCTTAGTGGATGATGCTACACTTGATCACCTTCCTCCTAATTTGAACTCCTTTGATGAGTATATGTCACATTCTCCCTTGACAATCGATAGAGATGATTCCTTCCACATACAACATGTAGAACTAGCCATAGACTTACCCCTTGTACATCCTCACCTTATTGACTTGTCCCAAACTGATCAACCACCTGAAATACTCACTCTTCAGAATGACTATGAGATTGCCTATTACCTAAATGCAAATGAACCCATAGTTTCTTCCACTGGGATACAATTAGTGAGCATGACAGATTCATATATCATGTGCTTAAGTCACAAAAAGAAAGAAAAAAAAGATAAGAAAAAGTGTTCTGATGGCAAAAACCACTTTGTGTTGGTGTTAGAACCAAAAAAAGTAAAAAGAAAGGATGTATCTAAAGGTGAAAACCTCCTTGAGGTGCCTAAGGTTTGGGTACTTGATGATCAAACAAGTTATTTTCATGCTCGGTCTTCAATATCGATTGAACCTATACAGCCTGTGAATTTGGGAACTGAAGAGAATCCACATTTGGTACATTTGGACCAATCAATATCACCAAAATAAAAAGAAGCCTATACTACATTTCTCCAAAAGAAAAAGATTAATTTTGCATGGAAATATTTAGATATGCTAGGAGTTGACACAGATATTATCATGCATCATTTATCTATAGCTCCAAGGATAAAACCAGTCAAATAGAAATTAAGAAAAATGCATCCACACATTTCTCTTTTAGTAAAAGCAGAATTGGAGAAACTACTCAATGCAGGATTCATAAGAGCTATTGACTATGTTGATCGGATATCAAACATTGTACCTGTATCAAAACCAAATAAATCCATACGAATCTGTATAGATTTCTGTGATCTCAATAAAGTATGTCCTAAGGATGATTTTTCATTTCCAAATATTCTTTTTCTAGTGGATTTGACTATGGGCCATGAGATTTATTCTTTGATGGATGGATTTCCTGAGTACAACCAAATAAAGATTGCTCCTGAAGATCAGGAGGAAAAAGCATTCACTTGTGCATGGGGAACATATTGTTGGAATGTTATGCCATTTGAACTTAAAAATGTTGGTGCTACATATCAAAGAGCTATGACTACCATCTTTCATGACATGATGCATGAAAACATGGAGGATTATGTAGATGACACTTTAGAAAAATCCAAGAAAAGAGATACACACCTACATGATCTAGAGATTATCTTGGATAGAATATAGAAGTTTCAATTAAGGTTGAATCCAAAGAAATTTTCCTTTGGCATCATATCAGGAAAACTATTGGGTTTTATAGTTTTAGCTAGAGGAATTGAGGTTGATCCAAAGAAAGTACAAGGCATTTCAGAGATGCCTCCTCCTAAAAATATCAGTCAATTAAGGAGTCTTCAAGGAAGATTGCAATCTATTAGGAGGTTAGCCTTAGGAGGTTAACTTTTAGTAGCAGATTGAGCTTAGCCTTTTAACAAGAACTTACATAAGGGAGCTCCAACTGTATAGAATAAATAATGTCAAAAGAACCTAGATCATGTCAAAGTTCATCTAGCCAATCCTCGAGTGCTAATGCCACCTATACAAGGGAAACCACTTTTACTATACATATTAGCCACACAAAGTTCACTTGGTACACTATTGGCATAGCATGATGATACTAGAAAAGAAAAGGGCCATATATTATATTAGTCAAACACTTGTGGCATATGGGATCAACTACACAACCATAGAGAAAGCTTGTCTAGCGGTGGTTTTTTTGGCCAAAAAATTGAGACATTATATGCTAGCACATTCAGTAAAATTGATAACCAAAATAGATCCTTTAAATTACTTACTTAGTAAGGCTGCCTTATTGGGTAGACTTGCAAAGTGGATGATGATTCTTTCTGAATTTGACATCGAGTATGCAGAAAGAAAAGTTATCAAAGGACAAGCCATTGCAGATCAGTTAGCTGAATTTCCTCTTCCAGATACAGAACTAATGAAGATTCAATTTTTTGATGAAAACTTGATGAACATAATAGAAAGAATATGGACTTTGTACTTTGATGTGTCCTTTATATAGAATGGATTTGGGGCTTGAATATTGTTTGTTTCTCCACATGATATACTATTCCAAATTATTATAAACTCTTGTTCCTATGTACAAACAATATTGTAGAATATGAGGCTCTAATCAATGGTTTGAAAATGGCAATAGAATGGCACATAACTAAACTACATATCTATGGAGATTCAAAATTAGTTATTAATTAAGTAATGGACATATACCAAGGAAAGGATGATAAACTCATTCCCTACAAGATGGTGGATTCTTTGAGATTATATTTTTTCCATGTATAGTTTAAACAAGTTCGTAGAAGTGAAAACAAAACAATAGACGCTATAGGCACTCTAGCCTCTCTTTTACAAATCGAACAACATGAACCATGGTTTGAATTCTTGGTGGAAGAACTACATATCCCTTCTTACCATTCCTTCAATAGTCCTTTCATTTACACCATTGTTGGCCATGACTCTTCTCGTTATGGTGCTATCTATTCATATCTTCGAGATGCCATTATTCTTGATACTTTTAACCAATTTGAAGATTGTAACCTTATCTAAAATGCTTCCCATCATATCCTCATCTCTGGAAACCTATATAGGCATTGTCATGATGGTAAACTTCTTAGGTGTTTAGAAAAGGAGGAATCTAATCAAGCACTAGTTGACATTCACAAGGGTATCTATGGGGGACAATCTAATGGTCTTGCTATGTCAGGTAGGTTACTTAGGGAAGGATAAGATTGGCCATCTATGCAAGGTTATTCCATAAAGTTTGATAAATCATGTGAGAACTATCAAAAACATGGAAATCTGATCCATTCTCCATCGAGGGAGCTCATTGTGTTAGTATCAAGTTGGCCATTTCAACAATGAGCCTTTGATATAGTTGGATAGATACATCCTAATTCATATGGAGGCCACAAATTTATTATCACTGGTACTAATTACTTCACCAAATGGGTAGAGGTTGTCCCTCTTTCAGTTTCTTCTCGCAAAAAATTCTCTCTTTTCATTTTGAATCATATTATTTTCCGATTTGGGATACCTGCTGAGATAATTATTGATAATGGAGGTCAATTAAAGAATAAGGACCTAAAGTAGTAATGTAAGAAATTCAAGGGCAAACAACATTGGTCCTCCATATACTTTACACAAGGGAACAAAAAAGCCGACGCATCTAATAAGACCATATTGAAAATCCTTCATAGAATAGTTAATAAAAGTGGTCGAGATTGGTATCTCCAAATTAATCCAACTTTGTGGTCTTATAGAACCAGTATTCATACACCTACAAGGGACACCCCTTTTGCCCTTACATATGGGGCTGATGCTATGCTTCCATTGTAAATTGAGATCCCTTCTCTCTGAGCCTCTCTTAAAGGATTAATAACTGATGATGACTATTGTACCATGAGACTACAATAATTGGACCTACTAGATGAAAAACATAGAGAATAATTTGATCATATCAGGGTCTATCAGAAAAGAATGTCCAAAACATTTAACATGAAATTTTATCCTAGAGAATTTCCAATGATCTTGTTTTACAAGAGAATCCTAAGAACCAACAAAGCAGAGAACAAAAGAGCAAGTTTTAACCTAATTGGCTTGGACCATATGTTATCATAGCAATTTTTTGTTGGGTAGATGTTTAACTGAGAGGGGGGGTGAATTAGTTATACAAGATAAAACAAATTCATCACTCAGTAATTATAACTGATCACTACAAGCCACTCGGTAAGTAGTTGTATACACCCAAAAATGGTCATCTAGACTTTGGACCTTATTTTCAAATCAAATAAATCAAATTAATTTTCAAAATGATTGAATGGATCAATTATTCAAAGCAAATTCCAATTATTCAAGGCATATTTTGATTTTATATTCCAATTCCTTAATCATATTCCGATTATTGAAATGCAATTCCATTCCTTGATCAAATCTAGATTTTATCAGTTATTATCCTATGGGATCAATCATTTATTTTAATATTTATTTGAAAATTCCCTTTATTAAATAAAAGTCCCCATAATTTCTTCTTTCTATGTGGCACACATAAAAATTAAACACCCAACTAAATATAAAAATTAAACTAAAAAGAGAGGGTTTCTTAACTCTTATTTATCATTGCACCTATCTTGTGCACATTGAAATTACCCACATTGGAATCATACACTTACACATTTTATATTCCTGCAATCAAGGTCATCACATGGATCAAATTTTGAATTTTCTCCACCGTTGATTAATCAAATTTGTCTCTTAATCTCAACCGTCTATTTTTTAGCATCATTCACTATAAAAGGGGAGCTCTCCTCCTCATTTCATAATGCACACATGAATACATTGTTATGTTGTAGGTTTTTCTATTGATATTAAAGCATTCTTGGAGTCCTCCTTGAAGCATTATTGAAGATCATTTGCATACTAAGTGTTTCAAGCTTGCATCAGGATGGATCTACATCTTCATGCATCATGGCCTCTCATTTAGGTTATGTTTGCATTGTCATTTAGACTAGTTGCATATCTCTTTTCATAGATTAGATGTATTGCTTTTTCATATAGATTGCATTTTCATCTAGATCTTGAATCTTCCATTAGGTACCTTGCAAGGATAATAGTCATTGGTCCTTTCTAAGGACAATATTCATACATCAAACCCTTGTGACAATGCGCATAAGAAGCTATGAGTCGATTTGTAGGTTTTCTTGCATGTAAGGATTCATAGAAGTGTTGCACACATTTTGCATACACATTTCTAGCACCCATCATGGGGCAAAATTGCTTCATTTTTCCCTTAATTGTCCTGCATTTCCGCATTATTTCACTAATTTTTCATCACATTTTAGTATAGGATTTTTGGGTATCCTACTATTTTGTAACAGGGATCACGTGATATTTTACCAATGTCGCACAATATTTTCCATCAAGCAGCATGACATTTTTTACTAGCGGGTTATCGCATGCAGTACAAAACTTTATCATGCCAGTACTTTGAACTCTTTCGTCTGGGTATATTACAGATTACCGCATAGGCAGAAAACATCACATAGGTATACTGAACATTATTGCATAGCTTTTTTGAGATCTGTACTTTATCACTGTTCAAATAGCAAGCTTTTAGAGGTTTTTACATTGCTATATTTTTCATTCCACCATTCAGATCTCTCATTTATTGAGCTATTTAAAGTCTTATCTTACATATCTTGAGGAGATTTGGATGTCCTAACCCCTTCTTGGAGCTAACAAGGCTTTTGTAGCTTGCTTGCTTTCTTGGATTGCTTTTGATTGTTGGATTGCTAAAAATTGCTAAATAAAAAAATAAAAAAGAAGCTAAAAATTGAAGGTACACAAGCTCCTTTCCCTCTTCTACCTATTTATTTTATTTCCACTGAGGGATCTACTAGTTGTTTCATTTTCATAGGCACATAATTACCTTGTTGGAAGGCTCTTTTGGGAATGGTTGGAGAGTATGATCTTCACCTTTTGGTGAATCACAAATTTTGACCCATTTCTTGAGGTGTTGGAAGGCAAGGGGGTTGATTAATTTTTCTTGGTGTGTTTGGAAGAAAGATTTTGAGATAGGGGAGTATGCTCTTCACCCTTTAGGTGAATCAAAAACCTAGACCCTCAAGTTCCTATCCATTTTGTGTTTTAGATTAGATCCTTTAGAGGGCCTACCATTTGGGGGAACGATCCAAGTGGGGACAACCTTGTCATCATTTTTCTTGGTGGCGAGTGATTCCAACTCACTATAATCTCAAGGCTATTGGGACACAACACTCGATAGACACAATTTTTTTCTTTCTTCAATGCTAGTACTTGTGGATTCCACAAGGAAGAGGTTGAAGGACAATGTGTAAAACACTCTTGTGGTTGTGAGGCCTCAATTCTTTAAGAGAAGCAAGAGGAGCATTGTGAATAAAATTCCCTTTATATGAGCCATAGTTAGTATCCACCCTATTTTAGCCTTTTAAACCGTGTCCTATAAGGTAAGAAGTTGAAGTGTTTTTTATTGTGCTAGACCCGTGTAAACATTCTCAACATACAAATAATCGGTAGCATTCATAGGGATTTTATTTTTCTTTATATATCACAAGTGTTTGTCTTGGCAAGGTTGCTTTTGCCCTTGTTTCAAGTGTTTGAAGACCACATAAATCCCCTACTATTTGAAAACCTACTAACATTGCACTAATTGAGGACTAACTACATTCACAAAAAGGTCAAAAACAACAACAAGACAACAAAAAATCCAATTAAAGACTTGCATTTTTCATCAAAAATTGTCAAATTGTCATAAGTCACTATTTTCCATCATATTGTTGTTCTGAGAAATATCGCCCGATAGTTTTTACTAGCTAAACATCGCATCGCTTGATGAAATTTATCGCGTCTAGTTTTTAACTCTGTCACACCACTTATAGAAGTCTGTCATCTACCTAGAAAGTATTGCACCACTGTTCTGAAAAGTATCGCAAAACTACCAGTGACTATTTACCTAAGTTTAAACAATTTTATGGCTTTTCTTTGGGAACATTGTCATGTTTGAGTCTTGAACCTAGTTGTTGGATAGTGTCTTGGGTCATTAGTGGCTACACATTTCACTTGCTGAAGCGAGTGATCTGAAGTTTATTAGTTATTGTTGAGGGTTGTGTAGGCACAAGTACAATATATTAGGAATTCAAATGAATCCCTCTCTTGAAAGATTGATAATTAACCAATCCCAAGGTTTCGGAGGGCTAGGTCTTAGCCTATTGGATCTCTCATATGCGGTTCACGTAGATAGCTGTTCAGAAGGAGGCCTTTGCTAATACTTACCTGAAGGCTACAAAATAACAAAGAACACAACAACAATACAATATTTTTTGTATTTTTTGAGACTTAAGGATGTATACAAATCTAACAATCTAGCAGGAATTCCTAATCTAACCAATGGGTATAAAGAAAATGCAAAAGATTAGAGTAACAAGAGATATTAAATAAATTGCTTGAATTTAAACTCCTAATGGACATCAATCACCAAACATGTAGCTTACAAATCTAAATTTTGAAGAAATGAAGATAACCCACAAACATACAAATTATCAATTCATAGAATGTAGATGCAATCATCAAAGGTATTCAAAAATCACTTCAATAAGTCTCCCAGAACGATCAAATTGTAAAGCCACAAGAACGTGCGCATTCACAAGACAATTCCTTCTAAATCTCTCAAAACAATTTCTCCACCAATTCCTTTCTCAAATAAACCATTCTGTATGAAATGATCAACTCCAACTAAAAATTTGTGCAACTTAATTAACAAAGAATCACAAGAGGCTCTTTAGAATTCATAAATTTGCATCACAAATTCATGAATTTAAATTTGCATCACAAATTCATGAATTCCTTACAAATGGCAACCAAGGTACACCAAAAATGAAGCACCGCTTCTAGTATGATTCTATTGCTCAAAAAGTCGACCATAATATAATAGAATTCATTGTTTATATAGACAAGCATCTAAAACTTAATTATGTAATAATAAAAATGCAAACTACTAAGTATCTTTATTACAAAGCATGCGTCATGGATTTAAGAACCATGCATGCATTTATTCTTCAAAAAGAAAATACAAACTACAAGCTAAACTCCTCCAAAGTGGCACCAATATATGAGCACATGCCCACAAAGAACTCTCCAACTAAAGCTCGAACATAGAGGAGAGGCAAAAATGAGACCAAAAACTCCATGCATGCAAAAAAATGCTATTTTTGGCATTTCTGTCGGTGCTCTTGGAAATAAAAATCTCTAACTCCAGTTAACTAGGAGTTTGAACTTTGTCGCAGTGTGAAAGCTGAAGACCCAAAAATGAGAAAAAATATTCCAACTAGGAATTTGAACCTTTTCGCAGTGCGAAAGACGAAGGCCGAAAAAGGATTTTTTGCAGTACGAAGGTCGAAGGCCGAAAAAAACATGTTTAAAAATATTCTAAGTCCTTTTCCGTCATCACAAATTTTGTACTTAGAAATTTTCGTAGAGAAAAATTTCTGGGACTTAGCCATTTTCGGCAAGCAAAATTTTAGGATTTCGAGATTTCAGGATGTCTGGACTTCAAGATTTCAGGATGCGAAAGTGAAAAAATTTTGGGATTTTGGAATTTTGGGATTTTGGGATGTCAGGATTTCAGGATTTCAAGATTTTGGGATGTCGTGATGCAAAAGTGCAAAATTTTTGGGACAACCATTTTCAACTTTCCTCCTTCGAAAACCACATTTCACAGTTTCGTACCTCATGAATTTTTGGACTGCGAAAGTGCGACAACGCAACATTTTCAGTACATAGCAATTGTCTATTTTCCTTCGAAAACTGCATTTCACAGTTTTGTACTCCATGATTTTTCGCACTGTGAAAGTGTGACAGTGCGAAGAGACTCCTGGAAAATGACTAAGTTCACAATTTCCTTCGAGAGCTACCTGCACTGTTTTGGCCATAACATGATCATACGGACTCGAAATTGTGCAAGCCATATACCGTTGGAAAACTCATTCAAAGGGGCACTCTCCTGGTATTCCACATTTTTGATATTCTTCTTCAATTTTTCTCACCATTCTCTCAAAGTCAGAAGTTCTTTTTGCACCCTGAGAATCCACCCAGTTGTGTGTATCTTTCCTCATAATGATGCTCTGCCAAGAAAGGAAATTTTCACACCTGATATCCTGCATACAGAAACAATCATTAGAAGCATTTTATTAAAAATGAGAAACTATTCTAAACAAACAATCTAATTATGCAGGAAAGCACCCAAAACTGACCTAAACGACCTTTAAAAATTGGGAGCATATGAACCCACAATCTGACTCTCTAGACACCACAACAAACTAAATAACTATAAGAAACTGTCGGAGACATCCAAAGGGAGGTCTACAATCTGGCAAGTCTAATTTTGTCTCAAAAAAGAGGGGGTCCCCATTTTGGCTTGCTAGACGAAATGGGGTGTGTTGTGAGGTCACAACAATAGCCCAAACAAAGAAAACAACCAAAAGGAAAGACAGCCTCCACTAGTTTCAAACTCCATTCATACTATTTAAGAAAAAATGTCAAAAAGAATGAATATCTCAAACAACTTTAAAAAATTCTAACCATGTTGAATTCTTTGTGTGTGCTTATTGCATTAATTCCCAAAACTTAATCAATGAAAAAACAGGAAAAGACACAAGACTAGCTCAAAACTGTCATCTCAAAACCTTAACCTTGGGAAGAAACTTCCTCTGAATCCATCATAACCTTGCTCTATTGCCAATCAGGCATCCATAGCCCTGATAGAGATTATTAGAATCACCTTCCAGTTTAGATATCCAATTTCACAATTTTGAGTAGACCTGAAATTTTTGTTTTAAGATCTTTCTTCCATAGCCAAGGTAATGATTAGACTGTGTTACCAAGAACATTTACATGCGTCTTCATTTTGCTTGCAATTTCTTCATTATTGAAATCTCTGAAAGAGACTTCTCTTTAATCATTACTTTTTTCTTTTCTCTTTTCTCTTTTTGTCCTCTTTCTTTTTTTTAAAAAACTTTTGAATTACGTGCTTAAGATTTCGAAGAAAACTTTTGAGTTCTGCAAATGATTTTCTTTTACCTTTTCTTTTTCTTTGAAGATTTTTCCTGTCCTTTTCCCTTTTGAAGACTTTTCTTTCTTTTGTGATTGGATTCATAAAAACTGAAGGGTTTGGATCTTTAAAGGTACTTGGAATCTTGACAACAAAAACTTGAGCTAACTTGTATCAAAACCAAATCTTTCAAGGACAAAAGCTTTCTCTTAAAATATTCATCATGAAAAAGAGAAGATTCAAACACAAGTCATCTTCAATGAAAAGTTGATCCGAATTATCCATTCATCTAAAGTTTGAACACAAATAACAAAAATGAAACAAGGAATGAATAAAACCCTCCTTCCTAAAGAATGAAAACTTTGATCTATCAGCCTAGATACAAGACCCAAAAACTAAAAAAACTAAAAAAAACTGAAACACAAAACAAAACTAACACCTACCTACCTACCTAATAACTAAAGTCAAACTATATACAATGAACTTTGAAAAACAACAAAATGAGTTGCTGATTAATTGGTTTTTTCATTATATGCAGCAGTAATAATGCACCTTGTACCGTTCTAAGGAATGCAAACTCATCTTTGTACTCAGAAAAGTAAAATTTGGACAAGTTTTGCTCAAATTCTAAGTACAAATTTCATAGAATCAAAAGTTGTGGCAACTCTCGATCATCATGATTAATCCATAAACAAGTTTTTTCTCCCAAAGCATCATATTCAAATTGGAAATCATCAAAACATAAAGGACAGTGGAAAGATACAACCTGATTTGGTGAATTTTCAACCACGGGTGTATACTCACACAACAAACTTCCTTCTTTCAGAGGTCTTAACTCATGGTACACTGCTCTATTTTTCTCGATATCATGCACACCACAAGAAAACACATGAATTAGTGATGTATTGCACATATCATTATAACAAGGTTTAGATAATAAAGCATCAAAATTGTGATCCTTGTTACTATCATCATTATCTCTAAACAATGTATCATCACATTTCACCTCATTAGGATTAAAAAATTCAACCATAAGAATGTCCTTCAAATTGTCAAAATCATTAGCAACCTCAATAAAATCATTTTCTCCCTCACCACTTAAAGAAACATGTTCAAAATTACTCTTACCTTCTAAGGTGATTTTCCAAGCAAGCAAGAAATTTGGACAACTTACTTCTGAATGCAGATTGAGTGGATGAACTCTACATGTACTTGGAAATGCAAGGTCTGAAATATGCATAGAATATCCACAAATCTCCATTTCTTTGCACAAACATGATACCAAATCTAGAACATTATCTACCTCATCTAATGATAGAGATAAAGATTCATCTTTTTCATTGATGTTTCCTTGAAAGTCTTGAGAATAACCTTTCCATGTGGCATGATTTTATATCACCATCACATTCTTTCAAATAATCATCAACCAAATACACTTGATCAGAAACATCAGAGTTTTGAAAACATGCCCTCGTCTCATTCCATTCACCATGTACAGGTGTTGCAACATCTAAGACATTCCTTAGATCATCCTTTTGAAGCTCTTCTATCTCTCCAACTTGTGTCCCATCTTGATTATCATTCAAACAATAAAGGTCATCATCACTCATAATTTCATCAGAAAAAACTTCTTCTTTTCCACCTATCATAAAAATGTCTATGAACGTGTCTATGATTTCATTTTCAACATCATTTTGAATTTCCTTGCCATCAGTCTCCTGTATAATGATCTCTTTAACTTCCACACCAAGAGGGAAAATATCTTCTATAGTCTTGGGGCTTTGGTCACATTCATCTTCTTCTTTCCTTGATTGATTATCGTAATTATCCACTATAGGAATTAGTACCTCTTCAATAGTCATCTTTCCTGTCGAATAGAAGTCCATCTTTCCAAGAAA
The DNA here is from genome assembly GCA_027943335.1 of Chamaecyparis obtusa. NCBI lineage: Eukaryota > Viridiplantae > Streptophyta > Pinopsida > Cupressales > Cupressaceae > Chamaecyparis > Chamaecyparis obtusa. The sequence goes on from BSBK01000606.1 coordinate 2,939,289, forward strand.
AACATGTCAATCTACCTCACAATGTTGATTTGTAAGGTGTATCCTACATCCGTCCATCCATGCAAAATCTGATAAAGATATAGGATACCCAATTCTTGCAACCTCTCATTCAGTTTACTTTGCTCAAACGGAATATCTAGCCAACATGGATTTTGTCTATCTTTTTCTTTATCTTCATCATGTGAGCATTGATCAATTTCAAGAGGTTCATTAGAATCATCCTGTGAAGATGAAAAAGAGTCTGTAGTTGATGGTTCTTCGTCACAATATCTTCGGGGCAGCATTGAATACATCTCACCCCCTTGTATTCCACCATCATTTTCTAATACCTCGTGGCTGTTTTTAATCCAAAAATCATTGGGAAGCTTCAATTCTTGATTACAATCATCTTTTTGATACATTTCACCTTCATTGTGGCATGAATTGTCATTATCATCTAACAAACCAGCAATATTTCTATTTAAAATATCATCACAATTTGATACATTGAAACTTGGAGTATAACAAGAATATGAATAGGGAGTCAAAGGAGAATGGTTAGGAGGCACATTTCCTACATCAAAGGTTGTAGCATGATCATTTTGTCTCAAACTCTCATCTTGAAAATGGTTGACCTGATTCTTTTCATTGGTTGGTTGCATAACTTGAAGATCAAACAAATTGTAATTCATTGCATGAGGTGGTTGAAACTGATTTGGTGCATTTATCTTATTGTCATAAGGCTACAGTAGTTGGCAATGTTCAATCAACTACAAATTAAAACTTCCATCTAGACCATTTCTTCCATTAGTAACATCACATCCATGTTGTGCAAAAAGAAGAGCATTCTTGAATGCATCATGTAAGGTAACAATCTCTCCAAAATTTCTAATCATGCTTGCAAATGAGGCATCCAAACACCACAAATAATGTTCTTTCAACATTGAATCATGTACTATCCTTTTTGAATCTTGAACCCTTTGATACATGAGAATAAATCGATGATTGAATTGTTCAATAGACTCTTGAGGAGTCCTTCTAATTGTAGAAAAATAGAACACAGGATCTTGTGAACTCACATTGGGATCAAATTGAATTAAGAATAAATTCTCTAACTCAACCCATGAGCAAATAGAATTTGGTGAAATTCTCAAATACCACTAAAGTGCTATACCCTGCAATGTTCTAACAAATAGATTGCAAACCACATATTCATGTTCAATCTTGAGGAAAAGCATTATATCCTTGCAAATCTTCACGTGATCTATAGCATTTTGTCCAAAATCAGCAAAAAACAAAGGAAGCTTATTTTATGCATGCCAAGGAATCTCATGAAGACCACCCAGTATACATAGATGACTACCCATTAAACCTTTTTTTCTTCCAAAACTCATCTTATTCAATGTTCTCATAATCAATAGAAAACATTCAAGTTCCATGCCCTCCTTCTAATGCCAAATGATGTTGAGGGATGTGTAGGCACAACTACAACATACTTGGAATTCAAATGAATCCCTCTCTTGAAATATTTATAATTAACCAATCCCAAGGTTCTAGAGGGCTAGGTCTTAGCCTATTGGATCTCTCGTATGTGGTTCACGTAGACAGCTGTTCACAAGGAGGCCTTTGCTGGTACTTACCTGAAGGCTGCAAAATAACAAAGAACACAACTGCAATGCAATATTTTTTGTATTTTTTGAGACTTAAGGATGTATGCAAATCTAACAATCTAACATGAATTCCTAATCTAACCAATGGGTATAAAGAAAATGCAAAAGATTAGAGTAACAAGAGATATTAAATAAATTGCTTGAATTTAAACTCCTAACGGACATCAATCACCAAACATGTAGCTTACGAATCTGAATTTTGAAGAAATGAAGATAACCCACAAACGTACAAACTATCAATTCATACAATGTAGATGCAATCATCAAAGGTCTTCAAAAATCACTTCAATAGGTATCCTAGAATGACCAAATTGTAAAGCAACAAGAACGTGCGCATTCACAAGACAATTGCTTCTAAATCTCTCAAAACAATTTCTCCACCAATTCCTTTCTCAAATAAACCATTGTTTATGAAATGATCAACTCCACCTAAAGATTTGTGCAACTTAATTAACAAAGAATCACAAGAAGCTCTTTAGAATTCATAAATCTACATCACAAATTCATGAATTCCTTACAAATGGCAACCAAGGTACACCAAAAATGAAGCACCGCTTCTAGTATGATTCTATTGCTCAAAAAGTCAACCATAATATAATAGAATTCATTGTTTATATAGACAAGCATCTAAAACCTAATTACGAAATAATAAAAATGCAAACTACTAAGTATCTTTATTACAAAGCATGCATCATGGATTTAAGAACCATGCATGCATTTATTCTTCAAAAAGAAAATACAAACTACAAGCTAAACTCCTCCAAAGTGGCACCAATATATGAGCACATGCTCACAAAGAACTCTCCAACTAAAGCTCGAGCTAAGAGAAGAGGCAAAAAGGCGACCAAAAACTCCATGCATGCAAAAAAATGCTATTTTTGGCATTTTCATCGGCTCTCCCAAAAATAAAAATCTCTAACTCCAGTTAACTAGGAGTTTGAACTTTGTCGCAATGTGAAAGCCGAAGGCCGAAAAATGAGAAAAAAATATTCCAACTAGGAATTTGAACCTTTTTGCAGTGCGAAAGCCGAAGGCCGAAAAAGGATTTTTTGTAGTGCAAAGGCCAAAGGCCGAAAAAACCATGTTTAAAAATATTCTAAGTCCTTTTCCCTCTTCACAAATTTTGTACTTAGAAATTTTCGTAGAGCGAAATTTCTGGGACTTAGCTATTTTCAACAAGCAAAATTTCAGGATTTTGGGATTTCAGGATTTTAGGATGCAAAAGTGTGAAATTTTTGGGATTTCAGGATTTTCGGATTTCAGGATGTCGGGATTTTAGGATTTTGGGATTTCGAGATGTGAAAGTGCGAAATTTTTGGGACAGCCATTTTCAACTTTCCTCCTTCAAAAACAACATTTCGCAGTTTCACACCTCATGAATTTTCGCACTACGAAAGTGTGACAATGCAACATTTTCAGTACATAGCCATTGTCCATTTTCCTTCAAAAACTACATTTCGCAGTTTCACACTGCGAAAGTGCGACAGCGCGAAGAGACTCCTAGAAAATGACTAAGTTCACAATTTCCTCCAAGAGCTGCCTTCACTATTTTTGCCATAACTTGATCATACGGACTCAAAATTGTGCAAGCCATATACCGTTGGAAAGCTCATTCAGAGGGAAACACTCTTGGTTTTCCACTTTTTTTATATTCTTCTTCAATTTCGCTCACCATGCTCTCAAAGTCATAAGTTCTTTTTGCACCCTGAGAATCCACCCAGTTGTCTGTATCTTTCCTCATAATGATGCTCCGCCAAGAAAGGAAATTTTCACACCTGATATCCAGCATGCAGAAACAATCATTAGAATCATTTTATTAAAAATGAAAAACTATTCTAAACAAACAATCTAATTATGCAGGAAAACACCCAAAATTGACCTAAACAACCTTTAACAATTAGGAGCGTATTAACCCACAATCTGACTCTCTAGATACCAGAACAAACCAAACAACCATAAGAAACTACCAGAGACATCCAAAGGGAGGTCTACAATCTGGCAAGTCTAATTTTGGCTCCAAAAAGAGGGGGTTCCCATTTTGTCTTGCTAGACGAAATGGGGTGTGTTGTGATGTCACAACAGTTATCTTGTCTAGCCTTGATCTATTATAAACTTGTCCTTTTTGATAAGCCATTTCAAGATTCATTGATCTAATACTTGGAGGTAAAGCTATTGATTGTCCAAAATCTTGTTTTGATCTAACTTATCTTATTTTCTTTGGTGGCTCCCAACCACCTTAGATCCAGTGGCAATCATATCTTTTTGAAGATATCCCATTGAAGGCAGCATTGGAGCACCTTATCTCTTTTATCATCTTCTCTTGGACAATTGAGACACTATACTCTCTTGAGTGTGAAAATCAATGTCTTTTGGATTTACTTGATTAGAGGTCTTGTTTCTCTTATGTTAGTGACTACAAAGTTTCAAGTAAAACAAGGAAAACAACCTCCACCAGTCTTTGTATAGCTTCCTTTGATTCAAACACGTCCTAAATGTAAGGGAAAAGAACCCATTTTAGATCAATCTCCTAAGGATAAAATTGAAGAATTGTTAAATCTTATAAGCATGACAAACCCCTTTTAATCTCCTCCACTAAGATTTGGTAGGGATTATTCTCCAAAGAGGTATTCTCCAAGGGATGAATTGGATTCTATGGATGGTGACATTGAGGACATTTCTCAAAGAAGAAGACCAAGAGCTTCAACATCTTCCCGTCATAGACAAGATGAGTCTCCCATTATGAGCATGAGATATATGGATACACTTCAAAGAGCTGAGAGACATGCTAGACATAGCATTCCAAGACCATTTCTTCAAATAGATAAATATGAGGATTTTCATGGTAGTCAACATGTTCATGCCACTTTTGGAGGCCCTTCTTCAAGACATTCAAGACATCGTTCTCCTACATTATCAAGATCAAAATTAACTAATGATAGATTAAAGAGAATTGAAAAGGAAAAACAAGAATTTTTGAAAGAACAAGAACTCTTAAAAGAAAAAGGGGAAAGGATAAGACAACTAGAAGAACAAGAATGTGATTTGGCTGAACTCGAAAGGAAAAGAAAACAAGAAGAACATGATAGGCTTAGGGCCATGGGATGGAATAGGGGAGGTCATGATGGTAGTGGTACTACAACACCTACAACTTATGCCTCTTCCTCTACTAGACACAAGATATCAATCAAGATCTCCTAGTCCTCAAAAGCAAAGAAGACATCATCATCATAGAAGAACCTCTCCTTCTAAGGAAGCTAAGAAAGGTTCTAGATGTGAACACTATAGAAGAAGTCGTCTAGATGAAGAGAATGATGATTTTATGATGTATCAACAAGACCCTCGATTTAAAAGCTTTGTGGATAAGTATGTGGAACAAAACAAAGATCAATTCTTGGAAAATTTGATTAATAAAGGTGCAGAAGTTCCTTTCAATTTTGATGTGGATAAAAAGATTAAGAAACAAGAGCCATTCAATAGAGAGAAAATGAGGGAATTGGAAAATAAATTTGAAGAGATGAATGCACCTAAAGCTATATTTAACATAGATTCTATTTGTCCAAATCCATTTGATAAGAGTGTGAGCATGATTGAATTCTCTAGAAAGGTGGAAATTCCCCAATATGACAAGTATGATGGTAATGGGGATCCTTATGATCATGGTAGACAATTCTACATCAATAGATTTGAGTTTCAATATGAAGATTCTTACTTGATGAGGCTATTTCTGAGGAGTTTAAAAGGACCTGTTATGGAATGGTTTACAAATCTATCTCCTCCAGTCAAGACTGTTAAGGAATTGGTTCAAAGATTTGTCCAACACTTTCAATATAATTTATTAAGATCAGTCACTATGTTGGATTTATGCAATTTGAAACATCACCAAAGAGAATCTTTTGTTGCCTTTTTACAAAGATGGAGGTGTATGTGTGCTTGTTACCCTAGAACCATTGATGATTGTGAATGGATGGATATCATTATCAATAACCTTGTACCATAAATGTGTCATGAGATTAAGAAAATGCCTCTTAAGTCCTTTGATGTCATGATTGATACTGCATGTAGGATAGAGGAAGTCTTAAGAGAACAAGCCATTTTAAAGAAATTAGAGTATAACAAAGACTATAACAAGGACAAAGGAAAGAATCCTACATGGAACAAGAATAAACAAGTGGTTGGCGATGGTGTAGTAGATTCATCTCACTCCAAAAATCAAGGTATTTTTCACTTATCTACAACAATCCAAGCTCTTAAGAATGGAACCTCTACACCCAATCAAGTTAATTCTAAACCATATGAGAGGCCTAGAAGAGAAAGGAGACATTTTTCTAGGTTGGGAGAATCTTATGAAGATGTATTCAAGATGCTTGTTACTAATAATCAAGCTCAACCTCATGATCCTGCTCAATTTAAGGAACCAGATATTAAGCCTAGTTGGTGGAAAGAGGATAGATATTGTATATTTCATGGTGGAAAAGGACACAGCATTGGAACTTATCTTAGATTCAAACATATTGTCTAAGATCTTATTGACAATGGTACTCTTCAAGTGGATGAACCTAAGGGTAATTAAGATCATGTAGCTTTCTAGAAACCGTTACCTACATATGAGCAAGGATAGTCCTCTAATACTGATAATATACATGCAAAGGGAGGAAGAGCAACTATTCATTATACCTACACAAATATAGATAATGTGATCAATATTCTTGGCTTAATGGAAGAGAATGTCCATATGATGGGTTACAATGATCCAAATGATAACAATTCCCCTCTTAAGAAACCAGTGTTGGTGGTTAAGGGTCCTCATGCTCATGGATCTTCTAAAGCTCTTAATGTAGTCACTAGGAGTCAAAAGCACACCCCTTTTATGGTCAATGGTCCTTCCTAGCTAAACTAGATAAACCTAAGGTGCCTTTTGACATTTGTAAACCAAAGGCCAAGCTTCCTTCTACATATAGTCTTGTGGATCAATTGCAATGTACACCTACCCAAATTTCCATATTTGAGCTTTTAGAGATCTCCCCAAAGCATCAACAAATGCTTGAAGATGCTTTGCACACAACTAGTGTTGTGAATGACCTAGATCTTGATCAATTTCAAACCATGATTAATCATATTTCTAGTTCTCATTATCTTACCATTTTCGAAGAAGATGATAAGTAAGTGAGTCATCCACACAATATAGCCCTATACATTGAAGTCATGATTCACAAAACCCATGTCAAGCATGTCTTGATAGATGGGGGCACTGGTAAAATCATATGTACATTGACTCTTTTAAAAGCCTTGGGATATTCTAAACAAGTCATTGATACCAACAGGAAGATTACAATTAAAGCTTATGATGAGGCTGAGAGAAGTTCTAAAGGATTAGCTGTCTTACCTATCTGTATTGGTCTAGTTGAGAAAGACATCTTGTTCCAAGTAGTTGGCATGGGTCCTCTTGCTTATAATATTTTATTGGGACATCCTTGGATTCATGACATGCAAGCAGTTCCATCTACCTATCATCAATGTGTTAAGTTCCCTTATAATGAAGTAGAAGTCTGCATACCAGGGGACTGTATGCTAGCTATCAATGCCTTATCTATAAACACACACATTCCCCTTAATAGAGCATCAGATGAACAAAACTCCATCTTGCCTCAATGTCAACAAAAGATTAAACAAATGGACCTAGGAATGGGGAGATATCACTTGATGTCTTTTACACAAATACCTCTTTCTCCTAAGTCTTATGGAAAACCATCAGTAGAAAAGATACCTACTTCAAGTGATATGACCATGTTTGATACATTTCAAGAATCTTTCATTCTCTCAGAGTATGAGAAAGAGGAAGTAGCAATCAGGGATTAGATATACAAGGAAGAGAAATATTCCCATAATGAGAATTTTGAACCCTCCGCCAAAACTTATGTAAAAGGATATTCTTTTGTAAGGAATATGGGCTATCTAAGACATGGTCCTCTAAGCATAGGATAGATGCTAGGGTAGAACCCCTCGATCATACTATTTTTGGATGTTCAAATGGAGAAACATCAAGTTTAGGATTCCATAAGCAAGATCAAAAGGAAAACCTCATTATTAGTGAATCCGAAGAAGAGGAATATGTTCCAGATTTAACAAGCCAACAAGATCAATGTGATGATTGGTTACTTGATAGTAGTCTATTATAGGGAAAAAAAGATCTAATCATGAATATATCTCAAGAGACACATTCTAGACATGATCATACTTTTGAGGGTTCTATATCTAGAGAACCTAAACCAGCATGTTGTAAACATCCGAGCAAGGACTCTGAGAATGATTCTAATGAATATGAATGGGATACTCCTTCTGAATATTATACACAAGACATAGAAGTGGATAGAGTACATACTTTTACTTTTTTGTCTGACAAATCTGATGCATTTTATGATGAACCAGATCAGGATGGTTTTCAAATTACTTTTATAGATGATGCTACTAAGGAGTATATGTCATGTTCTTCCTCAATAATTGATAAAGATGGTTCCTTCCACATACAATGCGTAGAACCAGTCACAAAATTGTCTCTTGTACATCCTGACCTTATTGGTTGGTCCCTAAATGACTAACCTCCCAAGATCATTACACTTCAGAATGACAATGAGATCGCTTGTTTCTTAAATGCAATTGACCCCGTATATTCTTTAAAATACTTACTCAGTAAGGTTGTCCTCACATGTAGACTTGCAAAGTGGATGATGACTCTTTCTGAATTTGACATCGAGTATGTAGAAATAAAAGCTATCAAAGGAAAAGCCATTCCAGATCAATTGGCTAAATTTCCTATGCCAGATACACAACCTATACAGATTCAATTTTTTTATGAACATTTGATGTATATGACCAAAATGATATGGACATTGTATTTTGATGGGTCCTTTATGTAGAATGGATTTGGGGTTGGAATATTGTTTGTTTCACCACATGGATATACTTTTCCAAAGTCCTATAAACTCTTATTCCCATGTACAAACAACATAGCAGAGTATGAGGCTTTGATCAATGGTTTGAAAATGGCAATAGAATGGAGAATAACTGAACTACATATCTACAGAGATTCACAACTGGTTATCAACCAAGTGATGGACATTTACCAAACTAAGGATGACAAAATAATTTCCTACAAGAAGATGTTGGATTCTTTGAGATTATATTTTGTCCATGTTGAGTTTAAACAAGTTCCTAGAAGTGAAAACAAAGCAGCAGACCCTATGGCCACTTTAGCCTCTCTTTTACAAATGGAGCAACATGAATCACAGTTTGAATTTTTGGTGGAAAATCTACATATACCTTCATATCATTCCTTTACTAGTCTGTTATTTATACCATTGTTGGCCAAGACTCTTCCCGTTATGGTGCTATTTATTCATATCTTCAAGATGGTATTATTCCTGATACTTTTAATCAATTTGAATGTCGTAACCTTATCTGAAATGCTTCCTGAGACACCCTCATCTCTGGAGACCTATATAGGCATAGTCATGATGGTACACTTCTTAGGTGTTTAGAGAAGGAGGAATTTGATCAAGCACTAGTTGAAATTCATGAAGGTATTTGTCAGGGACACTCTAATGATCTTGCCATGGTATGTAGGTTACATAGGATAGGATATTATTGGCCCTTTATGCAAGTTGATTCAATAAATTTTTCAAAATCATGTGAGAAATGTTCAAAACATGGGAATTTGATCCATGCTCCATCTAGGGATCTCATTCTGTCAGTGTCACATTGGCCATTTCCGGGATGGGCTTTTGATTTAGTTGGACAGATACATCCTAATTCATTAGGAAGCCATAAGTTTATTATCACTGCTACGAATTATTTCACCAAATAGGTAGAGGCCATCCCTCCTTCAATTTCTTTCAGCAAGACAATTTCTCTTTTCATATTAAACCATATCATTTGCTAATTTTGGATACCCACTAGGATAATTATAGATAACGGAGGTCAATTCAAGAACAAAGATCTAAAGTAGTAATGTAAGAAATTCAAGATCAAACAACATTGGTGCTCCGTATACTTTCCACAAGGGAATGGACAAGCTGAAGCATATAATAAGACTATATTGAAAATCCTTCACATAACAGTTAACAAAAGTGGTAGAGATTGGCACCTCCAAATTAATCCAGCTTTGTGGGCTTATAGAACTAGTATTCATACTCCCATAGGGGCTACTCCTTTTGCCCTCACATATGAGGATGATGCCATATTTCCATTAGAAATTGAGATCCCTTCTCTTAGAGTCTCTCTTAAAGGATTGATAATCAATGATGACTATCATACTTTGAGACTACAAGAATTGGATTTATTGGATGAGAAACATAGAGAAGCATTTGATCATATTAGGGTCTATCAGAAAAGGATTTTTAAAGCATTTAACAAGAAAGTTCTTCCTAGAGAATTTCAAGTTGGTGATCTTGTTTTACGAGAGAATCCTAAGAATAAGTAAACCAAAGAACAAAAAGGCAACTTTGAACCTAATTTGGTTTGACCATATGTTATCACAGAAGCTTTTGGTATAAGTGCCTATTTATTAGCCGATGAAGTGGGAGAATAGCTCCCTGATCCTATCAATGCAATCCATCTAAAGAAGTTTTATCCCTTGGTGCCTATTTCTGTTTGGAGGCATTTCCTTATATATATATATATATATATATATATATATATATATATATATATATATATATATATATATATATATATATATATATATATATATATATATATATATATATATATATATATATATATATTTTGCACCTTCATTTTTTAGCATGCATCCTCGACACTTAACCATTTGGGTATGTGCAAGATAATGAGGGGCCAAAAACTGGCAAAGTGGGAAAAATATTTTTCCCTCCTAAATTTGATGAAACGAAAAGGGTTTCTTAAGGATATTATTAGATTTCCATTGATATAATTGCTGTCAGATTTAGAGTTTTGTTAATAGTTAATAGTTATTTTCTAATCGAGTTATGTCTAAGGTCCTGATTGACATATTGATGGAAAAATAGCTATAACTTTCAAATAGTATAAAATTTTTGAAATACAAAATATATGTTGTTGGATCATTAGTTTTAATGTTGCCAAAATGTTGTCAAGTTTGCAACAATGTAAAGAGTCAAGTCGGTAATAATGTATTGAGTCTGAATTGTACTTAGTTGTTTTGTAACAATGTTAAGTGCACTGAGTGAATAGCACTAAGTAACATGCTGTGCACCGAGGGACAGTAAGTGCTGTCGTGAGCCGACCAGAACTGACCAAAGCCGACTAGAATAAAGAACAGAATGGAACCGACCAAAGTGAAGATAAGGACTGAGCCGACATGAAGAAGTTAAGTGGAGCTGACACAAGTTAATTTCCAGAACACACTAGAAGATTGATCATTCCTGAGGTAAATGAATGAAATCTACGGCTGAGAATATTTAGAATGAATGCACATTGATCAAGGTAATACTGATCGTGAAAGGAAAGAATATTACAAGTTTTGAGGTACAGTTGACGCTACCGATAGTAAATATGGAGATACAGTTATTTGATCGAACGGCTAAAATAATGCTACCAAAATGGACAATGGAGATAAATCAGGATTCAAATCTTGGCGCCATTACTACAATGTCTTGACGGTGAAAAATCACTATATAAGGAGATGTATCTCGCAGCATATTATGTTGTTGTTAAGTTGTTGTTAAAGTCATTTTGTTACTGTTAAGGAGTTGCAAAAGATATTGTCGAAGGAGTTGCCGACATTATGCTGCAGTATCAAGGTGAAAGACAAATTGTTAGCTTGTGGTGACTAATCAAGAATGTACTATCCAGGAAAGTACTATACACTTTTCCTCTCGACCTCGCCAACTACTTTTTCAGTTATTTGAGCTGACATGTTATAATTCGTTCTAACCCTAAAGCGGAAAAAATATTGTATAATATGGCTTAGGGTTAGGGTTTATTTGGATGTATGATTTTAGTACTTGTGGCAGAATTGAGTTGTAATGGATTACGGATTGTAATCAGGTTGTAATCACTGGATAATAATAATATTGGACTTGTTGTTGGTGGACGTAGCCTAGGAATTGGGTGAACCATGTTAAATCTTTGTGTCTTGTGTTCTGTAATTCTGTGTGGTTTATTATTTTCTGATATTAGTTATATTTGCACATAATTGTTATTTCTGCCTTCTTAATCCTAACACAAATGTCTTAAGCTGAGTGATTATTTGATAGTTGTATGTTGTCAACTTTTTTGATGACTGTCTAATCACTCAAGGGAGATCGAAGGAGATCCAGTGAAGCAGAACTGATCTGAATCAGCATTGGAGATGCAAGCACCAACAAGAAGTTGATCCTAACATATCTTGAGGTATCAAAATGCCTGTCAAAATCCTCTAACCAGGTACACATCCAAAAATGTGTTAAATCTCTTAACAGAGTATGCTGTAACAGTCTTGGACTTAACCGTCTTGTGATCCTCACCGATCAGATTGTCAGAAGTAATCAATCTGTACGCTCTTAACCGGGCACTCATTTTCTACAGTAGTGAGCTTTGTGGGTTTCATCCCCACCGCAGTTTTTATCCTCATGGATTTTCTGCGATACCAAAATAACCGAGTCATGAGTCTATTTTGTGTGATTTTTTATTTTGATTATGGTTATGCATTAGATGTTGAAGTTTATCTATTAAAGTTACTACTTACCGAGTAACCAATGTTTATGACTGAGTACCGAGTCTGCAAAGTAAAGGAGTTAGCAGAGTGAATAGAACACTATATACCGAGTTCACAGCTTGACTTGTTGAGTTTGTTTAAAGTTGGTTTAAGAGTTTTATTAGTTATATAACTGATTCACCCCCTCCCCCTCTTAGTTATATCCTTTCCATCATTAGTCATTTGGGCCTAACAATTGGTATCAGAGCGGTTCTCTTGTGTCAAGGTCTAATAGCCTTTGAGTCAAGATCCCAGTCATGGAAAGGTCTAGGTCATCTCGGTCTAGGAATTATATGTCTGTAGAAGATTTGATGAACAAATTGGAAGATGCACATGAAGTAATTGAAGATCTTAGAGAACAGCTAACCGACTCTCTAAAGAAAAGAAAGAGACTATCTGAAGAATTGAAGGATACACAAGCCATTGTAGAGAAGCTGGAATCATCATCTGAAGAACAGGAAGCATCTGAAGTAGCACTTGATGAACTGACTACCGAGAATGATAGATTGCTGAAAGAACTGAAAAAGTCAAACAAGAAGTTGTCTGAAGCAAAAGCACAAAATGAGGTAATGAGTAGGACAATGACCGAACTTCTGGAAAAGCAAAGAAAAGTAGAAGATGACAAGGCTGAAGCGGTAGAAAATTTGAAGAAACTCAAGAACACAATCAAAGAAAGAGATGAGCACATTGAAAGATTAATCAAGAATCATCATGATATGCAGAATATGGTCGATGATAGAAATCTGGAGAATGCAAGTCTGAGATCTAATGTTGTTAAGCTGAAAGGTGAAGTCAGTAGATTATCTATTGAATTGGAAACTGCACAAGTATCGAGTAAATCAATGAAAAGAATTGAAGAACAGATGAGGAACGCCTTCAACGATGGTAGAGGTCTTGGATATGGTAAATTGAACAAAACAAAACCCGAAGAATCATCACAACAAGCCGAGTGGAATCAACAAAGGAAAGCCTATACAAGATGTGGAAAGCCTGGTCATACCGAGAACGTTTGTCGAGTAAAGAATCGAAAAGAACCAAACATTACAAAATTTAAGGGATACTGCTACAACTGCCACAAGTTTGGACATCAAGCATGTGATTGCACGAAAGCAAGAGTTGATAAGAAGACACCGAGCGAGAAATATTGCCCCTACTGCAACAGATATGGACACACTTTGGACACATGTAGAAGCAAGAAAGGCAGATGGACAATAGCAAGGAAGAAACAACCGAAAGCAAGCATTCCATGGACCTACAACAATCTGGTATGTGAAAGATGTGGTAAGTTTGGACATAGCACCGAAAATTGTTATCAAAAGATTTATCAATATTATCAACCACCTTATCGTTATTTTCAATTCGGTAGAAGAAATGTTAAACCTACATGTTATATTTGTCACCGAGTTGGACATGTTTCGAAGTATTTCCCGAAGAGAAAACTTGATGATGACATCGACGCAATGCTGAAAATGTATGGAGCGGACAAGCCGAACTACACTGGAAAAGGTAAACCGAAAGTTTAAATTGACATCAAGGAAGCTCGAGACCAAATGAAAATGAAATGGCAGAAGTGCACAACTGAGCATTCACATTCTATAGAGTATGATGGAGGTTCTGAACCGAGTATGTCTACATCTGTAGACTCTCCCACAACCAAATGATCAAGTCAAGAGGTATGTGGAATTGATCCTATACTGCTATATCAATAATCAATTCCATATGTTAAATTGTGTAGATCATCCAAAATCAGCATGAATGAAGATGCATTGTTGGATCATAGTACCGAGCTATGTAGTCTCATCGGTAATGAATGTTGTCGGCTATGTACACATGTCAGAAAAGTGAAGCAAGGTAATTAGGTTTGGAGCATTTAATGCGCAAGTTGTAAGGTTGGTGAAACCCTAATTCACCCGATATATATCCTTCTCCTGATGTCGATCACCCTAGCTATTTAGTGAACATGGCATTGATGTCTGCATTGGATTCTTATCTATTTTGCTTATGTTTATCTTGATATTGATTACCTAGCTATTTAGCGACCATGGTATTGATGTCTAGGTTGTTTTGTGATCCCTGCATATAGATCTCACATTACAACTCTCATCATTTGACCACATGTGTTCCCAGATCTGATCACACATTAATCAAAGGGGGGGAAATGTATGCACCCAAAAATGGTCATCTAGACTTTGGACCATATTTTTAAATCTAATAAATCAAATTTATTTTCAAAATGATTGACTGGATCAATTATTCAAAGCAAATTCCAATTATTCAAGGCATACTCTGATTTTATATTCCAATTCCTGAATCATATTTCAATTATTGAAATGCAATTCCATCCCTTGATCAAATCCAGATTTTATCATTTATTATCTTATGGGGTTAATCATTTATTTTAATATTTATTTTAAAATCCCCTTTATTAAATAAAAGTCCCTACAATTTCATCTTTCTATGTAGCACACATAAAAATTAAATGTCCAATTAAATATAAAAATTAAATTAAAAAGAAGGGTTTCTTAACTCTTATTTATCATTGGACCTATCTGCACATTAAAATTACCCACATTAGAATCATACACTTACATTGGAATCACACATTTTATATTCCTTCAATCAAGGTCATCACATGGATCAACTTTTAAATTTTCTCCACCATTGATTAATCAAATTTTCCTCTTAATCTCAACTGTCTATTTTTTAGTCTCATTCACTATAAAAGGGGAGCTCTCCTCCTCATTTCATAACACACACACACATGAATACATTGTTATGCTATAGGTTTTTCTATTGATATTAAAGTATTCTTAGAGTCCTCTTTGAAGCATTATTGAGCATCGTTTGCATACTAAGGGTTTCAATCTTGCATCATCATGGATCTACATCTTCATGCATCATGGCATCTCCTCTAGGTTATGTTTGCATTGTCATTTAGACTAGTTGCATATTTCTTTTCATAGATTAGACCTATTGCATTTTCATTTAGATTGCATTTTCATCTAGATCTTGAATCTTCCATTGTGTTGGTACCTTGCAAGGTTAATAGTCATTGGTCTTTTCTGTAGATAATATTTATACATCAAACCCTTGTAACAATGTACATCAGATGCTATGAGTTGATTTGTAGGTTTTCTTGCATGTAAGGATTCATAGAAGTGTTGCACACATTTTGTATACACAATAGTAACAACAAATAGACTGCTCACTAATATTCAACTGACATTAAATTAACTTACAATGTAAATAGTAATTGCATAAATAGAAAATCCAAACACATGAACACAATCAAGTGAAACAAGTTACACTAGGATTTAATGTGGAAACCCAATATGGGAAAAGAGAATATGGTTGTTGAACCACAAATAAATGTACTCTTCTAGAACATGCTCTGTTAAAAGTTAATTTGGTTAAGAATTACATCCACACATTACATGCAACTTGGTTAAGAGATTTGCAATAGATTTTGCTAAAGTTCTCTCCTCAGTTAAGAGTGACTCGGTTAAGAGATTTGAATCCTACTCAGATCAATGTAGTGTACCCGATCAAGGGATTTACAAAAGACCTTATAGGCCCACTCGGTTAATAGATTTTGCTCCTCATGTTACAAAAGAAATAATACAACACAGATAAAATGACCATTGCTAAAGACTTAATCTTGACTGATAAGATATTTTTTTGCTTTGAACTCTCCTCTACTCAATAACTCATCAACAGGTACCCCCTGCAACTATCAGAATCTATCTTCTAACTTGTTCAAATCACAATTTTAGTGGCATAAAAACTCTCTCCCACTGATGAAAAATTCTAATGGAAAAGCATCCCTTATATAGAACTTCCTATGCAGCCACTATCAATCTCTAGCCATTCATTTTGGTAGCATTTTGATAGCCATTCGATTCCACCATCAAACCAAATAACGATCCACATTCATCAAGAAAATATCTTTGATTCCATGTTTTCTCACCTCAGAACTTGTAATATTCTCACATAGAACAATGTGCATTCACCTTCATCAAACCTTCATCAACAATCTCCATCTTCATTTTCCTGAACCGTTAGATCCAGCAACGATCAATGCATCTTTAATCTCCTTCAATCTATACAGCTGGAAAAAGTTCCAAAACAATCTTCACATCTTCCAAAAGAAAATCACTCAACAAACAAAGCTTAGTTATTTGCCTCAGCATAGAACTATGTATACAATACACTCAGTGTAGATGCAACTCGGTAACTGACTGACTACACATTTATAGTGATTTCCTACATATATCTTTACCGACTAAGTATATCAACACAACATGATATACTAAGTTAAGAAACTCATACTAAAATGTGATACAATCATTTTCTGAACTCTAAACTCACCCATTACAAAACACTCACTAAGGATGGTTGGTAGCTATAAGACTTCAACTTAGTCAATTGCTTGACATAAATGACAATACTAAATAGCTGACTTGACCAACACTAACATGAACAATGCCAACAATCTCCCTACCAATTACAATGAATGTCATTTATGCCAACAATCTCCCTCTTTAGCATAGATGGCAAGCCATAAGACAAAAAAGATCATAAGATATTACAATATATAACATTTGAAACAATCAACACTCCCTCTAAGAATGTAACCCAAACCATTTCAAATAGTTCTATAGTCTCTCAAAGTCGGTAAAGAACTCTAGCATCAATAACTCCTCATTCTTAGGTGCTCCAAATAGATTTAGCATTACTTGGCAACACATTTTAATTTTGCATTCTCGTCAACATATCCGCTTCAGCATTCTTCTTCGTTGGCATTCTTGACAACACATGCAAAATCAACAACACATGCAACAGCAAGTACAACTTCACATATTTGATCAAACAAAGAAAACAATAATCTACTCCCTCTAGAAAACACCAGACCTACAAGCAATCAAATCAACCTTCTCTAAAATTATTTCTCCCTCTACAATGTTGCAATCAATATCTCCCTCTGAGATAAAACAATCTGTATACTATAGTGAGTTGATGTAGGTAACTCCCACACTTAATATGAGTTCGGTAGGGGAAGAACCCTTAACTTGGTTTTGAGTCTCTTAAATGACTCCTTCGATAATGGTTTTGTGAAGATATCAGCCAATAGATTTTCGGACTTCACAAATTCAAGTCTCACTGCTTTTGTCTCCACTTTCTCTCTCAAATAGTGATACTTGATCTCTATATGTTTTGTCTTCATGTGTATTATTGGGTTCTTTGAAATGTCTATTGCACTTGTGTTATCACAATAGATTGTGACCGGTTCTTTTACTTCCTCATTTATGCCCTTCTTCATCTATTTAATCCATTCAATATTTGTGTAATTGACTGTAGTAGCAACATACTCTACCTCGACTATAGACTATGAGATACAACTCTGCTTTTTACTCAACCATGTCACCAATGTGTCTCCAAACAAAAATGCACCACCAATAGTGCTCTTCCTATCATTAAGGTTTCCTGCCCTATCAGAGCCAATATAAACTTTTAATTCAAAACTACCTTTTCTCTTGTAGAATAAACCATACTCATTTGTGCCCCTTAAATATCTAAATATCCCATTTAGCATTGTAAAGTGTGTTGACTTCAGATCTATAGAAAATCTTGCACAAATACCAACTGCATGTGCAATGTCTTGTCCACTTTCAACTATGTACTACACCTTACTAGTCATTGATCTGTACGTCTGATCAATAGACTCGGTTGCATGGTACTCATCGGTGTTCAAGTTGATTTAGAGTTATCCATCCCAAACTTCTTTAGGATCTCATTCACATAATTAGTCTGAGTGATGATAATGCCATCAGACCTTTGAACTACTTGCAAACCAATACAGAATTTGATCTCTCCAATCATAAACATCTCAAATTTTTTCTTTATGAAACCTGCAAATTCTTTAGTAGTAACCTCATGACCACCAAATATTATATCATCAACAAATATAGATGCAATCAACATCTTCTTATCACTTTCTTGCTTAAAGTACAGATTACTACTGTCACTAGTTCTTTTAAAACCAATCTTAATCAAATAGCAGTGCCATCTCTCATACCACACTCTCAGTGCTTTCTTCAAACCATACAAAGCTTTATGCAGTTTACATACCTTATCTGGGTGTTCATCACTTGAAAATCCATCTAATTGCTTAATGTAAACTTCTTCTTCTAATATTCCATTTAGAAATGTAGATTTTACATCCATTTGATAAACTTTAAATCCTTTATACGCAGCATAAGCTAGCAAAATTCTGACTCCTTCTAGCCTTGTAACAAGTGTGAATGTCTCACCATAGTCAATACCTTCTTCTTGTGCATAACCCTTGCAAACAAGTCTTGCTTTGTTCTTGATTACTTCTCCTTTCTCATTCAACTTATTTCTGAAGGCCCATTTGGTTCCTATAACATTCTTCTCTTTCAGTCTAGGAACTTATGACCATGTGTCATTCTTCTCTATTTGCTCAATCTCCTTAGTCGTAGCTTGAATCCAATCTTCACTTTTAAAAGCTTCATCTATAGACTTTGCTTCAACTTTAGAAAGTAGACATTTACCTTTGATTTGTCTTCTGGTTGACACACCAGCACTTGCATCACTGATAATGTTACTCGGTTTACAGTGCCTTCTAACATACTTCTCCAAAATAGTTTCAGCTTTCTCAAGTTATTCTTCTGCTTCTTCTTCATTTGTATCTTCTTCATCTTCTGCTACATTCTCATTTCCATTTCAACCTTCATTCTCATCTTCTCAATCACTTTGATGCTCGACAGCTTCAATCGTCTGAACTTCTTGCTACCCTTCAGTAATTGGTAGAGCTAGTACACTGGTACTCAATGAACTAGTTCTCGGTTGAAAATGACTTAGGTTTACATATAGAAAATCATCATAATCTACTATATCTTTTTCTTTTCTTTGTACTTTATCTGTAAACTCATACACCTTTACATTTGCACTTTCAATCAATTTGTCAGTAGATTTGAAGTAAACCTTATACACTTTTCTCTTAGATGAATAACCTAAGAATATTCCTTCTTCTCCCTTTTCATCAAACTTTCCACGTCTATACATTTCATCGTTTAGAACATAGCATCTACTACCAAATATTCTCAAATAATTTACACAAGGTTTCTTACCTGTCCAAATCTCATATAGTGTCTTAGATGTACCTTTTTCCAATTGAACTTTGTTTAAGGTATGAACAGCAGTGCTGACTACTTCTCTCCAATATCATTTTGCAACTTTCTTCTCAAGTAGCAATGTATGAGCACAATCCACTATGGATCTATTCCTTCTTTCTTCCATACCATTCTGTTGCGGTTTTCTTAGTGCAGACAACTATCTCTTTATTCCATTCTACAAACAGAACTTGCTAAACTCACTATTAGTGAACTCACTGCCTCTATTAGAACTCAAGCATTTGATTTTCCCACCAGTCTCATTCTCAACTCTTTTCATATAAAACTTAAACATCTGCAAGGCTTCAAATTTATCTTTCAAAAACATAAAAGACATCATCTGAGAGTAATCATCAAAAAATAGTATGAAGTATCTATCTCTATAGTGGCTCTTTATTTTCATCAGTCCACATAAATCTATATGAACAAGTTCAAGAACATGACTAGTTGACTCTTCCTTACTTTTAAAGCTTGATCTAGTCATCTTACCTAGTTGACATTCTCTACATACCACATTTCTTAGTTTCTCCAGTTTCAGTAATCCTCAAACTCAATTTTGCTTACTAATATTCACCAAGTTATCCAGATTCACATGACATAGCTGTTTGTGCCACAATCAGATATCTTCGATCTGTCCAAACAAGAATTTCTCAGTAGTGAAATCTAAATAAAATGCATTACCTCTAGATTATGTACCAGTAGCAACTAGATTCCCTTTCTTATCTTGAATTGTCACTCTTCGGTTGTTAAACTCCAATCGGTAGCTAGTGTTCAGAAACTATGCCATGCTCAACAGATTATGTCTGAAACCTTCAACCTAGTAAACATCATCAACTTTAATTTTATCAAATATAATCACTGATCCTTTACCTTTCATTGGACAGGGTGCATTCTTACCAAACTTAACATCACCACTGTTATATCTTATCAAATCAAAAAAATTCTCTACATCACCAGTCATATGATGTGTATAGCCACTATCAATTACCCATCTATCATTTTTACTCACCTAAGATATAAGAACTTTCTCTTCATACCTATCATCATAAGATTCCTCCTTGATAGCAACAAACACATTTTCTTCATTGTCATCCTCGGTTTTACAGCTTTCCAAGTCAGTATCACCTTCTTCATCAAACTCAGTAATATAACATCTCTAATTTCTTCTTCTATCTCTATTCCTTAGAATTATTTTTGCTTTACCATATCTGTCCATGTCTTTCTTATCATCATCACCCTTCTTACTCCTCCATTTTGAAGCAATATGTCCAATCTTACTACAATTGAAACATTTCAAGGGTAGCTTACCTTTGTACTTTCCTTTTCCTCTTGTAAACTTTTGATCTAGTAGTGCTTCCATGTCCTCTTTTTGTCTAGCCTCTTCATATTGTTCTTCCAGCTCGGCTTTACATTTCTTCATTCTATCACTCCAAGATTTTCTAGAACTAGAAGAACTCAATGATCCTTCTCTAGACTTCTTATCCAAAGTAACATGCAATGTAGTTTCAACATTATTTATCCTTTCACAATTTTTATAAAATTCATTCAACTCATAAGCTTTCAGTTGACCAATTAAAATCTCAAGAGAGTTAACCATATTCAGTACATACATAAGCTCATTAATAGTAGTAACTTTTTGTGAATAACTCGGCAATAAAGTTCTCAGAAACTTACCCACTTGATCATCTGGATCAATCTTACCTCCTACATCTGCAATTTCACTCACAACTCCTTTGAATCTTGTACTATACTACAAGATGTTCTCGTCTTCTCTCTTCTTAAGATTTTCATATACTCCTTTCAAACTATTCACCTTTTCTCTTTGCACTTGTGCATCACTAGCATGAATGTCACACAAGGTATGCCACATATCTCTCATTGTTTCATAGTCCTTTATATCTTGTAGCTTTGCATAAGATAAGGCATTTGTAGTCTTGATCATATAGTGGATATGCTCTTTCTTCTTTTTCTTATCTTCCTCAGTCCACTTCGGTATTGGTCTTTGTTTTTCTTTTGCTACAACTTCATATTCTTCAGTTGTCGGTGAGGGACCAAAGTAACAATAAATTCTAGAGAGTTCTCTCCAATGCTAGAAATGTGCAACTCTATCTATCTTTTCCTTGTAGAAAATCTCATCTTGCTAAGCTTCGATGCATCTCTCTTAACATCATGATCTTCTTCTAGAAGTGTCTTTAAACTTTCCTAGAAATAACTTGAATGCTCTGATACCAATTGCTAGGTAGATGTTTAACTGAGAGGGGGGTGAATCAGTTATACCAAATAAAAAAAATTCATCACTCCGTAATTAAAACTGATCACTACAGGCCACTCAGTAAGCAGTAACAACAAATAGACTGCTCACTAATATTGAACTGACAGTAAATTGACGAACAGTGTAAATAGTAATTGCATAAACAGAAAATCCAAACAAAAGAACACAATCAAGTGACACTAGGATTTAATGTGTAAACCCAATATGGGAAAAACAACTATGGTTGTTGAACCACAAATAAATGTACTTTGCTGGAGCACACTTTGTTAAAAGATAATTCAGTTAAGAATTAAATCCATACATTACATGTGACTCGGTTAAGAGATTTGCAATAGAACTCGCTAAAGTTCTCTCCTTGGTTAAGAGTGACTCGGTTAAGAGATTTGAACCCTACTCAGATCAAAGTAGTGTACTCAGTCAAGGGATTTACAAAAGAGATGTTAGGCCCACTCGGTTAAGAGATTTCACTCCTCATGTTACAAAAGAAATAATGCAACACAGATAAAATGGCCTTTGTTGACAACTTAATCTTGCCTGATAAGATCCATTTCTTCTTCACTCTCCTCTGCTCAATAAATCATCAAGAGGTACTCCCTGCAACTATCAAAATCTATCTTCTGACTCAACTAGATCACAATTTTAGTAGTATAACGACTCTCTCCAACTAATGAAAAATTCTAATGAGAAAGAATCCCTTATATAGAACTTCCTATGCAACCACCATCAATCTCTAGCCATTCATTTTGGTAGCATTTTCATAGCCGTTCGATTCCACCATCAAACCAAAATAATGATCCACAAACATCTATTAAATATCTTTGGTTTCATGTTCACTCACCTCAAAACTTGTAATATTCTCACATAGAACAATGTGCATTCATCTTCATCAAACCTTCATCCACAATCTCCATCTTTATTTTCCTAAGCCATCAGATCCAAAAATGATCCATGCATCTTTAATCTCCTTTGGTTTGTATAACTGGTGAAACTTCTAGAACAGTCTTCACATCTTCCAATAGAAAATCACTTTGCAAACAAAGCTTAGTTATTTTCCTCAGTAGAGAAATGTGTATACAATACACTTGGTGTAGATACAACTCGATAACTAACTGATGACATAATTACAATGATTTCCTAAATATGTCTTTACCGACTAAGTATATCAACACAACATGAAATACCGAGTTAAGAAACTCATACTACAACTTGATACAATTATTGTCTGAACTCTAAAGTCACCCATTACAAAACACTCACTAAGGATGGTTGGTAACTAGAAGACTTCAACTTGTTCAATTGCTTGACATAAATGACAATACCAAATAACTAACTTGGCCAATACTAACATGAACAATGCCAACAATCTCCCAATCAATTACAATCAATGTCAGTTATGCCAACACTTTTGGTATAGATGCTTACTTGTTAGGTGATGAAGCGGGAGAATAGCTCCCTGATCCTATCAATGCAATCCATTTAAAGAAGTTTTATCCCTAGATACCCATTTCTGTCTAGGGGCATTTTCTTATATATATGCACATATTTGTGGATCTTGAAAAATAGTACAAAAAAAAAATTTAAAAAAAAAAATTCCAAGTGGTGAAAATCTAGAAAAGGGTGCTACTTGAGGCTTTTGCACCTCCATTTGTTAGCATGTGTCCTCGACACTTAACCATTTCCATCATGTTTTTACCTTATTTCCTTGGTCTGGAATTGATCTTGGTCTTTGTCTAGGGGTCACAATTGTGTTAGCTTAGGTCTCTTGGGTGCATTTGTGTCTAGGGGTATTCCTTGAATGGTGTTTTTTAGCACCTTCCATTTCCTAAGGTTGCATATCATTCCCATAGTCTAGTGTGATTTTTCTCATCTACGAATATGTCTATCATTATTTAACGTCATGCACTTATAGCACAAGACTAAGCTTTGTTGATATTTATTTCATTTTTTGTGTTGATGATTTCTTTGATGAGTGTTCTCTCTCTTAATAGTTTTCGATGATGCTGAGCTAGAAAACTGATTGCATGAGAACATGTTTTCTTTCTTTATCTACTTGTGGGTATATTTTGTTTGATCCTTTGACATTAGAATTTATGCTAGACCCATTTGACTTCGGATCAACAATTTAGCATCCCTGATTATTTTTTGCAAATGTGTGCTTCTAGTTATCTTGATTTTCTACGTGTCTCGGTGCAAGCACAAATTCTCTATATTAATTTAGGGAAGCTCACTACTAGTCATTTAGACCATTATGTCTTTCATGCATAGGTGGGATTCCTACATTTTATTCGGTGTCAAATGTCACCTATTGTCCAATGATGATAACAAGGACATTTACAGTGACTCTTGCTTGGTATCTACATTGCATGTAGCTTGAATTCATAGGTTCATCTTAGTGTTTGCATTAGTTCAATTTTTAGACTTTGCATTTAGATTCATAAGTTCATTTTAGATATGCATTTTTCAAACTCATGATAGATCTTTAAGTTTCATTTTTAAGTTTTTTTTACATTCATATTAGGGGCATTAAGGTTGCACATATTTCATTTTTGGAGATATTTTTCTTTTCATCGCACATGAATGAGTTAGTCAATTATATTCAACTTTCTCTCTTTCCTTCTCTACATCTCTTTCAAATCCATTTCAATCTTTTCATCCTCACATCATTTTTCTTCCCTATCATCACAAAGGGTCAGTACATCAAGATATCTATATCAAAACATGATTTTCCAATATATACCTGATTTTGACATCCTAGATCCATTTTTAAGATCGAAACAGAAATCTGAGTTCATCTTTATAGCCAAAATCATGATTTAAAATTTTCTTTCTTCTATGCAGTTGATCGACATTTTGAAACATAATCTTCTAATTTTGTGGAGTTTTCTTCATTTCCATATCTTCCAAACCTTCTGATCTTCCATTCACTCCATCTTATTCTCTTTCTTCTATCTTCTCCCTCACTGGGGCATATAGTCATGGTTATCCTATTGATCTTCATTTCTTGAGGATGATTCTTTCTGATTTGATTACGTTTATCAATCTGACTGTTTCTCTCCTCTTTCTAATTTCAATTTTGATTCTAAGGGGGTAGTATCCTGTGACCAATTCAATATCGATTCAATCTTTCAACCTATTCCAATTTGATATTTTCATTTCTATATTCTGATTCGAGATTTTCATCTCTATATCTTGCTTATCCTTTTCCTAATGTCAATCGCCTAGCTTTTCAACTACGATGGTATTGATGTCTAGGTTGGATTTTTACGATTTTTTCCTTATCCTTGTTCTAATTTCAATCACCTTTCTTTTCAGCTCTGACGGTATGATGTTTGGGTTTTTTGTGATCCTATATTGATCTTACATTGTAACTTTCATCCTTTGACAACATGTGTTCCCATATTGATCACATATTAGTAAAAGGGGGGCAAATGTATGCACCCAAAAATGGTTGCCTAGAATTTGGGTCCCATTTTCTTAATCAAATCAATCAAATCAATTTTTAAAGAAAAAGATTGAATCAAAAATCCAAATTCCAATTCTTGAATCAAATTCCAATTCCAATTTCAAATGCCAAATTTCAAATTTCCAATTCCAATTCCTTGATCAAATCCAGATTTTATCATTTATTGATTTTATCTTATGGGACCAACCATTTATTATAATATTTATTTAATTAAAAGGAATTTTCCTCCCCTTTTATTAAATAAAAGTGCCCACAATTTCTTCTTATCCAATGTTGAGCATAAAGATTAAATGCCCAATTAAATATAAAAATTAAATTAAAAAGAAAAGGGTTGTTTTAACTCTTATTTCTCATTGGACCTATCTTGTGCACATTGAAATCACCCACTTTCATTGGAATCGCCCATTTTCTTTTCTTTCAATAAAGGTCATCACATGGATCAGTCTTGAATTTTCTCCACTATTGATTAATCATTTTTGCCTCTTAATCTCAACCGTCCATTTGAGCCTCATTCACTATAAAAGGAGAGCTCTCCTCCTCATTTGATATACATCTTTTTTTCATGCTATTGTTATGTTGTAGGTTTTTCTAGAGATATTGAAGCATTCTTGGAGACCTCTTTGGAGCATTCTTGTGAAGATCATTTGCATCCTAGCGTTTAAAGCTTGTATCGTGATGAATTTTCATCTTCATGCATCATGGCATCTCATCCAAGTTATGTTTGCATTAACATTTAGATTAGATGCATATCTATTTTCATAGATTAGATCTGTTGCATTTCCATTTAGATTGTATTTTCATCTAGATCTTTAATCTTCCATTGTGTTGGTAACTTACAAGGTTAATAGTCATTTCTCCTTTTTGAGGACAATAATCATAGATCAAACCCTTGTAACAATGCACATAGGAAGCTATGAGTCTATTTGTGAGTTTTCTTGCATGTAAGGATTCATAGAAGTGTTGCACACATTTTGTACACACATCCACAATCTGTAGCAAAAAAGGTTAATGAAAATATACAAATCATGTAGGCTTACTAAATGAATGTAAGAGATACATAAAACCCCTTGTATGCCCCCTATTTTGGCTTTCTTATCAATGGAAGGTGAAAGAGGGTGATACAATTGTCTTTATGAGTCGAAAGTGTAGACTGAAGAAAAGACTCTACCAAGACCAATTAGAAATTTTCCTAGATTCCATAAATTAATCCTATGAGAATGTTAACTAAATCACAAACCCAACACCATAGACGACACTAAAAATGGAGCTAAAGAGCTCAATATATTGTGAAAAGATTGAATGCCTATCTAAATGCAATACTACGAAGCTAAAAGGAGAGAATCATGGAGACCCTAAAAAACCCTAATTTCTCTAGGAAAAAGTATAAATAGGAGAGATCACATGTCATTCTTACCATTTACATAGCTTGGAAGAAGAGGACAGAAGATGCCTACTAGAGAGCCACTACAGCCAATGAGGATGGAGATGCTCCAAGAATGCCTACGCATCGAGTGACGGCTTCCCAAATTAAATCATCATATCTTTGCTTGTGCTTTCCTATTTCTATTTTATCCTGAAAGGGGAAGGTCAACCTTGTCCCCAAAATATCGACCATATCCTTGTTTGGTCAACTTTTTCCAGACAAAGTTGATATTGTCCAGGGTCATTATTGGGCAATTCAGGTGAGATCAACTTTGTACCCTTTTGGTTGACTTTGTCACGGTCGACTTTGTCCTAGAAAGTTGAATTTATCTAGACAGAATTAGATTGATAGATTTGATATAATTTTGAATTTATGATGATGAAATGATTGATTAGGTGTTTCTATTATGCATCATAGGACCTCCTCCAACTCTGAGAGCATTCGCAGTCACTAAGACTCATCAGTATATGAGAGAGATTGTCTAAGTTGAGTGATGGGGATACATAGCTACATTTGGATACATGCTTATACTAGGTAGCCTCACTACCATAGCTTCAACTACATAGAGCCATGATCACAGCACTGATAAAGAGGTTGGATGAGGACACATGCACATTCTACCTACTAGGAGGAGAGGTGACCATCACCTTAGAGGATATGTACCATATTATGCGGCTACCTATCCAGGGATCACCTATGAGACCAAGAGCAGAGAGAGTAGTCAGAGATATACAGAGATATATAGTACTACCAAGGATGCATCACCCAATAGATGACCAGGGTACACCAGATTACCTTAGCATCGATACTATCGGGAGATGCACCCCTTATATGTTAGGTGATGCTGATCACACTCACCCTAATCATTGTACCATATGGAAAGGGTACACTATACCCAACATCATTGACTAATTTAGTATGCAAGATAGAGGAGGAGAGGACAATATACACATGGGGTTGCAACATGCTAGCCCATCTCTACTATGAGTTGAGCCAGATAGTGAGACACTAGAGGGACAGCCTACTAGTGTGCACACTATTAAAAATTTGGGTGTTTGAGCACCTTAAGTGTACATGACCATAGGGAGTACCCATGGTGGTAGACTAGGGTACACTGAGAGTATTTTCTTATCCACTATCAGATATGTGGTAGTGCGATGATGTTCTCTTTTGGAGAATACGCTTCGACTGCGTTGCAATATGGGATATCACATGGAGGCCTTATCAGCATATGACAGATTGGCTAGATACACATATCTAGATGAGGTATTCATAGCATTGTAGACTAGTGATAGGGCCATATAGAGAGATGGTGGTGGAGGACTATCCAGATCAAGTCATGAGACAATTTGGTCTCACACAGTAGGTACCTTAGGTAGTGCCATGGTATGCCCATCTTGTCAGATATATCTAGAGAATGAGAGCACAAAGATGCTCCATAGTAACAGATATCACAGACAGCGAGATAGAGAGGATAGAGGATACAGAGATAGATCCTACATAAACATCACTAACTTTTACCTGAGAGCATAGCAAATATTGGAGTGTCCACGGATGTCAACCACACTTCCCTGAGGACTATCCCACAAGTGATCCAAGTCCATTCACCAGTCCTTACCTAGAGGGTGATACGAAAGAGATGGAGGATGATGATGATGATGATCATACAACCCCTGAGAGAAATCTAGCAGACAAGGAGACATGAGAGTGTCCCTAGATAGAGGAGGGAGGAAGGAGGAAAGAGAAGATGCCTAGGATAGAGTCTGAGTGTGAGGATGATACCATCTAGAAAGCTACCCCATTGGGGACATAGCGACCATGAAAAATAGTATCAGAGGTTCAATCCCTAGATTGAGACAGAGCAAGCATGGAGAGAGAAGTCAATCCATGCCACCACCATCTTGCAGGCTTTTCCATGATTGCCAAGAGGGAGACCTAGGTAATCATACCCTTTATACACTCATAATGATAATACTATTTTTGAAAGAAAGAAAGAAAGAAAAGCTAACAATCTCCTTTGCTATCGATAGCTAACATAGCAGAATGGAGGAGCTTCATATCTAAGATTCACAAGGATTTGATTATCCCATCCTGCCGATTGGCTAGTGAGCAGGAAAGCACTGTTGGGCTCAAGGACTATGGGAGACATGTAGATGTCTTTCAAAGCATTGAGCTAGAGCTATGATTACACCAAGAGATGGAGTCAAGCTTACAAGAGGAGGTGCGGTAGCTGAGTAGGTAGCTTCTAGAGAGGAGTGTGTACCAGAGTACTTGACATACTACTATACTTTTTATTTTTTATTTCCATATTTGAGTATATAAACCTTAATAGAAAAAGTGCAATGATGAAAGAAAGAATGCATTTAATATTGTCAAATGTAATTAAGCTATATAACTACATCACTTATATAAGATGCAATATAAGGAAAATATTAAACACATAGGATGAAAGAAGGAATTAAACATGATAACGCTTGAGATGCATAATATTAATAGGTTCCTTGCAAGGAACACCATCCATATTAGCAATTTTGTAAGCACCTAAGCCAATGTCTTCAACAACAAACTATGGTTCAAGCCAATTCAAACTAAACTTTCCTTTATCGTCTGGTAGAGCATTCACGTTTCTTTCAATTTTCATATAACACCAAATAACCTATCTAAAAAGATCATTCAACCACCTTGTGATTGTACCTCCTTTGAAGTGATTTATGATATTCTTGTATGTGTTCTAAGGCATGTATGCATTGTTCATCTAACATTTTGAATTCTTGTAATTGTTGTTCCTAAAAGGTTTCCTTGTCAATGATACCTTGAAATGAAACACGTAATGAAGGTATCTCAAGTTCCAAAGGCATTATAGCATTTGTTCCATAAACCAGGTTATAAGGAGAAGTTCTTGCAACAGTATAAAAACTAGTCCTATAAGCCCATAGAGCATAGGTAAGTTGTGTATACTAGTCCTTTTAATGTTTATTAATAGTCTTCCTTAAAATCTTCTCAATCACCTTGTTCGAAGCGTGCACTTGACCATTTGATTGAGTATAGTAAGAAGTTGAGAATCGATGATAAATTTGGTATTTTTCCTAAGAATTTTGTGACATATTTGTTTTTGTAAAAGGTTCCATTATCCAAAACTATCATCAAAGGAATACCAAATCAAGAGATAATGTTGTTTAAAATGAAGTCATAAATCACATCTATAGTTGTTGAACGAAGGGGCACAACTTCTATCTATATCGTAAAATAATGCGTAGCAATCAGATTATATGTATGTCTTTGTGAAGAGGTAGGTGATATTTTTCCTATAAGATCAAAACCCCACACGCTAAAGGGCCACCGAGCAACTTGATTATGAAGCTCACATTCCAAAGCATGAATCAAATTACCATGTTGTTGACATTAAGGACACTTCTTAACAAACATGAAAGAATCTTGTTCCATGGTTTGCCAATAGTATCCCATTTGAGGAAGTTTGTTCACTAAGGATTTTCCACCAAAATTCCCCCCAAAGAAGTCCACATGAGCTTTTGTTAAGGCTAAGGGTATCTTGGTTTTGTTTAAGCATCACAATAAAGTATTGTCATAAGAGTGCTTATAAGGGTATCTCCTAAGATAACATACCTCACACTAAGCTTCCTAATCTGATTACACATGTTCTGTGTTGCCGATTCAGGAAAAGTACTATCTTTTAAGAAGGAAAAGATATGTAAATACCATTTACTTGAATGCTCAAGGAGACAAGTACTAGGCTCGGTTGATATCTATGTCTTTTTTAAGTTATGAATAGTAAATTGAAAGTATTCATGATTTTTTTCAAGACAAACTAGAGAGGCTACACTAGCCATGGCATTTGCATGTCGATTATCTTTTTGAGGTAAAGTATTGATTTCATAAGAAGACAATTGTGAAAGTATGTCAAGAGATAGGTCTCAATACTATGTTATCTTAGTATTCTTAGTTTTAAATCCTCCTTTGATATGTTCAAAAATCAACTACAAATCTCCATAAATCTTTAGTTGTTTGACTTTAAGAGATAAAGCTGCTCTTAGACCAGCTATAAGGGCTTCATACTCTACAATTGTGCACATAAAAGTTAACTTGTATGATAGAGGTATAGGTTTCATTGAAGGTGGTATTATTATGATATCAATACTAGAACTAATTTTACATCGTGATCCATCAAAGTAGAGTTCCCACATATCATCCTGCTCCATAGATAAGATACTCTCATCCATGAACTCAATAGAAGTAGGAATCAACAAAGAATGAGGAGAAGGAACTTCAACTAAATGATCAGTTAAATCTTGCCCTTTAATTGAATTTTGAGAAATAAAATTAAGATCAAATTCCGTAAGGAGTATCACCCATTTCGCAAGGCAACCTGAAAGGTCCACTTTACCAAAAAGATGTTTCAAAAGGTCAAATTTAACAATCACATCAATCTTTGCATTTAAAGGATAATGTCTGAGTTTTTTACAAGAAAAAACTAAGGCAAGACATTTTCCTTCAAGTTTAAAATATCTAATTTCATAATCTAGTAAAGTTCGCCTAATGTAATACACGGGTCTTTCTTTACCATTATCATCAAGCTGTGCTAATAAAGAACTAACTTCATGAGACATACCTGAAATATAAAGTTGAAAAGGTTTATCAAACTGAGTAGGCTACAAAATAAGGGGACTAGCAAGGCACTCCTTAAATTTTTAAAATGTGTTCATACAATCATCATCCCAAGAAAAGTTAACATCTTTCCTAAGAAAGGATGTAAAAGGAAACATTCTATTGGCTAAGAAATAGAGCATCGAATAGATATTATCTTCCCTTGTAAACTTCTTAACTAAGAGATTTTCTTTAGTGGAGCCACGTTAATGATAGCATCAATCTTTTCAGTATCGACTTCTATGCCTCTTTTAGAAATTGTAAAACCAAAAATTTTACCTGAGTCAATACTGAAGGTACACTTCTTAGGATTCAATCTCATGTTATAACTCTAAATTCATTCAAAGATTTGTCTTAGCATAGAAACATGTTCACCTCATTGTCTAGATTTAGCCAAAATGTCATCCATGTAATTTCCCAAAATCTTGTGTATGTAATCATAAAAAATCAAAGTCATAGCTCATTGATAAGTTTCACCAGCATTCCATAATCCAAAAGGCATCATGACCCAACAAAATGTTCCCCAAGGTGTGATAAAAGTTGTTTTATACTGATCTTCAGGAGGTATAAATATTTGATTATATTCAAAAAAACCATCCATGAAAGATAATAAGGCATGTCCTTCCATTGAATCCACAATCATGTTTATGTTTGGAAAGGGTAAATCATCTTTGAAAGAAGCTTTGTTCAAGTCTCTAAAGTCCATAAACATTTGTATCTTATTTTCTCCTTTTGAAACAACAACAATGTTTGAAATCCAATCAAAATAATCAATTGAATGAATGAATCTAGTATCTAATAATTTTTCCACCTTAGCTTTGACAAGCAAATCGATGCTTGGATTCATCTTACGAATCTTTTGTTTCACGCATTTATCATCTGATTTTAAAACAATGTTATGAGTAACAATCTTGGGGTCTATACCCAACATATCTGAATAAGTCCAAGAAAAGATGTCTTTGAATTCACATAAGAGGGATGTGAATAGGTCACATTCATCTTGGTCTAAACATTTCCCAATCTTAATCAACCTTTCATTATCATCTGAGTCAATGTCCACATTGATAGTTTCAGTTATAATCAAGTTGTTCTGTGTAGGAGGATCTTTAGGTAAAAGAGATATATCTTGTCCATCATGTTCTATATCTTCTCAAAAAGACACATCTATGATCAAATACTAAGGTTTTCTCCATTTATGATGAAATGTAGGAAGATCCTCATAAATTTCAAGAAAGTCCACTAAAGCTTCATCTTTCGGAAACACATCAAAGGCAAGGTTCTAATCCATCTCAAGGAGAAGTGTATTAACCAATTTCAAACGCCCACTACAAATATGATTAACATTGGAAGGAAAATTTGATGGTTGTCTATAAGGATTAAATCCCAATCCATTAACATGTTCTAAATCATCGTTATCCAAAGGCACTTGTATACCTTGTTCATATTTACCACATCCTTTACCATTAAATCTTGATTTCATGAGTAAGTGATAACTAGAACTATATCTATCTACCATATCTGAATGGAATAAAGGAGCCTCATAAGTCATAATGTCATATTTTTAAGGTTTAATCATCTCTAATTTTTCATTTGTCGAGGCAGTAACAAACTTACTCTTTAATTCTTTTGATAGTATAGAAGGCACAAAGATTTTCTCTTCAAATTCATTCTGTTGTTTCATGAAATTCAAATCCTTTAGCATATACTCTCCTATGAAGGAGGGATCAAAATCAAATGTTCCCCAATCATCTCCTATCTAGGAAGAAGAAGAGGTCTCAGGTTTGTCATTATCAAGTAGCATTTCAGTTTTACTCTCATGTTCTTTAATAGGTTGAATCAGTTCAGACATCCTAGCATACTTCGTATTTAGACAAGGATTCAACACATCATTCGCATGTATTTTGTACATGTTATTATCATAGATGAACCTAACCTTATGATGTAATGTTGAAGGGACTACATGTATATTATGTAACGAAGGTCTTCCTAAGAGAAGATTATAATTTAAAGGTCCTGGCATAACAGCAATAGACATGTTTAAAGTAACAGGACCGAACTTGATTGGTATAGTTATAATGCCCAAAGTTTTCTTTGCTATATTATCAAATCCATGAATAGGGACATTATCAAGTCAAATAGTTGTTAGATTAGCCTCAATATCTTTAAGAATATGCAAACTACAAACATTAATAACCGATTCATTGTCAATCAAGGTTCTACAGATAAGATTCTGATTAATAGCTACAACCACCATTAGAGAATCATATTGATTCTACACCTCTACGGAAGGTAAATCATCATAAAAAAATACTATAGGAGGTACAGAAGGGATAGTATGCATGTACACCAAGAAAGAATTGATGTTTTCTTGATTAGAAGGTAGAGTAGGGAGAGTAGTTAAAGCTATTTGTAATGCTTCATAATATGTTGGAGAGGTTTGAAGCAATTTATCTTTGCAGGAGTAGCTTTTAATTTTTCAATGAAATCATACTCGCTAAAGTTTGAAGGAACCCTAGGAGCTTGAGGAATCATGGGTTGAGAAGGAGGTAATGAAACAATAGGAGTAGGTTGAGGATTATTCTATGTACGATAAGCATGCGAAACATAATCTTTATTATTAGAGAGATCCAATGGATCTCTTGGTTTACCAAAAATAGTTATCTTATGACATCCTTTCACTATTATTGTAGGTTTAGAATAAGAGACATTGAATGCCTCAATGTTGCAAACAGTTGGACATGAAGGCAACCATGCACAAAACCTATGGAAAAGGCTTGGTGTACAGGGTGTAGAGGAAGATGTAATGGGAATGGGAGTGCCATTCGAACATAAAAATTCCTAACTTCTCGACACCCCATCAAGGGTTCTATCCTTATCACTAAAATAAGAATCATAAAAGAACTCAAGCCCAAGATCATATATTTTGAAAAGAAAAGTAATCTAACAAGGAAAGAAAGCAATTTTTTTTTTATTTTTAATGATTTTTTTTTTACTTTTTTGAAATTGAAAATGCAAGAACATAAAAGGAAACTAATCTAATATGAAAGCATAATGGAAAGTAATGTAAATCATGTAAATCTAAAACCATGAAAAGAAAGAGTTATCTCTAGTAGGTTCACCAAAATGTGGAGAGTAAGATTTGATACACTAGGGTTCAATGCACCAAACTTGATTCTCTACATGGAAGAATGATGTTTATTATATTGGATCTGAAATTGAAATTGAATTGATATTGAAATCTATAGTTCTTCTCAAAAAGGTGATGGATTTTACAAGATTTCCAATTACCAATAGCAAGATCCTGATTGATCAACCAAAATAAGATGGCTAATATGGAAATTAATCAAGACTAAGGAAGTTTGGAAGGAAAGTTAAATTCAAGCCCTTGGGAGAGGAGAGTTGAATTAATTCCAAAAGATTTAAAAAGGTATTGAAATGATGTAAATGAAGGTACTAACCTCTTTAAAAGCTACAATAAATATCTATGTTTTCTACTATTTCTATGCAATGTCTAGAAAATCTGAGACCACAGTCGTGTTGGAAATGTTGTTCCACACATAACCCAAAAAAATCTTTCAAAAAGGAGAAATGTTGACTTTGTCCCTATTGTGGACTTGGCACACCCTTTTCAATGACTTTATCCTATGAGCAGTGATGGAAAAATTGTTCACGGATCCTAAAAAATATGTGAAAAGGGTATCCAAATCTACCTTTGGATCTTTGTAACAACACTTGCAAATATTTGAATTTTAGGTTTTGTAAGGCTATATAGGGTTTTTCCTTAGTCAAACCACTGCTTTGGTGTTTCCATATCCACGAATAGCCACGTTGTAATAGAGAAAATGTGTGTACTTGTAACTGAAAATGTTTAAATGTTGAGATCAAAATCAATCTAGATCCAAAACCCTAGCATGAATCTATGTCAATTTGTAAATGTAAATGTGAAGGAGAAAGTAAAGAATAGATTTGAACACAATGAAAGAATCATACCAAGACAAGAGGATAAAGTACCCACATCATTCTCACAATCCATACTCACTACCCAATGATTTAATTCTTGAATTCTTCAATTTCTTGAAGTTGAATGCTTGAAATTTCAATGGTAGATCTAGGAGCAAGAAGAAGAATGAAACCTCTCTCTAACTTCAATGGATGAAATCAAGCTTCTTTGTCTTCTCCTTGCAATGGAATTGAGATATCCACAATAGCCTGTCTACAAAGTCTTTACTCCACTTAGCATCATCAATTCACCATCATAAGAGCCTCATGAAGGTATCAAAACAACATGATATGCCAAATGAAGGAGAGAGGAGGGTTTAAATAGGGGATAGTAGGGAAAATCTGAAGATTAACAAAGTGTGCCTACATTTCAAATTTAATTTTGAATTAAAGAACTTAACACTTGAATCATTGAGATAGGACCTATTTTACCCTTGGATCAAAAACATGGGCCAAATATGACTCAGAGGACTGATTTTGAACAAAACTCAAGTTGAAACTAGTCTTAAGCAGTTTTTTTCTGAATAGGGCCTCTTGGGACAAAGTCAACTTTTTGTCCCCAGAAGGACAAAGTCAAGGTCAACTTTGTCATGGGATAAATTTGACCTATCCTAGGAAAAGTTGACTTATTCCTCCAAGTTGACTTTATCCTGGAGGATAGAGTCAGAACCCATAAGATAGATGACCCAGTTTCTAGACCCAAAAGCTAGAAAATAGGTCCTAAAATGTAGAGCTAAGAAGGAATAGAGAAGCAACAGATAGGAGGGGGTTAAAGAGCACAAAGAGGATCAATCACTTATTCCTACTTAGTGAGAAGAAGTGAGAGATGAAGGGGGTTAGAGAGAATTTGGAGGATCCTAATTCTATCATCACCTTATCTGAAGAGAAAACATGCAACAATGTACCATGAATGCAAGTCAACAGTGTAAAATGCATTGAAAGGAGGGTGCTAAACATGGGAAATTAGAAGTGATTCCAATTTCTGATGGTACATAATGATAGGGAACTTTTTGATATTGTACCTATGACATGTTGTCATATTGTTTTGGGCAAGGAATGACAATCCTCTAGAAGAACATTACATTTTGGCTTTGAAAATGTTTATGTGGTTTCTCAAAATGGTAAGAAATTTACTCTCACATCTATTCCTTGTAATGAGGAGGTAAGCGTTTTTTTTTTTTTGGTATAAATGAATAATTGAATGACATAAAGCATACACCCATAGTTGAAGATCAAACAAAAGATAAACCATTATTATTGATGAAAGGTAAGATTGCTAATAAAGAAGGTAGCAGTACTGTTGTACAATAGATAGCACAAGAAAAATGAATCTTTGTGAGCACACTTTGGTATGATATTAAGTTGTTAGTTTTAGGAAGGACTAAGATATTCATGGAGAATATTTATGGGGGTCATTTGAGTCCTTTTACTCAGAGAAAACATTCAACTATGTAGTCTCATCATAATTGTCCCAAAATTATAGCAAGTAGGATCGTCAAGGAAGATAATAAGAATAATTTCTCTTTATATGTTTTTAATGGTTTTCATGAAGGTACAAGACATAAGGAAGATTCCAGGTTGTAGGGTAGAGGCTTGATAGGACCTTCAAGGAGAATGGGAGGTCAAATGATTCACAGAATTGACTCTTGGGACAATAGTTTCTTTGAGTGTGGGGCATATGATGTGGGAGAATCCAATCACCCAAGTTCAAAATTTGGTAAAAACTAGAAGATGGATGGAAATAAGACATCCCCCCAAGTCAATTGGGAGATACTTAAACCAATCATGCATTTCTGCGATGCACAATTTCTTCCTAGTGTTGATACTCTTAAAGGTCTTGCTAAAGGACCTAGATCAAAAACTTTTAATTTGAGCCATTAGTTCTCTAGATTGTTTCAAGAAGGTTAGTTTAGGATATTATAGAATTCAATTAGTCAAAATGATCATATTTTGATCAATGCAAAAAGTTAGGAGGTATAGTAGTTAGGATAATAAGAGCTTGCAATTTGAATTTTTAAACTACAACGACTAGTTTGCTTTAGGAGAGAAAACATGAAATATGAATTAATTGCTTTGTTAAGCCTCCAAAAACAACTTTTGTTGGTTTGGATGGTGGTTGTGAGTCTATTTAGACATAAAATTTCATATGCCAAGTGGAAAATAGGATTGTACATCCTAGAGAAACATTTGTACAGACTGTCCATTGGAAAATCAATAAAACCTCATATTTGTTGAAAATTTGAGTGGTTTATTGGAATAGAATGCTTCATTGATATTTGTTAAATAATTTTAAGGTTTCTTTGAATCAATTTTACAAGTTCTTACTTTCATTTCTACATTAGGTATTGTTGTAGATTGCAACAAACTAAAATTTTCTGTTTATTTTTGCCATAATTTCATGAGATCCATCCCCTTAAATATATATATAACCCATGAGAATGGATCCTAATAATTTAATATGTGTCTCTAACCCTAAAAATGTATGAAAGATGAAGAGGATAGGCTTAGAACTGAAGGAGAGCATTTTGACTTGGTGAATGGTGAATTTGGGTGTATGTAATGATGCTACAATTGCAACAATAGCATATTTGGCTTAGGGAGGGGGGTACTTTTCTTTTTTCATAAGTTATATAATGCCTAAAATATGGTGAATCAACAATATTTTTATTCTAGAAGTGTTGAGAAACCTACAAACCAAGAAGCCCTAGTTTTGAGGGTTTGATAGGCAACAAATTGGCAATTTCACATCTAGACCACTCATAGGACCAAACTGACTTCATATGCCTCTAATGGGATGTATTTTAAAATGCTATAAAAAGTTTCATTGCATTTGGACAAGTATTTCTTGTGTTTTTTTTGTAAAAGTGGGGTAATTAGCCCTCCAAAGCTGTAACAGCTAGATATTTGAGTCACATGTTCCAAAAGAGTAGATACTGATATTCATATATGTTGAACAAATTCCAAAAGGGTATTTGAATTTAAAAAAATTGCATATTTTTTTGGAAAATATTGGTGAAAAGAATTAAATAATCTTGTTGTTATATCGGTAGGTAGGTTTCCTTGTTGGTAAGTAAGGGCAACTTACAATTTAAAGAGTTAACCTTGAACATGAAGTTTTGGGGTTCCCCAAAAATGATCAATAAGATGTGTTGGGAATGTTAAAGAGGAATAAACCCATGATTTTTTCATTTGATCACTAGGATTAGAAGAGATATGTTAACAAAGAGTCATAGGCATGAATGAGTGCTTAACTGAGAGTAAGGAAGTGTAGATAATGTTGGAGAGTCTAGTGGTTAGTATGTAACAGTTTTTTATCTTTGATATGTCTTGAGAATGAAGTTTTCATATGCATGTGAATACTTGATTTTAAGGACTACTAACCCTTTTTGGTTTCTCATATAAAGTTGTTGATCCATTAGCCTCTACATCAAGAAGGCTTCTTTATATACTAGTTTAGGGTGTAAAATCTTATAGAGGCTGATATAGAAGAAAAAATTCAAAATCCTGGAATATACTCTAAGGAGTAGACCTATAACTAATATCAATTAAGATTATTCACTTTATTTTGTTGGAAAAAATAGATTCAAAAGTGAGAAAGAATTCTAAAGATAAACCCTTGACACTGGTGTATCATCCGAAATTGGAAGCACTTCCTATTTTGGACATGTTTATCCATGCTTACAAGTGACTTGGGCTTGTCTAGGCATCTTTGAATGGATCTTTGCTTTGAACATTAGTTTCCCCTAGTTCTTCTTCTTTTTTCTACACTTTAGCACTTCTATATAGGTTTTTGCTAAGGACCCCTATTTCCCAGGTCTCAAGACAAATTCAACCTAGAGGGAAAAGTCAACTTGATATGTTCAACATTAATGTCAACATTTTCCCTTTGGGTCAAATTCGACATCAACTTTGACCCTTTGCAGAATTTTTGCCAGAAACCTTCAAATTTTGGAAATGAAGTCTTTCTCACTCTTGGGTTGGCTGTTTTGGGCTGAAAAGTACAAAATCCAATGCTAATTTATGATAGGTTCATTCTTAAAAGTATGTGCCATCATATGGAAATTAAATTGCATTGCATGTAGGCCCTCTAGGAATTAATCTACTTAAACTAGTATAAAAGGGTGCCTTCTCCTCTCATTTCTCAGATATATAGATCTCATATGCGTGGAGACTATGCTCATATGTGTGTGAGCAAGAATTAAAGGTTATCAAAGTATTCAAGCATCAATTCCTTTCATCCATTCAAGATCTTGTCTTCAAGGAGGCCTCTTGAAAGCCATTGAAGGATTCAAGCTCATAGGAGTCCTCTTGTTAAAGGTCTTTCCATGCATCCATTTCCGTCCAATTCATGATCCTCGTTCAAAATCCATTGAAAGATTCGTGAAGAAGATTCAAAGTAAATGATAGACACATCCTACATCCTATTTAAGTTCATTGAGGCATCCATTCTTGTCAATTCAAGGATTCAAATCCTTCACAAGGGTTTCTACATAAACAAGGTGAATTTGTTTTAGTTTACTTTGTTTATCTTACTGCAATTTCAATTCAATTATAAGGTTGATTCTAAACTAGGGTTTGACTATGGTAAACCCCCTATCCAAACAAAATACCCCTTCTTCTTGCAAGTTTAGGTTTTAATTTTAGAAATATTCGTGCAAATCTACATACCCCTTTTGCTCAATTTTTCTGATCCAAAAGCATAGTTTTTGTCAGAGAAGCAAAGGTAAATGTCAACCTACTTGGGTCAGAGTCGACTTCAACAGGGTTAAAGTTGCCATTGCTACTTTTTCCAAAATATTTATGGGTTTTGTGTAGAAGATAGTTTTCGAACATGGGTAGCTGTTTGAATTTCACAAATTCTTGAAAATAATATTCCTTCTATTATCTTACTGAAGAGGTTAGTGACTCATTTGTCATTTTTCAATAGTTTACTATGGTTTATGAAATATTTTGTTTAGACATTAAGTACACACCCAAAGAGATCATATTTTTCACACTTTCCTATCTACACTTGATCTTGATTTGATTCTCTATTAGCCATTTCATATTGGTTGATCATTTTGGATGTATCTTGTGTGAATTAGAGATCAAGTAAAATCCATCCTCTTGTCAAGAGAGAATCTATTTGAATGTATTGGGTACTTGAACAAATACCCCCATAATCACCAAATTTTATCCTCTACATTTTGGTGAGCTCGCTTACAACAACTCTTTCATTTGTGGTGTTAGATTTCATTCTTGTAGGTTCATCTTTTTATTTGTGGATGATCTTGTATATTTTAGATTTACATGTTTCATGCATATTAGAGTAAATTTCTTTTATTGTCTTGCATTTCTATTCCAAAAATAGAAAAAAAATTATTAAAAAAATTTAAAAAATAGAAAACATTTACTTTCTTGCACTGTGTGTTATTAGTCTAGTTCATTTCCATTGCATTTGTGTATGAGCTTTACTACTATTTGTCTAGCCTATAGTATCTCAATTAGAAGAAGTTGCAGACTCATGGGTTCCATTGATTCTAAGCCTACATCTCATTACTTTAGGATCTAGAGGATAACTTAGTTGGTAATAATTCCATCTCTGCTATGGATCATAACTCTTCTCACTTATCTCATGAAGTGGATGATGTTGTAAGAGTGCCTCCCAAACAAATCAAAAACATTTCAATAGAACTTGATAGAATGGGAAATCGACTTATTAAAGAAAACCATAGTCAAGACACAATCCAAGCTATAGAAGCCCATAAGAAGGTTCTTTGTGATATTTATCAAGGTGTAAACCTTTTGTCTTGTATCATTCACATAGTACACTTTAATGTTAAACCCTTAGCACAAGTGGCTCAAGATCTAGGTTTCACACCTCCCATCACTAGTGTAGCACCCTCTTCCATTTCTACACCTAGCAGTCCTACCTATACACCTCCCTTAGTTACCACTTCTATTCCTATTTTTAACCCTAGTCGTCCTAGCCTTCATGTTCCATCTCTTTCCATGAGTATTCCAAAATCTATCTTACCAACTTCACAACCATCTTACAATAATGTTTCGTTCAACTATTCCAATCCTGTACCACCCATGGTCCCTAGTTTTTTGCCTATTGTGTCTTCCATTCCTATTGCTTCATAAACCCTTCCTAGTGTGTGAAATGCTTCTATGCCTACCATTTCCTTGAATGATTCCACAATCATTAGCCTAGCTCAAATTGTGTCTCCCTTACAACAACAACTTGTATATCTCACTCAATCCAAATTTAATGTGCCTACATTTGATATCGGATGTCC
Organism: Chamaecyparis obtusa; assembly: GCA_027943335.1. Lineage (NCBI taxonomy): Eukaryota > Viridiplantae > Streptophyta > Pinopsida > Cupressales > Cupressaceae > Chamaecyparis > Chamaecyparis obtusa. The sequence goes on from BSBK01000606.1 coordinate 2,980,960, forward strand.
CTTATTGTTAGAATTATTCATGCTCCTATCCCTAAACAAGTTGATTTACCTCACCTTGAGAACTATAGTGGTAAAGGATACCTTGTCACCCATCTTAAAACATTTCAAATTCTTTGTAGTGATTATGCTCATGACCAAAGAATCCTCGCAAAACTATTTTCCCAAACATTTTGTGATAATGCCTAGCAATGGCATTGTTCATTGCCACCTTATTTTGTTGACTCATTTATCAAACTTTCCAATGTCCTTATTAAGTAGTTTCAGAATAACATTGGTCCATAAGTGTCCTTAACTGATTTGATGCATTGTAAACTAGGTCCTAAAGAAAAAGTCACTGAATTCATCAATATATTTAAGTATTTGTATTGTCATATTTCTTATCCTATGCCTGATATTAATATACAACATATGTTTGTTTCAAATTTGCATAAATTTACCTCCTTTTATCAACTTTGTGTAATGCTTCACTATTATCAATTACAAGTGAGTCAATTGAAAGCACCTCTCCAATGGCTCCTATACCAGTTGATAAGAGTGATGTTGGACTATCCAAACAAATTTCATAAGACTAATGATTATATAAAGAGAGATAAACTAGTGAATACTTTTGAAAAACATGTAGTTGTTGTATCTAACAATACCACTTTGTCTCCCAATGCATTCTATTTGAATCGTATGTTCACTCCACTCTATGAATCTTTACATTCAATTATGAATAAGTTGATAACTACTAAGATGATTACTTTACCTCTTGTTCGCCCTTTTCTTCCATCTATGATGGCATGAACGTCCTTTGATCCCAAAGCCTTTGTCAATACCATCATTAAGATGACCATGATACTGTGAAGTGTTATTCCCTAAAGCATAAGGTTCAGGATTAGATTGATTCAAACTCCTTATTTGTTGATAGCCATGATGGAAATGGAAACAAATCCATCTTGCCACCTATTCAAAACTTTCAAATTTACAAAAATTCTTTGCCTAGCCATGATACCAATACGATTGCTCATCCACTCATAGACATTATTTATGTGGAGAAAGTAAATGACCTTAATCATGTTGTGCATCATGTTGAGCATGTTGTTTTCCCTCAACCTCAACCTTCAACTCCACCTCAAGTCCATACTCAACCACCACCTTCAATCCAACCTTTACATTAAACTAAACCTTTACCTAAACCTAAATCATAATTTAAACTACAATCTACATTTAAAAACCAACCTAAGAATAATAGGTCTAGAAAACATGAGATTTAATTTGATGATTCAAGGATTATTAGGGCACCTGATGGTCCTCTTTAGATAACTGCTAGGATAGCTAAGATCCCCACTCATGGTTGTCTAGTTGATTTTACCTCATTAGACAATGGTAGATTATCACAAAAAAAAAAATCTTTTTCTAATTGGATTGCACTGCGATTCTTATGATGTGTGTAATTCTTGGATTCAAACATGAAATGGCTTTCTTTATCCACCCCATGGTTCTATTAATTTGACTGTGGAATTTTTTTGTAAACTTGTGGATACTACTTTTGTTTTTGTCCCTACCTTGGATCAGTTTCAAGTTAAGCTAGGTTTTCCTTGGTTGACTTCCATGTACATTGTTGCACCTAAAAATGCAGTTTAGAGGTACCATATAAAATGCTTCCAAAAGTGCTCTATTTGACCTAAAATATACATGTGAAAGGGCTATTTCAAGGTGCTATCATGAGGGGAAAATTATGTGACACCTTTCATATGTCCCATTCAGTCCACTTGTACCTTCAGTTTGATTCTTGAGATGGGTTTTCATCACCTTGATTTTAGGTGGTCTCTAAAAGCCAGAAATTGCGAAGTGTAGAATTCATCGGGAAGGGCCTCTTTCAGTTTGAATATCTTATACCCTATTTATTTTCATGAGGATATGGGAGTGCGAACATTTTCATTGTACTTCAGATAGTCTATTTTCAAGATTCCAAGTCATAATGATAAGTTTTGATAGGTCTTTTGCATCCCCTTTCAGAGGAGTTTACTAAATGCTAATAACTGCACTTTTGAAGCAATTCTCAGGAGCCTTGTTTGAGAGGTTATAGATTTTGTGCTGTGGTTGAAATTAACAAACTGATTGTAGATATGTATTGTGATCATGGAGATGTACTTATTTTCAAAATTTCAAGTCTCTAGGAGTTCGTTAAGTCAGTCAACCATTGCCATTCCGTTTCCCAGAATCATTTGTGTGTTGTCCTGTTTTGTAATCTAATTCTGGGTACACCACCTTGGAAGTCTACCATTTATGGCTTGTTATGTTTTAGGTCAATCCATTTGTTGCACCATGCTATAGGCATAAAAGTGTATAGGTGTTCTGAATTTCACGCCTCTGCAAGTCCATTTGTTATGTTTTTGGAAGTCATTCCGTTTGCAGAAATCACTTTTCAACTTGTTGTGCATTCCCAGAAATTGTCAGAGGCCTACTTTGAATCTTAATAACTTCTGGCCTAGTTGTTGAATAGATGTGGTTCTAGTTTTGTTTTATTCCATTTTCAAAATTCTTTGTCTGGATGAAATTTGAAGTCATGATGAATTCATTTGCATACATTTCAAAATTGATTCCAAAGGCAAAAAATCATTGTTTCTAGGTCTACCATGTTTGGTCTTTGCAAGTCACAGTTCTCAGGTGGTCACCATTTTTAGCTCATATGTCAGAATCTCATACCGTCAGTTGCATTGTGCTTAGTTTTTCTTAATCTTCCATCCATCGCAGTTTCAAGCCCCCATGTGTCAGTCTATCTTTTTTCTAGCAAAGTTTACATTGCAAGAATTGGTGGCTTTGACGAATTTATTGTTCTCAAAAATTTTAATCATTTTCCATTACTAAAATTTCATGTGTCTGGAAGGTGGAAAACTCTGAAAGTCTGCAAGGTGCAAGAATGAACCACAATCTTGGTATGTGCCCGATGGCGAATCTTAAAAAGGTGTTTTGAATAGTTTTCTAGAGCCACCTTTGAGGCAGTTTGGAGTTCTCAGGAAAAATTTGGCAAATAATATGAGAGATGTTTTTTTGCATTTTTCGTGAATGCCCAGTTGGCTAAATTCATTCATAAAATGTTTGATGTGTTCCAAGTGCAAAATTTGAGTCTGAATAAAAATTGTTTTTTATCACTCCCACTTTGGGGTCCAGCTTGGGTGAAAACTTCCAAGGTTCCATGTTGCTCCTATGTCATATAAAGTGGAATTCCATTGGGATATGGAGATGTGCACCTATAATGCTCTTCCCCCTAGGCTTTTCCATTTTGGAGTAAAAAAGATGTGCATCACAATAGTACTTATCAAATTTTGAGGTCGGCCTCCCTAGCTATTGATTGAGCAATGGCAAATTTATGGGAGACAAAATTGAAGTTTGTAAATGAGAGCCTTTCTATTAACCAATGAAGTCAGGATGTTTAGTGTTATCTGGAGAAAGAAAACTTGGAGGCATTCTTGAAAATTCTACAATCAATGATCTTAATAATGATAGTGAAGGAAATGCATCAATTAGTTCATTGATAATGAGCAATATAGAAAAAGATGGATACAATTTGGGAGATACAGGTCTTGGTGATTAAGGTGTGGATGAATGGATTACAGTTACTTTGACTACTATTCCTGGTTTGAATATAGAGAAAAGTTGAAGAAGCAGCACCAATATTCAATGTAAAGACCAAATGAAAGAATCTCCAATGCGCTAATGTTAGAAAATTGCACCAAGCTAATAGAAAATCACAAACACTGCAAAAATAATACAAGGTGGCAAGTTTAGGACCATTCAAAGCAAAGGAAGTGTATTAGTAATATGGACTATTTCCAGCATACACAAGGAGCCCTCTTGCACAAGCCAAACAGAGGGGCATTTGATGGAGATTTAAATGGGAACATATTCAAAACCAATCAAGATGCCACAAAGACAAAGGGAGGCCATCATGGACTGGCATAGTGGTTTGAAATTTCCCGATTAGCTAGGTGTAAAATGCAATAGAGGCAGTGTTCAATTTATAAAGGAAATGCCAAATACAAGGGTGGAAATATAGTTTGAAATGGCCAGTAAAAAAAAAACACCTACAACCAATTCAAAAAGTAGCATCCAATGGTCAAATCCAAACCAAACAATGGTCATCATAGCAATTTTAAATGCCAGAGGGGAGGCATTTTAAGGGAATTCACATCAGAGTGGATAAGCTATGGGCAATGGCAACAATAGTTATATATAGTGGTAGTTTGCAAATGAAAATTGGCTGCAGCTAGTAAAGAGATCAAACACCAGGAATAGCAGAGGGAATTTCAAACTAAACTATCATGCCAACAATGCAAGTAGACAAAACAATGGCAAATGTACCAGTTGTAGCAATGTCAACAAAGAAAATAAAGAGATTGCTGCACACAAACAAATAGGGATACTATGATGAATAGGGTGAGGGCAGACAGTTTGAAATGCTTAGCAGAGCATGTAGAAAAGATAAGGTGCACGAAGCTAAGGAAAGCCCAGAGACAGGGTGAACACATAATGAAAGGAGTCTAGCAGCAGGTGATAGCCAAATAAAAGGCAACAAACCATGGATGCATAGTAGTGTAGAGGCAGTGTTTAGACAAAGAAACTTAGCATTTGAGCCAACGTAGCATGTAATCTACCAGTAAATAATGAAATACAACAGGCCTTAGACAAAACATTGAGCCAGCAGATAAGTAAAAGACAAAGGGGACTGTGATGATTCAAATGTGCACACAACCATGTTGGAAAGTTAAAGGGAGCTTGCACCAAATGTAGGTCCAAGACAATGGAGTTGGCAACTAGTAGAAGGCCACACACAGGCAGAGAATACACAGGAAATGTGTAAAATGAAATATCCCACATGTGCCCAATATTGGAAAAAAAAATGTTTAAAAGAAAAGCCACACAATAAAAACATCATCTTATAAAGACACATTTATGAGAGTGCACCCAGTTGGAGGACTATGTGGTGCCAAGGTGGAGCCCATGTCGGTAGACACATGGATAAATTTTGTGAATAGGTGACATGGCACCTAGTTGGCATGTGATGACGTGGTAAAATCCAAGGCTACATGTGGCAGTAGATGAACATATGGCTCGGTGACATGGAGGTGACATTTCCATATCAATGGCTCCCACTATCCCAGGATGACATCATCAGCTCATAGCATGATTGTAGGATGCTAACATGTGGCACTGGCAAGTTTAGGTGCTTAGAGGAGGTGATGTGGCGATGACTCAGTCAGGAACTGAGGTGGCACAGTTTCATAGAGACATGTGGCACCGATGGGTCCAAGTCTTCTGAGGCATTGAATTTGTGAAGGTGGCACATTCAGGTGGTGACACATGGCACTCAAAGTTTTTTGTGTTGTGCAAATGCTAACATGGTGATAGGTCAGCCCAATCAGGGCCTGCCACGTGTCAGGGTACACATCCCAAGGAAGCTAGTGGCCTTAGAGGCATATAGGAGATGCTATCATGTGGCAGGGAGGCCCACATGAGTAAAATAAAAATCAAATTTTTATTCCAATTTCTTAATTCCTGTGCAAGCTTGAAGGAGTTGAAAATTGAAGTTAAAAAGGGAATATTATATAGTTCATACTATATTGTAAAAATTCAAAAATTTGAACCAAGATGCTGTCAGGTAAATTAATGTCTACAAGGCTTAATTTTTAACAGATTTTCAAGTGTAATATGTCATTAAAAAGGTCTCAGAACAAGCTATCAATTTTTTCCACTTGTTTCAGCATAGGTAATCTTTTAGAGTGGTTGATAGTTGAAGAATTCTGAGTTCAAGAAGGTATGACAGGGACAGCTGATAGTTGTGCTTTGAGGGGAATTATCTCTGACAGTGACAAGTATCATTTTTTGAGGAAATCAGGAGATGGCTTTTTCCTGCCTATTCTAATTCTTCTCATTTTTAAGGGGTCTCAACTTTTTTCATGACTTTTTCTCTCCAATTTGAAGGTTCCAATTGATGTAATCTGTTGGTTTTACTTTGTGTTTCTGTTTTAAGCTTTGAGTCTAAATGTTTGTAATTCTAAAAACATTATGAATACAACATACTGAACTTTGTGCATCGTTTTGTTGATGTCCTCTATTGTTTTCTTTTTACTTTTGAAAACTAATCTTTTAAGGTAGGTGCAGTTTGCTGATAAGAAAGGCTTGTAGTGAAATCATCTACGAGTTCTCTTTAAGGAAGAGATTAAAGGTTATAGGATATTTCTAAGAGTTTAAAGGTTACAAGGGTATTTAAGTTATACCTATGAGTTTGATGTCCATTAATGCATAGAGAGGGACAGACATTTAAGGTGTGTAGTAATCAAATGATTCAATTATAGGCATTTTATCTTCCTATTACATGTACAAGTCATGACTCCTTGTCCTAGATTAGGCACTAGTTCAAACATTGCATCCAAAAATCAAAATGAAATGGACTATTTCCCTTTCAGTTTTGAGAGAGTTTATTGTTGCATATAGTTAGTGGGTAGGAAATAACTAGTGGGGTCTAGGCACTGAACCCACCAACAAAACATTCTGGTTTGTTTCATCAACTATTTCATTTACTTGTATTTTGTAAATCTAGAGCCCATCTAAAGTAGGTAGAAGGTATACCCACTTGGATATGTGGAGCCCGAAGTGCAGAAGGCTTTATGCCGTATCAATGTTGTGTTTCTTCTTGCTATGTTAGTTTGAGGGTTGTGAAACAGAGTTATAGTTTGGGCCTGGGAGAAAAAACCACAACACATGCTATTGCTTCTCCCATTTATAAGTGCATAAAATTTATCCATGACGATGAAATGAAGGTGATTAACCATAGTCTTTATAAACCTTATGGGCCTAGAGATTGTTCTATACTTGATTTCTTTTTTCCTTCATTACCCAATCCACCTCAACCTAGTGCAGATTGTCTCTTCTATTCATGTCAAGCCTATAAACATAGAAAGATTGTTGAGTTGGGCGATCCTATGTTTGATCAAAAACACGATCCTTTTCCTTGACATTCCATACTTCCCTCTTCCTTTCCTTCTAGTGTCGTTAGTCAAACTTCTCGACTAGTTTCTCAATCTAGTGAGCATCCACCTATTCCTCTAGTAGTGCCTATGCAGGAATAAAAAAGATAAAAAACACCATAGAAAGCATCGAGCTAGAGCCAAGGCTCATTTTTCTACTTCTCAAAATACTTTACCTTCTTATAATTGACCCATGCATGATGTAGATAAAGTTAATCATGATGTCATTTTGGATGAACATAATGCTATTCTTGTTTTAGATTGTCTTATGATAAATCTTGATGAGGAAGATACTTTAAATGATCCTAGTGATGAATAATATGAGACTATTGTTATTGATCATGATTTTCCCAACATGTTTTCTAGACACTTATTAATAACACAAAATATTGAAATAAGTGATTCTAAAGAGGATCCTTGTTTGGAATTGGATGTTGTTCCTTTTGCATTTGATGTTTTCCCTCTTGTGAGTTTCCCACCTTCCCATAATGATATTGAATGAGATGCGGAGGGCAAGCAATACACTTGATGGCCTTTATCCTCTGCAATTCTCTTTTATGTGTTTTCTTGTTGGTTTGTATAGTGTTTTCTCTAGTAAGGTGTTTTCTTAATGTTTGTTAGATCCTTTTAAATGACTCTTATTACCTTGTGTATATAAGGCTATAAAGGAATCAAACCTATTGTGTCATTATTCTATTTGTATCTCATTTCTTCTATATGTTGTTATATGTATGTTTTTAATGTTCCTTTGTTCATGATTGTGTCCTTGTGATTGTCCATTTGTATTTGTGAAATGGTAGCACTAGAATTCTTTTTTGTCTCTGTGGTGTGCTCCAAAAAGAATCTTCTTTGTGTATCTTATGTGATCTTTCCTCCTTTGTGTTTGTAGTTATACTTCCTTTCGGGAATGATGAAATTTCATTTGCAATAATATCCTATATATATTATCTAATGAGCATACTAACCCCATAGTAGGTAGATCCCTTCTATGTTCTCTTTGGTATGTTTTGTAATTATTTCCCTTTATTTGTCTTCACTTAGGAGAATCTTTTAGTGGAAACATATTCAGTGGAGTTGTCTATGTTTCTGTTAAATCTAATACTCCTGTTAAAGTGTTAGCAATGACTTTAACATGGGGGCATATGCTCTACTCACTCTATACACACATGCACTTCCAAGATAAATTTTCAAAAGCTTTTTTCATTTTGCATTATTGAGTAATCCTTAAAGCATGGATATTACATTTTGAGGATCTCTTGATCCCTTCTAGTTTGAATTTTAAAGATCGTGACCCCCTAAGGTTGGGAGGTATCCTTAAGTAGATCTCTTTTTGGTTTTGCTCTTTTAGAATAGGATATTCCTGAGGGTGAATCCTCGATGGGATGGTTAGTTGATATCCACTCTCACTAGGTAGTTCAATTTGATCTTTGCATTTACATAGTTTCCTTGTGTGATTCACAATGATGCATAAGTTCTCATTGGGAAAGTTATTCTCTCTCTCTCTCTCTCTCTCTCTCTCTCTCTCTCTCTCTCTCAGGTGATGTCTCTCTTGTTATGATCTTAGAGTTGGCTGACACTTATGTCCCTTGAGGGCTTGAGGATTTTTCCCTTTGATCATGATAAGATTGTCTTGTTCTCTGTGCGCTACATTATCAAGAGTTTGCATTGAGTCCATACTCTTGCTAAAATGGTGGCTAAATGTACCATCATAAATTGGAAGCAATTCCTATTTTGGATATTTTTATCCCTCACAAGTGGTTTAGGGTCATGTAGGAATCTTTGAATGGATATTGGCTTCAAACATGAGTTTTCCCTTATTCTTCTTCCTTTTTTTGCACTTTATCACTTCAAGATTTGTTTTTGCTAAGGAACCTTGTTTCCTAGGTCTCAGAACAAAGTCGACCTAAAGGGAAAAGTCAACTTGATAGGGTCAATGTTGATGCCTAAATTTTCACTTAGGGTCAAAGTCAACATTGACTTTGACCCTCGAGACATTTTTTCTCGAAAATAGTTTCCTACCTTTGGAAGTTGGAAATAAAGTATTTCCCACTCTTGGGTCAACTTTTTTGTGCTGAAAAGAACAAAATGGACAATGCTAATTTATGATATGTTCATTGCTAAGAGTATGTTCCCTTATGTGGAAATTAAATTCCTTTGCATGTAGGCCCTCTAGGAATTAATCCACTTAAACTAGTATAAAAGGTAGCCTTATCCTCTCATTTCTGAGATATATTGATCTCATATGCATGGAAACTATGCTCATATGTGTGTGAAAAAGCATTCAAGTTGATCAAAGAATTCATGAATTCAAGCATTTAAGTGTTCAAGTATCCATTCCATTTGTCCATTTCAGGTCTTTTCTTCAAGGAGGTCCGTTGGAAACTATTGAAGGATTCAAGCTCATAGGAGTCCTCTTGTTGAAGGTCTTGCCATAAATCCATTTGCATTTAATTCTTGTTCCTAGTTCAAAATCCATTCAAAGATCGGTGAAGAAGATTCAAAGTGCATGATAGAGACATCCTACATCCTACTAAATCTAATTGAGGTATACATTCTTGTGGATTCAAGGATTCAAATCCTGCACAAGAGTTTCTTCATAACCAAGGTGAATTTGTTTCAATTTACTTTATTTATCTTCCTATAATTTTAATTAAATTATAAGGTTGATTCCAAACTAGAGTTTAAATCTATGTTGTGTGAATTTGAAATCAAGTGAAATCCATCCTCATGTCAAGAGAGAATCAATTTTTAATGTATTGGGTAAAATTGAACACATTCCCCTATCATTCACAAAAAAAATCCATTACAACGGGTACATTTTAAACACAAAATTTGGATGATAGGTCAGGTTCAAGGTCGAAGTTGACCTACAAAGGTTGACCTTGGCCTTGAAGGTTAGGATCAAGACCCTATAGTGCACAAATGATAGAAAAGTCTTAGAATTGTATATAAAAAAGGCACAAAGAGGGGACACTAATCCTTTTAAGGTTGTTGTCATGTGACTCCAAAATCGCTTCCTTGGAGAAATAAACATGTACTAACTTGGAGGTCTTCCATTTCAAGATGATATATTTAGCACCCAGTTTATCAAGATTATGGATTTAATGTAATCTCTTGGTAAAGTAGAGCATAGAGGACAAAATAATCATATCAAGATCAAATGGACAAAGGAATAATCAAACCCCCAGAGATTTATTCTTTATCAACAAAAAAATCACAAAAAGAGAGACATCACTTGAGAAACGGAGAAATAAAAAGAGAGGGTGTGATCAACTCACCCAATGCTAACTTATGTCCATTTGTGAATGACAAAAGGAAATAATACAACTGAAAAGAAGGAATTAAACAGCCTAAAAAGAGTAGATACCTTCCAGTCAACCCATCAAGTAGTCAGCCTAAGAAATGTTTTATTCCAAAAGAGAAAAGATAAAAAGAGATCCAGTCTTGAGGATACCTTCTGACCTTAAGGGATGAAAAAATGTTTAGAACCAGAGGGATTAAGAGATGCTAAAAATGACAGTCTGTTCTTTAAGGATTGTTAAATTATCCAAAATGGTATTAAAACTAGAGGGTTCAAGAGATCCTATAGGAGAGTCCATGCATTAAGGATTATTCCATAATGCAAAAAGGGATAAAAATTTGAGGGATCAAGAGATCTTAAAAGAGAGTCCATACTATAATGATTATTCCATAATCCAAAAAGTGATAAAATTTGAGCTTGTATTTTGAAAGTGCATGTGTAGAAAAAGAAAGAAGAGTGTATGCCACTGTAATCACCTAAAATTGGCTCATTAAAAAAATGAGGCATAATTTAGGGAAAGGTGATCGAAATCAATGATGCACCAAAATTTGGTGTGAATTGGAGTCAAAACATTGAAAATATGACCAAAACTATGAAGAAAACATGGAGAAAATAAAAAATGGTGTAATTAATGTTTTTAAGGGAATTAATTAATGTTTCCCACCATAATTCCCTTCGCTTAAGTGGAATTAAATAATTAAAAGAATTTCTTAATTCTTGTTTTCCAATGTGAACCTCAACCATTGGATACACTTTAATGAAAGCCATTCATTTTCCCTCAAAAAGTGAATTCAAATCTTGGGCTCTCCTTGAATATATAAACACTAAATTTATATTTTACAAACACATGAGATCATTTGCATCCAATTAGTGTCAAAATTCAGAGCAAGTGAGAATTTGAGAAGAGCATTTTGAGAACATTAGGAGTTTGAGTGAATTTGTGAGAGGAATTGAGTGAATTTTCATGAAATATTTGCAAATTCATTGCAAATATGGATTTCTTTTAGCATGGAACTATTAAGTTCATTCTATTTTAGATTTGCATTGATCATTTAATAGTTTATTTTCATGATTTAGTTGCATCTCATCAAAATTTTGGAAAATCTTCAAAAATATGTCATATTTTGCATGAATTATTCTATAATAGAGTAGAATTTTCTTAAATAATGCATCATTTCATCATTTAGCATGCATCTCTAGATGTTATTTGTAGGAATTTGTCTAATTTTTAAGGATCTTTGGAGCATTCAAGACAATTAGAGAGGATCTTTGAAGATATCATGTCATTCGAATAGAGGGAAGTATTAAGTAGCAAAATACTCAAAGTTTTCCCTAATTATTTAAAATTCTTGCTTCAATTATCAAATAATAATCTAAGTTGTGCAAATAAGGGTTGAATTCATGAATCCATAGCATCATTTAGTAGAAATTTTCCTTCATTTAGATGTTAGCATTAAATCTTTGAATCTCTTGTTATCATGTTGCCAATTGTGTGAATTGAAGGTCCTTAGAGGTAAATTGAGCTAGATATAAGGATAATTTGCATAGTTTCACATGGTATAGGGATATAATGGATTTGTATTTGTGTAATAGTAGGTGAAAACTGAAAATATAGATCATATTTGGCACCCAGTGTGGGGCCCAACCCCTAAAATAAACATTTTTGCTCTCTGTTCGTCAATCTTTTAATCTAACATGTCATTTTTTTGCCTGCGGTAGAAGAAATAATACCTGGGTAAAGTAGATTTGCATCTATGGTACATTTCTATGCCTATGGTCAATAAATTTGTGTCCCGAGAGTGCCTATTTGCACCTACAGTCTGCAAATTTGTGCTTGTAGAAATCGTGAGTTTGCACCTATAGTTCGTAGATTTGTGCCTATAGTGTGTTTTTACACCTGTGGTTTGTAAAGTTCTACCTAGGGGAGAAATTGCACCTACGGTCAGCGAAATTGTGCCTGCAAACTATCACTTCAGTGATAGAAAAGTGAGCTTTCAATTTCATTTTTTTTCTAGGCATTTTATGTATTTTTTATGATTCTAATATATGTTTTTATGATTGTACAGGCCTTGAATGCTACGATTAACACATTTGAAAGGACAATTTTCTAACCTTTTTTTGGTGATTTCATTAAATCTTGAATTCCTAGATGTGTTTTCACTTAGAATTTCATTTATTAGGCATCTAGATTAACAAGGTTAATATCCACTTTGGGTGACCTAGTATGTTGAGAATTTTTGGTAAGCCTACACATCCAAGGTAGGACAACTTAAAATCTCATTTGCCACACTTAGTACTTGAAGTGAGAGAAAATCTTAAGAGGTAAAGAACAAAATTGACTGTGTGTGTTTAACCTTGTTAGAACTAAGAGAGGCTTGTTAGTTGAGGAAAAAATATCCAAATGATGGCCTCAAGTGGGTGCAATTTATTGCCAATAATCCAACCCACTGTAAATAAATAAATTCCAATGTTAAAGCTTTAGGAACCTTGTATTATCTTGTCTTTGGGGCCCCATTGGGATAACTGTTACCTTGGATGTGCTTGGTTCAATGTAGGGTGGAGATGCCTATTGTTGACTTTATGAAAGGACTACATTTGATTGAGTGCTCATAGGAGCTATATGCTCACATCCAGCCTTTATGGTAGGCCTATGGGAGTGATTTAAGAGTAGTGCCCTTAATGAACACTCATTGTTTTAGAAAACACCCTTAGTCATCTGGTAATGCTTCCATAGCACATGGAGATTGTGTCATCTAGTGAAGATTTTACCCTCATCATTTGTAAGTGATCGATTATGAGTTATAAAGTCTTGGGATTTCATCACCCTTGCACTTGGGTTAGCCTCAAAAGGGTTCTCTATATATCCTCTCTCTTTCATCTACTTAGTATGAGCCTATGGAAGGGTTACTAAAAACCCCTAGGGCATTGTTGTAAGTATCATTCTTGATCACATTGTCCATTGTGTTTTCAAAACATAAAAAACAAAACCGACCTTCTACCCCCTACACAACCTATCTAGGTTGTACATACACTTCTAAAACTAAGACATAACACATTATTTTATTCAAGACCTTAACATTTTCAAAACATTTAATCAAACATATGATGTTTTCTTTGTGTCCTACATGAGTGATATTACACACACATTTTGACAAACACAAAGTGCTAAGGTGACTTTTGAGAACATTATCAACTTTTTAAACTTTTATCAATTTCCAACCTTTTCAATTGAGACTGAACATATTTTTGAGAAACTTGACATCATCTACCAACATCTGATTTGGATCATATCAAACTTTTATGTCCTAATATTGCATTGCACATGCACTTGACCTTTTAGTCTAACTTGACTCTTTTATCTTGGAAAGTCTACTTTAACTTTCTTATCCTAGAGACCTATCTTGAGTCTCTCATTTGGGGTTTCTCTCTTGAATTCCTTGTCAACCTTTTATCAAATTTTCATTCAACTTCAATCTAGATCCTATGTCTCATGAAATCCATTACATCAAACTCAAAGTGATTGACATCCATCAGGTTGTAATCCTATATTCAAGTACTTTGAGAGTGTCTCATCTTTCATGGTCAATACAAGAAGTTCATCATAAAACTTCCTTAATGTTTAAGATTTATCTTCTAGATGACCCAAAGCATTACGATTTATCACAAATCATTTTTCATCCGAACCTAGTAGACTAAATAAAGTGATATCAATCCTAAAGGTCGTGTAATTCCTAGGTCTATTTTTATATCAAAATTCAATCCAAAATTTGACTATCTCTTTAACCAAAGTTGAAAGCAAGCATCTTCCTCTAAGAGTGAAGAACATAATTCAACTATACACTATCGAGTGATTTTAGGAGAAAGAGATATTAAAAGAGAACAAAAATAAAACCAAGGACTTCAAATAAGTTCTAGAGACACTATCAACCAAGAATAACAAAACAACCAAGGTCAACAAGAGTCATCTAACATGGGAGGTCCTCAACCTAATGAATGGGCCCACCTCTTTCATGATGAAAATCAACAAGATATTTTTGAAAAGGATTTGCAAAAACTACAACAAGATCCATACATTGTAAAAACTATGGAAAAAGTGTTGATGAAAGACAAGGAGAAATATTTCAAAAGCTTTGCTAATATGGGAACACAACTACCTACTAAATATGATGTGGAGAAACTTAAACAAGCTACAACTAGTGATCCCATGGATATGCTTTTGAAACAAATGGAGGCTTTGATAAACCAAGTAAATGAGTTGGAAAGAGAGAAACAAGGAACAACCTTGAACATGTACTCTTTGACCACACTATGTCCCTAGTGCAGGAGCACCTCTCCTAGACTTCAAACTAGATAGGTATTTGGTCATTGTGGCTTGTAGCTAGCCTTAGCCATGATAGCATTCAATTTTTGTGTGTGAAGTGTGTTAGAGAGTCTAGAGGTTGTTAGGGGTCATTTTGAGTTGATTTGAATCCAATTTGATAGGTTTTGTCTCAGGTCTATAGTGTTTCTGGCACCTAGTCAACTAGAGTAGAAGCCTTGTCAAAGGTGGTCAAAGTTTGTAAAATGTGTTGATTTGGATCTTAGTCAGTAAAAGGAGTCATAAAATTTCAAATTGGACCCAAAGATGGGTCATGGCAATCAAATTTGCTCATACATTGCAATTTTTCAAAGTTGTTCATAGAAAAATTTTCATTTTTTGAAATGTAACGGAAAAGAGGGGTTAGATAACAACTCCAACTAGCCCAAGATGATCAATGATGAGAGTGTGAGAGAATAAGAAGAGTCAATTGTCAGACCTGTACAGAGGTCATACGCTGTTATAGGATTTTTGGTGTGTTTGAAGGGAGAGATGAATAGAGTGTTCAATTTTTCTTAATAGGAGTGTTCTAATAATTGAATGAAAACTTTTCTTATCAGTGAGGAATAAGATTGGAATCCATTTGCGTGCTAAAAAAAAGTTTTTCTATTTTGTTGTTTTGCTGGTTTCCTATACATAGCATTTGGAATAATGGCCCTACCATGAAATTCCATGATGAGTTTCACTTGGAGCTTTCTCATATGGCAGAGAACACTGTAAATATTGTACCATATAATTTTGGGCCCATATGGAGATGGTTTGTAGAGGATTAAGCCTTGCGCTAGGCAAACTATGACATGTTTGGCAAGGGAGAAGGTAGTAAACAATGGACAGAGGATCACAAGTGGGATGGAGTTTGAAGGAGAAACTTTGGAGAGTTGAAGAATAGTCCATTTAAAACATTCCCTCCAATTTTGGTGAGGTTTGGAAACCTTTTATTATAGTTTTGAAAGCTAATTGTATGTTGTAAGGGTAGAATGAGGGTTTATTGCTAAAACCCTCAAATCCCGAAATTTTTATCTATGAATATGGTGGTGAGTTGCAACCTCAAAAATATTGAATCCTTTGTAAACCTAGAGAAGGATTAGGAGTTAGATTTGGTGGTTTTTTGAGAGTTTTTGTCAAAATTTGAAGGCCCTAGTTTGTAGGAGGGCTAAAAGGGGCTCTTGACCTATTAGGTCTGTTTTATGCTTTTCCAAGAGATCATACTTGGAGTCTTGAATTCTTTAGGCAATTTGAGAGGGAAAGACATGTTTAACATAAGGAGGAGTTTTAAAACTACTTGGCAATACATTTGATTGTAGGAACCTTCTTTATGCAAGATATGGTTAAGAAGGCCATTGAAGAGGTGAATGAGAAAAGTTGATGACCTTGGTGTGATAGAGGGATAGTTGTTAGAGGAGTGATTTGAGGAAGTCTAAGACAGGGTCCTAGAGGAGAATAGGATAGAAGAGTGCCTAGAAAGGGTGATACGTACTAAGTGGGGTAGTGAGAGTGAAGAACCCCTATAAGGTAGTTTGGCCAATAGACCCCTATATCACATCAAATAGGTATTAGAGCCTATTAAGGGCTTGGGAGATTATGTAAGTCAATTTTGTATGTCAGAATCAAAATCACAAACAAGCATAGAAGTGACAAGCATGCCTCCAAAGACAATGTCTAAAGATTCCATTATTGAATTGGTACAAGATATGCTCAAGTAGACTAATGTGGGAGCTAATGTCAGAGATAAGAATGTTAAATGGAAGAAGAGGATCACTAAATGGGGTGATGAAAGTGAAGTGGAGGACAATGAAAGTCAAGTAGAAGAGAATTTAGATAAGGGAAAGGAGAAGGAATTGGAAAAAGGTGAAAAACTATTCTTAGAGCCATTTATGTCACTTGGTTCACATATAGAACACATACCTTTTTATGGAGGTAGTTTGAATGGGGAAGAGCCCATGGACTGGATTGAGGCTCTTGATAATCATTTTGATTATAAAGAAATTTTAGAAGAAAAGAGAGTGAACATTGCCAAATCAAGGTTGAAGAGTTTTGCCCTTGTGTGGAGGAACATGATGCAAGAAGATAGGATAGAAGAAGGTAAAAAGAAGATAAATTCATGGGAGAGGATGAAGATTAGGATAAAGGCACAATTCTTTCCTGAAGATTATGAAGTTCAAATATTTCAAAAGTTGTGAAATTTGATGCAGAGGGACATGACAGTCCATGCCTACATGGAGGAATTTAATGCCTTGACTCTCAAGGCTAAGAAACCTAAAAGTGAGATTGAGAGAGGGTAGAAAGGTACCTCAATGGACTGAGGCACAGTGTCCAAGATGAAATAGCAATGATGGCACCAAACACTTTGCATAAGTGTTTACAACTTGCACTATGGGTAGAAGAGAATTTAAAAAGAAAGCATGAACACCATCAAAGAGGAAGAGGAGGATACCATGCTAATGCAAGAGGGTAGAGAGGAAGAAGTAATCAAGGAAGAGGACATCCTACTCCAAGGACTGAAGAAAATCAAATCAAAGAAAGCAATGACAGTAATCAATTTAGAGGAACATTTCAAAGGGGATATAGCAAAGGTAGAGGACCTCCTAGAGGTAGATTCAACTCAAATGGAAGGAGACCTAATTTCTTTTCCACAATGAAGTGCTACCAATGTAGGAAACTAGGCAACCCTATGTACAAATGCCCTGACAGAGCTAGTAGTTCCGCTAACAGTGAGAAGAGAGTTGGATATGTTCAAGAGTAGACTGCCATGAAGGAGAATGAAGTCACCTTAGAATCAAAGGCTGGTGAAAACCTAATGATAAGGAGGACATTGATCAAATAACTAAACAAGGAGGATCCAAGTCAGAGAAGAGCCTTATTTAGAAACAAATGCAAAATTTAGGGAAAGGTATGTTAAGTCATTATAGATTCTAGTTCTACTGATAATATTATCTCTGAGGAAGTAGTAACTAAATTGAAATTGGCTAGAATTCCACATTCTAATCCTTATGGGGTGACATGGCTTAACAAGGGGAAACATGTGCTAATTAATGAGTAAGCTTGGGTTGATTTTTCAATAGGGAGATATAAGGACAGAGTGTTGTGTGATATATTACCAATGGATGCTTGCCATCTCCTATTAGGTTGAACATGGCAATTTGATAGACAAACAAAGCATGATGGTGTCAAGAATTTATACTCATTCAAGAAAGATGGGGTCACCTATAACATAACATCTGATTTAGAAGAAGGAGAAGTAATAACATTGGGAACAATAGGTTTGATTGTTGGTGAGAAAGAGAAGGAGAGAACCATTAGGGAGAATGATGGGGTAGGTTATGCTCTTGTGGTTAAAGAAAAATAAAATGAAACCAAGAAGCAAGAGATATCCAATTAAATTGAAGAAATGTTAGAAAGATACAAGGGGATGGTCAATGATGGCCAACCAACTACTTTACCTCCTTGAAGAGCAATCAGTCATAAAATAGATGTTGTCCCTGGTGCATCCTTTCCTAAAAAGGATGCTTATAAAATGACTCCCCAACAAAATGAAGAAATAGCAAGGTAGGTGAAAGAGTTGTTAGAACAAGGTTTGATAAGGGAAAGTGTTAGTCCTTGTGCAGTGCCAACAGTCCTAGCACCTAAGAAGGAAGGAACTTGGAGAATGTGCATAGATTCTAGAGCCATAAACAAGATAACCATCAAGTATAGATTTCCCATTCCCAGAATTGAGGATTTGATGGATTTTTTAGGGGGTGCGAAATACTATACAAAGATTTATCTCAAGAGTGGATATCACCAAATAAGGATCAAGGAGGGAGATGAGTGGAAAACTGCCTTCAAAGCCAATGAAGGACTATATAAGTGGCTTGCAATGCCCTTTGGATTGTCTAATGCCCCAAGCACATTTATGAGGCTAGTGAATGAATTGTTGAAGGATTTTATAGGTAAATTTGTGGTAGTTTACCTTGATGATATCCTAATTTTTAGTAAAACCAAATATGAACACCTTGAACATGTAGAAGCAGTTTTGAGAAGACTGTCAGAGGAAAAACTGAATATAAAATTGGCAAAGTGTGAGTTTATGAAGAGGGAGTTAGTTTATTTTGGCTTTATACTATCAGAGGGTAACCTAAAAATAGAACCTAGCAAGGTGAACGATTGATTGATTCGGTGATCTGGAACTTCAGAATGGTTTGTTATGAGATTGTAGCTAATTCTTAGCGAACGATTGACCGATTCGGCGATCTAGAACATCAGAATGGCTTATGCTGACATTGTAGCTAATTCTTAGTGAACGATTGACCGATTCGGTGATCTGGAACTTCAAAATGACTTATTATGAGATTGTAGCTCATTCTTAGCGAACAATTGACTGTTTCAGTGATCTAGAACATCAGAATGGCTTATTATGACATTGTACCTCATTCTTAGTGAACGATTGACCAATTCGGCGATCTAGAACTTCAAAATGGCTTGTTATGTGATTGTAGCTCATTCTAAGTGAATGATTAACCGATTCAAAGATCTAGAACCTTGGAATGGCTTGTTATGACATTGTATCTCATTCTTAGCGAACGATTGGTTGATTCGGCAGTCTGGAACTTCAGAATAACTTGTTATGAGATTGTAGCTCATTCTGAGTGAACGATTGACTGATTCAGTGATCTGGAACTTTAGAACAGATTGTTATGACATTGTAACTCATTCTTAGTGAACAATTGACCGATTTAGTGATCTAGAACCTGAGAATGGCTTATTATGACATTGTAGCTCATTCTTAGCAAATGATTGACCGATTTGACAATCTGGAACTTCAAAATGGCTTGTTATGAAATTGTAGCTCAGTCTCAACAAACAATATGACCAATTCAATGATCTGAAACTTTAGAACAACTTGTTATGAGATTGTAGCTCATTCTTAGTGAACAATTGACTGATTCAGCAATCTAAAACCCCAGAATGGCTTATTATGACATTGTTGCTCATTCTTAGCGAGCAATTGACCGATTCAGTGATCTAGAACTTCAAAATGGCTTGTTATGAGATTTTAGCTCATTCTTCAACAAATGATTGACCGATTTAGCGATTTGGAACCTTGGAATGGCTTGCTATGACATTGTAGCTCATTCTTAGTGAACGATTGATCGATTCAGTGATCTAGAACTTCGTAATGGCTTGTTATGAGATTGTAGCTCATTGTCATTGAATGACTGACCGATGCAGCAATTTGAAACCTCAGAATGGCTTATTATGAAATTGTAGATCATTATTAACGAATGATTTACCGATTCGGCGATCTAGAACTTCACAATGGCTTGTTATGAGATTGTAGCTCATTTTTAGTGAACTATTGACTGATCTGGCGATCTAGAACATAAGAATGGCTTGTTATGACATTGTAGCTCATTCTTAGCGAATGATTGACCGATTCAGTGATCTAGAATATCAGAACAACTTGTTATGATATTTTAGCTCATTCTCAGCAAATGATTGACCAATTCGGTGATTTGGAACTTCAGAATGGCTTGTTATGAGGTTGTAGCTCATTCTTAGCGAACGATTGACTGATTCAGCGATCTAGAACATGAGAATGGTTTTTTATGACATTGTAGCTCTTATTCTTAGCAAACAATTGACCGATTTGGTGATCTAGAACATCAGAATGACTTATTATGACATTGTAGCTCATTCTTAGCCAACGATTGACTGATTCAGCAATCTGGAACTTCAGAATGGCTTGTTATGAGATTATAGCTCAGTCTCAGAGAATGATTGACCAATTCAGCAATCTGGAACGTCCGAATGGCTTGTTATGACATTGTAGCTCATTCTTAGTGAACGATTGACCGATTTGGCGATCTGGAACTTCAGAATGGCTTGTTATGAGATTATAGCTTATTCTCAGTAAACGATTGACCGATTCAGTGATCTAGAATCTCAAAATGGCTTATTATGACATTGTAGCTTATTCTCAGTGAACGATTAATTGATTCGACAATCTGCAACCTCAAAATGGCTTATTATGACATTGTAGCTCATTCTTAGCGAATGATTGACCGATTTCATGATCTGGTACTTCAGAATGGCTTGTGATGACATTGTAGCGCATTCTCACTAAACTATTGACTGATTCACTGATCTAGAACCTCAAAATGGCTTATTATGACATTGTAGCTCATTCTTAGTGAATGATTGACCAATTCTATGATTTGGAACTTTAGAATGGCTTGTTATGATATTATAGCTCATTCTCAGTGAACGATTGAATAATTCAGCGATCTGGAACCTCAGAATGGCTTATTATGACATTATAGCTCATTCTTAGCAAATGATTGACCAATTCGGTGATCTAAAATTTTAGAATGGCTTGTTATGAGATTGTAGCTCATTCTTAGTGAATGATTGACCGATTCAGCGATCTAGACCCTCGGAATGGCTTGTTATGACATTGTCTCTCATTCTTAGCAAACGATTGAGTGATTCGGCGATCTGGAACTTCATAACAAGTCAATTGAGATTGTAGCTCATTCTCAGCTAATGATTGACCGATTCAATGATCTGGAATTTTAGAATAGATTGTTATGACATTGTAGCTCATTCTCAGTGAATGATTGACTGATTTAGTGATCTATAGAACCTGGTGTTGCCTAAATTGATAGATCAGTTCTGAACACCTAAACAATTCAGGGAATTGTTTTGTACAAATTTTTATCTTAGCATTGCTTTATTTTTCTATCTCCTTTCATTATTAAATACTACAAATATTAAACCTTATGCAATTGTCTGATCAATTCATATTTTTAACCTATTAACACAAGTATTTCATGTTTCCACAGCTCTGATATTATTTGAATTCATAAAACTAGCTGTTCTTTTCATTTTTGTGGGCCAAATATCTATTTAAATATTCTTTTGATCCTATGGTCGATGTGATCACTCAGTCTGACAGCATCTAAGATCTTAAGTACGAGTAATCACGCAGAGCTGATGCATGTACAAAGATGATGTGGAATCCACTTTACAGAAGCTGACCACAATTTTCAAAGTTTATCATATGAGAGTTGATTGAATGGTCAGCGTGATCGCGCGGTGAAAAAGATGTTAGGATCTACAGTATGCGCAATCACGCTTGGTTAACATCTGTGCTGGCCCCACAAGAGGTTCTAAGCATTGTTGATGAGGATCCACTTGGTAGTATGTTATTTGTTGATCGAGAGATGACATGTATTAAGTGGACCCATCCTTTATAAAGTGAAGTCTTTGGTTAAACATCAATCAGATCTAATGGTTAGCGTAATGACTCTATAAAAAGATGAGCACAATCTACCCTTTGAGTAATTACGTCTGATCAACACGTGTCCTAGTGGGTCCAGCTTGAGCCGCAGGGAAGAGATTAAAGGTCTGACAAGTTTGAAGGATCGAACGGCCTGTGTGATCATGCAATGAAAAAGTTGTCAGGATCTACATTATGAGTAATCACATCTTGTTGACACGTGTCCAGGCGCCACAAAAGGTCTGAGCATAGAACAAAGGTGGACTGAAGTTAAAAAGTAGACGAGATCAACGGTTGACATGATGGCTCATAGTCAAGATGCAGGATGTTTATTCTAGGAGTCATTGCGCGATGCTGACACATGTCTTTGGTGGACAGAGAAGTCAAAAGTGTTGAAGTGGCATTGCTGACAGAGTTTTCTTTTGTTGTTTCATGCTTTGATATATTATTTTATTATTATTATTCTTATTGCATGGCGACTGAGGGTTTAATGAATTATTGATACGTCAACATTATCATTTTACTTGTAGGGTTTTTTTAAAAAGTGGTGAATAGGTTAATACGACCAAGATTAAACGATAAAGGATTGAAGACATACAATCGACCATTATCATGCTGCGAAGAAGAATAAAGGATTATTGCAAAATGATAACAATGTCGATTACATTCAGAAGTATGAAGACTATTGAATTGCTAGAAATGATAACAATTATTGTCCATTATCTGAGGATGGAATAATTATATGGTTGTCATACCATAAGCATTTTAACGATGGATTATTATTTAAATTGTCAAATTGTTAGGGACTAATATTATTATCTCGTGGCTGTGGGATACATTTAAAGGATGATTATCCTTTTCTTTTATTGTAATTTCTATCAGTTCGGTTGTTGATCCTAGGGATTAGGGTTAAAGATGAATTGACGCATTGATCCTAGGGATTAGGGTTAAGGATGCTTGTTTGCATCCTTTGAACATTGTATAAATAAAGGATATCAAGATCAATGCAATGGACATCTTTTGGTAGCTTTTCCACCATTAGTCTATTTGATAGTTTTGATCGACAACTGTAACATGAACTATTTGTATCATTTTTCTGATATCATTATATGAGTAGACCTTTTTCTGTCATTTGTGGAAATAGATATTTATCACTTATAATCAGTCCCTTGGATAAATCAATTAGAACTTCTTCAAAGTGATAGTTTGGTGCCTATACTTCTTAGTTCGATTCATAGTTATTATTCTCAGTCGGTTTTCTCATCTTGTATGGTTAAATCATGTTGATTGAGGCCTCAATCAATTGGTCTGTCATTTGAGAAAGTAATTTCCTATTGAGATAGCTTTGAATTCACTCCTAAGTTGTATATTCATTTCATAACACCTTTGGAGTGATAGTTTCCTCGTGAATCTGTCTCTAAGGTTGAACATAAGATTGAATGATATTGAGTCTATTGCCCATGAGGAAACAAGGCACTAATCTGAAAATTGT
This sequence comes from Chamaecyparis obtusa, assembly GCA_027943335.1. Classification (NCBI taxonomy): domain Eukaryota; kingdom Viridiplantae; phylum Streptophyta; class Pinopsida; order Cupressales; family Cupressaceae; genus Chamaecyparis; species Chamaecyparis obtusa. Next base: position 3,004,381 of record BSBK01000606.1, read on the forward strand.
ATTGGATTATGGTCATTTGATTCATTGTTTACATTGTTGTGATAATCTATCTATTGATATTTAAATTTATACATACATTCAACATTCTTTACATATTGATACTTTTAATCAGTATTTGTGACCCACAGTTATCAACCCTGGTTTTCTTTCAATTGCTTTCCCACAGTTTGAGGGAAGAAGGAGTTTGAGGATCCATTATCTGCCATAAAAGCCTTGAAGCTTGAAGGATAAGTTCAAGGAGCAATCCTACCGGCCTTGGTTTTGAAGAGCCTAAATTGCAGAAGATTCAAGTTTGAATGTTGTTAGTTGGCCGGATAACTTAGGTATCCCATCATTGGATAGGCAAATCCATAGGATATCTAATCTGTTGTTTCGAGTACCAACAAAACCTCAAAATGGCTTATTATAACATTGTAGCTCATTCTTACCGAATGATTGACTGATTCGGCGATCTGGAACTTCAGAATGGCTTGTTCTGAGATTGTAGCTCATTCTCAATGAAAGATTGACCGATTCAGCGATTTGGAAATTTAGAATGACTTGTTATGAGATTGTAGCTCATTCTCAGCGAATGATTGACCGATTCAGCGATCTGGAACCCCAGAATGGCTTATTATGACATTGTAGCTCATTCTTAGCAAACGATTGACCGATTTGGCGATCAGGAACTTCAGAATGGCTTGTTGTGAGATTGTAGCTCATTCTCAATGAATGATTGACCAATTTAGCAATCTGGAACCTCGAATTGGCTTGTTATGACATTGTAGCTCATTCTCAGAGAACGATTGATCAATTCGGCTATCCGGAACTTTAGAATGGCTTGTTATGAGATTGTAGCTCATTTTCATTGAACAATTGACCGATGTAGCGATCTGGAACCTCAGAATAGCTTATTATGACATTGTAGCTCATTCTTAGCGAATGATTGACCGATTCGGTGATCTGGAACTTCACAATGGCTTGTTATGATATTGTAGCTCATTCTTAACAAACAATTGACCGATCCGGTGACCTAGAACATCAGAATGGCTTGTTATGACATTGTAGCTCATTCTTAGCGATGATTGACCGATTCAGCGATCTAGAACATCAGAATGGCTTATTATGACATTGTAGCTCATTCTTAGTGAACAATTGACCAATTCAGCAATCTGGAACTTCAGAATAGCTTGTTATGACAGTGTAGCTCATTCTTAGTGAATGATTGACCGATTTGGCGATCTTGAACATCAAAATGCCTTGTTATGACATTGTAGCTCATTCTTAGTGAACGATTGACCGATTCGGCGATCTAGAATATCAAAATGGCTTATTATGACATTGTAGCTCATTCTTGGCAAATGATTGACCGATTCGGCAATCTGGATCTTCAGGATGGCTTGCTATGAGATTGTAGCTCATTCTCAGTGAATGTTGATTGATTCAGCGATCAGGAACCTCATAATGGCTTGTTATGACATTGTAGCTCATTCTTCGTGAACAATTGACCGATTCGGCGATTTGGAAGATCAGAACGGCTTGTCAGATTGTAGCTCATTCTCAGCAAATGATTGACCGATTCAGCAATCTGGAACCTCATAATGGATTATTATGACATTGTAGCTCATTCTTAGCGAATGATTGACTGATTCTGCAATCTGGAACTTCAGAATGGCTTGTTATGACATTGTAGCTCATTCTCACCGAATGATTGACCGATTCGGCGATCTGGAACTTCAGAATGGCTTGTTATGAGATTGTAGCTCATTCTTAGTGAATGATTGACCATTTCAGCAATCTAGAACATCAGAAATGGCTTGTTATGACATTGTAGCTCATTTTTAGCGAAGGATTAACCGATTCAGTGATCTAGAACATCACAATGGCTTATTATGACATTGTAGCTCATTCTTAGCGAATGATTGACCGATTCGGCAAACTAGAACTTCAGAATGGCTTGTTATGAGATTGTAGCTCATTCTTAGTGAATGATTGACCGATTTAGCGATCTGGAACCTCGGAATGGCTTGTTATGACATTATAGCTCATTCTTAGCAAACGATTGACCGATTCGGCGATCTAGAACTTCAGAACGACTTGTTATGAGATTGTAGCTCATTCTCAGTGAATGATTGACCAATTAAACGATCTAGAACTCAGAATGGCTTATTATGACATTGTAGCTCATTCTTAGCAAACGATTGATCGATTCCGCGATCTGGAACTTCACAATGGCTTGTTATGAGATTGAAGCTCATTCTTAGCGAACGATTGATCGATTCAGCGATCTGGAACTTCAAAATGACCTATTATGAGATTGTAGCTCATTCTCAGCAAACAATTGATTGATTCACCGATCTGGAACCTCAGAATGGCTTATTATGACATTATAGTTCATTCTTAGCGAACGATTGACCAATTTGGTGATCTGGAACTTTAGAATGGCTTGTTATGAGATTGTAGCTCAATCTCAGTGAAAGATTGACTAATCCAACGATTTGGAACCTCAGAATGCTTCTTATGACATTGTAGCTCATTCTTAGCGAACGATTGACCGATTCAGCGATCTAGAACTTTAGAACAACTTGTTATGAGATTGTAGCTCATTCTAAGTGTATGATTGATCGATTCAATGATCTAGAACCTCATAATGGCTTATTATGACATTACAACTCATTCTTAGCAAACAATTGACCGATTGGGCGATCTGGAACCTCAAAATGGCTTATTATGACATTGTAGCTTATTCTTACCAAACGATTGACTGATTCAGCGATCTAGAACTTCAGAATGGATTGTTATGAGATTATAGCTCATTCTTAGAGAATGATTGACCGATTCAGCAATCTTGAACATCAGAATGCCTTGTTATGACATTGTAGCTAATTCTTAGCGAACAATTGACCAATTCGGCGATCTAGAACATCTGAATGGCTTATTATGACATTATAGCTCATTCTTAGTGAACGATTGACTGATTTGGTGATCTGGAACTTTAGAATGACATGTTGATTATAGCTCATTCTCAGTGAATGATTGATTGATTCGACAATTTGGAACCTCAAAATGGCTTACTATGACATTGTAGCTCATTCTTAGTGAACGATTGATCGATTTAGCGATCTGGAAATTCAGAATGGCTTATTATAACATTGTAGCTAGTTCTTAGTGAATGATTGACCGATTCTGCGATCTAGAACTTCAGAACAACTTGTTATGACATTGTAGCTCATTCTCAACGAACGATTGACCATTTCAACGATTTGAAACTTCAGAATGGCTTTTTATGAAATTGTAGCTCATTCTTAGCGAACAATTGACCGATTCAGTGATATAGAACATCAGAATGGCTTATTATGACATTGGAGCTCATTCTTAGCGAATGATTCACCGATTCGGTGATCTAGAACAACAGAATGGCTTGTTATGAGATTGTAGCTCATTCTTAGTGAACAATTCAGCGATTTAAAACATCAGAACGACTTATTATGACATTATAGCTCATTCTTAGTGAATGATTGATGGATTCAACAATCTAGAACTTCAGAATGGCTTGTTATGAGATTATAACTCATTCTCAACGAGCAATTGACTGGTTCAATGATCTGGAACCTTAGAATGGCTTATTATGACATTATAGCTCATTCTTAGTGAACGATTGACTAATTCGACAATCAAGAACCTCAAAATCACTTATTATGACATTATAGCTCATTCTTCGTGAACAATTGACCAATTCCACGATCTGGAACTTCATAACACCTTCTTATGATATTGTAGCTCATTCTCAGCGAAAAATTGAACGATTCAGCAAACTAGAACCTCGAATGGCTTATTATGACTTTATAGCTCATTCTTAGCAAACGATTGACCGATTTCATAATCTAGAACTTAGAATGACTTCTTATGAGATTGTAGCTCATTCTCAGTGAAGGTTGACCGATTCAGCGATCTGGAACCTCAAAATGGATTATTATGACATTATAGCTCGTTCTTAGTGAACAATTGACCGATTCGGCGATCTGGAACTTCAAAATGGCTTGTAATAGGATTGTAGCTCAATCTCAATGAAAGATTGAATGATTCAGCGATTTGGAACCTTGGAATGGCTTTTTTTGACATTGTAGCTCATTCTTAGTGAACGATTGACCGATTTGGCGATCTAGAACTTCAAAATGGCTTGTTATGAGATTGTAGCTCATTCTCAACGAATGATTGATCGATTCAGCGATCTAGAAACTCGTAATGGCTTATTATGACATTGTAGCTCATTCTTAGCGAACGATTAACCAATTTGGCAATCTGGAACTTCATAATGGCTTGTTATGAGATTGTAGCTCATTTTTAGCAAACAATTGACTGATTCGGTGATATAGAACATTAGAATGGTTTTTCATGACATTCTAGCTCATTCTTAGCGAACAATTAACCGATTCGGAGATCTAGAACATCAGAATGGCTTATTATGACATTGTAGCTCGTTCTTAGCGAATGATTGACAAATTCGGTGATCTAGAACATCAAGATGGTTTGTTATGAGATTGTAGCTCATTCTCAGTGAATGATTGACCGATTCAGTGATATGGAACCTCAGAATGGCTTGTTATAAAATTCTAGCTCATTCTCAATGAACGATTCATCGATTCGGCGATCTGGAACTTCATAACGGCTTATTATGAGATTGTAGCTCATTCTCAGCAAATAATTGACTGATTCAGTGATCTGGAACCTCAGAATGGCTTATTATACATTGTAATTCATTCTTAGTGAATGATTGACCAATTGGGTGATCTAGAACCTCAGAATGGCTTACTATGACATTGTAGCTTATTCTTAACGAACAATTGACTGATTTCACGATTTGGAACTTCAGAACGGCTTGTTATGACATTGTAGCTCATTCTCAACGAATGATTGACCGATTCATCGATCTGAAATCTTAGAATGGCTTATTATGACATTGTAGCTCATTCTTAGCGAACGATTGACTGATTCTACGATCTCAAACATCAGAATGGCTTGTTATGACATTGTAGCTCATTCTTAGTGAACAATTGACCGATTTGGCAATCTAGAACATCAGAATGGCTTATTATGACATTGTAGCTCATTCTTAGCGAAAGATTGACCAATTCGGTGATCTAGAACATCATAACAGCTCATTATGACATTGTAGCTCATTCTCAGCAAACGATTAACCAATTAGATGATCTGGAACTTCAGACTAGCTTGTTATGACATTGTAGCTCATTCTTAGCAAACAATTGACCGATTCGACGATCTAGAACATTAAAATGGCTTATTATGACATTGTAGCTCATTCTTAGCAAACAATTAACCGATTCGGTGATCTGAAACTTCAGAATGGCTTGTTATGAGATTGTAGCTCATTCTTGGCGAATGATTGACCGATTCAGCCATCTAGAACCTCTGAATGGCTTGTTATGATATTGTAGCTCATTCTTAGCGAACGATTGACTGAATTAGCAATCTGGAACTTTAGAACGGCTTGTTATGAGATTGTACCTCATTCTTAGTGAATGATTAATTGATTCAGTGATCTGGAACTTCAAAATGGCTTATTATGACATTGTAGCTCATTCTAAGTGAACAATTGACTAATTATGTGATCTTGAATGTTAAAATGGTTTTTTTATGTCATTGTAGCTCATTCTCAGCGAATGATTGATCGATTCAGCAATCTGGAACCTTAGAATGGCTTATTATGACATTGTAGCTCATTCTTAGTGAATGATTGACCGATTCGGTAATCTGGAACTTCAAAATGGCTTGTTATGATATTGTAGCTTATTCTCAGTGAATGATTGATTGATTCAGCCATCTGGAACCTTGGAATGGCTTGTGATGATATTGTAGCTCATTCTTAGAGTACGATTGACGGATTTGACGATCTGGAACTTCAGAACGACTTGTTTTGAGATTGTAGCTCATTCTCAATGAACAATTGACCGATTCAATGATTTGGAACCACAGAATGGCTTATTATGACATTGTAGCTCAGTCATAGAAAATGATTGATCGATTCAATGATCTCAAACTTCAAAATGGCTTGTTATGAGATTGTAGCTCATTCTCAGTGAACGATTGAGCGAATGAGCGATCTGGACCCTCAGAATGGCTTGTTATGACATTGTATCTCATTCTTAGTGAACGATTGACTGAGTTAGCGATCTGGAACCTCAGAATGGCTTGTTATGACATTGTAGCTCATTCTCAGCGAACGATTGACCGTTTCGGCAATCTGGAACTTTACAATGGCTTTTTATGAAATTGTAGCTCATTCTTAGAGAACAATTGACCGATTCGGCAATCTCGAACATTAGAATGGCTTATTATAACATTGTAGCTCATTCTTAGTGAATGATTGACAAATTCAATGATCTGGAACATCAGAATGGTTTGTTATGAGATTGTAGCTCATTCTCAAGGAATGATTGACCAATTCAGCGATCTAGAACTTAGAATGGCTTGTTATAACATTCTAACTCATTCTTAGCGAATGATTTATCGATTCGATGATCTGGAACTTCAGAACAGCTTGTTATGAGATTGTAGCTCATTCTCAGCAAACGATTGACTTATTCAGCGATTTGGAAACTCAGAATCTCTTATTATGATATTGTAGTTCATTCTTAGCGAATGATTGACCGATTCGGCGATCTGGAACTTCATAATGGCTTGTTATGACATTGTAGCTCATTCTCAGCGAATGATTGACCGATTCAGCCATCTGGAACCTCAGAATGGCTTATTATGAGATTGTAACTGATTCTTAGTGAATGATTGACCGATTCAGTGATCTAGAACTTCATAATGACTTGTTATGAGATTGTAGCTCATTCTCAGCGAATGATTAACCGATTCAGCAATCTAGAACCTCAAAATGGCTTATTATGACATTGTAGCTCATTCTTAGCGAAAGATTGACCGATTCGGTGATCTGGAACTTCAAAATGGCTTGTTATGAGATTGTAGTTCATTCTCAGCGAATGACTGACTGATTTAGTGATCTAGAACCTTGAAATGGCTTTTTATGAAATTGTAGCTCATTCTTAGCGAATGATTGACCGATTTGGCAATTTATAACTTTAGAATGGCTTGTTATGAGATTCTAGCTCATTCTTAGCGAACAATTGACTAATTCAGTGATCTAGAACCTCATAATGGGTTATTGTGACATTGTAGCTCATTCTTAGCGAATGATTGATGAATTCAGTGAGCTAGAACTTCATAATGGCTTGTTATGAGATTGTAGCTCACTCTCAATGAACAAGTGACCGATTTAGTGATCTGGAACCTCAGAATGGCTTTTTATGACATTGTAGCTCATTCTTAGTGAATGTTTGACAAATTTATCAATATGGAACTTTAGAATGGCTTTTTATGAGATTGTAGCTCATTCTCAGTGAATGATTGACCAATTCGGTGATCTAGAACATTAGATTGGCTTGTTATGATATTGTAGCTCATTCTTAGTGAATGATTGATTGATTCGGTGATCTAGAACATCAGAATGGCTTATTATGACACTGTAGCTCATTCTTAGCGAATGATTGACCAATTCAGCGATGTCGAACATCAGAATGGCTTGTTATAAGATTGTAGCTCATTCCCTATGAATGATTGACCGATTAAGCGATCCGGAACCTCAGAATGGCTTGTTATGACATTCTAGCTCATTCTTAGTGAACGATTGACCGATTCAGCGATCTAGAACTTTAGAACGACTTGTTATGAGATTGTAGCTCATTCTCAATGAATGATTGACCGATTCAACAATCTAGAACCTCATAATGGATTATTATGACATTGTAGCTCACTCTTAGCAAATGATTGACCGATTTGGTGATTTGAAACCTAAGAATGGCTTATTATGACATTGTAGCTCATTCTTAGCGAACGATTGACCAATTTCATGATTTGGAACTTCAGAATGGCTTGTTATGACATTATACCTCATTCTCAGCAAATGATTGACCAATTCAGAGATCTAGAACATCGAAATGGCTTGTTATGACATTGTAGCTCATTGTTAGCAAACAATTGACCGATTCGGCGATCTAGAATATTAGAACAACTTGTTATGACATTGTAGCTCATTCTCAGCAAACGATTGACCGATTCGGCATTCTAGGACTTCAAAATGGCTTGTTATGATGTTGTAGCTCATTCTTAGCAAATGATTGATTGATTCGATGATCTAGAACATCATAATGGCTTGTTATGACATTGTAGCTCATTCCTAGTGAACGATTGACCGATTCAGCAATCTAGAACATCATAATGGCTTATTATGACATTATAGCTCATTCTTAGTGAACAATTGACCGATTTGATAATGTAGAACATTAGAATGGCTTGTTACGACATTATAGCTCATTCTTAGTGAACGATTGACCGATTCAGCGATCTGGAACCTCGGAATGACTTATTATGACATTGTAGCTCATTCTTTGCAAACGATTGACCCATTCAGCAATCTAGAACCTTTGAATGGCTTATTATGACATTGAAGCACATTCTTAGTGAAGGATTGACCGATTCCATGATCTGGATCTTCAGAACAGCTTGTTATGACATTGTAACTCATTCTCAGTGAACAATTGACCGATTCGGTGATCTGGAACTTTAGAATGACATTTTATGAGATTGTAGCTCATTCTTAGAGAATGATTGACCAATTCGACAATCTAGAACATCAGAATGGATTGTTATGACATTGAAGCTCATTCTTAGCGAATGATTAACTGATTCGGAGATCTAGAACATGAAAATGGCTTATTATGACATTGTATCTCATTCTTAGTGAATGATTGACCGATTCAGCGATCTGGAACTTCAGAATGGCTTGTTATGATATTGCAGCTCATTCTCAGCGAATGATTGACCGATTCAGCGATCTAAAAACTCATAATGGCTTATTATGACATTGTATCTCATTCTTAGCGAACGATTGACCGATTTCACGATCTCAAACTTTAGAATGGCTTGTTATGAGATTGTACATTATCTCAGCGAATGATTGACCAATTCAACAATCTGGAACCTCGGAATGGCTTATTATGACATTGTAGCTAATTCTTAGCGAATGATTGACCTATTTGGTGATCTGGAACATCACAATGGCTTATTATGACATTGTAGCTCATTCTTGGCGAACGATTGAATGAGTCTGCAATCTAGAGTTTTAGAATGACTTGTTATGACAATGTAGCTCATTCTCACTGAACAATTGACCGATTTAGCGATCTAGAACCTCAGAATGGCTTATTATGACATTGTACCTCATTCTTAGTGAATGATTGATTTGGTGATTTGGAACTTCAAAATGGATTGTTATGAGATTGTAGCTCATTCTTAGAGAATGATTGACCTATTCAATGATCTAGAACATCAGAATGGCTTGTTATGATATTGTAGCTTATTCTTAGCAAACTATTGACCTATTCAGTGTTAGAGTAGTCTTATGTTAGCTAATAATTAAATCATTTAATTATTAGTTTATCATACTCTAGGCTTAAGTTTCACTTAGGCGCTTTATAATTCTTTAGGGTTTTAGCCTTTAGGGTTTCGTGTTTCCTTTTATAAGGATTCACTTCTTTCATTTCATTAAGGAGATTGTATTAATTTCATTTTGTTAATAGAAGCTTTTTCTATCACAATGATTTTCCTGTCTCTGGCCTTTTGGCCGCCATAGCTTATGCCTTCTCTTTTTGCTTCTTCTTTGTGACAGTCTTGCATGCAGGTGTTCTTGGGATGATTTGCGTTTGTCAAATCTAACATGGTATCAGAGCCATCTTGCTGCTCGTTGTTCGAGTTTTATTGAAGCAGAAGGTTTTCAAGGGTTTCAGAGGTTTTTTGTGTGGATCTGGGGGGGAGCCGAAATTTGGCTCACCTTGGGCAAAAACGGACACCACCATTGTGTCCGGAAGGCCCAAGAACCCCTAAATCCATATAAAACTTGTCCATTTTGGACACAGTGGCATCTGAGGCAAAAAAATTTTGCATACCAAGGCCGTACGGCCCTGGCACGCACTCCGAGACGGCGATTTTTCAAAAAAATTATTAAATTTTTTTTTCACGGGGCGGCCTCCCGGGCGCCACCTAGCGGCCACCCGGGCGCCACCCCGCGGCCTCCGCCGAGCCGCTGGCTCCTCCGCGGCCCGCCCAGCCCCGCGGCCCGCCCAGCGCCGCCTCCCGGCTCCGCCGCCCTCCGCCTCCCGGCTCCGCCGCGCTTCGCCAGGCCTGCCCAACCGCCGCCCGGCCCGGCCGCCACCCCGGCTCCGCCGCCCCCGCGGCCTCCGCTCCTCTGCGTCGCCCGCTCCTCTGCGCTGCCTCCGCTCCGCGGCCCCAGCTGCCTCCCGGCCCCGCTCCGCCACCGCTCCCCCAGTGGTGGCGGCCTTTTATGCAGCCCCCGCGGCCCTCTTTTGCCTAGCGGCCGGTCATATGACCGACCAGGGGCTGTGGCCCAGCCCCCGGAGCGCGCCATGCGTCCGGGGGCCTATTTTTTTTAGCCCCTGGGGCTTAAAACTTGCCTTGGTGGGTATTTTGGGGGTACCTGGGCCTTTTTCGCTTGGTTCTACAGGTCCGGGGATCTCTTCTTCTGGTTTCTTAGTGCACTCTTCTTTCTGTCTTCTGAGCTTGCATGCTCTTTCTGATGTATCTTTGTTCTGCAAACGCACTGAGATAAAGTGCCTTCTTCTGCATTTTTGGGATCTTTTTCACCTGGTTCAGTTTTAGTATTCGCACTCAGTTATAAAGTGCCATGGGGGGATTCTGATGCATTTTCCACTATAGGCGCATCCACTCTTGTCAAGTGAGCGTACCTTCCACGACATTAGCCCATGTAGACTGTGTCTATGACACCGCCCTTTATCCTGTGTGTGTGCTTCTGTTGCACTGTTGGTGTTCCTGGTTCTTCTTCTGCAGCTGTTTTTGGCATCACATTTCAGTGTTCCTGTCACCTCTCCCAGTTCAACATTATGGGGGGGTTCACTTGTTGGTTCTATTGCTTCCTGGTTCGATTGATCAGCTCTTCAGACACTTGTCTTCTCTACCTGGTCATGCACTTCAGTGGGGGTTCCAGCAGTATCTTCTGACAGAGTTTTCAGACATGCTTCAGAGGAGCTTCTTGCTCTCTTCTTGTTCCTTTCTCTGGGACATCTTTTGCTTTATGTTTGGGTACCTGATCAGGCCTAGTTGCCGGGACCCATCTTTCCTGCTTTCTGCAGTAGTTTAGCTTTTTTTGCTTCTCCCTAAGTTACACTTAAGGGGGGGTGTTAGAGTAGTCTTATGTTAGCTAATAATTAAATCATTTAATTATTAGTTTATCATACTCTAGGCTTAAGTTTCACTTAGGCGCTTTATAATTCTTTAGGGTTTTAGCCTTTAGGGTTTCGTGTTTCCTTTTATAAGGATTCACTTCTTTCATTTCATTAAGGAGATTGTATTAATTTCATTTTGTTAATAGAAGCTTTTTCTATCACAATGATTTTCCTGTCTCTGGCCTTTTGGCCGCCATAGCTTCTGCCTTCTCTTTTTGCTTCTTCTTTGTGACAGTCTTGCATGCAGGTGTTCTTGGGATGATTTGCGTTTGTCAAATCTAACATTCAGTGATCTAGAACATCAGAATGGCTTGTTATGATATTGTAGCTCATTCTTAGCGAATGATTGACCAATTCGGTAATCTAGAACATTAGAATGGCTTATTATGACATTGTAACTCATTTTTAGCTAATGATTATCTGATTCGGTGATCTGGAACATCAGAATGGCTTGTTATAAGATTGTAGCTCATTCTCACCAAATGATTGACCGATTCAGCGATCTAGAACCTCAGAATGGCTTGTTATGATATTATAGCTCGTTCTTAGTGAAGGATTGACTGATTCAGAGATCTAGAACCTCAAAATGGCATATTATGACATTGTAGCTCATTCTTGTCGAACGATTAACTGATTCTACGATCTGAAACTTCAGAACAGCTTGTTATAAGATTGTAGCTCATTCTTAGCAAACAATTAGTTGATTCAGCGATCTACAACCTCAAAATGGCTTATTATGACATTGTAGCTCTTTCTTAGTGAATGAATGACCAATTTCACCATCTGGAAATTCAGAATTGCTTGTTATCATATTGTAGCTCATTCTCAGTGAACGATTGACTGATTCAGCGACCTAGAACCTCAGAATGGCTTATTATGACATTGTAGCTCATTCTTAGTGAACGATTGACCGATTCAGCGAGCTAGAACTTCATAATAGCTTGTTATGAGATTTTAGTTCATTCTCAATGAACAAGTGACCGATTCAGGGATCTGGAACCTCAGAATGGCTTGTTATTACATTGTAGCTCATTCTTTGTGAATGTTTGACCAATTAAGCGATATGGAACTTCAGAACGGCTTGTTATGAGATTGTAGCTCATTCTCAGTGACTGATTGACCAATTCGGTGATCTAGAACATCAGAATGGCTTGTTATGACATTGTAGCTCATTCTCAGTGAATGATTGACCGATTTGGCGATCTAGAACATCAAAATGGCTTATTATGACATTGTAGCTCATTCTTAGCGAATGATTGACTAATTCAGCAATGTGGAACATTAGAATGGCTTGTTATGAGATTGTAGCTCATTCTCAGTGAATGATTGACCGATTAAGCGATCTGGAACTTCAAAATGGCTTGTTATGACATTCTACCTCATTCTTAGTGAACGATTGACCGATTCAGCGATTTGGAACTTCAGAATGATTTGTTATGAGATTGTGGCTCATTCTCAATGAACGATTGATCGATTCAACAATCTGGAACCTCAGAATGGCTTACTATGACATTGCAGCTCATTCTTAGGAAATGATTGACCAATTTGGCGTTCTGAAACCTAAGAATGGCTTATTACGACATTGTAGCTCATTCTTAGCGAACGATTGACCAATTTTGTGATCTGCAACTTCAGAATGGCTTTTTATGACATTATAACTCATTCTCAGTGAACGATTGACCGATTCAGCAATTTGGAACTTCAGAATGGCTTATTATGAGATTGTAGCTCATTCTTAGCAAATGATTGACTGATTCGGTGATCTAGAACATTGGAATGGCTTGTTATGACATTGTAGATCATTGTTAGCAAACAATTGACCGATTCAGAGATCTAGAACATCAAAACAACTTATTATGACATTGTAGCTCATTCTTAGCAAACGATTGACCGATTCGGTGATCAGGAACCTCAGAACAGTTTATTATGAGATTGTAGCTCATTCTCAGTGAATGATTGACCGATTCAATGATCTGGAACCTCAGAATGGCTTATTATGAACTTGTAGGTCATTCTTAGCGAACGATTGACCGATTCGGGGATCTGGAACCTCATAATGGATTATTATGACATTGTAGCTCATTCTTAGCGAATGATTGACCGATTCTGTGATTTAGAACTTCATAATAGCTTGTTATGACATTGTAGCTCATTCTCAGGGAATGATTGACCGATTCAGTGAAGTAGAACCCTAGAATGGCTTATTATGACATTGTACCTCATTCTTAGCGAATAATTGACCGATTCTGCAATCTAGAACTTCAAAATGACTTGTTATGAGATTATAGCTCATTCTAGATGAATGATTGACCGATTTAGAGATCTAGAACCTCAGAATGGCTTATTATTACTTTTTAGCTCATTCTTAGTGAACGATTGACCAATTCGGCGATCTGGAACTTTAGAATGGCTTGTTATGAGATTGTAGCTCAGTCTCAATGAAAGATTGACCGATTTTGAGATTTACAACCTCAGAATGGCTTATTATGACATTGTAGCTCATTCTTAGCGAACAATTGACCGATTCGGCGATCTAGAACTTCAGAATGGCTTTTTATGAGATTGTAGCTCATTCTTAGCAAATAATTGACCGATTTGGCGATCTAGAACATCAAAATGGATTTTTATGACATTGTAGCTCATTCTTAGCGAATGATTGACCGATTCGATGATCTAGAACATGACATTGTAGCTCATTCTTAGCAAATGATTCACCGATTCGGCAATGTGGAACTTAAGAATGGCTTGTTATAAGATTGTAGGTCATTCTTGGTGAACGATTGACTGATTCAAGGATCTGGAACCTTAGAAGGGCTTATTATGACATTGTAGCTAATTCTTAGCAAATGATTGACCGATTCAGCGATCTAGAACCTCAGAATGGCTTATTATGACATTGTAGCTCATTTTTAGCGAATGATTAACCGATTCCGCGATCTAGAACTTCAGAAGGGCTTGTTATGACATTGTAGCTCATTCTCAATGAACGATTGACCGATTTGGCGATCTCGAACTTCAGAATGGCTTGCTATGAGATTGTAGCTCATTCTTAGCGAATGATTGAGCAATTTGGCGATCTAGAATATCAGAATGGCTTGTTATGATATTATAGCTCATTTTTAGAGAACAATTGACCAATTCGGCAATCTAGAACATCAGAATGGCTTCTTATGACATTATAGCTCATTCTTAGCGAATGATTGACCAATTCGATGATCTGGAACTTCATAATGGCTTGTTATGAGATTTTAGCTCATTCTCAGCAAACGATTGACCGATTTAGTGATCTGGAACCTTAGAATGGCTTATTATGACATTGTAGCTCATTCTTAGCAAACGATTGACCGATTTGTGATCTGGAACTTTAGAATAGCTTGTTATGAGATTGTAGCTCATTCTTAGCGAACAATTGACTGATTCGGTGATCTAGAACATCAGAATGGCTTGTTACAACATTGTAGCTCATTCTCAGTGAATGATTGACTGATTCCATGATCTGGAACTTCAAAACAACTTGTTATAACATTGTAGCTCATTCTCAGTGAACGATTGACCAATTTGGTGATCTGGAACTTTAGAATGGCTTGTTATGAGATTGTAGCTTATTCTTAGTGAATGGTTGACCGATTCAACAATCTAGAACATCATAATGGATTGTTATGACATTGAAGCTCATTCTTAGCGAACAATTGACTGATTCATGGATCTAGAACATGAAAATGGCTTATTATGACATTGTATCTCACTTAGTGAATGATTGACTGATTCAGTGATCTAGAACTTCAGAATGGCTTGTTATGACATTGTAGCTCATTCTCGGTGAATGATTGACCGATTTAGCATTCTAGAACCTCAAAATGGCGTATTATGACAATTTAGCTCATTCTTAGCAAATGATTGACCGATTCTGTGATCTCAAACTTTAGAATGGCTTGTTATGAGATTGTACCTTATTCTTAGTGAACGATTGACCGATTCAACAATCTAGAACCTCATAATGACTTATTATGATATTGTAGCTCATTCTTAGCGAACGATTGACTGATTCAACTATCTGAAACTTTAGAATGGCTTGTTATGAGATTGTAGGTCATTCTTAGCGAACGATTGACCGATACAGTGATCTGGAACCTTAGAATGGCTTATTATGACATTGTAGCTCATTCTTAGTGAATGATTGACCTATTTGGCAATCTGGAACCTCACAATGGCTTATTATGACATTGTAGCTCATTCTTGGTGAATGATTGAACGATTCTACAATCTGGAACTTCAAAATGACTTGTTATGACAATGTAGCTCATTCTCAGTGAACGATTGATCGATTCAGCGATCTAGAACCTCAAAATGGCTTATTATGACATTGTAGGTCATTCTTGGTGAACAAGTGACCGATTCTGCGATCTGGAACTTTTGATCGGCTTGTTATGAGATTGTAGCTCATTCCCTGTGAATGAGTGATCGATTCAGCAATCTAGAACCTCAGAATGGCTTATTATGACATTGTAGGTCACTCTTAGCAAACAATTGACCTATTCGGCGATCTGTAACTTCAGAATGGCTTGTTATGAGATTGTAGCTCATTCTCAGCGAATAATTGACCGATTTAGTGATCTAGAATCTCAGAATGGCTTGTTATGACATTATAGCTCATTCTTAGTGAACGATTGACCAATTCGGCGATCTAGAACTTCAGAATGCTTGTTATGAGATTGTAGCTCATTCTTAGTGAACGATTGACCAATTCTATGATCTAGAACCTCATAATGGCTTATTATGACATTGTAGCTCATTTTTAGCAAGCGATTGACCGATTTGATGATCTGGAACTTCAGAATGGCTTGTTATGAGATTGTAGCTCATTCTTAGCGAACAATTGACCGATTTGGCAATCTAGAACATCAAAATGGCTTGTTATGACATTGCAGTTCATTGTTAGTGAACATTTGACCGATTCGGTGATCTAGAACATCAGACTGGGTTATTATGACATTGTAGCTCATTCTTAGTGAATGATTAACTGATTTGGCTATCTAGAACTTCAGAATGGCTTGTTATGAGATTGTAGCTCATTTTTAGCGAATCATTGACCAATTCAGTGATCTAGAACATTAGAATGGTTTATTATGATATTGTAGCTCATTCTTAGTGAAGGATTGATCGATTCAGTGATCTAGAACCTCAGAACGGCTTGTTATGAGATTGTAGCTCATTCTCAGCAAATGATTGACCAACTCTGCGATCTGGAACCTCAGAATGACTTATTATGACATTGTAGCTCATTCTTAGTGAATGATTGATCGATTTACGATCTGGAACTTCAGAATAGCTTTTTATGAGATTGTAGCTCATTGTTAGCAAATGATTGACTGATTCAGTGATTTGGAACCTCATAATGGCTTATTATGACATTATAGCTCATTCTTAGCGAATGATTGACCGATTCAACAATCTCAAACCTCACAATTGCTTAATATGATATTGTAGCTCATTCTTGGTGAATGATTGACTGATTTCACAATTTGGAACTTGAAAATGGCTTGTTATGAGATTGTAGCTCATTATTAGTGAATGATTGACCATTTTGACAATCTAGAACATCAAAAGGGCTTGTTATGACATTGTAGCTCAATCTCAGTGAATGATAGACCGATTCAATGATTTGGACCCTTAAAATGGCTTATTATGACATTGTAGCTCATTCTTAATTAATGATTGACCTATTCGGCGATCTGGAACCTCACAATGGCTTATTATGACATTGTAGCTCATTCTTGGCAAACGATTGAATGATTCTACAATTTGGAACTTTAGAATAGCTTGTTATGACAATGTAGCTCATTCTAAGCGAACAATTGACTTTTTATGAGATTGTAGCTCATTCTTAGCGAACGATTGATCGATTCGACGATCTAAAACATTAGAATGGCTTGTTATGACATTGAAGCTCATTCTTAGCGAACGATTGACCGATTTGGCAATCTAGAACATGAGAATGGCTTATTATGACTTTGTATTTCATTCTTAGCAAACGATTGACCAATTCGGTGATCTGGAAGTTCAGAATGGCTTGTTATGACATTGTAGCTCATTCTCAGCGAATGATTGACCAATTCAGTGATATAGAACCTCAAAATGGCTTATTATGACATTGTAGCTCATTCTTAGTGAACAATTGATGGATTTCATGATCTCAAACTTCACAACAGCTTGTTATGAGATTGTACCTCATTCTCAATGAATGATTGACCGATTTAGGGATCTAGAATCTCAGAATGGCTTATTATGACATTGTAGCCCATTCTTAGTGAACGATTGACTGATTCAACGATCTGAAACTTTAGAATGGCTTGTTATTAGATTGTAGCTCATTCTCAGCAAACAATTGACCAATTCAGTGATCTAGAACCTCAGAATGGCTTATTATGACATTGTATCTCATTATTAGCGAACGATTGACCGATTTGATGATCTAGAACTTTTGAATGGCTTGTTATGAGATTGTAGCTCATTCTCAGCGAATGATTGAGCGAGCTAGACCCTCAGAATGGCTTGTTATGACATTGTAGCTCACTCTTAGCAAACACTTGACTGATTCGGTGATTTGCAACTTCAGAATGGCTTGTTATGAGATTGTAGCTCATTCTTAGTGAACAATTGATCGATTCAGTGATCTAGAACCTTAGAATGCCTTGTTATGATATTGTAGCTCATTCTTAGCAAATGATTGATCGATTCAGGGATCTGGAACTTGAGAATGGCTTATTATTAGATTGTAGCTCATTCTTAATGAACGATTGATAGATTCAATGATCTGGAACCTCATAATGGCTTTTTATGACATTGTAGCCAATTCTTAGAGAACGATTAACCGATTCAGTGATCTGGAACTTCAGAATGCCTTGTTATGAGATTGTAGCTTATTCTTAGTGAATGATTAAGCGATTTGATGATCTAGAATATCAGAATGGCTTGTTAAGACATTGTAGCTCATTCTTAGCAAATGTTTGACCGATTAGGTGATCTAGAACATCAGAATAGCTTATTATGACATTGTTGCTCATTCTTAGCGAATGATTAACTGATTTGGCAATCTAGAACTTTAGAATGGCTTGTTATGAGATTATAGCTCATTCACAGTGAACGATTGATTGATTCAGTGATTTGGAAGCTTAGAATGGCTTGTTATGACATTGTAGCTCATTCTTAGCGAATGATTGACCGATTCGGTGATCTGGAACTTCAGAATGACTTGTTATGAGATTGTAGCTCATTCTAACTGAATAATTGACTGATTTGGCAATTTAAAACTTTAGAATGGTTGGTTATGAGTTTGTAGCTCAGTCTTAGCAAACGATTGACCGATTCAGTGATTTGGAACCTCGAAATGGCTTGTTATGACATTGTAGTTCATTCTTAGCGAATGGCTAACTGATTCGGTGATCTGGAACTTTAGAACGGCTTGTTATGAGATTGTAGCTCATTATTAGTGAACGATTGACCGATTTAGTGATCACGAACCTCAAAATGGCTTATTATGACATTATAGCTCATTCTTAGCGAATGATTGACCGATTCAGCAATCTGGAACCTCACAATGGATTATTATGACATTGTAGGTCATTCTTGGTGAATGATTGACTGATTCCTTAATCTGGAACTTCAGAACAGCTTGTTATGAGATTGTGAAGTTACTGCGAGCTTTCTGGCAAGATCTAGGGTGGAGTCACTGTGAACTCACAGGCGAGATCCAGAGTGGAGTCATTGCGAACTTGTTGACAAGATCTGGGGTGAAGTCACCATGAGCTCATGTGTGAGATTAGGGGAAAAGTCACCGTGGCTCACAGGCGAGGTCATGAAAATGGGGTTAGAAGTCACAGAAAAAAATGTTGTTTAGAGGCTTCATATGATGAAAAGAATGAAAAAATCATACTTAAAAAAATTAAAATAAAAATGAAAATTCTTATTTTGGAGTAATATGCATTCATCCGCAGACGCATCAATGGAGTACTATCCATAAAGTGGTAACCCAAATTGGGCTGAAGTCACCGTGAGCTTGCAGGCGAGATCCGCGAAAAAGTCACCGCAAGCTTGCTGGCGAGATCTGGGGCATAGTCACCGTGATCTCACGGACGAGGTCACAATAATGGGGTCAAAAGTCATGAAAAAAGAAGATTATTAGAGGCTTTGTATGACAAAAATAATGATAAAACTAGAGTTAAAAAGAAAAAAAAATCTTCCTTTATGCAGACATGCATTCATCTACAGGCGCATTGATAGAGTACTATCCACAAAGTGGTAACCCATCTTGGGGAGAAGTCACTGTGAGCTTGCAGGCAAGATCTGGGGCAGAGTCACCATGAGCTTGTGGGTGTGATCAGGGGCAGAGTCACAACAATCTCGTAGGTGAGACCCAAGGTGAAGTCACTATAAGCTCATGGACAAGACCTGAGGTGAAGTCATAGTGAACTCGCGGGCCAAATCCAAGGTAGAGTCAATGCAAGCTTGTAGCAAGATCCGAGGTGGAGTCACTGTGAGCTCGTGAGCAAGATCCGAGATGAAGTCACTACGCACTCATGGGTGAGACCCAAGGCAAAGTCACCCCAAGCTCATGGGAAAAGTGATGAAAATGAGGTCAGAAGTTGTGGAAAAAATAATAAAAAATAAAAATAAAAATTCTTACTTTGGGAAAAAGTGAGTTCTTCCGCGCACGCATCAATAGAGCAATATCTATAAAGTTGTAACCCAACTTGGGGCAAAGTCATCACAAGCTTGCAGGAGAGATTCGAGGTGTAGTCGCTATGAGCTCATGGGTGAGATCTAGGGTGGAGTCATTGAGAGCTAACGAGTGAGATCTAGGGCGAGGTCACTATGAGATCGCATACGTGACCAAGTGTAAAGTCATTGTGAGCTCGTAGGCGAGGTCACAAAAATAGGGTCAGAAGAAGTAGAAAATAATGTTGATTAGAGGCTCCATTCGATGAAAAGAATAAAAAAACTAGAGTTTTAAAAAATAAAAATTCTTACTTTTCAAAAACATGCATTCATTCATGGATGCATTGATAAAGTACTATCCACAAAGTAGTAACCCAACTTGGGGCAAAGTCACCGCAAGCTTGCAAGTGAGATTTGGGGTAGAGTCACCATGAGCTCGTAGGCTAAATTTGGGGTAGAGTCACCATGAGCTCACAAGCGAGATCTTGGACGGATTCACCGCGTGCTCATAGGTGAGACCCGAAGCAAAGTCACCGTGAACTTGTGAGTGAGACTAGGAGTGAAGTCACTGTGATCTCGCAAGAAAGGTCACAAAAATGGGGTCAGAAGTAACAGAAATAAAATATTGATTAGAGGCTCTGTATGAAAAAAAGAATGAAAAAACCAAAGTTAAAAAAAAATTCTTACTTTGGGAAAACGTGCATTTATTTGTAGACGCATTGATAGAGTACTATCCACAAAGTTGTAACCCAACTTGGGGTGAAGTCACCACATTTTGAGATTTTAGATCTTCAAATCGGTCAACCATTTGATGAGAATCAGCTACACTTGCACAAGTCATTATACGGTTCTAGATCATCAAATCAGTCAACCGTTCGATGAGAATCAACTACAATTGCATAACAAGTTGTTTTGAGTTTCTAGATTGTTGAATCGATCAACCGTTTGATGAGAATCAACTACAATTGCACAACAAGTCATTCTGAGGTTTTAGATCATCGAATCGGTCAACTGCTCGATGAGAATTAGCTACACTCGTACAACAAATCATTATGAGGTTCTAGATCGTCAAATTAGTGAACCGTTTGATGAGAATCAGCTAGAATCACATAACAAGTCATTATGAGGTTCTAGATTGCTGAATCGGCCAATGGTTCAATTAGAATTGGTTACAATAGTATAACAAGTTATTCTAAGATTCTAGATCACTGAATCAGTCAACCGTTCGATGAGAATCAGCTAAAATCGCACAATAAGTCATTTTGATGTTCTAAATCATCAAATTGGTTAACCGTTCAATGAGAATCAACTAGAATCGCATAACAAGTCATTTTGAGGTTCTAGATCACCAAACCGGTCAATCGTTCGATGAGAATCAGCTACAATCACATAACAAGTCATTCTAAGTTTCTAGATCATGGAATCGGTCAACCCTTCAATGACAATCGACTACAATTGCATAACAAGTCATTCTGAGGCTTTAGTTCACCGAATTGATCAACCATTTGATGGGAATTAGCTCCAATCACACAATAAGTCATTCTAAGGTTGTAGATCGTTGAATCGGTCAACCATTCAAGGACAATCAACTAGAATTGCATAACAAGTCATTCTGAGGTTCTACATCACTGAATCTATGAACTATTCGATGAGAATCAACTATAATCGCATAACAAGTCATTCTAAGTTTCTAGATTGCTAAATCGGTCAATTGTTCAATGAGAATCAACTATAATCACATAACAAGCTATTATAAGTTTCTAGATCGTCGAATCGGTAAGATGAGAATTAGCTACAATTGAATAACATGCTAGTTTGATTTTCTAGATCGACAAATTGATCAATTATTTGTTGAGAATCAACTAGACTAGCATAACAAGTCATTCTGAGGTTCTAGATCACTGAATCGGTCAACCGTAAAATTGTATAACAAGTCATTCTAAGTTTCTAGATTTCTAAATTGGTGAACCATTCGATCAGAATCAACTACAATTGCATAACAAGTCATTCTAAGGTTCTAGATTGCTGAATCGGTCAACCGTTCGAAAAGAATCGACTACAATCGTATAACAAGCTATTTTGAGTTTCTAGATCACCGAATCGGTCAACCGTTCAATGAGAATCAACTACCATTGCATAACAAGTCATTTTGAGGTTCTAGATCTCCAAATTGATCAATCATTCAATGAGAATCAACTATAATCGCATAACAAGCCATTCTAAGTTTCTAGATCACTAAATCGGTCAACTGTTTGATGATAATCAACTACAATCGCATAACAGTTGTTTTGAGTTTTTAAATCATTGAATCGGTCAACTGTTTGATGAGAATCAATAACAATCGCATAACAAGCCATTTTAAGGTTCTAGATCGTTGAATCTGTCAATTGTTCGATGAGAATCATCTACAATCGCATAACAAGTCATTCTAAGTTTCTAGATCACTGAATCATTCAATTATTCGATGAGAATCAACTATAATCACATAACAAGTTGTTTTAAGTTTCTAAATCTCTAAATCATTCAACCATTTGATGAGAATCAACTACAATCATATAACAAGCCACTCTAAGTTTCTCGATTGTTGAATCAGTCAACTGTTCGATGAGAATTGACTACAATCACATAATAAGTTGTTTTGAATTTCTAGATCACCGAAATAGTCAACTATTCGATGAGAATCAAGTACAATCGCATAACAAGTCATTGTGAGGTTCTAGATCACCAGATCAGTCAACCATTTGATGAGAATCATTTACAATCTCATAACAAGCTATTCTAAGTTTCTAGATCACTTAATTGGTCAACTATTCGATGAGAATTGACTACAATCGCATAACAAGTTTTTAGTTTTGAGATCTTTGAATTGGTCAACTGTTCGATGAGAATCATCTACAATCACATAACAAGTCATTCTGAGGTTCTAGATCATCAAATAGATCAACCGTTTGATAAGAATCAACTACAATCACATAACAAGCCATTCTAAATTTTTAGATCGTTGAATCGGTCAACCATTCAATCAAAATCATCTACAATTTCATAACAAGCCATTCTAAGTTTCTAGATCACTAAATCAATCAATAGTTCGATGATAATCAACTACAATCACATAACAAACTATTTTGTATTTCTAGATCACAGAATCGATCAATCGTTCGATGAGAATCAACTACAATTGCACACCAAGTCATTCGAAGGTTCTAGACCGTCAAATCAGTCAACCGTTTGATGAGAATCAACAAAAATCGCATAACAAGTCATTCTAAGTTTCTAGATCACTGAATCGGTCAACTATTCGATGAGAATCAACCACAATCGCATAACAAGCTATTTTGAGTTTCTAGATCACTGAATCAATCAACTGTTCGATGAGAATCAACTACAATCGCATAACAAGCTATTTTGAGTTTCTAGATCACTTAATCGGTGAATCGTTCGATGAGAATGGACTAAAACTACATAACAAGTTTTTCTATGTTTCTAGATTGCTTAATCGGTCAACCATTCGATGAGAATCGACTATAATCACATAACAAATTATTTTGAGTTTCTAGATCGCGTAATCGGTCAACCCTTCGATGAGAATCAGCTACAATCACATAACAAGTCATTTTAAATTTCTAGATTATTGAATCGGTCAACCATTTGATGAGAATCAACTATCTAGCTTTCTAGAAACTTAGAATGGCTTATTATGCAATTGTAACTGATTCTCATTGAACGGTTGACCAATTTGGCGATCTAGAACCTCAAAATGACTTGTTATGTGATTATAGTTGATTCTCATCGAACAGTTGACCGATTCGGCGATCTAGAAAATTAAAACAACTTATTTTGCAATTGTAGTCAATTATGATCGAATGATTGACTGATTCAATCATCTAGAAACTTAGAATGGTTTGTTATGTGATTGTAACCGATTCTCATCGAATGGTTGACTGATTCGGCGATCTAGAACTTCACAATGGCTTGTTATGTGATTTTAACTGATTCTCATCGAACGGTTGACTGATTCAATTATCTAGAACTTCACAATGGCTTATTATGATTCTAGTTGATTCTCATCGAACGGTTGACTGATTCCATGATCTAGAACTTCACAATGGCTAATTATGCAATTGTAACTAATTCTCATTTAACGGTTGAACGATTTGACTATCTGGAACCTTAGAATGACTTGTTATGCGATTCTAGTTGATTCTCATCAAACAGATGACTGATTCGACAATCTAAAACCTCAGACTGACTTGTTATGAGATTCTAAGAGAATAGTTGACTGATTCAACAATCTAGAAACTTAGAATAGCTTGTTATACAATTGTAACTGATTCTCTGATGTAGGAGCATCCAGTGGTGTCAAGGCAATCTTGCATCACCCAAAAACATTAGCTAGTTACTCTGAAGGAAGCAATGCTTGATAATAGCTATTCTGGTCAGTTTCCTACGTCATAGGAAGAAAACACTATTTGGTCACTATTCATTAGGAGTTACTATTCATCAGGGAAAAGCATTAATGTTGTATGAGGGCTTGATTATAAATTGTCAAGGGAAGTTGTTGCTAGTGTAGCTTGCAATTGTAAAGATACACAATCTGGAGAAAGAATCAGGTCAACAACATTTTCCATTCAAAAGTTATTCTAAATTTAAGTTTCTAAAAAATCTCCTGAAAAATCTTCTGAGAATTTTGAGGCACTAAATGGCCTCATAGAGATTTCGAGCCAATTTTGAGGCACTAAATGGCGCAAAGTTTTCATCGATCGGAGTCCCGGGTAGGAAGTTATGGCCCCCGAAAGTTGGACTTGCTGTTGGGGAATTGACTAAATTTCATCCTGGTGAAATTTGAGTTCCAGAGCATCTCTTTTGGCGCCAAATCACCGAAAGTAGAAAGAGACGTAATTTTGACATGTTTTGACAAATCGACAGATGGCTATTTAAAGAATTACGAAAAGCTAATACTAATCTCTTCCTATTATATATATATATATATATATATATATATATATATATATATATATATATATATATATATATATATATATATATATATATATATATATATATATATATATATATATATATATATATATATATATATATATATATATATATATATATATATATATATATATATATATATATATATATATATATATATATATTGATTATAGAATACATTCATTATCTAATTAAAAGATTATATTATATCACTTAAGAATTATGAACATACTTTAACTCCCAATGTTACTATGTAATATTAATTATAATTATTAATGTGTTAATTAATAAAACCCACAAATTATAAATGCATTACTCAACTTTAAATAAAACATACATAAATTAAACATATCAATTTTCTACTCCACATAATAATCATGGTAACTAAAAAAAACCCTTCTTCAAAAACATTTAATTGTCAAAGTGGCGTCCAAGACTAAGTTGATGGGAGAAAACTAAAATTTAAATGCAAGAAAAGACTTGCTCTCAAACAACTCACGCCACCCCAAGCAATAAAAGCCTACACAATAATTGACTAGTCCATGATCTTGATAAGACATGGGAAAAAGCTTTTTACCAAGGAGGTAGGCGCTCAAGACAAGGAAAGTCAAAAGAGGACATAAATATTTAATTAAAACATGCTCCAAGTGGGCTTCAAGCCCAAGTACGCCACCCACCATGCAAAGAAAGCCTGACAAAAGTGTATGAGGTGTTTAATGCATTTTTAAAAAGTAATGTAAACATAGTGAATTACAAGGTCAAAGTGAGGATCCCCATGATGAACACCCATGATGGAAAGATTGGAGGTGGATATTATATTGAATATTTTATTGCTAAGGTTGGTGCGAAAATCAAGTGGAGGAGTGTTATGGTAATGTGAGAGAAACATGATTTGACCACCCCTTTGTCACCCATAATAACCATGTCAGTTTAGGTCATTTTCACAATGTAAGAAAACTTATAATATTTATTCATTTATGAATATTGAAATTTCAATCCTTCAAGATGGCGTGGGTCCCACTCATTTGGGAAGGTAGAATTTTGCTTTTATTTTATTTTATTATTTAATATATCCTCCATTTCATAGGATGGTTAAGTTTCTAATATTTTGAAATATATAATATATATTTTATGAAGTTAGGTGGCAAACAAATAATATAATAATGACTGTGTTTTTGGAAAGTGTATGGGAATTATTCTCATAAATTTTCCAGAGAGCTGGAAATGTCTATTTGTTCAAAGACTTAGTTTTATTTTTGTGTTTGTTTCTCATCCAAGACTTGGTTTTTTTTTATATCCCATAGAAATGATGATTTGTTTCCACATTTGATTTCCAAGATAAAGTACTAATTCTTTCAATTCAGATTAATTATATGATCATTTTAAATGAATAATATGGCAAGCATTGGATCAAAACATAGCTAAGTTCCATTGAGTTGTGAAATAACAAGTTCTTTTCCATTCCAAACTTGGATTCACTAATGGCTAAATTAGAGGGGATTGTATGTTTGTGATGTTAAAACCCCACATTGCAAACTAAAATTCTCATTGATCTATTGCCTCACTCTACATATTTGAGAAGATAAGAGTATGCTCTCATTTGTTGGAAAACTTAAAACTAAATTGTAACATATTAAAGGAGTTCAAAACCTACCTGGTTCACAAACAGGCTGATGGAGTCCAGCCAAGATCACCTATCAAACCACAAGCTCAGACCCTCAGCTGCTATCAAATCTCCTTCCAAATTTGTCTTCTCCTTCTCCCATCTTCTCTTCCTCCACTCTCCACTTCTCTCTACCTTCTCTTCTCTAAAATTTGCATATGAAAGATAATAATGACAAGTCTCTCCTCTCTTTTCCTCTAAATTGGCTTGGAAAGTAGGGGAGAAATATTTTATTATTTCCCCCTACTATTCAAGTCAACTACCCAAAATAAAATAATTTAAAATTGTAAATTTCTTTTCTTTTTTTTATTTTCAATTTACATTTGAATTAAGTTATATCACTCAATATTTCAAAATTATATGATAATTTGTATCTATATAACCATATATATAAAATTAACGTATATTCAATTAATAATATTATTATCATAAGAGACATCGTGTAAACATATGTATCTGATTATGTTATATCATACTAATAACATTATATTTACCAAAATGCAAACATAATATAAATAGCTATCAGAAACCAGACATGAAATCCACAAGGTCAAAATACGACACCAACATGGAACAACACCTAAGATCAATATCATGCTCAACCGGGAAAATATATATATCGGATTCGTTCTGCCAGAACGAATTCGAATCAGGTAAGTCAAGTAAGATTCCGTCCGTGGTTTTAGGATGATTAGGTTGGGCTAGGGGATTGGCCTGAGTGCTAACTCCCCTTCTCCGCCATTGAGACATCATAAGGGCACGCTCATCCTGTCAAGCCAGGGAAGTCGATGCCCGGTACCTGCAACCTGCATAAAAACCACTACATGTACATGTGCATATATAAACATAATAACAGACAATGGTAGGGATGGCTGGGACGTGTGGACCCGACTCAATGCAGGTAACTACGCCTCCTCCTCTACCATACAGGCACATCAAACAGAAAAGAAAAACAAACATGATACAGACATGATACCATACACATGCGGGTATGGGGTGAGTACCAAACAAAAATAATCATCTAGATTGCATCAATTAACACATGCATTAGAAACATCATATAAAATTTATCATTACTAAATTTAACCATCACATAATGTCTTGGTCAAGTTCAATCATGACAATTAACATCCAAAATATAATTGTTTAATTACACACCACAATATAAATATGAAATATGTCTGATCTAATCAACTGAGATAAAATGGTATCAAACTAACATAGTCTCAACAGTGAAGAGCTGCGAGGGGTATTACATGCAAACAGAACTCGGTAAACTCACCGCCTCTATCAAATCTTAAGCATTTTATTTTCCTACCAGTCTCATTGTCAACTCTTTCCTTATACCACTTAAACATCTGCAATACTTGAGATTTATCCTTTAAAAACATAACAGACATCATTCGAGAGGAATCATCAACAAAGAGTATGAAATGTCTATCTTTATAGTAGCTCTTTGTTTTCATCGGTCCATATAAATCTGTGTGTATAAATTCAAGTACATGACTAGTTGACTCTTCTTTACTTTTAAAACTTGATCTAGTCATCTTACCTAGCTGACATTCTCTACATACAACATTACTCGGTTTCTCCAGTTTCGATAATCCTTGAACTCAGATTTGCTTGTTGATCTTTACCAAATTATCCAGGTTCACATGACATAGCCATTTGTGCCACAACCAGATATCCTCAAACTGTCCAAACAAACATTTCTCAGTAGTGAAATCCAAATAAAATGCATTACCTCTAGATTGTGTACCAGTAGCAACTAGATTCCCTTTCTTGTCTTGAATTTTCAC
This sequence comes from Chamaecyparis obtusa, assembly GCA_027943335.1. Lineage (NCBI taxonomy): Eukaryota > Viridiplantae > Streptophyta > Pinopsida > Cupressales > Cupressaceae > Chamaecyparis > Chamaecyparis obtusa. Next base: position 3,032,880 of record BSBK01000606.1, read on the forward strand.
TCTTCAGTTGTTAAAGTCCAGTCGGTAGCTAGTATTCAGAAACTGTGCCACACTCAACAGATTATGTCTGAGACCTTCAACCCAGTAAACATCATCAACTTTGATTTTATCAAATATAATCACCGATCCTTTACCTTTCACTGGACAAGGTGCATTATTACCAAACTTAACATCACCTCCATTATATATTATCAAATCTAAAAACTTCTCTACATCACCAGTCATATGATATATACAACCACTATCAATTACCCATCTATCATTTTTCTCACCTTAGATATAAGAGCTTTTTCTTCATACCTATCATCATCAGACTCATCCTTGATAGAAACGAACACCACCTCTTCATTATCATCTTCGGTTTTGCAGCTTTCTAAGTTGATTTTACCTTCTTCATTAGACTTGGTATTGTAACATCCTTCATCTCTTCTTCTATCTCTATTCCTCAGAATTCTTTTTTCTTTTCCATATCTGCCTGTGTCCTTCTCATCATCATCATCTTTCTTACTCCTGCATTGTGAAGCAATATGTCCAATCTTACTACAATTGAAACATTTCAAAGGTATCTTACCTTTGTACTTTCCTTTTCCTCTTGTAAACTTCTATGCTAGTAGTGCTTCCATATCCTCTTGCTATCTAGCCTCTTCATACAGTTCTTCTAGCTTAGCTTTACATTTCTTCATTATGTCACTCAATGATTTTCAAGAACTAGATGAACTCGATGATCCTGCTCTAGATTTCTTATCCAAAGTAGCATGTAAGTCAGTATCAACATTGTTTATCCTTTCACCATTGTTATCAAATTCATTCAATTTATAAGCTTTCAGTCAACCAATTATAGCCTCAAGAGAGTTAACCATATGTGGTACAGACATAAGCTCATTAATAGAAGTGACTTTCTGTAAATAACTCGGTAATAAAGTTCTTAGAAACTTACCAACCTGATCATCTGAATCGATCTTACCTCTAGCATCTGCAATCTCATTCACAACTCCTTTGAATCTTGCACTGTATTGCAAGATGTTTTCATCTTCTCTCATCTTCAGATTATCATACACTCCTTTCAAACTATTTACCTTCACTCTTTGCACATGTGCGTCACCAGCATGAATGTTACACAAGGTGTCCCACATATCTCTTACTAAAACACAGTCCTTGATATCTTGTAGCTCTGCATCAGATAAGCCATTTATAATCTCGATCATACACTAGATATGCTCTTGTTTCTTTTTCTTGTCTTCCTCAGTGAACTTAGGTACTGGTCTTTATTTTTCTTTCACTCTAGCTTCATATTCTTCAATAGTCGGCGATGGATCATGATAACCATTGTGAAGAAATTCCAAAGAATTCTCTCCAATACTAGAAATATGCAACTCCATTCATCTTTGCCATGTAAAAAAGCTCATCTTGCTAAGATTTGGTACCTTTCTCTTAAACATCTTTATCTTCTTCTAAAAGTTCCTTTAAACTTTCCTAGAAACAACCTGAATGCTCTAATACCAATTGTTGGGTAGATGTTTAACTAAGAGCGGAGTGAATCAGTTAAACTAGATGAAACAAATTCAGCACTTCGGTAATCACAACTGATCACTATAGGCTATTCGATAAGTAGTAACAGCTAATAGACTGCTCACTAATATGCAACTAATAGTAATTTAACTTACAGTGTAAACAGTAATTGCATGAACAGAAAATCCAAACACATGAACACAATCAAGTGAAACAAGTGACACCAGGATTTAACGTGGAAACCCAAGATGGGAAAAACCACCATGGTTTTTGAACCACAAATAAATGTACTCTTCTAGAGCAAGCTCTATTAAAAGCCAATTCAGTAAAGATTTACATCCACACATTACATGCGACTCAGTTAAGAGATTTGCAACAGAACTTGCTAAAGTTCTCTCCTCGGTTAAGAGTGACTTGGTTAAGAGATTTGAACCCTATTCAAATGAAGTAGCATACCCATTCAAGGGATTTACAAAAGAGTTGTTATGCCCACTCGGTTAAGAGATTTCACTCCTCATGTTACAAAAGAAATAATGCAACACAGATAAAATGACCTTTCCTGACAACTTAGTCTTGCCTGATAAAATATGTTTCTGCTTCACTCTCCTTTGCTCAATAACTCATCAATAGGTACTCCTTGTAACTATCTGAATCTATCTTTTGACTCGCTCGGCTCACAATTTCAGCAACATAACAACATTCTCCAACTGACGACAAGTTCTAATGGGAATGCATCCCTTATATAGAACTCCCTATGCAGCCACCGTCAATCTCTAGCAGTTTATTTTGGTAGTATTTTCGTAGTTGTTCGATTCCACCGTCAAACCAAAACAACGATCCACATTCATCCAACAAATATCTTCGGTTCCATGTCTACTCACCTCAGAACTTTTAATATTCTCACATAAAACAATGTGCATTCATGCTCGTCAAATGTTTATTCACGATCACTTTCTCCATTTCTCTGAACCATTGGATCCAACAATGATCTGTGCATATTTAATCTCCTTCAATCTATACAGCTTGCAAAACTTCCAGAATAATCTTCACATCTTCCAACAGAAAATCGCTCGGCAAACAAAGCTCGGTTATTTTCCTCCATAGAGAACTGTGTAAATAATACACTCAATGTAGATACAACTCGGTAACTGGCTAACTACACATATATAGTGATTTCCCACATGCATCTTTACCGACTAAGTATATCAACACAACATGATATACCAAGTTAAGAAACTCATACCACAACTTGATACAATCATTGTCTGAACTCTAGAGTCACCCATTACAAAATACTCACTAAGGATGGTTGGTAACTATCAGACTTCAGCTTAGTCAATTGCTTAACATAAATGACAATACCAAATAACTGACTTGGCCAACACTAACATGAACAATGCCAACAATCTCCCTATCAATTACAATCAATGTTAGGTATGCCAACAATACCAAAATTTTAGGATAAGGTAACTTCCAAAAATCATAAAAAATAAAATACTAAACAAAAAATTACAAAAAAAATACACAACTTCTAGATTTTAGAGTTACCTACAATCCTTCCAAAGGGTTTTTCAAAATATTAAATATAACTTTAAGTTTTGTTGAGCACACGCAAATAGCTATGTTATGTTTTTCAGAAAAATCAGGAACATTTTTTTTTGTGTATGAGAGGTTTGACCCACTTAATTTTATGTAAGCATGATCTTGCACAAAAATTGAGATGAAAAAGTAAGCAACTCGCTATCTTTCTTATGTGTTCTTGAGATCTGATTTCTTGCTCTAGTTTGTGTTATAATAGTAATTTCTTTATTTTTTAAAGAAAGAACTAATAATATCAAACTAAATTGGACATTGAATAATCTTTGAATTCTCTAGGTTAGAATCATCTTCATCAACTACTAAAGCAATGAAACTCTTTCCTTATTTTACAATAATCTTTTAGGAGTATTTATTTCTATATCATCACAACTTTTATGTCCATTACATTTTGAACTACATTTTTGGTCCTTCTCTTCTTCCTTATACTTCTCTTCCTCTTTAGAAATATCATCATCATTCACTGCATCATTTTTTTGTCTAATCAACATCAATGCTTTCAAAATTATTTTCTTTATCATTAATCACATAGTCTTCTATTGGAATAGTAAAGTGGATATCATTTGGATTTTATTTATTCTCTTTGATAGGTTCTACATTAAAAACAATAAGAGCTCCCCCAATATATGCTTCAAATTCATCCAACATCATTTGAATAGGTACATCAATGGGTGTATCAACTATTTCAATGGTAGTTTAATTTTCACCTTTGTTCTAAATCACATTAATGTTATTTTCAATGAGTAATTTGGTCAGTATATTCTAGGTCTCCTCAAATATTTCATCAATCTATCCTATCATAGTTTTTCTTGTTTTTATTTTGTAATATTTCTTTGCCAAGTCAAGAATCCTAGCAAATATAGGAATAAGTTGCAGTGAAATGTTTTCTCTTAACTCCTTATCCTTTTCTAGTGTAGTACTTCTCCTTCCATCTAGGATGTTGTATAGTTAATAAGGAATCTCAGTTCTTACCTCTATTAGTGCTTTATTTTATTTATTTGGATATAAACTAACTCCTTCAATTTTACTCTAAGTTTCAACTTCATCATATCTGTTTTAGTATCCTTTAACTTGAATTATAAAGCCATAAATAGTTATTTTTTTAAAATATCAGCAATGGAGTAATGAGGTTTTCCGATGTTAGTTTTTTCTTTCTTCTTTGTAAACTCATATTTAAATTTAGAATCCTTAACTATTATTTTTGCCTTTGTACCTTGTGACCTTACTTCCTTCACTGCATCATCATATTCAATTGTTTCATCTTTATCCTTTTCCACAACACCTTTGTAATCTCTTTTTGATTTTCATTTCACTTGCTTATTAGTAAGGGTAGTATTGTCTTTGTTCTTAACTATTTTTTCTTTGTTTTCATTAGGAGTAGAATATTTAGGTGTATACATCTTTTTTGAAATAGGATCCTTCTTAACTAGTGTACATGAACTACTAGTTTCCATTTCTCTTAATGGTTGTAGAATGGAATGTATAAAGGAGGGTCCTTAATTTTCACATCAATTATCTAATCTTCTATCTTCTCCTTCTCCTTCTCCTTTCCATTTTCGTGATTTGCTAACCTCTTCCTTGCTTCTTCAACCTTTTCTTTTGTGAATCCTATCATTTCTTCCATCATCTCTAATTCTCTTCCGATCAAGTCTTTTCTCTTCTTAGGATTTCAAGGTGAACTTAGTGGTCCTTCTCAGAATATGTATTGAAATTCTTCTCATATTAATCAATTGGTTTCAATAGAATGTCTTCAATATATGCTTCAACAAGTGCATTGTCCACCTCATAGCCCATGGGCATTACTCATGAAGTCCTCAATTCTACTACCTTAATCAAACATGCATCAATCTCAACCATAAAATAGATAATCTTTTCACATTTCCTCATAATCGCGAGAGGGATTTTATGCCTTAACTACATATACTCATGAAATTATTTTAAGTAAACACTCATAGAACTTCCAGCCAACTAATTACCAAGTATATCTTAAAATTATCTAATTTTAACTTCAACAAGTTTGTCCTTTTTTCATACTATATTTTAAATTCTTGGAAATTAATTCATGAAATAGAATAAAATACATAGAAAAAATTGACCATACTTGAATATTTTCCTTTTATCCTTCTTAATATTCTCCAAATTCTTCATCAAATTGTCTCTCAATGATTCACAAATTTCATAGACTACATTCTTCTTCACCATTTTGTATGCTACATAGATAATTGTGCTAAAAATGGACTTTTATAAACTAGCATTGAAAATGTTGTAACCAAGTACTGTAGATAAATTTTTTACATTAGATCATCAAATATTATTTAGCCGATTAGGCTACTCCCATCTGAGGCTTTCTTGCAAAAGTGGCCGGAAATGTGTCCTGTTCAGTTTCCGGCCACATTCCGGACGCTTTTGCAAGCATTATGAACCGCCATAGGGTTTTCGCCTCCCGACGCAGCTGTTTCCGGTCGCCTGAGATAGCTGGCAGGCGTTCGTGCTGTTGGGCTCCTCGCTGTCGTTCCTTCCACTGCAGGCACATCTGTTGGCTCGACGATGTGTTCTGTGCGCCACCGTGCAGCTTGGCACTGCTTAGGGGATGTTTGGCGTGGTAGCGTACGTCTATTCTTGTTACAGTCTGTGTTCAATTTTGCACAAGCTTTACAATATCTGTTCCTTCAATTTCTGTAGTTGATTGGTTACCATTTCTCACCTGGGTTTTTCTGTCGCTGTGATAAATCAGCTAGCAACTCTAACAGGCCACACACTTGGGTTCCGGCTCGATTTGATGGCTTTGCATAGGTTAGCATAATTTCCAGAAGCTCAGACCAAGATTACGTCCGTTTCATCGTGCTCTTACAATTGATCGATTAATTCATTTAATAAGACGTTACAAAAATTTGGTTTGATACCCAAAATTGGCATTCAGCCGTGCAGAAGTAGGCGATTTCATTAATCTGCGCTGATTTATAAGTGTAAATCATTCTTTTGTTTCTGCAGAATATAGTTTCGATTTTATTCGAGTACGCGGACTAGGAAATGAATTAAATTATGTTCGTTATTGTTTGAATTGGATAGGCATTTAATGTATTCTTATTCCTCGTGTTCATAGATTTTGTGAGGGTTCGGAGCTTTTCTAGCCATGGGATATGATGATGATCGGTCAGTACCTATTTTCTCCTAATATTCAGTGGTTTTGGGAATGATGGTTTACACCATTTAACGCTATCTATCAGGGTTAGGGTTTTTTCAATATTATTTATCAAGTGCATGAAGAATGGGGAAATCACAAACACTGAACATCTTAGTGTTTTTATCTGTAACCTTTTCACTCTCTTTCTTTGCTCTAATTTGGCTGCGTAGTTACATAGGTACAGAATAGCGATTTCTGTTGCATTTCCACCAGATTTCAACCTTTCATCTTTTTTCCTCTTAAGATATGTAATCAAAGTGTTTTTCACTGGACGAGCTATAAAATTAGGATGTAAATCCAAAGTAAGCATTCATGGAAAATGCGTAGGGATAGCGAAATCTTTGTGCTCAGAGAATTAAGCAGAGATTAGGAAATTCCCATGATTTGTTACGAAGGTTTTAACCTCTGTAGCGGCTCCCTTAGGGATGTGGTCATAGCAGAGATATTTAAGTCACATTAACTGGGCAACAGAAGTTCGAAACTCCTTGAACCAATCAGATTTGCTTCCTCTTTACTCTATTGATTTTGTGAGTATCGCTCAGTGTGAAATTTTCTTTCAAATTCCAGTCAAACATGTTTTCTGAACTAATGCACATGTTGGTGCTAGTAGATTTTAAAATTTATTTGTTCGAGAACGTGATTAGTGCAGCTCCTTTTGAGTATCCAATTGTTCATTTAAATTTAATTGCTTAATTCTACTTGATGTGTTTATTTCCGCACTCCATCAAGTTAATTGCTATGTTTCTGGGGATATTCAAATTAGGTCAAGGACTCCACATTCTACCAAGTCTCACTGGTGTTTTTTAATCTTCTGCTTACATCCCATTCAGAGCAGCCGCTGTGGCTTACCCGAGCTTTCATATTTGCGCACACTTTTATTTGTGCGATTTCCCCTTCTCTATGCCTGCTGGATGTCCAAACCTTGTATCTACTGGAGTACTTTGACTGTCTTTGTCAAATCCATCTTTTATATTCTTTCTGGATGTTCATGCCATTCTGCGGGCCTCCCATACCCCATCTTAGGCTGATGGCAAGGTGGCAGAGGTTGTGAGTTGAGCAATATCAACTGCTGTTGACAACTCTTGAATGCTTTAAGATCATTATTATCTGTGAAACCACAATTTCTTCAGGCAGATATGTCTTGTCTCTTTCGCAAAAGTAAAACTGAATCTATGATAAATATTTATAATTATTTTAATTTTATATAATGGATAAGCTAAAGTCAGTCAAAAGATTTGGAAGTTCCATTCCAGCGACCAGGTGTAAAAGTTTATCATAAATTCTTTTATTGTCTTGATGCTATCAAGTGAAGGAGACACTGAGACGCTTATGGCTTGTTAGTACTTCTTATTTCGAGTTCAATCCACTTTCAGTATCAATGGCAGCAGCTTTGAAATAAAAACACAGAAAACAACTTTCAGTTGTACTGAAGGATACCCGGCATCTGTATTTCTGCCGCCATTTGATCACCAGTAACAAGACTGCGAGCTTGTGCATGTTCTGTGATTCTATCCAGAAGAATAGTACTTAGAAGAATTATCAGAAAAATATTGATCATGTTTGATTATTCACCTGTTTTTATTAAATGTCTCCACCCCGTTAGCTACAGTTTCCTCCTCATAGATTGATACAAAGGAACATGACCTGGAAATTGGATTGTATAATTAGATCCTTGCGCCCAACTCATTCTGTCTTAAGATTTTACTTAAATCATATAAAAGAGATAAGATCAACTTTACCAAAAGATTATTTATCCCATTATCGATAGTTACAGACTGCCTCGTGGCAGTAAGGGAGGTGATTGCTTAAGTTTAATTACAAATACTTGATAAAAAACCGTTTTAAGAAATGACCTTTTGAGTTAACCTGCAAAGCAGTGACAGTATGCCTGAAACAAATCAAAATAGTAGCCAACATTTAGGCCTGGTCTCTTTCTCTTTCTATGTAAAATATTAATATATATATGATAGAAAGAAAGGTAATGAAATCCGCATTAGAATTACTGTGTTTTACTGTGATTAAGAGTTAAGAACGATAGTTGTCAGAATATCTATCCGGGCAGTGAGGCAGTAAAAACAGACTTAAATAAAAGCAAATAAGTGTATGTTTGTAGTAATTTGTGTGCATTTATGTATTTGTGATGTTTGAGTGTTTCCATCCGTAGCCCTTTTGCTGTCATTATTTGCTCTAATTTGACATTGTAGCTAAATAGAGATGCGGAGTGGATGAAATTCTTATTTCAGTCTTTCACCCGAATTTTATGGTGAGCCTCTAATGTGGTGCAGGGTAAGCTTCAATCATACTCTTAGGATTTGTAGAGATGAGTTTTGTCACTATCTTCATAGGTCAACTTTGTTGCTTGCACAGTAAGCTTCAATCATACTCTTAGGATTTGTAGAGATGAGTTTTGTCACTATCTTCATAGTTGGCAAAGTTTCCGCAAATTTCAGTGGGCCATACGACAGGTCTTGAAATTTCAAACTATGAAAATTATTCAAAGAGTCCACACCATGGCTGAAAAACCAAAGTAGTTCTGGCTACCCAATAGAAGGTTGTCCACTACTTAAAACTGAGGAATTTCCTGATCCTCATCAGACGCATTGGACACACCAATTTTGGTTCACAAATCATCCAAGCATAATATCTGAATTCTGTTTTACAGGGTGTCGATCTTGTCTACAAAACCCTTGCCACTCTTTTTGCATTTGAGGTATGTCATACTTTTCATTTACTTTCATATTTGGGACTGAAACAAATGTAATTTGTCTGCTAAATCATGGCACTAGCCTTCCACCATTAGAATGCACCATTGTGTTAAGACGCCTTCAAACTCATCTTTCAGGCATGCGGTTTTATGTTTGGCTTAATGACATAAAATATTTCACCTAGCCTCATCTGGGTACGGTGCAATTAGCTTTAAGATGGCATCATAACTTGGAAGCATGATCCAAGTCACTTCTTTTAACAATCGGTATAAAATGGCTCCTGGTTGAGATGGAGATAAGATTTAGTATCTCCGTCGACTTGCCAGAAATCAAACCCAGGACCTTCCTGTTCAGGTGCTTTACTGCTCAATAATGTGCCCCTTTGTAGTTAGGATGGTGGATTGTTCTTTCAATAGGTCGTGTGTACAAAATTAATGATTGATGTGTATAAGTGAAGCCAAAAAAAAGTCCTTGTTCCCATAATCGGATGGCCTTCTGAGTAAGCTGCAATAAAAGAATCATCCAACTTATGTGTAATTTAATGCCTGTAAATTACTATTATATAATTGTAATTGTGTATAAGTAAGCGATTTTTTTGGCCCTTGTTCACCTAAACGGGTGGCCTTCTGACTGAGATGAAATTAAAGAATGATCAAATTCATAAATTTGTTGCCTGTAAATTACAATGATATAATTGTAATGCTTTTCAGGTACTAGAAATCAGATTCCTTATTTAGTTCCTTATTACTTTCAGGTTTCTATATTCTGTTAAAAACCTGAGACATCCCTATTGCGGTGGTCTACCACTGAGCTATTGGCTTTTTAGTGGTTCAGAATGTTGTTTGTTCTCCCAACAGATGATGGGCACAGGCTTAATTTGTAATATTGAACAAAATAGTGTCGTTGCTATAGCAGGGCACCCTGCCCACAATTTTATATCTTTAAAAATGATTACATTTATTCCTAGCATTGCTTACCGGTAAATTAAAATGATATAATTGGAATGATTTTCACCGCCGAGAAAGCTGCATTGAAAGCAAAAGCAGCCATCTGATAGTGAGGTTTAATTACAGATAACTCTAACTGAAAATTATTTATCAAATTTAATCAGTTTGTCTAATAGTACATTTGGTAAAGTCATTTTTTTGATGAAGGATTTGTTATCTGTAAAGTCATTTTAGCTTCTCAATATGGGAGCATGAGCCTTAAGCCGAACCTCTTTGGCTAAGCGTCAAGGACTGAGGAAGACTATTCCACCAAATTCGCTCTAGGCATGATGCTGACTTCATCCATTATGATGTCAGAGCCTTGCACTCAGCAAGACTTGATTTCTGGTGGTCTCTTTAAAACTTCACCAGCAGACCAAGTGCCCATTGATTTTAATATAGAGTGTTAAAATGATTCTGCTCATATATTAATCTAAACAATAACAGATTGGAAATGTGAGTAAATCAAACCATAGAATGCGGTCCTGAATCTCTTGATATCATGCTCAACGTGGAATAATAATTGAGCTGTGTCCGTACCATTTTTGATTAAAAATAGTTTTTTCTGAAGCCTCAAGGTCTCTTCTGCCCTTGGGAGACTTACTGCCCTCAGTGAGGCATGACTTATGAGGAAAGTTTTTCTTTTATGTATCGCAGAAATTATTAGAAGAGTCCTTCCATTTTATTAGTTTTCTCATGAATGGCTACAGAAGAACAATTGAGAAGAATAATGTCTTTTCAAAGGGATCACTGCAGATCTTGGGGAGAAGATAATATTGTAAGAGTGGTTTATTATATTTGGAAAAAAGAAGCATTTCCCGCCTGCCAAGGTGTTATACACCTGTGGCCTAGGATAGTGATGAAAACCTGTGTTTTCAGCAATAAAATACCAAGATGGTTGACCTACAGCAATCTCTTTTTTAATCAAAAAATTAATTTTTATGTTAAGTGGTTGAAATAGTAGAAACAGAAAGCTTAGTTGGTGGGATAAGAGTTGAATGATGCATTAGATTCACTTAGTATTATGACACTGAGAATATTGAGTCTCAATCCAAAAAGCTTGTCTATAAGAACTACAGCATAATATCCATTAATTAGAAGAGAAATGCAAAAGTTCCAAAATGAACCATTAATGATTAAAAACTTTGAGAAGCACAGTCCTTTTTCTGCCTACATCACACAGAGAAAGCTTATGGCAATCAGCTTCTTCAACTGGGACTTTACAAGATGCCGTGTTCAATGATTCTTGTATGATGAAACTCTTTTCCATTTTACTTTACCCATTGATGTGCCTGAATAACTGAAAGAGAGCCTGAGTTTTTCAAAGGAGAATAATGAATTCTTTACCGTATTTTTCCTGTTCCTCTAAAATATTATTCTTGAATGAGCTGTCCTGGCCTATGTTAAGGTGCTACCTAAGAGGATATACCACTCTGTCATGCTTATCAATAAAGGTTATAAGGAAATGATTCATATTATGGGTTAAGAACTTAATTGGTGCTGTAGTTTTTGGGAAATGGAGTGTGAAATTCTTACATTTGGTGTGGGGAACCTAAGGAATTTGAGCTTGAGAACTATTAGCTTGGTATTCTGAAAGCTGTGAAACAGTAATTAGATTTAACTTGTCAAGTGACTGGGATTTTAAGATCCAGTCTGAGAGAAGCATTGATTTTCTTAAGTTATCGTTTTGTTGGAAATGGGATGATCTGGTAAAGGTTGTGATGGATGTTTCCTCAAACTATTTAGCAAAGTAAGTTTGTTGGTTAGTCTGTTACAGTACAGAAGGGACAGTGGGAGGATATTTAGCCTAGATTCTGTGTTTATTAAGTGAGAAAAAACTCTGCTGGAAAGAGATGGGAGTTATCTGTTGTATATAGAAAAAAAAATATTCAGGTGACATCTTATCCTGGAACTAGAAGTTTGAATATCCAAAGCTTGAAAATGGAGTGGATTGTGAATGTTACCCGCAGAAGAGGGTTAGCTGATAAAAAGCAATGTGAATTCTGCATCAACAATGTAACAGGTATCTTACAAGATTGAGTGAGATGTAATTGTTCAGATTTAGGATTTGAAACAGTACTTTAAATTCCTCACACTGTCAATATTGTAAGAAATGCACACTTAGAAACATATGTGGGTCAAAAGTTCAAATCTTGCAGCGTGTAGAGTATGTACATCTCGAATTAAAAGTATAACTAGATACCTCCTTCATACTAAAAGTATGGGGAGTGCTATATGCTGCAAGCCATGTCTAGACCCAAAAACAGATTGTTGAGTATCATCGACTACAAAACACAATCAGCTAATTAATTTTAAAATCACGATGAATCTTATCTTTGGAGCAGCGAGTTAATCTTGTACAAATCTCGAGCAAAATACTAAACTTCTAGAGAGAAGACTCCCTTTGTCTGACAGTTTGATTACCTGAAATGCTAGGATGATAGAATAAATAAGTACACAAATGCGCATGCACAGAGATAATGTTAATTTAGCAAGCATGATTATGATATGGGAAAGAGTGGTGTGGTAATTGTTTGAATTTAAATTTTCATGACTTAAGTGCTGATTGAGAGTCCTATATCTCTTTATATCGACTTTGATTTATAAAATTATAACCACGAGGACACAGTTGACAGCCTCAGTGATTAGAGTAGACCTTCATTGAGTCTTAATAGATTATTTCTCATGTGGACAATTGCTATGCATAACATAGCAGCTCCAAAATGATAGCATATTTTTGTATTTATACATTTCTTATAAGCATATTGCAGCATGATTTTGAAACCCACATAATGATCTATTTACAAGAGTCAAAGACATCTGTGCATACTGTTGAAACTTGATGCTATCAGAGGGATACAAGGTTTTCTTCTGACATTGTTATCAATCTTGACCACTTTATTGCAGGGCCACTCTACTAAAATGGCAAGTGTTGAAGTGAATAATAAGCAGGTAATCTTGAAGGATTATATAACTGGAATGCCGAAGGAGTCTGATATGTTGATAAAATGTACCAAGCTTCCATTGCAGTTGAAAGATGGATCACGAGACGTTCTTGTAAAGAATTTGTATTTGTCATGTGATCCATACATGCGAGGCTGAATGAAAAATATAACTTCTTATTTCACAGCTCCTTTTACTCCTGGATTGGTAAGATTTGTTATGTTTTTTTGTGGTGGTGGGAGTTTGAACTCGGGTCAAGAATATTAAGAGCGACATCTAATACTATATGCTTAATCAGTATTTATTTGCATATTGTGAAATTTTAAAGTAGATATATGTGTGACATATCTTTTTGACGCTTTTAGTGTATTGCAGAGTTCTGTTATTTTCAATCAAAAGTTTGTTGCTATTCAAAGAGTAGTTCCATTGTTCACTGGGAGATTCAGGTATCAGTATAAAGAAACAGGTAGTAAGCTTGGATTACATTTTTTGGATTTGTAGAGACGAGTTAAGTTCACAACCTTCACAGCCCAACTTACTCCATTACGGTAGAGTTATGGCCTGCCTTATTGTGAATGCAAGTTTGAACTTTGGTCAAAGCACTTCAGGAGCTATCTCTATTACCATATGCTTGGGGCACATTTTCCTGTGTTTTGTAAAATGTTAATGTAACTAAATGTGAGACATCTTTTTGAAGGCTTTAGTTTATTGAAGAGTTCTGTCATTTCCAATCAAAACTTTGTTGCTGTTATATTTGAAAGAAAATATGTTTTTGCAAACATTTGTTAATATGAGTATTCACTAAATGTGGTCTATCAGCATCATGAAACAGGTGTAGATTTGAATGGATTTTGTATGGCTATGTTGCCTTCAAATATATTCACCAGAACAATGTCTCAGTCTCTAAATCCTCATTTCTGGTGCTATGCTCAACAAATTCTACAACTTTTATATGTTCAGGGAAATGTATAACATCTTGGACCTTGTTGACAATCTGCTTGTGATTTAGGTGGTAGAAAAATCCACAGATAGGGGAGATTGTTAAATGCCTACTTGCCACAATCACAAGATAGGGGCATACTAGTTCCATTGATCTACTTTTTATATTAATCACCGGTATCATGGATTTATATCCAAGGTTTGTCCTTCAATAATGTTTGGCCTTTGCTTGCAGACAATTGTCACAGGGGCAGGGGATGAAACTCTACGATTTTGGAATATTTTTCCATCTCCCAAGTCACAGGTACAATTCAATCTTCTAATAGGAGTGTTTGTTTACAGTATTGAAATACTGTGATAAAAATCTGTAAAATTATATGTCAAGAGTCCCTATTTTATTTTTGACACTTTTTGAATTGGGTGGTAGGGATGCTATGTAATTAGCCAGATAGTGACGAATGGAGGATTGCCAGATTCTGTCACTGCATTTTCTTCAGTTTGGTATTCCTTTCTGTGTGGAACATTTCTCTCTCCTAACTTAAGCCCTCAAGGAGTTTAGCTGCCACTGTTTTTCTGTGGTTTAAAAACATTCGAAGTTCAGACGTAAGCTATTTTGCCCTATATTGTTATGGTCTTTTGATGTTTTGCCATGGAGAATCTAGTGCCAGAGTTTTTTGGTGCCACTATATACATTGAATATGTGCTTTGAGATTATACCTTATGACTTCATTTTAAAGTATACCCAGATAGTTGTGAACCTTGAATTGATACCAGACTGTTTAGTTAATGTTATATGCATTGAATCTGTTTGCTGGCTTATTCTTAAAGGAACTTCTTTAACAGTAAATTTGATTTGTTAGATTTTTGAATTGGTTGGTAGTGAAGCTTTTTAATTAGCTAGATAATGGAGTGACTCATGGAAGCTTGCCAAATTCGGTCCCTGCATTTCTTTAGTTTGGTATTCCTTTTTTGGGGGGCATGTTATGAAACATATTTTCCTTCTCTTAATTTTAATTTCTCAAGGAATTTAGCTGCCACCGTATTTTTATGGTTAGAAACATTTTAAGTTACGACTCAAGCTATTATGTCTTAAATTCTTACGGTCTTTTGATGTATTGAAATGGACAGTCTAATGACTTTTTTTGGGTTGCACTTTATATATTGAAAATGCGTGATGCAATTATACCTTATTACTGCATTCTATAATATAACCAGATGGGTTTCAATCTTGAATTGATACCGGAGTGTATTGTTGATATTGTGTGCAATGAATCTGTTTACCGTTTGATCATTTAAAGGAATTTTAATTGCTGCAAATTTGTTTTGTAAGCTTCTTGAATTTGGTGGTAGGGAAGCTATTTAATTAGCCAGATAGACTGTTTTGTTGATGTCATATGCATTTATCTGTAAGCTAGCTTATCGGTTAAAGGAAATATCTATTCCAAGTAAATTATATTGAACATTTGTATCATATGCCTTCCGAGAAAACCATCTTTCAAGAACTCTGCAATTTGTTGGTTTGTAAGCATTGAATCTGTTTGCTGGCTTATTCTTAAAGGAACTTCTTTAACAGTAAATTTGATTTGTTAGATTTTTGAATTGGTTGGTAGTGAAGCTTTTTAATTAGCTAGATAATGGAGTGACTCATGGAAGCTTGCCAAATTCGGTCCCTGCATTTCTTTAGTTTGGTATTCCTTTTTTGGGGGGCATGTTATGAAACATATTTTCCTTCTCTTAATTTTAATTTCTCAAGGAATTTAGCTGCCACCGTATTTTTATGGTTTAGAAACATTTTAAGTTACGACTCAAGCTATTATGTCTTAAATTCTTACGGTCTTTTGATGTATTGAAATGGACAGTCTAATGACTTTTTTTGGGTTGCACTTTATACATTGAAAATGCGTGATGCAATTATACCTTATTACTGCATTCTATAATATAACCAGATGGGTTTCAATCTTGAATTGATACCGGAGTGTATTGTTGATATTGTATGCAATGAATCTATTTACCGTTTGATCATTTAAAGGAATTTTAATTGCTGCAAATTTGTTTTGGAAGCTTCTTGAATTTGGTGGTAGGGAAGCTATTTAATTAGCTAGATAGACTGTTTTGTTGATGTCATATGCATTTATCTGTAAGCTAGCTTATCGGTTAAAGGAAATATCTATTCCAAGTAAATTATATTGAACATTTGTATCATATGCCTTCCGAGAAAACCATCTTTCAAGAACTCTGCAATTTGTTGGTTTGTAATAGTACAACCTGAATTTCTCTCCATTGTGAAGACTATGCTAAGATCGTTCTTAGAACCTTTCTTGGCTGGTGAGCTGTTGTGCCACTAAGCTATTCACCCTTTTTATAACTTGACATTTAGAATCTCACTCGATGTAGGAATTACAGTTTTTGACAACCTGTTAAGCCATCCCGAGGTTGAGGAGCTAGCAATCAATTATACTGGCTCTATAACACATTGAAAATTTTGTACAGGATATTTTTCAAAGTCAAACTGAAATATTCTCCTGGCCCTGTTGGTCAGCTGTTCTTCTACCGCAATGTTTCTTGTTTCGTGATGGGGTTTTTAGGCTTTCTCAAGAAGGGTGAATTGCAATTTCTAACATTGTTGTCTTATCTGTGAGCAGCTTTTTGCCTATTTCCCTATTTCAGATGGGACTTTTCTGTTCCCTGTAGACCTATCTTATGCAATTTCCAACAATAATTGTCACAGGGGCAGGGGATGAAACTCTACAATTTGTCACAGGTACAATTCAATCTTCTAATAGGAGTGTTGGTTTACAGTATTGAAATACTGTGATCAAAATCTGTAAAATTATATGTCGAGAGTCCCGATTGATCTGTAAATTTGAAACTAATTTAAGGGGGATTCTGATCAATTGTGGAAGTGTAGGTTTATGTATGGAAATTTTACATGCCTATAGATAACTGCTTTTCAAGTACCTTCCGGTGGCGTCATTTCATGCATTCCATGTGAATAATAATCAACAAACTAATTGGCGAATTCTTGCGTTGTTTACATCGCAAGTGCTAGTTTATTGTCATTGTTTGCTTGTCCAGTTGAGAATATGTCTGTATAGTCATGATGTCCTTCTAAATAGATTTTAGCATAGGCACCTCTCCACTATCATGCAATAACATGTATCTTCCTTCAAAATCTCCTTGGTTACCTTATTAGGTTTCTCAAGAAACATAAATTTGTCATGAAATTTTCTCAATACATACCAAACCAAGTTCATTTTAACAATTATTGACGACTCATTGGTCACTTTTTTTTACTTCAATTGGTTGGAAAAGAGATCATTGCTTTCGTTGACCTTTTTTGGTCAAAATTTCGATGACCGCATCCTTGGTCAAAATTTAGACAAACCTAATGGTTGAAATTTGAGCTTTTCGATCCCAGACTTTGCCTTGCGCATTTTCGACCAGACTTGGTAAAAAGCATACTCTATTGGAGAAGCATAAACGATCGCATGGTCGGGGAAGGTAATATCGAAGATCAAAATTCTATATTACCAGACAAACCGATGCTCGATGAGATTATCAGAGAAAGATATGCCCGTGAGGAAGCATGTGAGAGTATCAGCATGATTTAGGTCGATGATCAATGTAGCATATGATGTTGGTATAGAGAAAAACATAACATAACAATGGCCGATCAAACTATCAAAGGAACTTACACTGATGATTGGTGTAGCTTACATTGTCGGGGAGAGTAAAAATCAATCATGTCGATCCCCAAAATCTTGATCAGGTGAAGACATGCCAATGATTAGCATAGGTTATATATTATCGGGGAAGGGTAAAAATGGTCATACTGATGTCGATAGTCAGATCAAATGTATGAATTGGAAATGCATAGTTATGATGACAGAGATGAAAGGGATGATTAAGCTTTCTAAATAAGTGTCATAATTATACTTGCATGAAATCCAACATAAAAGGAATAAAAAGGTGATATTTCCAAGGAAAGAAATTTGCAAGAGTAAATAACATGTATTTCATGTTTGTGAATTAATTGCTTCAAAATTATAACATTTTGAATCATCTGAAGTGATAAGTTTTTCTAAAACCGTCTCCAAGATTATACGTAGGATTTAATAAAGCATTGTCGTTAATAGATTAAATTTTAAAGGTTTGGGTACTAGTCAATCAATTAAAATAATCATTTATAGCAATCTTTATAACTTGATTTGAAAGTTAGCATTATTTATTTCAAAAATTTAAAGGTTTAGGCACTATTGGTCTAAAAAGAAAATTCTTAAAACATTGGATCATTTATAAATACACTAAGGATACATTATTATAAGGGAATTCACTAATTGTACTTTTTCACAAATTGGATAACACAACTATATGCTATTAAAAGCCTAAATCATCATCAAACTTGATTGAGGTATAGGTCTACCAACCTTGGTCCTACAGAGCCAGAATTGTAGGAGTTTGAACTTATTTTAAAGTTGAAACTTATTCGTTGGCTAGAACCATTGGGGTTCTCAGCATCGAGTCTTCACATTCATAAGAAATCCAATCTACAATTTTTAGCGCCAATAGGGGTAAGTAGAAAGTTGTTTTGTGGAACTATGTATTTGTGTGCATGGACGTCCAGATCAACCAAGGTTCGAGAGTCCACAATAGCTTGACATATGGCATGGTTTGATGATGGAGCAGGTTTCCACTTGGTGTATCAAGGTAATGTACATCATTGGCATGGCGAAAAATAACCTAGATAAATACTACTGAAGTTATCGATAAAAACATATACCGATGAGCATCTGTGGTGAAAATCGGAGTAATGTGTGTTAATTATCAGTGTAGCATGGGTATGTGCAAGATCATGGGGTACCAAACTACCCCCAAAAGTGGCAATGAAAAATAAAAAAATCAGGATTAGTCAACTTGACGTGAAAAAATGAACTAGTTATCAACCTAATATCAAAAAGTTGTAAGAACATAATTTGTAGGAAATTGAATGTAGTTTCTAAACTACTAAGACTTTTCTGGAAAAAGAAATTAATATGATTGGTAAAAAGTATAGATTGCAATGCAGCACTACAAACATTTCAGCAAAAAAATAAGAAGTATGTGTGTCTGACCACCCTAATCAAAAGCAAATGACAATATTTTTTTATAATATTCTATATATAAGTAGCTTCCAGATGTGACGCATATTTTTTGGTATTTTTTTTCCAAACAAATAATTAATTATGATTTTTTTACTACAGCACTTTCAGAATTTAAAAAATCTCATGTCTGACCACCTTAACTCATTGAACACTTATCATAATTCAATTTTTAAAAAAAAATTTCTTATACTAGACGAAGCATAGAATGTGACGCATCTTTCGGATTTCAAAAATGTTATACGGTTTGAAAGTTATAGTTGTTTTTCAATTAGTATGTCAATAAGGACTCTAGACGTAAATGAAATAGAAAATAATTAATAAATACTTAACGAATTCAAAATCTGACAGTACTTATATCGATGGAAAGTTGACAATCATTCGAAGAAACTTTTTTTATTTTATCAAAATTGGGTGGAAAAAAAGTCGTCAGCCTAATGGTCAAAGTGTCAACATATGATAAACTGAGAAAAAACACATTTTTTGAGCTCCTTCAGCGTTGAACATGGAGCTTTGGTGCCCAAAGCAATTACCAAGCCATTTCAGGTACCCGAAAAAATTAGGTACCCGATTTTTTCAGGTATCCGATTTTCCCTGAATTTGAAATTTTAAATCTTTCCCCCTTTCCCTTTTTTTTTATTTGCCTTCAACTTTTATTTTTTTTGTTTTACCCTTATAATGAATCATTTATATATTTTATAATTTAGGTTTTATATTTTATATTTTATATTTTATAAAATATATATTAAATATATTATTTATTTATATTATATATATTATTTATTTATATTATATATTCGATAATATCAATTTAAACAACCTGAGTATATACTTTGTTCATATTTTTATATTATAATATAAATTTTAGATAATAAATTTATGTACATATATTCTAAATTATATATTAAGTATTCTTGTGTATATAATATAATATAATGTCCAATATATATAATAAATAAGATGAGAAAGACATTAATATATTGTATATTTGATGATATATTAAATGTAATATCTAATATATATCTTAAATAATATATATTATATATTTTGTCTATTAAATATTATATTTTGTCAAATATTTTATATATTATTTTAATATTTAAATTAAGTTATAACAAATCCCCTCGGGAGACAACAGGTCAAATCGGGGTCACTAGACATCTTAAGGGGTAATTAGGATTCGTGAGGCAACTTCGGATGTATAATGACCATTTGGAAGGCAATAGAGCGTGTCCAAGGACCTATGTACCAAATTTTAATGAATTTTGCCTAGTCGAACTCGAAAGGAGTCCATGGGGTGCTCTCAGGAGACAACATGTCCAATCGGTGTCGCTAGGCGTCTTAAGGGGTCATTAGGGTTCTGAATGCAACTTCGATGGAACGACGACCCATTAGAACACATTAGGACATGTCAGAGGACCTACGTACAAAATTTGGAGAAATTTTTCATAGTAGAACTCAAAAGGGGTCCATAGGGTGGTCTCGGAACACCACGTGTCGAATCGGGGTCGGCAGGCCTGTTAAGGGGTGATTAGGGTTCCAAATGCAACATCGATAGAATGAAAACCCATTGAAAGATATTAGGACATGTCATAGGACCTACGTACCAAATTTGGAAGACTTTTGCCTAGTAGAACTCGAAAGGGGTCTATGGGGTGCTCTAGGGGCACCACGTGTCGAATCGGGCTCAACAGGCACGTTAAGGGGTGATTAGGTTTCCAAATGCAAATTCAATTGAACGACGACACATTAGAACGAATTAGGACAGGGGTGATTAGGTTTCCAAATGCAAATTCAATTGAACGACGACACATTGGAACAAATTAGGACATGTCCTAGGACCTGCATACCAAATTTGGAGGACTTTTTCCTAGTAGAACTTGAAAGGGGTCCATGGGGTGGTCTCATGACACCACATGTCGAATCGAGGTCGACAGGCCTGTTAAGGGGTGATTAGGGTTCCAAATGCAACTTTGATGGAATAGCAACCCATTATAACACATTAGGACATGTCATAGGACCTACGTACTAAATTTGGAGGACTTTTTTCTAGTAGAACTCGAAAGGGGTCCATGGGGTGCTCTCGGGACACCACGTGTCAAATCGAGGTCAACGGGCCGATTAAGGGGTGATTAGGGTTCCAAATGCAACCTCGATGGAATGGTGATCCATTGGAAAATATTAGGACATTTCATAGGACCTACGTACCAAATTTGGAGGACTTTTTCCTAGTATAACTTGAAAGGGGTCCATGGGGTGGTCTCGGGACACAACGTGTCAAATCGGGGTCGGCAGGCCAGTTAAGGGGTCATTAGGGTTCCAAATGCAATTTTGATGGAACGGTGACCCGTTGGAACACATTAGGACATGTCACAGGACCTATGTACCAAATTTGGAGGAATTTTGCCTAGTAGAACTCGAAAGGGGCCCATGGGGTGGTCTCGGGACACCATGTGTTGAATCAAGGTCGATAGGCCCGTTAAGGGGTGATTAGGGTTCCAAATGCAATTTCAATGGAACGAAAACTCATTGGAACACATTACGACATCTCATAGGACATACATACAAAATTTGAAGGACTTTTTCCTAGTATAACTCGAAAGGGGACCATGGGTGGTCTCGGGACACCACGTGTCAAGTCGAGGTCGGCAGGCCTGTTAACGGGTGATTAGGGTTCCGAATGCAACTTCGATAGAATGACGACCCATTGGAAAACATTGGAACATGTCAGAGGACCTATGTACCAAATTTGGAGAACTTTTTCCTAGTAGAACTCCAAAGGGGTCCATGGGGTGGTCCAGGGACACTACATGTTTAATCAGGGTCAGCAGGCCCGTTAAGGGGTCATTAGGGTTCCCAATGCAACTTCCATGGAATGGTGACCCATTGAAACATATGAGGACGTGTCAGTGGACCTATGTACCAAATTTTGAGGACTTTTACTTAGTAGAACATTAAAGGGGTCAATGGGGTGGTCTCGGGACACCACATGTTGAATCGGGGTTGGTAGGCCTGTTAAGGGGTCATGAGGGTTCCAAATGCAACTTCCAAGGAACATAGACATATTGGAACATATTAAGACATTTCATAGGACCTATATATTAAATTTGGAGGACTTTTGTCTAGTATAACTCGAAAGGGGTCCATGGGGTGGTCTCGGGACACCACATGTCGAATCGGGGTCGGCAGGCCCGTTAAGGGGTCATGAGGGTTCCAATTGCAACTTCCATGGAACAACGACCCATTAGAACACATTAGGACATGTCATATGACCTACGTACCAAATTTGGAGGACTTTTACCTAGTAGAACTCGATAGGGGTCAATGGGGTGGTCTCGGGACACCACATGTCGAATCGGGGTCGGCAGGCCTGTTAAGGGGTCATGAGGGTTCCAAATGCAAGTTCCATGGAATAACAACTCATTAAAAAATATTAGGACATGTCATAGGACCTACGTACCAAATTTGGAGGACTTTTACCTAGTAGAACTCGAAAGGGATCCATGGGGTGGTCTCAGGACACCACGTGTCGAATCGGGGTCGGCAGGCCTGTTAAAGGGTCATAAGGGTTCCAAATGCAACTTCCATGGAATGGTGACCCATTGGAACACATTAGGACATCTCATAGGACCTATGTATCAAATTTGGAGGACTTTTTCCTAGTATAACTCGAAAGGGGTCCATGGGGTGGTCTCCGAACACCACATGTCGAATTGGGGTCGACACGCCTGTTAAGGGGTCATGAGGGTTCCAAATGCAACTTCCAGTGAACAGAGACATATTGGAACATATTAAGACATGTCATAGGACTTACATATTAAATTTGGTTGACTTATGTCTAGTATAACTCGAAAGGGGTCCATGGGGTGGTCTCGGGACACCACATGTCGAATCGGGGTCGGTAGGCCCATTAAGGGGTCATGAGGGTTCCAAATGCAACTTCCATAGAATAGTGACCCATTAGAAAATATTAAGATATTTCATAGGACCTGCGTACCAAGTTTGGAGTACTTTTTCCTAGTAGAACTCGAAAGGGGTCCATGGGGTGGTCTCGGGACACCACGTGTCGAATCGGGGTTGGCGGGCCCTTTAAGGGGTCATGAGGGTTCCAAATACAACTTTCATGGAATGGCGACCCATTGGAAAACATTAGGACATGTCATCGGACCTATGTACCAAATTTGGAGGACTTTTTCCTAGTAGAACTTGAAAGGGGTCCATGGGTTGGTCTCAGGACACCACATGTCGAATCGGGGTCGACATGCCTGTTAAGGGGTCATGAAGGTTCCAAATGCAACTTCCAGGGAATAGAGACATATTGGAACATATTAAGACATGTCATAGGACCCGCATATTAAATTTGGAGGATTTTTGTCTAGTAGAACTCGAAAGGGGTCCATGGGGTGGTCTCGAAACACCACATGTCGAATCGGGGTCGGCAGGCCCGTTAAGGGGTCATGAGGGTTCCAAATGCAACTTTCATGGAATAGAAACCCATTAGAACACATTAGGACATGTCATAAGACCTACGTACCAAATTTAGAGGACTTTTACATAGTAGAACTCGAAAGGGACCGTCCATGGGGTGGTCTCCGGACACCACCTGTCGAATTGGGGTCGGCAAGCCTGTTAAGGGGTCATGAGGGTTTCAAATGCAACTTCCATGGAACAGTGACCCATTAGAAAACATTATGACATGTCATAGGACCTATGTGCCAAATTTGGAGAACTTTTTCCTAGTAGAACTCAAAAGGGGTCCTTGGGGTGGTCTCGGGACACCACATGTCAAATCGGGTTCGGCAGACCTGTTAAGGGGTCATGACGGTTCCAAATGCAACTTCCAAGGAAAAAAGACATTGGAACATATTAAGATATGCCATAGGACCTACGTATTAAATTTGGAGGACTTTTGTCTAGTAGAACTCGAAAGGGGTCCATAGGGTGGTCTCGGGACACCACATATCGAATCAGGGTCTGTAGACCCATTAAGGGGTCATGAGGGTTCCAAATACAACTTCCAGGGAACAAAGACATATTGCAACATATTAAGACATGTCATAGGACCTACGTATTAAATTTGGAGGACTTTTGTCTAGTAGAACTCGAAGGGGTCCATGGGACGGTCTCGAGACACATGTCGAATCGGGGTCAACAGGCCTGTTAAGGGGTCATGAGGGTTCCAAATGAAACTTCCATGGAATAGTGACCCATTAGAACACATTAGGACATGTTATAGGACCTATGTACCAAATTTGGAGGACTTTTTCCTAGTAGAACTCGAAAGGGGTCCATGGGGTGGTCTCAGGACACCACGTGTCAAATCGGGGTTAGCAAGCCCGTTAAGGGGTCATGAGGGTTCCAAATGCAACTTTCACAGAATGGTGACCCATTAGAAAACATTAGGACATGTCATAGGACCTACATACTAAATTTGGAGGACATTTTCCTAGTAGAACTCGAAAGGGGTCCATGGGGTGGTCTCAGGACACCATATGTCGAATCGGGGTCTGTAGGCCTATTAAGGTGTCATTAGTGTTCAAAAAGAAACTTTGATGGAATGTTGACCCTTTGAAAAATACTAGGACATGTCAGAGGACCTACATACCAATTTTGGAGGACTTTTGCCTAGTAGAACTCGAAAGGGGTCCATGGAGTGGTCTCGGGACACCACATGTCAAATCGGTGTCAACAGACACGTTAAGGGGTGATTAGGGTTCCAAATGCAATTTCAATGGAATGGAAACCCATTTTAACACATTAGGACATGTCATAGGAGCTACGTACAAAATTTGGAAGACTTTTTCCTAGTAGAACTCGAAAGGGGTCCATGGGGTTGTCTCGGGACACCACGTGTCGAATCAGGGTTGACAGGCCTGTTAAGGGATGATTAGGGTTCCAAATGCAACTTTGATGGATTAAAAACCCATTGGAACACATTAGGACATGTCAAAGGACCTACATACCAAATTTGGAGGACTTTTTCCCAGTAGAACTTGAAAGGGGTCCATGGGGTGGTCTCGGGACATCACATGTTGAATCGGGGTTAGCAAGCCCGTTAAGGGGTCATTAGGGTTCCCAATGCAACTTTCATGGAACGAAGATCCATTAGAACACATGAGGACATGTTAGAGGACTTACGTACCAAATTTGGAGGACTTTTGCCTAGTAGAACTCGAAAGGGGTCCATGGGGTAAAATATTGGAAAGAGTATCCCAATTGAAGAGAAATGGAAATTCCAGTGAGCATAAAGTTATTTCAGATCCAATGGGTGTATCTCCTCCATTGAAAAATATAATTGCTTCTAGTGACTTGAGTTTAAATGGAGGCTGTTTGTTCCCAAACATGCCCTAGTCGAGCAAATGAACCAGATGTTGCTTGAGTAAAGAAGATAGTGGCAGAAGGCCCAACAAGAGCACAAAAATGGCACCATTCGAATGTGGGTTTCAAAACTTTTTGATATATTACAACTTCTCGGCTAAGCTACTTTTCCTGACCCTAGCTCACTTTTGATTTGAGAATCTCAATTTCTAGGCTTCATTTGTGTGCTTAAAGATCTCTATGTTTTCATTCAGCAGAAGGCTACCTTCATGGATCGGAACCCGCCAAGGAGAAGGTGATTTTAAATTTCCCGACAAAGAGGAAAGGTGTCATTTTAGAGCCTCGCATCCATATGAATATCATAGATTAGAACTGAATGAACAAGGTCTTTATCAAATGAGGGACTATAACTTACCCATCCCGAAGCTGAGATTAAAAACCAACCCGACTTAAAAGTAGAAGAAAGGCATGGAGGAATAGTTCATTAAAGACCACCTATCCTAGGGGGTTCTAGACATAGACTTCAATTTATTACCTCAAAACTCATGAATCTATCTAGACACAAGGTAACCACTTTTGTTTTGAAGTGTGAAGACCAAAAGTGGGGCAACATACTGTCTAATCTAAATAAAACATGCATTCAAGATAATTAGTAAGGTATTTGGCCTTAAAGTTTATAGAGGAGGAGTCAAAGAACAACATATATATATAATACAGGAGCTTGGCTATGTAAAAATTGAATAGGATGAGTTTAAATAGGATGTTACCCTAGCATAACCTTATTAGTTTTGAGACATGGTGATAACAAAAATTTATCCCACCCATTCCTCATTCCGCACACTACCTTATTTGTACCTTAATACCATATCTTGTTTTTTTTTAAATAAAGTTTTTCACTGAACAACTTTACTTATGAAGCTCAGTAACGAATTTTAATTAAATTTTATGAATTTTATTATCAAGGTTCCATCAAAAACATTTATGACTAGAAATGAGAGGTGAATATGCTAAATGATGAGATAAGGCTCTTCTCTCCTATGATTTGAACTTTACTATGCTTAGAAGGGTGGTTCTTTTGATATTTTAAAGAATAAACATCATGAATGGATTGGAAAAATTAAGAGACTTACAAATTTAATAATTTGATCAAAGCATGAATCAATTCTAAACTAGGTCCTTCAAACACAATTACTTATCAAGAAAAATTTCACTAATCTACATCATGTTAGTTTTGATATTGAAATATTATTATTGTTGGCAATTTGGCTAATGTGGATGCATAGATGTTGTCATTATGGCAACATATGATCACTTTTAAGAGTGAATATCATGACTAGCTTTGGTTTGAGAGTGCAAGATGAATTTGTCTAAGTATGGATTCAAAGATCCTGACAGAGCACCTAAGAAAGATTTTGTTGGCGATGTTCACTAGAACAATATTTTTGTTTGCACATTTAACTGAAGCAACTACAAAGTGTAAGGATACCCCATATCAGTGTGCATAAAGTTTGGAGTAGTACGGACAAAGATATTCAAAGTTTACCAATGTTAGTTTGCAGGTCGATAGAGCAGAAAACAAGATAGAATTAGTAAAAAGATTAAGGGATTGTTTTGCTTTGCAAAATAATGTCTTAATAATGTAAAGGGTTGACATATGATGTGAATATGATGTGCAAGCCGATAGGAAAGAAAATTATGTTTGTAACTTGTATAAAGGTAGTTGAAATGTACCTTGTAATGTGTAACCTTTTTGGTAACTTGTGAACTTGTAAATTGTGATATCGGCAAAGGCTATGTATGCAAAGTTGTAATCAAATACTATTGTAATCAGACAACAAGTTTGTATTACCTATTTGGGCAGTGAGCTCATCTGGTGATCAGGTTTTGTACTTATAACTCCTAACAGGGTTAAGGCTTCAATCAAGGCCTAAAGTCCTTTAACTAAGACAGATCTACTATATGATTGTAAATTGACTCCTAACAGGGTCACAACATCCCTAACAAGATAAATTTGACTAGTGATCATCTTGTGGGTACCATCCCCACCGGGGTTTTCCCTTGGCCAAGGTTTTCTCGAGAACAAATCATGTGTTATGAGTTCTCTTTATGTTGTGTTATGTTTATTGATTAGTTTGATTATCTTCATATGCAGTAAAGTAGTTTATAATATCCATAAGTGGGCAAAAGTTTCTGAAATACTGATTCACCCCCCCCCTCTCAGTATTTCCTATTTCTAACAATTGGTATCAAAGCACAGTTACTCAGAAGGAAGGAAGGCTTAACAACTTGAGTAAGATCTCTATGGATATGGATCAGTTACAGAAGAATCTTGAAGAAGCACTTGAGTAGATTGATTTGCTTACTGAAGAAAGAAACTCTCTGAAAGGAAAATATGAAGATGCAAAGAATCTTATTGACAAATTGAAAGGTAAGATCAAAGATTTGAAATCTAAAAAAGAGATTGAAATACTTATTGAAGATTGTGATGACCTAGAAAAAGAAAATGTGATTCTAAAGCATGAATTAAAAGCAAAAAAACTGAAACTTAGCATGAAAGATGAAAATCTGAGATCTGAAAATGAGAATCTAAAAAATGAGAAAGAAGATCTGGAATCTAGACTTGGAAAGATGACATTTGAATTTGAAAAAGTCAAAATACAATATGATGAACTTGAGAAGTACAATAAGATAGTGAAAGGTGAATTGACTCAATCAAAGCAACATCTTGAGAAGTTATATTCTAATAGTGAGAAGATCAATGAACAAATATCTTATGGGAAACCATTCTATGATAAGACTAGTCTTGGATACAATATATTCTCTGAAAGCAAGAAGTTAGATCCAATAGCATCGAGTCATTCAATAGTTACAATCCCATAACAAGTCATTCTAAGTTACAATCCCATAACTCCGTGGTTGGGCGGTTAAAACGCCTGAGCCACATTTCCGTCTCATACTATGCAGATGAATGATAGGTTGTTCAATGGCATAGGAGACTTGAACATGCAGATGGACGAATGACTGTCCGATGGCGTGTATTGGATATCTTATACTTTTCGACCTTCAGGTCCTGTGTTCATTATATGTAATCTATTTTTGTACTCAGTTAAATGATCAACAATATGGTCGACATAACTCTTGTAATAATTTATCTTGTTATGTAATTCGATAGTTGGTCGAATTTTCATTTATCTCGACAAGGAAGGTCGACGTTATATGAATTTTGATGTAATTCTCTGGATATTTTAGAAATATGAAATTGAAATCATGTATGTTGAAAAGTCTTGTAGACTTAGACTTGCTAAACTTTTTGACTATGCGAAATTCTCATGATTTATGCTTAAATATCTCTGGTCAGTTTTCCGGTCTTTACAATCACAGCTATTGTCAGAGTGTTTCCAAGATATACAAATATTCCTTCACAAAACTCACAAAAATGGGTTGATTTTTGTTGGTCAGAGTTATTATTGTACAAACCATTTCATAATATACAAAGAGATATTGGAATAAATGATACTACAATTGTATCCAATTGGGAGTCCCTTAATTATAACCCATGGCATGTGGATAGGCGGACTATTGAAAATGAATCTGAAAATAATGTTGAAACTCATTCTGAAGATGAAAATGAATTACCAAATAATCAAAATATAATTGAACATGAGTGGGAGATAATATCAAGACTACATTGTGGACAAATGATGGATCTAACAGAAATAGATATGCTGGGAAGAAGAGATATCAACAGACAAAATCCATGGAGTGCAGAATATCGAGGAGAAGACTACACAAATAATGCAATACATTTTATTAACTCTATGAAACAAAATGATTTACTTATACCTGAAGATATGATGATGAGTATATCATATGAAACTTTAGGTGCTAAGCAAAAGAAAGCACTTGATATTATTACGACACATTATAATCAAGGTGAACATGTCATGCCATTATGTATGATAATTCAAGGAATAGCTGGAACAGGGAAATCATATCTAATTCAAGCCATTCGTCAAGCTCTTTATGATGCATCAACACCACAATGTTCTCCCTTATTATTATTAGCACCAACTGAAATTGCAGCTTTTAACATTGGCACATCAACAATTCATTCAACTCTAAGAATTCCTCTTACAGATTTTTCTGACTTACAAGGCACAAGGCTCACAACATTACAAGAAGAAATTCAACATATTAGGTACATATTAATTGATGAAATGAGTTTTATTGGTCAAAATTTGTTACAAAATATAGATTCAAGATTACGTCAAGCTTTTCCAGAAAATTCAAACATGAATTTTGGAGGAAGATCGATTATTTTAGTAGGAGATTTGGGACAACTACCTCCTGTTAGTGACAAACCACCTTATGATAGTAATGTTCGTGCAAAGTTATTATGGGAAGAGTTTAATACTATTGTTACTTTGGATAAAGTGTTTAGACAAGAAGGTGAAAGTGAAGACCAACAAAGGTTTCGCCAATTACTCACTAATATACGAGATGCAACTCCAACTATAGATGATTGGAAATTATTAATGACAAGGACAGATGTTTCATTACCCCAAAATGTTAAAGAGGAATTTGATAATAATATTCATCTATTTGCAACAAATGATAATGTTCATAATCATAATAGAAAGAAATTACATTCATTAAAAAAACCAGTTGCCCGCAGCACTGCATCAAAAGAAGGAAGTACTAATCCAGGGGGAGATCAAAATGATGAACTAGATATTGAATTATTACTTACTAAGGATGCAAGGGTCATGTTAACATCTAATTTATGGATTGAAGCAGGACTTGTCAATGAAGCTCTAGGATACATTCGAGATATCATATACAAACCTGTAAATGCCCCACCAGATCCACCAACATATGTTATGGTTGAATTTGACAATTACTCTGGAATGCCATTTGAAGACGGAGCTCCAAAATTAATTCCCATTTCTCCAATACAAAGAGGTCACACACGTCAATTGCCCTTACGTTTGGCTTGGGCATTAACTATCCATAAATCACAGGGATTAACACTTTCTAAGGCAACAGTTGACATTGGACCAAGAGAAAGGACAAGACTAACATTTGTTGCTATATCACGAGTTAAGTCTTTGGATGGACTTCGAATTTCACCACCATTTTCTTATGATCATTATGAAAAGATGAAGACAGTGAAGCAAGTTTTGAAAAGGAAAGTAGAGGAGGAACGACTCAAATCTCTAGAAAGAGATTAATTCTATTCATTGTATATACTATATTTCAATATCTATAAAACATAATGGATATTATAAGTGTCATGCTTTAAAAAGAATATTTCAGATTAAAAATTTAATAGATTTCAGTTTTACATGTTGTGTTGCGGATGCTACTAGCTTAGATATCTTTATACATCTATCTAAAACACGCCGAGAGATATCAATCTCGAGGCGCCTATTTCAATAATTAGTTATTGAGAATAGATAGGCACCTCGAGATTGACATCTCTCGGCGTGTTTTAGATAGATGTATAAAGATATCTAAGCTAGTAATATTAATATCCTGGCACAACCCCTTAATTGTTTATGCAAATCAAAAAGAAAAACTTAATAAAATAAAAACAAATAAAAATTGTCACATTATTCTTGCAATTCTAATTCCTATCAATTTCATTGTTTTCAATCGTAATATTAAATAATATCATCACTAATTAATAAATATAATTTTTCATTCTTACAAGCCCACATAACAAAGATACAACTAAGCTCCATCT
This sequence comes from Chamaecyparis obtusa, assembly GCA_027943335.1. Classification (NCBI taxonomy): domain Eukaryota; kingdom Viridiplantae; phylum Streptophyta; class Pinopsida; order Cupressales; family Cupressaceae; genus Chamaecyparis; species Chamaecyparis obtusa. Next base: position 3,063,944 of record BSBK01000606.1, read on the forward strand.
AAAATGTACCTTTGATCATATTTCAAAAATCCAAAAACACAACAGATTTTAGGAAATTTTCAGCATCTATTATTCATGATCTACATATTTTGTTATCAAAAACCACAAAAAATTGCAAAAAAATAACTGTATTTTTACAAATCTAAGAACAAAAGTTTCACCTTTTTTGTTTTGATAGATTTTAGCTGCACACAAACAAAATACCCTCTTACCTTTATTCTTAATTCTCTAAACTACGGAATCTAATGTAGACAATCGTGAACATGTCCAATCTTCACGCTTTTCTAGAAAATCAGTGAAATGGCTATGCCCGAGCCAAATTGCACTTATTTATATTTATAAAATAAATTAAAAATCATCAAATGACTGTATCGTAGTTTTAAATTTAATTAATAAACGTAAACAAAATATCAATTTTGCTGCTGCATAGACAGTGCCAATATCTCTCCGACTTTACCGCGCTGTTTGTCTCGGTGATGGGACCACATTGCTTTCCACCTACCTCACTCACAGCTTCCTAGCGTCGAATATCTCTCCACTCGCCCCACTTCACACCCCTGCCAAAATTGAAGTAGTTGAGTCGCACGCGCTTTCGTGAGTGCGCACATTTCTGGCAGAGCTTAAAATCATTTAAAATGTATAATGACGGTGGTGATGGGACAATCTGGCAGAGATTAAAATCATTTAAAATGTATTGGACGGGGGTGATGAGACAACAAGCCTTTCCTGGAAGCTGCCTCCACCAACTGTACTTCTTTGACTCTTTCTCTGCCTTCACTCCTTCGCTCTCTTTCCTCGAAGGTCTCTTCTCTGCACTCGTCTACTTCTTTGACTCTTTCCCTCTTTCTCAACACATTATAAACAGGACTCTCTGGATTCTGTTCTTCGCCATATTCAGTACTGCATTTAGTCACTTGTTGTGTGTCCAAGCTTTTTCCCCAAATCTCAGGCACTTTCATCTTTGCTATCTTCCTTTCATTCTCTCAATATGTCTTCCTCATCTTCCTCCTCTCCCACGCCTACCCAACTCATTGATCAAATTCTGAACACAAACACAGATAAGCCAGACTTGGAGGATCTTACACGATTAATCCAGCAAATTGATGATCTACTTGCTCGTTACGACGCTCAGCCGGTACAAACCGTGCCCTTTTATTCATTTCATTTTTGAGTTTTCCATAGTTTGCTACTAAAAAACACCATTCTTATAATTGTTTGCAGGAAAATAAAAATCCCATCCGAGAGAAGTTGGGTGATCTGCCCTCCGCGTCAGGGGCTTCTAATTTTGCAGAGCAGGTCTCAACAAATGTGAAACAAATTGCAGAAGAGGTACGGTACATAGCATTTTATAAATATTTCTTTACCTTTCCAATTGTTTTCTTCGTTTTTTTATTGTCAAACCAGCAAACAAGAAAAACTAAAGGGCATGGTACTAGTAATAATCTTACGGTATTTACATGTTTAATTATATAAAAGTGGTTATTCTCAAAAGGTAAATCTTGGTTAATAAATATAAGATTAATATATATCATATTTTAGTGTATATGAGTGTCAAATTGTTTATAACTTGTTATAAATCTTAATTTTGATGGTTGTAGAACAATTCTCGTAATCAGTTTTAGATCCCCAATGACAGAGCATACATACGCAGCTGAGATTGCAACTTTGTTTCCAATAATTGGAATGAACAAAAGAATAAATCAAATAGAGACAACAACAAGAGAGTTGGAGATATGCAAGTTATCTTTCTTGTTTCTATTATAAATCTGAAAAACTTTTATAGCAGTAAATCTGAAAATTGAAATTATTAACTCAGGAAAAACAAACTATTGATTATGGACTACAAATTAAACTTGCAACATTCTAGGGCTGCATACAATCGATCTGATGCTTCTTAGAGCTCATACAAAGTTTTTGGAGCAATCACTGTTCAACAAGACAATACAAGTAGCTGTTGTTGCAAATTCTCTTTTCAAACAGAATATAAAATCATTCCTCTGTTGTTGCAATAGAAAACAACTTTTAATTCTCAGCTAAAAAACAAAGCACGACAAACATTCCATGTTGTTGCATACAAACAACAAATTCTTTCTTCTCTCTCTTTCTCTGTGTTAAATTTGGAAACATTCCTTCTATTTATCATTGTTGTCCAAAACACAAGTAGATTTCCCCAAACAAATCTGTTTTCTAACTTAATAGCTACGTAAGGGACAAGATAAAATTTCTAAGCAACTATTAATATTGAGCTCCTGCAAGTTTCTGAAGACTTCTGAGCTGCTAGAAGCTCCCAGAAATTAATGAGAAGAAAGGAAGTGAGTTGCTGACAAGTCTCGATGCAATAGGGGTGATGTCAGCGAGGCTCAAACAATCTGATTTTATTTCATAAAATCCAACACCCCTCTTTGTCTTGAGCCGATAAAACAAGATCATGCTTATCCAAATCAACTATGCCAAGAATTCTCCTTAAGCGCTAAAAACTTGCAATACTTAATGGCTTGGTAAAATGTCTGCTAGTTGTTGTTCAAACTTGCAAAATTTTATTTTTATTTCACCATTCTCAACTAATTCTTTGATAAAATGATACTTGATTTCAATGTGCTTGCTTCTTCCATGAAACATTGGATTTTTCCATCAAGGTTATTGAGGAAATATTGTCACAAAACATTGTGGTTTTATCCTCTTGTTTTTCCTTCAAATCTGCTAAGATCTATCTTAGCCAAATAGCTTGACATGTTGTTGCATTTGCTACTATATGTTTAGCCTTTGCTTTAGATTGACCAACTATGAGTTGCTTCTTAGAAATCCATGAGATTATACTAGAACCCATATGAAATACATAATTGGAAGTGCCCTTCCTATCATCCAAACATCTTGCCCAATCATTATCTGTATAACAAATCAGCCTAAAATCATTTTTAGCAATATACAAAATACCATATTCTTTGGTACCATTCACATACCTTAGGATTCTCTCACCTGCTTGTCAATGCGTGCCTTTAGGAGTTCCCATATATCTGAAAATTAGACTTATTACATGCATTATGTCAAGTCTAGTTGCTATCAAATACATCAAATTTCCAACTAAACTTTTATACAAGGTCAAATTCACATTGCTGCTGCAATCATTTTTGCTCAACTTCAAACCTATGACTATTGGTGTTGGAGTTGCCTTACTATTTTGCATTTTAAATCTCTCCAAGATCTGATTTGCATAAATTTCTCGAGGGATAAAAATGTCTTTATGCATTTGTTTTATTTCCATGCTTAGAAAATACATCAAGAAACCTAAGTTTGTCATCTCAAAATCATTTTTCATGGCCTCTTTAAAATCAACAATGAGGAAATCATCTTCCTTAGTAAAAACTAAATCATCAAAGAAAACAATTAAAATATTACCATTAGCTATCTTGATGTAAAGAGTGGGCTCACCATCACTTTTGCAAAAGTCATTTCTCATTAAATATGAGTCAATCCTACTATACCATGTTTGTGGAGCTTGCTTCGTCCCATAAAGATCTCTTTTCAGCCTATACACTTTGTCTTCTTTACCGAGAACTTCATGAGCTGCTCCACATATGCCTCTTCTTTCAACACTCCATTAAGGAAGGTGCACTTCAAATCTATTTGAAATACCTTCCATTTGTGCTGGGTTGCAATTGCTATGACAACACACACTGTTTCCATTCTTGCAACAGGGGCATACATCTCATCATAGTCTCCACCAAATTCTTGTTTGTACGCCTTGACCACTAGCCGGGTTTTATACCTATCTATTTTTACTTCAACATTGCTTTTGGTCTTATAAACCCATTTAACACCAATAACTTATTTTACGAGAGGCAAATTAGTTAGCCCCCAAGTTTCATTTCTTTCTATTACATCAATTTCTTCATCCATGACCTCACACCATTTCTATTTTTTCACAGCATTTTCAAAAATAAATTGGATCACTATGATAAACTATTCCAAAATTGATGCTCTCATCAAAATCCTCTTCATACCTTTCATCTTGGTATATCTCCCTTTGGCTCTTGGTTTTTCTTGGAAATAGGCCCAATCAGGAGTTGTCTAGTGTCGCCAGAGCTCTTTATGTACCAACCCGGAGTTGCCAAAAACCATCAGTAGTTGATTCTCTGACTGTCTGTGGCTGCTTGCCTTTATGCCTATTTATGTTAGGAGCTATCGAAAGCTGTTAGGAGCCATATGTATATGTTGCTACTTCATCATGATGATCATCAAACTCATCTTCCTCATCATTAATGGGCACTTTACTTGAAGTGCTTCATGAGGTGTCCACCGAGCCATCCATGACTCATTTTTAATGAACTTTACATCTCTTGAAATTATGATCTTCTTGGTGACAGGGTTTTACAATCTATATGTCCTAGATTCCAAACTATAACCAGTGAAGATACAATTCACACCCTTGTCATCCAACTTTTTTCTTTTCTCTTTAAGCATGTGTGCACATGCTGCACACCCAAACACTCTCAAGTGTTCAATTGTGCATCTATATTTTGTCCATGCCTCAAGAGAAATCTTGTCACAGATTAATTTTGTAGGACTTCTATTTATCAAATAGACTGCTATTGCTACAACCTCTCCCCAATATTAAGTTGGTAGTCCTTTTGCTTTCATCATGCTCCTTATCATCTCAACGATGGTTCTATTTTTTCTTTTAGTCACTCCATTTTGCTGCAGAGTATACATGGTTGTAAGATCATTCTTTATGCCATTTTGCCTACAAAAGTTTACAAATATCAGAGGTATACTCCTCTTCTCTATCTGATCTTAGGACTTTAACATAATGTCCACTTTCTTTTTCAGCTCAAGCTTCAAACTCTAAAAACTTGTCAAAAAATTCATATTTATTCTTCATAAAATATATCCATGTCATGCAACTAAAATCACCAATAAAGGTCATAAAATAAGTACTCCCTTCAATAGAAGTGATTTGCATAAGGCCAACCAAATCAATATGCACCAACTTTAATAGTGTCTTTGTCCTTCTAGAGTTACTAGAATTAAAGGGCAGCCTATGCTGCTTACCCAAAATACAAGTCTCACACTTGCTATTGGACTCTTCAATAGATGACAAACCATCTACCAGTTCTTTCTTTGACAATAAATTCAAACTAGCATAATCGAGATGTCCATACCTTATATGCCATAACTTGGAGAGATCTTCAATCACACTCTTTACAACAGATTGCTCTTGTACTATTGTACATGCTTGTTTTGGAGGTGCATCAATAGTCTGAGAAGAGAAGCATGTCTCTATCTTCAACAAAAACATCTGGTACTTGGTCATTTGGATTGTTGAAACAATTTTCTTTCTTCCATCTTTCTCATGAATGACACACATTTGTCATTCTGCATCAACACTTTATATTCATTTTGAATGAGTTGTCCAACACTCATTAGATTGTGCTTCATACCAGGGGAAAAATAAACATTCTGAATCTCCTTCTTCTAACCTTGCTTAGTGCAAATCATAACAAATCTTTTTCCCACAACTGGAAGAGTTTTATTGTTCCCCATTTTAATTTCAAACTTATAATTTTTATCAATGAAAGAAAACAAGCTTTCATTACCATTCATATGGTTGCTATAGCTGTTGTCCAAATACTAGACCTCGAGGCTGCCTTCTTCACCAATATTGCACATGTTGAAGGCTATGGGATTATTTCCTTCACCCACATTTACATCAGTCATGTTTGCACTCTATCTTGATTGATCATTCTGCTTCTACCAACATTCACTTGCATAATGCACAAATTTATGACAATAATAGCACTCAATATTACTCTTGTTTGAGCTGCTATTTTTCCTTCCTCCTTTGCTTATTATGAGAATAATTGTAGTCTAACTTTATATATATATATATATATATATATATATATATATATATATATATATATATATATATATATATATAACAAGAGTTGTGTTGCAGTAAGAGTCTCGCCTAATAGGAAAGAAAATCATGATCAAGAAAAAAAATTAAAAGACAAATTGACTAGTTGCAAGATAGAGTTACTTGACAAGAGGCATATTTACAGCTTAACATCTACAATAAAAAAGCTTGTCTAATCAGACAAAATGTTGCTAAATTATGTGGCTAGTTTGAAATGCAGGTTAAAATATTACCTTCCACTTATTACTAAATCTTTCAATGCAAGTCTTTGATACTTATTGTTTACAATGCAAATAACTTATTATAATTTGATCTACTTAATCCTATTACTCTATTGCTTTTGAGGTTGAAATATCTATTGAAATAATGTTTATCTCAATGGTTGCACTACAGATTTTCTATTTCAAGAATCTGTTGGATACATGAGACACATTCAATACTCAATTCATGACTTAAGGATCTAATGTCGCATATTATAATTTCTCCAAAATCAAATTCATGGTTACATGTCTGATTTTTATTTATTTAGAATAATTAAGGCCTAGCCATTCAATTAAGTTTTCTTTCTTTTGACATGTGCACAATTGTGGTAGGTATAGTCTAGACTTGTATAACTGAATCTGCGATAACAAAGATGTCAAAATTAGAATCATTAACTCAAGATTAACAAATTTCATGTTGTCCTTGATATTTAGCTCTTGATGAACAAATTCTTGAAATGGTCGAAGCCTATGAATTCACTTAGCACTAAATATCTAGAGAAAGAGATAAAGATGGGCATTATATACAAAAAGGAAGAAGAACACACCTTTGCTTAGTCAAAATTTGCTTTGACACATGGCAAAACATTACTAGGAAGAGACTTGGGTGTATTAGTCCATGCCAAAAGAGGTCCACCATCCATGTCATATTTTAGAAGGAAAAAAACTTTTATTGCTAGATCTGATACATCATACCCAAAAATATGCATACATTCTTTCAAAGAGAATAAGAAACAAAGAGATGGTGGGAGGCATAGAGATAAAATATATAGTGAAAGATTGAAAGGGAGAGCAAGAGAGAGAGAGAGAGTGAGAAATAGAGGTAGAAAGAGGAAATATAGAAAGATAAAGATGTATGAAGTGATATATGCAGAGAGGTATTTAAGAGGGACTCAAAATTTTAATGGAGTAAAATAATTGTAAATTGAACTATTTGTCATAGTAATTTTTAAAAATAGACATATAATTTAAGATCTATATTAGAATAAATAATCTAGAAAAAAAAAGTCAAAATATAAAAATGTAAATGTTAAAAATAACAAGAATTTGAAATATATAATATTAATAATAATTAATGTAATCTAAGTATATCATTAGCTTATTAAATTAATTTTAAATAAGTGATAGATAATGAAGGTGATAAAGACAAGTGGGTGCAAGATAAATAATTCAAACTTAAATAAAAGAAAAATAATTATAATTTAAATTATTTATAATAACTTTTATTTATGATTGCGATAACAGAAATAATTAGAATAATTTTAAATTTAAATTTAAATAAAAATGAAAATAAAATAAACAATAATGTGTATCAATAAAAATAATAATTATAAATAAATAAAATTAATAATAAAATAGAGTTTAATATACAATTTATTTAATAAGATAATAAATATTTAGATGAAAATGGTTTATTAGATTAAATGTAAAGAAATCATGTATAAAAAGTATAATTAATATTAAAGTATAGTAACATTATTAATACTTCTACTAATAAATATTTCTTTCTTCTACTTTTTAATTTATTAGACAATTTTTTTTAAATTTTCAGAATGAAAAATTAAATAAACCCTCACCAAAAATTAGGAGCAATCAATAAGAAAAAATAAATATTCTTTAAAAAAATCAAAATAAAAATTAAACACTCTTAAACATTGAAAATCATGTTTAATATTTTGCACAGGCACACTTTTTTAGGCAAATTAATAGCCCAAAATCAAGTGGAAACATAAGTCTCTGCCTAGGTAGGTGGGACTAATAAATCATTTCTCATAATAATCATATAGTTAGTATTATTTATTTGACCAATGCTACAAACATCAAGACTCCCTCTTAGTTAGGGAGGATAAATCAATCTAATGTCAATAGTTAAGACACTTGACAACATCAATTATATGATGTAATAAATAAAGGCATCATCCTCATGATGTAATCAATAGAAGCATGGTCTCAATGTGTGGATTGACTCCATTGACGATTCTATCCACAAGTCCTCAGGCGGATTGCCTCTACTGGCGATTCTATCCATTTGATATCTTGTGTATTGGCCTATCAGAATGTCAACACATGACATTCACCTAAGTACTCAAGAGTTCATAAAGATATCATCTCATGATATCGAGAGCATTGGCCTGTAGAATTTCAACTCTCAAGATATTCATCAAGTGCTTAGAGTAATGGCCTACCAACATCATTCTCATGATGTAATGGCCTACCAACATCATTCTCATGATGTCCATCAAGTATTCAAGAGTTCATAAATATATCATCTTATGATATTGAGAGCATTGGCCTGCAAAATATCAAGTCTCATGATATCTACCAAGTACTAAACAAATGTTCATAGGTAATGTGCACTTACCATAAGAACATTCACATCATCTATTACGATTTGTTTCAGTCATCACAAGATGTCTATCACAATAGAAGATGCCATCCATTACGATCTGTCTCAACCATCACAAGATGTCTATCACAATAGAAGATGTCATCTATTACGATCTGTTTTAGCCATCACAAGATACCTATCACAATAGAAGATCAAGTTATTGTAAGATCATCACCTTCCAATAACTTTTGCAAATACAAGTGATAATCATTTGGAAGTCATCACTTCCGAGCATGATTTACATAGGGGGCAAACCCATTAAAAATATTCATGATTCATTAGTATAATAATCAATTATAACAAGTTTACCTCAGAAGTGTTTCACCTTCAATAGTGAACTCCCTCTCAATCAATATGATCAAAATTGTCACAAGTTGACTGAACCATTTGCTCCCTCTAAAGCTCAAGTTTATCAACTTCTTGACCTATTTTGAAATGTCAAATTCCCTTTGCATCTAGTCTCAATCATCAATTCGTTTACAAGCATCAAGTTCTTTCTCCTTTGAATGCAATTATCTTGTGCTTTTGTCCTGAAGGTATGTCAGAGAGAGATTACAAATAGATCACTAAACTATCTCGACCAGAAATACCAATGATAGAAGCACACAAGATTTTACTAACCAATAGTATAACATGAATTACAAACTCAAAAATTATGTGCATTAATAAAACATGAAATACTTATCTTTTATAAATTTAAGTATTTCATTCTATAAGGTGAGCCCATATAGAAAAATATCATGCGAATTCACAAATTGATTTCGCCATTCTTGAACATTACCATAATTCTTCACACGAAATGTTTTGAATATCCAAAGGTTCCATACACTATGACAATGTTCAATATGATCAGATCTCCCTTCAAGCGGTTAGGCTTTTAAGGAAGGAACCTCGCTCTTTTACAAATTTTGCATAGACCCGTACACAGCCAGTCATAACTTTTGAACCTGAAATTTTCTCTCCAATTGATTTGGTGAGATTCTTTTACATTTATTTATCACCAACGTATCCAAAATTCAGAAAAATCTAATGGTGCATTTGTGAGATATGGTCCTCGTACTGAGATTGTATTTTCTGAGATAGTCACACATTCACCATCAACAAACTACTCTCTTACATTTGCAACTTGACTTGAATACCATGTTAAGTTTTTAGGATCATTGCAAATGTAATATCACTATTTGATTGTAGTATTTTCCAAATGCATCGATCTCTTTGTATTTTATACATGACAAGGACAAGAAGATACATGTCCCTTCATGGGACATGTCTATTCATTAATTTATTTTATCAATTTAACTATTTAGTTTTTTATTAAGGTAACAACAGGCTTTGAAGGGGTCTAGAAACCCTTTACATAACTGGAACTTAAGATAAAGCTATAAAGGTTCCAAAGATACAACAATCTAGCCAAAACAGAGGCAAGGACACCCCAAACCCCTAACTAAGAAAACCCCATTCAACTGCACAAGATAGATTAGTAGAAAACAGTAGAACAAAGAAAGGGGACTAAACTTTTGAACCCTTCTTGTCAGATCGAAGGGTCATGTCAAAAGAGGATGGATGTCGCTTAGAATGTTTCCCTTTAACAGTAATCCACCCATCTTCAACTCTAGCCGCCGCATCCTGCCAGCATTGCGAAGTCAAGACAAAAGAACCAACACCCAGTAGAGGTGTTGGAATAGCCTGCAAATTGCCCTGCAAAGGACCATCATTACTCTCAGTTGAGGGATAAACAATGGGAGGAACATAAAATTCAGGACCAACACAAATTGAAACCCCAATAGGGACATCAGAAACAACACCCATAGCAGCCAAAAGAAATGCCCAAACTCACAAGGGTTGAGGGCCAACCTAACTTTGATAAGTCACGACACAACAAGGCTTAGACAATTTGATTTTATTTCATAAAATCCAATAATATTTACATGTTTAATTATATTAAAGTGGTTATTCTTAAACGATTTAATATTCAAAAGGTAAATCTTGGTTAATAAATATATCATATTTTAGTGTATATAAGTCATCAAATTCAGGGAAGACTTTAGTGGCAATTATTTTCCATTTGGCGAATGTCACATGTCAGCACCCTGGGATTTGGCAAATATAATGTATATATCAGGTTGACTATGTCGCCTAGACTTTATAAATATTGGGTCGAATGCCCAGATCCATCGCCCATTGGTTTATGTATTTTTTCCCTTTTCTTTCATAATATCACCAATCGAATCTAATTGGTCAAAATTTAAGGTTAGGGTATGAGTTACGAATATAGATTTGACATGTGTCTCTATTCCAAAGACTTTGAATGAAACTTTATGTCTTTTAAAACTTTGTCCCAAAATATATTTGACACACATCTCTATTCCGAAGACTTTTTGGGGAATCTTTGTGTCCTTTAAAACCTTGGCCCGAAATAGAATCTCTTCCATTGAAATCATCCAATGGTTACAAAAAGTAGGGTTAGCTCTTGTCAACAGATAGAAAATTAACTCACAATATTGTCTTGGGAATGCTACCCCCAAACCCCTGTCAAATAATGATGGTTTCTAGGTATGTGTGCATGTCATCACATTTTTCTTTGATAATGAAAGATTCCTCAATATTTTATAGAATTTTCATATAATTGAAAAAAAATCGGCAGTACAACTAATATTTTTTCCTGGTAAAAAATAAAAGTCGCCAACAATATTAATTCTTCCCCCCCAAAATAATGTAGGATTCGCTAGGATTCTACACCTTTTCCCGGGAGGGCATTTCTTAAAGTTATCCCTGGGACTCAAATTGTTTATAACTGGTTATCATATTTAATCTTGATGGTTGTAGAACAATTCTTGTAATCAGTTTTAGATTCGATTTTGAATATGTCGTGATATATGATGCTATTTAATTTATCATCGTAAATCATATTTATAATTTTATCAAATGATTAATATTAGATTGCTAAATTTCTTATTTATTAAAATTTGTTGTATTTTTTTAAAGTAGTTATTTCTAAATTTGATTGTAATTTCTTTTTTCATCAATTTTTGGATCACACTATGTGATCCATCATCATTGTTGTTCCTTAGTTCTCACATACTGATGATGGATCATAGAATTTGATCTGAAACATTGACAAAGAAACAAAAGTACAAGCTAGTTTGGAAACAACTACATAAAAATTTCTATAGCTTGTAAAAATCTGATATCATTGATTGTTGTGTATTATTTAATCTAACCAAACCTTTGTACAATCATGAAACTAGTTGATGCAAATCATGATTTTATAATGATGGTGCAATTTGTCAGAGATTATTCCCATGATAAATCTAAATTAAATGAAGATTTATCTTTTTCATAAAAGATTCTAGTACATAAAGTTGGATGTTTTTTTATTGAAGTAAAGTTATGACTTGAAGGTATGGGATCTATTTGAGTCTATTACTAAATTAGAATGTAAAAGTTAGGACATCCTTATATCCAAGCTCTTACCTTAGGATAATTTTTGCATCTACAAATTTGATTCAAGATAAAGGATAGTAAAACGAAAGATGCAATCTAGACCCTGGAAATAAATCTAATTATTATAATTAGATGTATTATAACACAACTTTTGAATTTCAACACACAGAGTTGATATTCAAGGGCACTACATCTTCCCCCCTAAGACTCGACTTACTCCTAGAAGTCGCAAGGTCTAAGATTAAACACTTCATACATGTCTTAATATGAATCAAGGCCATGCTTATGCATACAACAAGATATGTCAATGGTAATGAAAATTGTTACATGTAACACATACATATCCAAATGAACACACACTCTTACTATATTTTCAACTTATTCCATTACTAGCTTATATGGAAACTTTTTATAAAAAAATTCATTGTAAGCAACGATATACATACATTTTTACTAAGGTAACTAAGTCAAGCTACAATATTTGTGAACATCACCATTATCAAAAAAATAAACCATAGCAACTTGTTTCTATTACTAATATGAAACAACGAATATAAGCAAGAAAAGCATACCTCACCAAAAATATACAAAAGTGGGCAGGCTTCTTCTGGAAAGTCTCACACATTGTCAAAGGGTAAACCTAAAACCTAGATTTCTTAGTCCATAACTTATAATCCATACTTCTCATCCCTAAGGTCCCGTGCGTCTACTTCCTCATATACACTCAACCAAGTCTTCTCATTACAACATTACACATTACAACACTAGACTAGCATTCAAAAACATTAAGTATAAACCAGTTTAGCCGCCAATGTTCAATTAAAAAAGAGATAAAATAAAGTAAAGTATCAATTTCAATCAACAAGGTAAGGAAAATCGAAGAAATGAGCGATGCTAAATCAATTGCAATTGCAATTACAAAAGATATGAGTAAGAAAATTGTAAAAAGTCGCCAAACTATTGCAAACAAAGATTAAAAAAAACTGCTAGTCCAGACGAGCAAGATATTTATTTTTATTATCATAAATTGCACAATACATCGCTATGCGACTAAAGTTAGCCACGAGATGAGGAAGGAGGGGACTAGCATCTCCAAAAAACTTTGAACCAAGGAGTAATACGAGCAACATACATATACACGAGTTCTTGATCATTAGGGCCCCGTTTGTTTGTGGAATTGGAATTTGGCCCAAAACCTGATTATCTCATAATAAGGTTTTGATATTCTGATTTTGTATATTCGGAATATGTTTTGGACCGTTTGGTTGACCCGGAAGATGGATGAGACAATCCATCTTCTGCGTTTGGTTGCCATTTTCAAAATTGGAATTGGAAGATAGAAATTCCTCTTTATGTGTTTGGTTTGCAATTTCAAATTGGAATTGGAAGATAGAAATTCATCTTTTCTGTTTGGTTCTACATTTTAAATTGGAATTAGAATTTAATTTGATATTTGATATTTTATTATTTTAGTCCATTTTTTATGTATAGTTTTTTTATATTAATTTATATTTTTATGTACTAAATCATAAATAAAATTTAATATATTTTTTCCAATTCTGCGAATAGAAAACTTAAATAATTTTATACATTTATTATTTTGGTCCATTCTTTATGTATAGTTTTTTTATATTAATTTATATTTTTATGTAGTAAATCATAAACAAAATTTAATATATTTTTTTCAATATCATAACAACAAAAATAAACAATATTATAGATTAACAAAAACAATAAACTTAACTTTAACAAAATTTAATATATTTTTTTCAATACATTAACAAAAAATAAATAAAAAATTATACATTAACAAAAATAATATTGAACAGTAAACTTAGCTTTTTTTAATAATTTTATACATTATCATAAACAATATTATAACAAAAAAAATAATTATAACATTGCTCATATCACATCAAAATATAAATAAGTCATCTAGTCCACATATATATCTATCTCCAAAAAATGATCAAACTAAATAGTATGATTGTTGCACAAAGAAGATTCCGTAAAAACAAGATTTCGGCTTTAGATGTAGCCTCCGCTTTTGCCATAGTTTTCTCGAGTCTTTTGTAATTCTTGCACTCGTCATCTACAACAGGTCTGTGTGTAGAACGTACTGATGATGTAGACAATGACGGGGTGTCATTGACCCATCGGAAGTAACCGCATCCACCTCCATCCTACAATACAAATCTAAGTTAGTCTCGCTATAATGACTAATATTTATTATTTGTAAATATTTAAATATTGTGCAATTAACAACCTTATAGAAGTTTTTACAACCCCAAAATTTACGGCCTGGATTGTCCTCTGTCTGTGACTTCCTCAACACACAACGCAATCCATCACCGCAGTCACACATAGGAGCATTCCTCGTAGCCATCAGCACTATATCAAGCAAAAATTTGTTCATTCATACTAATTTTGTTCGCTATAACAACATGACTATATTTTATGAGTACAAATTGAAAAAGTTATACAAAAAATATAATGACACAACTATAGCATCAGATATAACAATATCCATGAATTGGTTGGTGGTGTGAAAACACACCGTTAAATAAGAAAACGCAAGTAGATCCACGGTCTATGCCCTTATGCCCCACATTCGATGATCAATCCTGCATCTACAAAGTAAACATGATACAAAAACTAAAACTTGTTCATTTTTAAATGGAATACACCAAGGAGTACCATCAGAAATTTTGACCGTTTACAAACATGAACAGTAAACAATCATTAGATAGCTCATTTTTTTATCAGCATATGTGGATATTTTTTGCATCGATGTTTGAAATACCTTCTTGATTCGATTGTATAGATAGTTTTGGATCACACTCTGCGATTCATCATCGGGATTGCAATAGATAGTTTGAGACCAAAATGATTACAATAGACCAAAATGATGGAATTTTTTTTCAGTCATTTTTATCTCTTCCATCCCGATGAAGGATCATAGAGTGTGACCATAAAATATCTACAAAATCAAATCCAAAAGCTATTTCAAACATATTTAATGTCAGCATATGTGTAGTCTCACTTTATCATACGTGTAGTCTCAAAACTATCCATTTCTATTTTTGTACCTATCATGTGTTTTTTAAAAATGAATGAAAAATGAAAAGAAATTGAAGATGAAATAGAGCATTAAACAAAGTAGAATTATTAAACTTAATTTCATAACGCAACAATAATAACAAGATGGTTAATACATACAAAATCATGAACAATACAGTCGTCTACCAAAACACATTTATAAAATCATGTCTGAAGAACTAGAAATGGATAGTTAAGAGACTACACCTTAACAATACATTAAATGAAGCATTCATCATGTGGTACTCCTTCGTGTATTCCACTTTAAAAAAGCAACAACACTAACAAATGCAAGCTAATATGTCTGAAAGCACTCTAAATTCAAAAGACGAGAGAAACAAGGCTTCCTGAAACTGGATAAAAAAACAAAAAAATGGAGAGAAAGACAAACACTATATAAAATGAAGTATAAAATGACAAGCACACTCTGTGAAAGCCAACATAATCACTAGCAACACAAAATAATGGAGAGGAAGACGAGCACTATATAAAATGAAGTATAAAATGACAAGCACACTCTATGAAAGCCAACATAATCACTAGCAACACAAAATAATCTTGGCATGGATCCAAGAAATTAACACAATAAAAATACCGGCGGGTACTTACCAGTGGCTCCAACATAAATATCCAATGCCTCCATTTCTCATAAAACTATATTTTGTAATGGAGATGAACAACAATATCATATTTAGTATCATATTCAGCTTATGATATTGAATATGATACTGAATATGATACTGCTTATGATACTGAATATTCAGTATCATATTCAGCAATCATATTCATGAACAACAGTATCATATTCAGTGTCATAATCAACTTATGATACTGAATAGTCAGTATCATATTCAACAATCATATTCATGAACAACAGTATCATATTCAGCTTATGATACTGAATATGATACTGCTTATGATACCGAATATGATACTGAATATTCAGTATCATATTCATGAACAACAGTATCATATTCAGTATCATATTCAGTTTCAGGACAAATGCAAATGGATAAGCATGGAATATGATGGTATGTCCTGATACTGCTTATGATACTGAATATTCAGTATCATAAGCAGTATCATATTCAGTATTCAGTATCATATTCAGTATGTCCTGATACTGAATATGATACTACTTATGATACTGAATATTCAGTATCATATTCAATATCATAAGCAGTATCATATTCAGTATCAGGACATACCATCATATTCCATGCTTATCCATTTGCATTTCATAATTACGCTCAATTTTCAATTTTCAATATGACATGAAATCTAAATATATGTATCATATTCAGTATCATATTCATGAACAACAATATCATATTCAGCAATCATGATCATAGACAGCACTATCATATTCACTATCATGTTCAACAAAAATTGAATTAAAGTTGGCATACACATATATTCAGATTTCATGTCATATTTAAATTTGAAAATTGAGCGTAATTATGAAATGCAAATGGATAAGCATGGAATATGATGGTATGTCCTGATACTGAATATGATACTGCTTATGATACTGAATATTCAGTATCATAAGCAGTATCAGGACAAATGCAAATGGATAAGCATGGAATATGATGGTATGTCCTGATACTGAATATGATACTGCTTATGATACTAAATATTCAGTATCATAAGCAGTATCATATTCAGTATCAGGACAAATGCAAATGGATAAGCATGAAATATGATGGTATGTCCTGATACTGAATATGATACTGAATATTCAGTATCATAAGCAGTATCATATTCAGTATTCAGTATCATAAGCAGTATCATATTCAATATGTCCTGATACTGAATATGATACTGAATATTCAGTATCAGGACATACCATCATATTCCATGCTTATCCATTTGCATTTCATAATTACGCTCAATTTTCAATTTTCAATATGACATGAAATCTAAATATATGTATCATATTCAGTATCATATTCAGCAATCATATTCATGAACAACAGTATCATATTCAGCAATCATGATCATGGACAACACTATCATATTCACTATCATGTTCAACAAAAATTGAATTAAAGTTGGCATACACATATATTCAGATTTCATGTCATATTGAAAATTGAAAATTGAGCGTAATTATGAAATGCAAATGGATAAGCATGGAATATGATGGTATGTCCTAATACTGAATATGATACTGAATATTCAGTATCATATTTGGCAATCATATTCATAAACAGCAGTATCATATTCAGTATCATATTCAACAATCATATTCATGAACAACAGTATCATATTCATCAATTGCATTTAAATTAAAATATTCAAATAATCATTTTGTGACAATATGAGCATATAATAGTAAAAAATCTAAATATATATCTATCCACATGATAAAGTACAAATCCACTAAAAATCAGTAACAACGTGATAAAAAAATCAATGTTCTTGAACACAAAATACACTAGATATCATCATAAAGTATCATGCCACATCACAACAAGATCATCATGTATATATGATCAAAATGGTAATCACAAGTATGATCAAAATGGTAATCACAAGCATTGTAAATGTAGTTATGGAATGATTGAAAATGTAATTATGAAATGCAAATGGATAAGCATGGAATATGATGGTATGTCATGATACTGAATATGATACTGCTTATGATACTGAATATTCAGTATCATATTCAGCAATCATATTCATGAACAATAGTATCATATTCAGTATCATATTAAGCAATCATATTCATGAACAACAGTATTATATTCAGCTTATGATACTGAATATGATACTGAATATTCAGTATCATAGTCAGCAATCATAGTCATGAACAACAGTATCATATTCAGTATCATATTCAGCAATCATATTCATGAACAACACTATCATATTCAGTATCATATTCAACAATCATGATCATGGACAACACTATCATATTCACTATCATGTTCAGCAAAAATTGAATTAAAGTTGGCATACACATATATTCAGATTTCATGTCATATTCAAAATGAACAACAGTATCATGTCAGTTTTTTAGCCTTTTATAGGCTTCCAACTCATTTAAAATCACAAAACGATGTCCTTTAAATTAACTACAAACCACCATATGTGGCTACAATCCAGTCGCTTCTCTCCTCCTCCGTCATCAATAAGAACCATTTGGCTCTTTCACGTTGACCCAAGAAGGTTTCGTATACCTTGAGGAATACACCTCTACTCAATCCGGGCATGGATTTGAGAGCGTTATAGGCATCCGTCAAAGCATTCTCATGACTAGATTCATCAATTTTAACAAGGTGAATATTGTTCATGCCCTCTTTTATTTTTTTCATTGTTTCAGACATGGAATCCAACGAAGCAGCCAGACTTGCCTTCTTCCTCTTTCCCACCTTTCTGCCTGATGAACTAGGAGTCCCTCTAATACTTGTTGTTGTAGTGGACTGAGTGGAATTATAAGACTCGTCATCCCAATCAACACCACTATCAAGATGTACATCGTCCTCTTCATCATTCACATCGAATGGCTCTTCCAAAGGGTTCCCTTCTTCAAACTCAAGGGCCGTGGTAGCTGCATTTCCTTCAGCCATGTCATTACCGACAATTACACCCAATTCAGTGAAGTACTGAAAGGGCTGCTTTTTATACATTCTTGCATTTTTGAACTCTCTTCGCTGCATGTTGGCATAAATAAATGGATTAGGTTCTTTGTCTTTCATTATTAACTTAAAAAGAAGACAATATTATTTCCATCAAAATAGTAGAGAGATTACCCTACCTTGAGAAGCTCATCCCACACACTGTCCTCAGCATCCATGGACTGAGTAGCCTCGTTCCAAGCTAAACCGCTTGTATTCCGAAGCTCCTTCATGACTCTATATGCAAGCTTCCAAGTTTTCAACTTGTTTTTGAAGTTGTCCTTGGATAGACTGAGGTTCAAATCAGCATTGAACCGCCTCTCAATTGCGGTCCAGGCTTCTTTTGTGAAGCCTCCATCACATTTTCTTCCTAGTTGTACTTGCTCAAGGAGCAAGTCTATAAGCTTTCGTTCCATGTCCTTTGACCACATAATCTTCTTCGACAAAGAAGATATTTGGCTCGTGTTAGCAATCTCATTCATGTTCATTAATGATTCTGTGTAAGCCATGCTGTGTATACAAATTGTTGTTAATCAAAGTAGCTTCATACATCAGTTTACTCAAATAAAACACATTGACCATTACAAGTCCAATACTTGCAGATAAAAATACAAGAAAAAGGAAACCATCATGTATATCAAAGTAGCTTCATACATCAGTGTACTCAAATAAAACACATTGACCATTACAAGTCCAATACTTGCAGATAAAAATACAAGAAAAAGGAAACCATCATGTATATCAAAGTAGCTTCATACATCAGTTTACTCAAATAAAACACATTGACCATTACAAGTCCAATACTTGCAGATAAAAAGACAAGAAAAAGGAAACCAATACAACTATTGTCGGGATCTATACTCTTCCCACATTCTACTTGCTATATCATTTCGGAACTGTGCCCACCGGTCTCTATCATTCTGAGACAACCCATATGTCTCTAGCACTGGTACATCTACCCCATCACGATCATCTTCCTCTTCAATGTCAATTTCTGGTGGAATGTCGTCCTCTATCGTAATGTAGTTGTGTAGTATGCAACATGCTAATACAATATGGGCTTGTGTCATGATAGGATAAGATGTGGCATGCCTCAGGATTGGAAAACGCTGCTTGAGAATACCAAATGTACGCTCTATTGAGTTTCTAAGAGAGGAGTGTCGATGGTTGAACAACTCTTCTTTTGAGTTTATTGGATTTTCTCTTGAAAACTCTTTCAGGTGGTAGCGTGTACACCGATAAGGAGCAAGAAATCCAAGTGCATTGGGATATCCAGCATCCACTAGAAAATATTTTCCTACATAAATAAAGTATATTATTAATATGTGAAACGTGAAAATATTTTCCTACATAAATAGAGTATATTATTAATATGTGAAACGTGAAAATATTTTCCTATATAAATAAAGTATATTATTAATATGTGAAACGTGAAAATATTTTCCTACATAAATAAAGCATATTATTAAACTATGATTTGGCTTACCGGGGGGAACAACAAGAGGATCTTCTCTTGACAGAGCTGAAGCTAGAACACGACTATCTGCGGCAGACCCTTCCCAACCAGCAAGGCAGTACTGAAACTTATGATCGAAGGAACACACACCCATAACATTTTGCGACAGGTTGCCTTTTCTATCACGATATTTACACTGCATGTCGACATCGACGGTGACTGGTATATGGGTTCCATCAATAGCTCCAACACAATCCTATATGCTATGATACAATCATCAATTGCAATGTCAACCAGTCGTCAATGATAAAAATCTGTACAAGAAAAATGTAACAACACAACAATTACCTTGAAGAATGGATCAAAGCATTCGTTCCCACTAATTTCAGGAGGAGTGTTTGGACTAGGTGGTGGAAAGCAATCCTTGTGGAGTCCTAAGATAGCCCTCAACACATTGTGGAAGTATCGACTAATTGTCTCTCCTGAGTGGCCAAAGTTGTGGGCAATCTTGTGGTTCCTCAAATTGTGGCCAACGGTGTGGAGGAACATCACAAGTTGTTCTTCTAATGTTAAGTGTATCGTATCTTTCAAGGATCCATTCAGCCTTAGGATAGTAGCTAGACGAAAGAAGGCTCCCCTACTCATGCGAATCTGATCACGACAATCCACGTCATTGGAATGAATAACCATTCTATAGAAATTATTTCCTTTCCTTTTTCGTTGACCCCTATCTGCATTAGATTCTAGGGCCACCACTGCTGTGGCTACGGCAACACAAGCAATCAGAGCTGTGAGAAGCTGAGAATATGTGGTCCCCACAACTACCCTTTCTAGAACATCAATATTCTTAATAGGATCCATCAATGGCCTAAAAACATAGGTACATATATAAACAATTAGATAGATAAATAGTTACATAGATACATAGATACATACCTACATACATAGATATATAGGGTTAGATAGTTCATACATATAAACAATTAGATAGATAAATACATACATAGATACATAGAAACATACCCACATACATAGAAAAGCCTCATTCTTTTCTTAAGATATCATAGCAAGATCAAGAGATATACCAAAACTTGAATCAAAATGACATTATCGACCCTGACAACCAACTAATATGATAAAGAATATGATATTGTTGTTCATGAATATGATACTGAATATGATACTGCTGTTCATGAATATGATACTGTTGTTCATGAATATGATACTGAATATGAACATGCTTATGATACTGAATATGATATTGAATATGATACTGTTGTATGATACTGTTGTTCATGAATATGATATTGTTGTTCATAGAACCTAACTAGACATTATAGAACCTAACAACCAACTAATATGATAATGAATATGATACTGTAGTTCGTGAATATGATACTGAATATGATACTGCTTATGATACTGAATATGATACTGTTGTATGATACTATTGTATGATACTGGATATGATACTGCTGTTCATGAATATGATTGTTGAATATTATCATCTCAAAACCCGAATATGGGCCGAAAATGAGAATATCGATCTTCCAGCCGAAGAGGTGGAATATGTTTTCATAACCCGATTTTGGCCGATTATAAGCCCAATTTGATTCTTGGTCGGGGCCGCAATCTTCCCAACGCGCGGATTGTGGATACAATTTTCGGTGGATGCGTGGATACGAAAATGAAATGTGGATACGATAAAATGAAATGCGGATACGATAGTTGTCAGGTTTTCTGCAGGGTGCAAAAAACCCGACAACTGTGTAGTTTTTTGAGTCAAACTCATTGACCCATGATTCATGAGTACTGATTCAACATGAACCCATCTCCCATGAGAATGAATGAATCTAGGTGATGCTCACAGAGGTGAAGCACCGGGACCTACTAGGAAGTCTCGGTGCTTCACCTCTGTGAGCATCACCACTACTCATGAATCATGGGTCAATGAGTTTGACTCAAAAGACTACACAGTTGAGTGGGTGTTCAAACTTAGAGAGAGTGGGTTCACTGGAATCACTATTTTTGAATTTGAGGATGCAGAGACATTCCAAGGACGGTGTACAGAATGAAAGAAGAGTTTTTAAGGGACGCCATAACTTTGACAGATTTGGGCCTACACTAAAATACAAGTGCATGAATTTAATCCAAAGTTTAATCATTGATCCTCATGCTTGGCCTTTCAGAGAAGCTTTGGATCTTAATGAATGGGATGCTCCAAGATATAAACATATCATCAAAGACCCAATGGATCTCTCTACCATAAGATCACGGCTACAAAATAATCTTTACTCACATGCCATGGAATTTGCTCATGCTATAGATCTGACTTTTGACAATGCAATGAGGTACAATCCTGCAACTAGTGTTTATCATGAGATGGCAAAGAACCTGCTTCAAAATTTCTATTCTCAGTGGAAACCCATTGGAATAGAAATTGCTAAAACAATAAATTAGACCACACTTTCTGGGCATAAGGGTTTCAGCAATGTGATGAAGCCAAAAGCCCTGAAATTTGTATGTGAAAAACCCAATTCAGACATGAATCAAAAAGCAAATTATAAGCTTAAAAAACCCAATTTGGACATTAATGAGAAAACAGAGTATAAGCTCAGAAAGCCCAATTCAAACTTGAATGAGAAAACAGAGTATAAGCAAAGAAAGCCCAATTTAGACATGAATAAGAAAACAGAGGATGGGCAGAAATGGCATAGTTCAAAGCAGTCAGACATCAAGAACTTGCCTTCTTCCTCTTTCCCACAGTTCTAGTGGAAAGTTGTCTGGTAAAAGGAAAATTGCAGAGCAAGTCAAACGTCCAAAATGGGAGAACTGTGAGCATTCTTCTTCATCTTGAGCAGAGGTATTTCCTGCTGTAAATGTGGCTGATACATTCATTGACCATTGGGATAGCTTAGAGACAGATTTTCAAGGTATTCAATTTTTGTTTAATATTTTTTTAAATATATTTGGATAATTCAAATGGGGTAGTGAGGTAAGTAATCTTGTAAAATTCTATGATTGAATGTATTTGAGTTGGAGTAGTAATAGGATGGGCGAGCTTAAAAAAGGTCTAATGCTCACCTCATGAAGATGCAGTGATGTTAAATGTACACGAGAGATGAGTTCTTAGAAATCTTTACCCATGAAATATTACCAATAAATTTGACTCAAGAATTACACTGTTGAATCTTAATAACAATATCATAATTTGACTTCTTGTAAAATAAAAATTTCCTACTTATCAATTTCAATCATTTTGAAAATTCAAATAATCAAGATAAAAAATTAAAAACTTTCATTTTCATGATAGTGAGTGGAAATTAGTGTTAAAATAATGAGCAAGGCTAATACAAGTGTTTATTGATGTTTGGTTTATTGAGTGAGTGGGTGTCATTCCACCTGAAAACTAATTGCAAGTGAACCTGAAGAACTGTGAGTTTGCATGTCAATTGTTCATGAGTTTAAGATTTGTAGTTGGATTTAAAGAGTTGAAGATAGCCCTATAAGTATTCATGCCATTTAGACCTAGCCAACACCTAATTTGG
This sequence comes from Chamaecyparis obtusa, assembly GCA_027943335.1. Classification (NCBI taxonomy): domain Eukaryota; kingdom Viridiplantae; phylum Streptophyta; class Pinopsida; order Cupressales; family Cupressaceae; genus Chamaecyparis; species Chamaecyparis obtusa. Next base: position 3,087,680 of record BSBK01000606.1, read on the forward strand.
CCAAGATGCATAGTTTTGTATGAGCAGCTTAGTTCACTGCTAATTTGTCAAGAATTAGAGCACCATTAAATATGTTTTCTAAAGGAAAAAATCAGTTAAAGAGATTTGACACCCATGGTATCTATTCTGTAAACTTGATGCAACTATCCATTCACAGTAATGTGGGCCACTAGCCACTCTTGGAATCGTTGGAGGTGTTATTTTTTATTTTGTTTTCAAAGGTTTGGAGTTACAAACCTTTGAGCAATCACAATGGACTATGGACAAGGTAGTAACACAGCCAGATGTGGAATAGTAACCAATTACATAGAGTTGTGAACTCATTAGGATTATGTTAACTGCTGTCGTACATCGTAATTATCATAAAATTGTAATTTGAAAATACCATCATGATCATGTATTTGATATAGCGAAATGTTTTCTCATTTGATGCCAAAGAAATTGATTTTCTCATGAAATTATATAAATTGTGGAAGAATGAGGGACCCTTTTGGATTAGAAACTTTCTAAGAGCAGAGAATTTGGTGATTGAGGAACAAGGGGAGGCTAGAATGATTAAGGTGGAAAATGATCTGGTTAAAATCATTGGCAAGTAGGGACCACAGCCACTAGGCATTGAAGAATGGGATCCGAATTGGGTGGCAAGAGAAATGACTCTTCATTGGGTTGCAGAGATGACGAGAGCAAGTGGTCGCGACATCCATGCTGCTTGACAGATTAGAGGACAATCCTCAACCCAAGGAAGCTTAGAAGCTACGCCTTCCACAAGGCCATAATGATATTTTCCGTGCTAGTTTTGGATTAGGTTCTTATGGGCTCAGTGAAGCCTTTCTACTATTTTAATAGTTGGTTTATAACATTATTGACATTTCTATTAGATAGTTGGAGCAGTTTTTGTGATAAGAAACCCTTTTGTGTTTACCAGTCATAAACTGATCAATAGTTGTTATTGTTTTTTTGCTTAATGGCTAATAGTTTAGCTTGTGAACGATTTAGTTAAGATATAATGGTGGATATTTGAGATTGTAATGAAATTCTTTGAGCATCTTTTTGAGACTATATGATGCTCTTGTAGCTATGGATGAAATAGGCATTGGACTCTATAATGACAGTAGATCTGTTCTTACTTTTGGTGGACTTGATAGAAACTCTGAATGTAATTATCTTTATTATTATTAATATATCTCTTATCAGCTTAGGCCTTTTATTGATCAAAATAACAATAAAAACTTGGATATCCCCTATGAAGTCCCTCTTTGATTTGAAGGTGAGAGTAGTCACCCATGAACTTTTGTTGGGAGACATGAATGACGAAGCATGGAGTTATTCGACATGACAGTGTTTGGCATATGATCATAATCCTCCATGCTTCGTCATTCATGTCTCCCACCGATTGCAACAAAAGTTCATGGGTGAAACAGTTTGCAACCATTTTATTCCATGATAGTTATTCGAGATAGAAAATATCCATGATACAATTTGCAACCATTTTATTTCATTTTCTATCTCGAATAACTCCATGATACATTTGCAACCATTTTATTCCAACAATTTAGAAACCAAATATCCTGTACTGGAAACATTTTTTTTTGTAGCAATGGAATTGTAATAAAAGGTCCCAGTTCAAGCCCATTGCTGAATAAATGGGGTAATTATTGCAATGATGACCTAGGTGCAAACATGGAAGGGCACTCACATTAACTGGTCTTTGTGTTAATGTGGCTTGTGGAATGGGGTAGAGGAGCTATCTTATGCTAAAGCAGTTAGCTATTGGGGTACAACTCTCTTATAATTAGCCGGCTTGTTTAACCCAGCCCAAAAAAAAAACCCTGACTGCATACATGCTATGTTCGATAATACTAGACAGCATACAACATATTGAATATGATACTGCATAAAAACCCGCAATAAGGAAAACCCACAAAAACAGAGTTTCAGACAAACCTAGAAACCCTTCAGCTCATCAAACCCTGAATCCGCGGCCTTTTGTTTTCAACAGTCACAATGCAGGGGAGAATAAGAACATTCAGCCGAATGATATCACAACAATATCGTTTCCACCTGCAGAAAACCCTTCAACATCGTTTGCACCCTGCAGAAAACCCGACAACTATCGTATCTGTGTTTCATTTTATCGTATCCACATTTCATTTTCGTATCCACGCGTCCATATCCACAATCTGCGCGTTGGGAAGTGGCGGACCCGACCAATAATTAAATTGGGCTTATAATCCGCCAAAATCGGGTTATGAAAACATATTCCACCTCTTCAGCTGGAAGATCAATATTTTGATTTTTGGCTTATATTCGAATGTTGAGATGATAACCCGATTATGACATTACGGGTTCCAAACAATGGATATGGGTCATAATCGGGTTATCATCCTCATATTCCTATCATCTTCCGACAAACAAATGGGGCCTAGAAGTATGCTAACACCGTACTTAAGGATTATGGGAATAAGGATAAGCGCATATGAACCTCTTAATGGGTCTATCATAAGGAAGAGTGCTTAACAAATAATTTCATAACATATTCAGGTCACATCAAAAACTATTAAAATTTAATAACGTTGTATATAAGTCAATCATTCAATGACATGTTTGGACTGAAATTCATTGAATAAGCACACCTTTCCAAAGTCCATTCATAGAAGATAATAACATTATTCCGTAACACCTTAACTTGGTCACACTCAACATTCATACATATTTAAAAGCACGAAGACTTCCTACAAGCGAAGGACATACATCTTTTAATCAATCAAAACTTAGAAGGATAAATTCCACTTTCATATATGCTACTTTAAACAGGTTACGTATCAATGTTTCCTTATTTTCATAATCACAAGGATCATAAGTGCAATCTGGGAACTTACGTTCTCATTATGTTCATAAGTATGCTCCTAGAAAGGTTCTAAATTATACAAAATATGGCACTAAATAGATTCCTTATTAAACAAGACAAGGAAAAGAGGGAGAAGGGAGCTAAGACTCAAGATTTATACAACAAGTTCATATCAAGATCATAGCACGGCACATTAAAAGAATTCGTACATGTTCCTTATCCATCAAATACTTTATTTTATTAAACATGGGAAAATAATTCTTCTTTATAAATAATTAAGCTAATATGCATAATCACATCATGGTACATTTCATTTATACATACAGGGCATCATCACTTTAAGGAATACATTAAATTTTATTCTAATCTATAAGCATGACCATTCACAAAACTATCTTTTACACCCGAAACCATATGGCTCATAGAATCAAGTTACCAATTACTCACATTAAGAACACACATAAGAATCAAACATATAAAATGTTAGTAACCAATAATAAACTAAGAAGACAATATGTTAGCAATAACAACCTCATAGATTCTGGAGTTTCTCATGACCTCTCCCGAGCATGCATCCAAGAGGGAAAACACCTAGGGCCCGTTTGGTTGTACCCCAAAACTGGGTTATGTGACCCGTAACTTGGTTTTGGGGTGCAATTTCCTGTTTGGTGACCGTTTTAAAAAATGCGAATACGGATTTGCATAACCCCATTTCGACAAAAACGTGGATGCCGGAATTCTGGCTGAAGAGGTGGAATGACTTTCATCTCCACGATTTTGGAGAAGATTAAAGCCATTTTAATTTCACCGTCGGGTCCGGCGCACTCCAGGGTTTGCGAAAAGAAAGAAGCATGTAGGGTTCAAGAAAACACGCGGATCTTCTGCTGCGATCTGAGCAAAATTTGGTCTTCCAATCATCAGTTTTTCCGTCTTTCGCCATTGATTTTTTATCTGAAACAAATCGATTGCGTTGGCCGGTTTTAAAGCTGTTTTCCACGCTCTCTTGACTTGGGGTTTTTAACGCATCGGTGTGTCTTCTGCTGTGATCTGAGGAAATCACTGCCATTTTGGTTTCTATGTCCTTCAAACAATTTCAATATTCCGAGTAGACGGATATGATCCCTCAAATTTTCTTTTGAAATGATACCAGATTGGAACCTCAATCGACCATAAACTTGGCTCCGTAGACCTCCTAGGGTTTACAAGAGAGGGTGATTTTCGTTGTTTCACATTTGTGATTTTGCTGCGATCTCGAAAATCTCAGAAGGTGCAACCAAACAGTCCCAAAAAAGCATAACCAGGGTTTGCATAACTAGGCTATGGATAACCATGATTTGCATCATTTTCCAATTCCCCAACCAAACAGGTCTCTAGAGACAAGAAGCATTGCATGACTAACTTACCACAAAAAACACATCACATGAGGCCAAGGGAATACAACATGAACTAGAGATCCCAGTTTTGCAACATGGGCTCTAATGCCAGATGTAATGCCCCGCTAGAGAACCCTTTAGGACTAATGATAAATAACAAAGCAATAATTTTTTTTTAACATAATACAACATGTCATCTAACACATCATATAATGACTTATTACAATGCATTGTAATAAGTCATTATAATTCTACCCCCAAGTAGGACTCATGTGGAACCAAAAATTCCTCTCGTGAGGACAAGGAAGTTCGATTATGTCATTCTCAAAAGACATCTTGTACCATTCCCATCCTTAGCTTATACTAGCCCTCAAGGCATGTGTGAGGCATCACAATTATCTTATTTAATATTTTAGCCCAGTTCATTTTATTAGATTTTCACTTGATTACATAACTCTTCAATGGGTTGTCCTAGACTGACCACTTTAAGGCCCCGACACCCATTAAGAGCCACTCCTCCTTAATGTAATCAAGGTAAAGCTATCTAGAGGAATGTAGAATGAAGTTGCTTAGTTAAATTTAAAGATTTCCCTTTCTATTATGATCAAATAAAAGATGTTTTATATTTAAAAAAACAACCAAAGTGAAAATGTGAATTTATGAATTTTTTTAGGTTAGATCATCTTATGTAATTTACTCTAAAATTTTGTGATAGAAATGCTAGGGATTATTGGTAAATGAAACTATTAGGAACTATTTATTGTTCAATAAAAGTTCATTGGAATTAGTCATTAGTTATTTTAGCATTTTTGTTTTGGGGAACTCATTGAACTTTTAGTTACCACAATTTAGTGCTTCATTGTTAGTTTCCAAATTTTTGTATAGCTAGTTCAAGTTATTATTAGGGAAAAAAATTTTTTTTAACAAAATTATAGAATGCTAACACATTATTTATTGTACTTGCTCTAGGCAATATTATTGCATCACTTGTGCCCAATTAGTCAATTAATTTCCACTAATGATAACACTCTAATTTTTTTGTTTTCAAAATAACCATAAGTTTTATAAAGTTAACATTTATATTTTTGAGTTTTTCAAATTAAAACATTATTTATTTATATCATTGGTTGAAAAAAATTTGTCTTATAGGAACACTTTTTTTTCGATGCATGAATTGCTTATTTTAAACATTTTGTTATAATTCTGATTAAAATTTTTATTTATATATTAATCAGATATCATTATAATTTTGAATTAAAAATTAAATAATAGAATATCTTGGTAAAATATAATAAAATTATTAAAATTAAAATTATATTAAATATTATAATTATAATTAATTTCTAAACTAAAAGACCAATACTCTACTATGTGGCACTTCTTTTATTTGACAACTCACCTCCTTATAAGCAAATGAACATATATAGTGGTTTATATATATATTAGAAAATGACATTTATAAAAAAAAAAACATAAGAAAACTTAAAATATTAATAGATATCTTCTAAATATTTATTCCAAAATATGAAATATTATTTAAATTTATTTAAGATAATTTTCTATGTAAAAAAAATATTGATTTGTAATTTGTTGAATAATGTGACATACTATTTTCTTCACCAATTAAATATAAAATTTAAAATTTATAAAATATGAATTTTAAATTTTACATATTAAATCTAGAAAGGAAGGAAACATATAATTTTAAATTTTAAAATTTATAAAATATAAATTTCATTTTTACTTATTAAATCTAGAAAGAGAAGAAATAATTATATATTATGTGTTGTGTGCATGTTATAAATTATTTGTAAATAATATGATTGTAAGTATGTTATTGGTTCTAATTCAAATCTTAGTTCAAGAGTTATGAATTTATTATGAATTATAATTATATATAATTATAGGCCAACATCTATCTAGTCACGAGAATACTAAATCCTATCAAAGAAAGTTTAAAAAACCAAGTTTTTTTTAATAAGATTTAATATTTTAATAGTGAATATATGCCTCTAATATTAGTGATATTTAATATTATAAGTATTTTTTTATATTAAATATAATGAGTTTAAAATACAAAAAGAATCGTAGAGTATCAGAATCCAGATACAAGAGGTCGAACCTCACACCAAAAATAAGAGTCTACATAAGCCCAAGCTGCCAAAAAGATAAAAATAGGACCAACAACTAATGGAGCATATCTTCAGAGGTATCAACCCAAGCTGTCCAGCTCAAAGGGCCTTTCATCCAGACAATGTTTTTCTGATTTTGAATCTGCTTAAGCATGATGTATATCATTTCTCCAGTAGTGTCATGTTGATTCCTTTTGATGTCCTTGCTGAGGAGGTTAATTGTGTGATTAAAAGTTTGAATGTTATCCGGATGCAATCTCCAGAAGTAACCATTCTTCACCTCATTAGCAAAAAAAGTGGCATGACCGTCTTTTAGGAGTCTTTTGAACTTAGCCTTGTCAACTTTCATGGTGATTTGCACCTACGGAAATTTTTTAAAATGTGTGAGACTTCGAAAAGACTCAGTAAGCAATTTGAGAATTTTTTGAAACCTGTCCTCATTTTTGCATTTCCAAATTTGCCACAAAATGTTAGATGAGAGAATGTTCCAAAACATGTATCTTTTTTAGCATTTATAATAAAACCAGTAATAATTTCAAATATGCTGAAGGTAGAAGGGTTAGAGATACCAAACATCAACCAAACCTCTTTAGCAAAGCTGTAATCAAAGAAAACATGTCTTCCCATTTTCGGGGTTATAATTAACATCAGAGAAATTATTCCTAATAGGAAGCTTGTTCAGAATAAGAAGCCATTTAAAACATTTGATTTTAGGATCAATAGAACTTTTCCATAGCTTATCAAAATAATAAAGTCATTTAATATTATAAGTATTACAAAATAATATATAAATATACAATATAATATATAACGATATAATTTTATAATAATATAATATTATATTAGTCCTAGTATAAGAATATAAACATTATATCTTAAAAAGTAATAGTACTATTGTCAACCTCCACTAGAGTGCACAGTCAAATTTTCTACTGTCAGCGGTGATTCGGAGATCTTCAACACCACAAACAAAATTACTGCTTGCTGGGATCCCAAGCCTGACAAAAGTACAATGAAACATATTCATAATAATTTTAATTTTAATTTTAATTTAGAATAACTATTCTATTTAGTAATACTCATTCTATTTAGTGGTAATTGTTTGTTTAAAATTTAAGTTTGTTGTGAATTTTGCAGATAAAACAATTTTCTGGAAATACACATGAAACAAGTATAAAAGTGTTGAATGCTATTGGAAACATTCATTGGGTTGCAGTGGGGTTCTCAATAGTTGGAGCAGCTTTAGAAATTGTAGACACCATAAAAAATAATAAAAAAGAGCTTTTAAGACTTTTAAAGTCTATGGTTGATTTGTCAAAAATAATAGTTCAACTTCAAGGATTTCATTTACATGAGGAATTCCAGAATACATTGAAAGAGTCTATACATTTGATAGTAAGAGGAGCTATTTCATGTTGTTTCCAGAATAAAAGAAAAGGAGCTAAAAGGTACACGATGATTTTACCTTTGAAAACTTTTTTGTATGTGTTATTATACATCTATAATTGTCTTTCATATGTGAGGATTAGTTCTTAAAGGAACTACTAAATAAGTGTTGGATTTTTATAGGATGGTATTATGTTTCCTTTTTCACTCACCATTGTTTTGTTACACTATATTCTAATGTTGTCTCATTTGACTGGGTAATGTGAAGGATATTGAAAGCGTCAAGGGATAAACAAGAACTTCAAGAACTTAATAGGGATATGGATGACATGTACAAGAAAATTCTTTTACAGATAAGCACCTCTACTTATAGAAAAATGCAAAATAAAGACATCCCTCCTCCCAGTGTTCCCCCTCTCAACAATGATGCAGGTAAAACAACACGAACAGTTGGAATAGAAGAGAATGGGATATGATCTATTCTTTTCATTGAGCTACTCTTTAGTTAAGTACCATATGCTGTAAATTGACATATTCTAACATATCACATGTTTCTCTGACTAGGGCAGTTGGAATAGAAGAGAAAATTGAAGAAGTCATTCAACAACTTGATTGGGAGAGTGATAGCACCACTGTGGCAGTGGTTATATGGGGTATTGGTGGCTCTGGTAAGACCACGTTAGCAGATTCAGTTTATTCTTCTTTGAAGGACAAACTTCAGGGTTGGAAACATTCTAGAGTTACTCTCATTCAAAACCTAGAAGAAGATCCCAAAGTAGAGAAACTTCAATCCTTGATTTTAGAAGATTTGACTGGCACCAAACATAATGTAAGAGACTTTCAAAGTGGATGTCAAATTCTCAGAGATATTATAGAAAAAGAATCCATTTTCTTATATATTGACAATGCTTTGTATCTAGAACCATTGAGAAAGCTATTACCTAAAGATGTTACAGATGCAAAGAAATTTCGATTGCTTTTAACAGCTAGGGAAGCAAATGTCTTGGAAATAATAGAGTCTCGTGGAGTTGAACATTGTAAGCTCTATGATGTGGGATCTCTTCCTATTGATGCAGCCATTCAAGTATTATGCAAACAAATAGATAGAAAAGAGTTTGACAAGGATTACATACTGGAGAAAAGACCTCAACTTAGGAAAATAGCAGAGAAATGCAATTGTTGTCCATTGTTTTTGGAGGTAATAGGGGCTTATCTTCATATTCGAAAGAACATAAGTGAATCTTATGATCGAGTACTTCAGTGGCTAGAACCTGGAGATGAGTTTGGTGGTACTAAGAAGTACAAATTGGACGAGTCAAGGGTTTTATTTTCCTACAATGAGCTTGAGCCAAGTGCTAAGGAAGCATTCCTTGACATTTGCTCATTCTTCTCTGGTTGGAGTTGGGAGGAAGTTTCATACATTGTGGGGGAGGAAGAAATGTTATGTCTACAAGAAGGAGCTCTCATCAAGAGAGAAAGTGAGAATATAAAGATTCATGATCTCATTCTATTAGCTGGTCAGAATAAATCAAAAAACAATCGAATAAAAAATGCAAGAGACTTTTCTTTAACTTCAAAAAATAAAGAGGTACGTATAAAAAAAATCTTAGCATAATTTTTTTTTTTTAAAATTACTTTGTTTGAATTCCTATAAACATTTTTTTTGTTAAATTAGTTTTAGTGTGTCTGAAATTTAACAGCTTGCTTCCCAAGAAAGAGGAGTATGGATAGAAAACAGAGAGAGCCCCTTACGTATATCAGCAGAAAAGTTGGATTCTATGAGCCAGTCATTGCGAGTGTTTTATTTGGGATATAGAGCGCAGCGTTTGACAATAATGAAGGGGAAATGCAGCAAACAATTTGATAAGCTAAGGTTTCTTCATGTGGGAGGCAGAGTATCCAATTTGCCGATGAATATATTCAACCTCAACCATTTGAGATACCTATCAATAGATAATTTGGAGGAGGATGTCGCTTTTAGTCCATCCATGGTAAGCGGATTTCTTCATTCTCAATTGTGATTTTTTACTTTTTCGTCGAAGTTTTCTAATTTTACTTTTCAATGTTTAGCATTTGGAGATGTGAAAAAAGTGTGGTATGAATTGTTAATTAACCCTCCTCATTATTGTTGCAGAATCTTCCAAATTTGAACGTGCTCAAGTTGGATGGCAGCCGAGTACATGGAATCGCCGAAATTGCGCATCTTCGCTCATTGAAGCAGCTGGATTTGGTTGGTTGCAATGCTGATGGAATTTCGGAGTGTTTTCCAAATTTACATCATCTGCAAAGGCTGAAACTGCGGCGATGTGGAGAGCTAGAAGAATTGCCCGAATCTCTTGCCAGGCTCCGATCTTTACAGAAGTTGGATTTGAGTGATTGCAGTGAACTGAAGCGGTTGCCAGCTGCATTCGGGGAGTTGGTCAACCTTACTGAGCTTGATCTGTCACATTGTGGAGAGCTAGAAGAATTGCCCGAATCTCTTGCCAGGCTCCGATCTTTACAGAAGTTGGATTTGAGTGATTGCAGTAAACTGAAGCGGTTGCCAGCTGCATTTGGGGAGTTGGTCAACCTTACTAAGCTTGATCTTTCATCTTGTAAGAGTTTACAAGAGTTCCCGTGCGATTTGGAAAAGCTTGCCTCACTTCAGTCATTGAATGTAACCCGGTGTTCCAGTCTGCTTTGCCTCCCGGCTACATTGGGATGCTCAACGTCTTTAACTTCTTTAAAAATATATGGGTGTTCAAGCCTGACGTGCCTTCCTCATGGCTTGAAGTCTGTGTGGGGATCCAGAATATATTTAGATAGATGTTCAAGTTTGAGTGAAATACCAGAAGAAATTTGCAATCAGACGATACTCACAAGTATTTCATTAAGATATTGTTCTAGTTTGAAGACGCTTCCCAGCAGGTTCGGTGAGCTCACTTGCCTGCAACATTTAAACTTAAGTGGATGTGAAAGCATACAAGCGCTGTGTACTGACTTTCATTGCTTGGGAAGATTAAAATCATTACATTTGTCTGATTGCAAGAGCTTGTTAAGGCTGCCTCTAGAATTTGGGAAACTTAGTGCTCTAGAAACTTTAGATTTATCAGGATGTGATAAACTGGAGGAATTGGGCAGTAACTTCCACTGCCTTGTAGCACTAAAACATCTGAACATGTCTGAGTGTGATAATTTGCGGAATCTTCCAGACCATTTTGGCGAGCTTGGCTGCTTGGAAAACCTAGATCTATCAGGATGCTCTAATTTAGTAAAGCTTTCTGACGATTTCCATCATCTTCAATCTTTAATAAGATTGAAGCTTTCTAACTGTGAGAGTTTGGGATGTGAATGGATGGATTATAGTGTGGAGAATATGAGGAGCTTATGGCGCCTCGACATTGATGGTAGTGAAAGACTGATACAACGGTGGATGGAAATGAAGAGCCAAAAAGAAAGGAATCTGGTGGTGGCAGCGGACTCCACTCTGGTATGAGTTGTTATTTTTACTTAAGCGCTAAAATGTTATAGGTTTAACTTGGAGCAAATAATTATTATTTGATGAGAAATTAAAGATTTTATTTCCTTGTTGTCTTGGCTACCCATGTGAAATTGTAGGATATTTACGTGGATTAAAACAGGATATATTTAAGTTGAAGAATCACTCGTTTTTTCGGTGCGAAAATTTAGATCGCATTCTATTACAATAGTTCACGTTATTGCGTTGCAACTGCAGGGTGCAGAAGGTGAAAGGGCTTTGTTGTTGGAAGGAGTTTTGTCGAAGGTATTTGATGAGGAAGGGCTTCTGGTTGACGCAGAGGAACGCCCCTTCAATACAACCTCACTTCAACCACAAACTCCACTCATCCTCATCATTGATTCACTAAATGCCTGGTTGTCGTTGCGAAAGAAGGTGCAGCAGCTGCAACGTAATTCAAAAGATTTGCAAATCATATATGTTGGAACCCATTTTAACTCGTTAAACTCTGTGTCGGCCGGCAGAATCCTGGCTTATACACCTGACAACTCCCGCACTTCCTCTTTCTGTCATAAGTTATCTTCTTGCTTCGACACTTTTTCCATTACAGTTTTCCGTACAAGCGGTGATCAATTGGAAGAAAATGGGGTAAAGGGCTTGTCAACATGGGAAGACATATCCGAGACGGAGCAATCGGATGACGAGGTATTTCTCAAAATCAGTCCGAGAGAGATCAGATGGGGCAATTTGGAATTGTTGATAACTGAAGAAACAGATTATGTCGTGCTCAATGGAAATAGTCGGGTACTGATATCGACTACACTATTTGAGGGAGGGTTTTAAGACAATACCCTGGGACAATTTTTAAGTAAATTGTCTTAATTTGAGACAAAATAAAATTTGTGTATTGTCTTAAATATTGTTTTTAAGTGAGTGTCTTAAATTATTGTCTTAAAAAAATATCTTTCTAAGACAATTAAAAACATCAATACTATTGTCTTTTAAGAGATAATTAAATTTTTGTCTCAATAAAGACAATATTTATAACAAAAAACATATTGTCTTTATAAAGACATACATGTCTTATGTCTTTAATATCATTTATTGTCTTTTTGAAGACAATGACTTTTTTTTAAAAATAACTAACTATTCTGATAAATTGATATTGCTAAATATAAACTACAATATCATTGATTAATTCATGTTAAGATGTGATGGAATCAAACCACCAACCCCCTGCTTGTAAAGCAAGTGCTCTTCCATCAAGCTAGCGCCTTTTAAAAAATAATTATACCCTTCAAAATCTTAAAGCTCAGTATGCATTCACAAAATAGAATAATAAATTAAGCTATTGTATAACAATAAATGGTAAATAAAACTTAATTATTTTCACAAGAGAAACAAATAGATCTTGAAAGGTAAAGAAACAATTCAATCTATGAAAGAGAAGTTGCAAAATAATGTTCAACACATAAGTTGTCCAAAAAAGGAACCTTTGGATTAGTCACCAATAAATCATCACCAAAAATTGAAACTTTTGATCCAATAGTAGCTGTGAATTTGGAATAGTGCTCCTAAAATTATAATTATGTAAAATCTAAAAGTTCATTTATTTTCATTTCTTTTCATTCATTCAACAATTTTGGCATAGCATGTGAATATAACAAACCTGAAATATGGTTACACAAATCCTATGAGAATGCAAAGGAACATAATTAAAAGAATTTACAATAATCTAAACAAGAGGCACACATACATACAAGAAAATGTAGTGCTTAAGCTTTTAATTTCTGTTGAATACTAGAGTCTACCAAATCGTTCTAAGTTTTTTTAAGCTTTGATGCCCATGTTTATTATCATGGTCTCTTTGACCTTATGAAGTAAGCCCTTGTATACTTAAAACCTAAGGCTTTTGTACCTGTACTTTGTTCAACAATCTGGAAAGCTCTTTCAATTGTAAAACTGTCAAGAGCTAAAATAAAATGTAATAAATAAACAAAATTCAAATAATTCGTAATAGAATATGATAAAAGATATTTCATTAGACATATCAATGATGCCAAATGCATACGATGTGTCCAGGCCAATTCTTGAGGGCATTAAGAATGCAAACTCAATATTGTGTTTCCCAATCCAATCTTGTAAAAATATTTGCTACAATACTGCAATCACATTTTAAAAAAAGAGTTAGAAAGATTACAAGTAAGAACTTGCCTTCTAGAATCAAAAAACTTATTGAAGATAACAACTATGATACATTAGAGCATAAACTAAAATTTGACAAAAATAACAAGATAAAAATATGGAATTATGCAACCATTACCTTTTTTTTCCAAATGGCTGAAGAATAAACCTGCCTCCATATCTTTCACTAATTTTCTATTTAGATTCATCTCTAAATTTTGGTACTCACTTTGTATGCTAGACGAAAAAAAAACTACAAAAATAGATATTAAAGAAACCACCTACTAAAAATGTGCTGCTAAATTTTCTAATCAACCAATGCATACATAATTTGAGAAGTACCCCTATGAAACCACATTATAAGTGAATTGGGATCAAAAGTTGATTTAGCATTTTCTTTACCACTAATACCCTTCTTTATTGCATATGTCACGACCTTGCAATAGAAGCAAATACTAGGTAAACATGGAGTTCAATTGCAGTTCACCACAGAAGAGGATGCAGTTAAACTAGAATAAAGATTGGAGCATCTCAATGGCTAAGACAGTATGTATCAACAATAAATAAGAGGAAATCAAGCGACCAAGAGAAGTATGCAAAGTTGTACAAAGAAAATTCAATATTTGTCATTGTCAGCAAAACATTAATAAAAAATTAATAAATTATGAAGAGCCAACAATTAACATTATCTGGTTAGAAATGGTACAATCTTAATGAAGACAACTCTTCATTGATGGAAGAGTTGCAACTTTTAAAGAAATAATCCCCATATCCATTTTCAAACCCTGGTCAATCTATTTGACATGATTGCCAAGCTAAATCCATTTGTGATTTATTCAGATTTTCAGTGTGAACATAATTGCATATATTCATAATGGCCATTTTCAGAGGGTTATCACTTTTGACCAATTGATATTGATGAGATTTTGGTTGTGGATCTGTACTCCTAATATGTGAATGAATTTATATGCCAATTTTTGGGGTTCTATGAAGCCATATGATATTTTTACTAACTCCATTTTATATGCATTTTATTTAATTTTCAGTTTGCATGATTAGGGACAGTTTCAGTATCTCAAAAACTTGAAGGAGTCCAGAAAATCCGTTTTACGAGAGTATTCCTTGTGTTTCAAAGAACAAATCTTATCAGGGTTTGGTTCTCAAAGTGTCATTTTGTGTTTTTCCAAAGGGGATGTTGAAAGGGTTCCAAAATTAGTTCTGGCATATTCAATTGCAGAAGAATGAAAGGGCTCACTTTAACAATTAAAATTTCTCACCTCAGGCACCATCCATTTTATATGCATTTTATTTAATTTTCAGTTTGCATGATTAGGGACAGTTTCAGTATCTCAAAAACTTGAAGGAGTCCGGAAAATCCGTTTTACGAGAGTATTCCTTGTGTTTCAAAGAACAAATCTTATCAGGGTTTGGTTCTCAAAGTGTCATTTTGTGTTTTTCCAAAGGGGATGTTGAAAGGGTTCCAAAATTAGTTCTGGCATATTCAATTGCAGAAGAATGAAAGGGCTCACTTTAACAATTAAAATTTCTCACCTCAGGCACCATCATGCAAAGTTGTCTTACAGGGTGATTGTAGGTATATGAATTTGTATGCGCACCACTTCCAAGACCCAGTGACATTTCAAATCAGTTTTCAGAGGAATTACCAGAGGTTGTTTACTCAATTTGGGCACTTAAATAAGAGATATAAGGTGTTGAATTTCAATTAAACTTTGGCTCCATAATTTTGATCCAAGTATGTAATGAAGTGGTTCAGATTGGTTTGAGGGATCATTGGTTTGAAAAGTTGTTCGAGTTCTAGAAAAAAATTAGGCCGAACCCACATTGCAACTTGTCTCACCTCATCAAGCTCAAGTGCAATTTTAAGATTGGTGATAGTGTATTATTATTTAAATCATTTTTATGATTTAAATAATAACAAGGACCCAAATATTAGTTTCAAAATGATAATATATTTTATTATTTAAATCATTATTTATAATTTAAATAATATTATAATATATTTAACACTGTGAAAATATGAGCATGATTGAAGATACACAAGGTAATACAATGAAAAATAAACACATATTTATTTAATACTTTCGATTCCCTATGAAATGAACATACGGGTATTTGGGCCCTTGAGATTTAAGCAGGAATGGAAATCTAAGATCATGTTCCCAGGATAAAAATGCAAAGAAATAAATAGACCCCACTTGCCCGTGCATAAGATTTAAAAAAACCATCAATTTGAAGTGGAAGCGTAGTGCAATTGACAAGCCTAAGGTTTATTTAAAAACATATATGCCCCATCATCCCGCACAAGACAAGGCTCAAGGGGAAGGCTTTTGGCAAAACAACGAGGTGGAATAAATTAAATCCGCACACTTATGTGATGAGAACCCTACTATTCTGCAAGGAAAGGGGATGAGGTATGAAGTGTCTAGCGAAAGTGTGAGCTAGTACTGTGCAACACACACCACACATCGGCTCATAAAATATAAAATGTAATGAAAAAAGGGAAGGATATCCTGGGCAATATACTAGTGGGAGAGACTGCGATATCATGAAACCGCCATGATTGTAGAATTTGCAGGAGAGGCACAATTAAAACCGATTTGTTGAAAATTATTTAGAAACCTCCTTGCAAACACATTGGCAGGTGTAAGGCTAGATTTTATTATTTTGCTAGCATTTTCAATGCCAAAGAAGAGTATGGGTAGTGTAGACTAGGCACACTGAACTGTTTTATTAAGAACTCCAAAGGTAGTGTCTCATAAAATGCAGCACAGGGTATGCCCAAAATAGATGGCAAGCAGGTTTTAGAAACTTTATAGCAAATGCAACAGGCAGAGGTAAAGCCAGATCACCTCAACCTTTTCCAGTGTATTATACGTATGTCTAGGAACTCAAAGCAGACCTGTTGAAAAAAAATTGAAGCAAAATCTGATTGGCAAGAGTATTTCTAAGGTCAACAACCTTTGGCAATAACATCCCAGCCTGTGCAAAATGTGAAAGAATTGACAAGGTAGAGTCATGTTTGGAAAAATGCTCAAAGAAAAGCGATCTCAGGCAATTCCATGATTTTAGGATAAGCAAAGAATGGATTTTGTTGTGCATCTCTCAAGTTTGTGAAATAATGATGCACACTGGAATGTAGTGATCATTGGGTATACAGAATGCTGGAACATAACATGGGTGTCGTATAGGTCAAGTAGAGGGTCAAGACATGCTACTGTAGCATGTATAGAGTATGAAACAATGAAGATTATAAGCATGACAATGAAGAGCATTGCTGCAAAATGGCGACTAAAGAGAAACAATAAAGAAGTTTAATGCATGAATAAGAACTTAAATGATGAAGTCATGTCATGTTTTATGGATTATATAGTATTCATTGTTTGAAAAATGCAAAGAAGCACACTAACGGAAGTCAAAAGCATGATTATCATTACAAGGGGTAAATGGCTTGTTAAGTAACAATGATTAACAATACAATAACAGTGATCGGCAGTCTGCAGTTGCAACTAAAAAATGATGTAACAATGAATATGGTAATGAGGATTAAATGTAATCTCATGAGAAGCATCAATAAGAACACTACCAATGGATTTAAAAATTAGTGAGGATGCTTGTTACAAAAAAGGTGACCTATTGTATCACACAATTTAGGAAATCAAAGTAAAGTTTTATCCTTTTACTTATTAATGATGCCTTGAACATGAAAATACCAAAATCCCAAAAATTGATTAGTTCAGATCAAGCATATCTAACCTGAAATATCAAAAAGGTTTGAATATAAAGGGGCAGACATCAGTTCAGATATGATAGACTTAACAAAATTGTTGCATTGGGTACTCGAAACTCTTACATTAAGAGAACAAATAGTAAGAAGAAAGTACAAATGATTGTGTTTAATCCCTATTTTACTGTGATAGTTTTTAATTGAAAATAGTATCTAGCTTGAAGTTAGGAAGACTAATCTCAGAGCTTGTGAGTTTGAAGTCTTCTTTAAATTGTGCCAAAAATTATTTGACAATGAAGCCTCTATAACGATAACCACTCTAGTTTGGGATAATTATGCAAGTATCATCAAACTAGTTCAAGGAAATATGCCAGTGAAATCATGAAGAGCCACAAACTTGAGGAACACAGTTCCATAAAAATATATGCTTTAACACCTCAATTAATTAGTACCATTGCAGATTATGATATCTAAACCAACGCAAGAATATATGCTTGAGGGCTTGCTTGAAACAAAAACACCCACCTCACCCCAACCCATCCAACTGCCCAGAATGCAATATCGTGCATCAATTGTGATGTCTTAATCCCAGGACACACAAGCACATCACCTACTATCTCTTACTTTTAACTTTTACTTTATATGCAACAGAAGCCCTTGCCTCTGCGAAAATAATTTTCATGTTTTCTTTGGAAAATCTTTCATCAGGTTTTACATCATTTTCCTCCATTACACCATTTCCATTATTACCCAATGCAATTTCGGAAACATTAATTTCCTTCACTTCTTCAATAAATTTATCATCAAGTTCCGCTCTAGGATTTATGTCTTCTGAGTCAGAAATTGAATTGGTAGAAACCTTCAAATTCTTGGGTTTGTTATCTTGTATAGACTTTACACGTACCCCACTCAATCGGTCTGACTATATAAAGATATGAATAGTTGATCCACGCCCAACTAGACTCTATGGTGAGTATTAACCTGGTTAATCCACGTCCCATTAATCACTGTTGTACAGGGTCACAGTCAAGGTACAGTCAGTTACAAACAGACTTTTTCCAACTATCAAGGTACAGTCAGTTACAAAAAGACTTTTTCCAACTACACTACATCGGATCATGGCATAAACATCAAAGGAATGTGACTGTGCCTTACGGCCAGTGGCAGACAATTACAAATAGATTACATTTCATTTATTCAAACTCGTTGTTACATTGTTTTTCTTCCTTCCAATGCATCTGCCAATATCCCCACACACACCTTCAAAACACGCTCACACTAATCTAAGTAAGATAAATAATGAGTACTGAGGAAGTAATGGAAAACAATAGAACAATAGAACAATATCAGAGGTAGGAGCATTGATATCATATTTTGAAACAGATGTAATGAAAATATTTTGGATAGAGCGAATGTATGAAGACATCGTCAATTGTATCAAAGAGAAATATCAAATACAGTGGCAAGATCCATAGTGAAAATAGAATAACAAGGTAATGAGAGAGATTGTGATCTCACAAAGCATGTAAATAGATAATGTCATGAACAAAATAGTGAAGGAGCAAAGAATGATATCCAATGTTGAATAGACAGTACAAAGAATGTAAGAACAGTGATAAAATCATCAAGGATAGTCCAAGAAGCACATGAGAAAAGTGATAAAATCATTAAAGATATTGCTAGATACAAATGTTGCATTTACAAAGATCAGGGGTGATTAAGTGAGAGATGTAATGATGGGCATAAGAAAAATGCTTCTAAGAAAAAAGGTTTGACTGTAATAGAGTATAAGGAAAGGCATAGCATAGGGAGAAAAGAATATAGTTTGTAGGATAATGATAAAGTATTTGGCATAACATGATAATTTTTGGCATAGAACCACACGTTGGGGATGATTTTACTTTTAAGTATGAACATTGTTAAAAATGGTGGCATGGCTTTTGGTTGAAGTGGCTTGTGATGACTTGGCATACATTTGACATGTTTTGAAGATGCCTTCGTGAGGTAACATGTAGGAAAATTCCACAAAGCTACAAATAAAGAAGAATTATATGGTTATTGAAAGGGGATTTCTCTAATAGAATATAGTAAAGTGTTGAGCACCAAAGTAGAGTATTGAGGCCTAGTTAAATAAATAAGTATTAAATGGTTATTGAAAGGGGATTTATCTAATAGAATATAATAAAGTGTTGAGCACCAAAGCAGAGTCCTTGATACCTAGTTAAATAAGAATATTGCTCTATCAACTAAAATGGAAGTTAGCAGGGTTCAGTAAAAGAGGTGTGAACAATAACGTAGCATAAAAATATTAATTTTTAATATAATTTGAATGACTATAAAACAATAAATTAGGTTCTTAGAAAAATTCAAGTAGACACCATTTGCGGCATGGTAAAAAGAATAAATTGTGAGGCATTATTACAACACTAACAGAAAAACATGAGTTCATGGTAAGTGAAATGGGATGTCTGTGCAAAAGGATAAAGAACTTGTTAAGAAATCTGAATCGTCAATAGAGATAATATATACTAGTGTGATATTGTAGAATACAATTGCCTTCGTTATTGATTGATTCTACAATAACAATAGGGTATATGTATATATTGAATAGTCATGTAATGAATAGACATGACCGTATATACTTATGGTCATGTCACTTCATTACATAACTATTAGTTAACATGTCTCAACCAATAGTTTATTCATACTATATATATATATATAAAAGTACACACATGCATATTAATATATACTTACTTTTCAATTATATTATATAGTATATATATATATATAAATATATCTATATTTATATGCATATCATGATTGTCTTGTCATTTATTAAACACAAACGAAAAATACTTTAACACTCCCTCTTGAGAGAGAGTTTAATAGAATTTGTAGAATCTTTTCATATCATGATATCTGGCACATCCGGGACAAACCTTTTCGGGAGTCGATCATGATAGGCGTCAAGATATCCGGCACATCCGGAACAGACCCTTTCGGGAGTCGATCTTGACAAGTTATTACACATCCAGTAATAACATAAGCAACAAGATATCCGGCACATCCGGGACAGTCCCTTTCGGGAGTCAATCTTGAAGCCTGGTTAACTATTTTCAAGATCGTCACCTTGAAATAGTAACCCAACACACATGAAAGATCGTCACCTTTCATAATATAACACAAAATGAATGGGCCCATAAAGTCTACCATGACTTCCGACACTTCGGGACACACAATTTAATGTAGTCTCGTCATGAAAATAGACTTGAATATCATGATATCCGCACAATCGGGACACACACTTAAGTAGTCAATCATGATATGGTTTCGTCATTACACAACAAGTAATAACAAGAGTCAAGATATCCGCACAGTCAGGACACACACTTAAGTAGTCAATCTTGACACTTTGGTTCACTATTATCAAGTGAGGAAGGCTTCCACCTTAAACTTGTCTATCAAGGACAAGAATCATTTAAGATACAAAATGATAGATCACTAAGGCTGACAATCTCTTTTCAGCTAAGACTTTATTCCTCAACATCAGGAATACTTCCTCTGAATTAATATGACCACGATCCTGGGTTGCCATCTTAATTTGATCTTCTAGCTTCTCCCATTGACATGAAAGCATAGCCTTCTCACATGGTAATTCATCATAATTCTCTGCTACAGTTTCTTGATCACTAGGTAACCAACAAAACATGGTCTACTCCCTCCGAATCAAGATCTTCAAATGTCTACTGATGCAGATCCTTTCGCTTCCTCTTCTGTCACGGAGGCATACCCTGTTTATATGCTCATCTCAGTGTTACTGTAGGATGTGACTCCATACCTTTCTTCCTGAGAGAATCGATGTCTCATACATGAATAATTTGAATAGACATAAGGTTGCCGACTCACATTGACTAGCATAGGATGCATTTTGATCTTTGTCAAGGCCACAACAATAACACTCCCTCTTGGACTTGAGTGAAGATAATAAAGACCTCTAGTATGATGTTCATCTCAATGAACTGTAGTTTCAAGATGTATGAATTACTTCAATCAGAGATCCTATCCATGTGCATCTCATCTGTGATTCTATCCACGAGTTTCCACTTCTATAGCCTCAGAATTGTTTCACCTTCAACAATGATCTCCCTCTCAATCAATATGATCGATTTTGTCACAAGTTGACTGAATCATCTACTCCCTCTGAAGCTCAAGTTCATCAATTCTTAAACTTTCTGAAGATGTCAAGACTCACTCTTACTGAATTTTACATGCTTCCATCCTTTTATATTCCCTTTCGTAAGGTGAGCCCAAAAAAAAATATTTTGAAGAATCCATCTCGCTACAGTCCAAAGGTTGTACACAAATCCATGAGTACTTATTATGAAATTTCATTGTCGTAGTGTAATCAAAATCTGGAGTAGTGTAGTTGTAGGAGCTTGTCAGTGCCACATGTGCAACAGACCCTGCACTCAGCAGTCCATAGGTACTTGTGATCAAAGAATCATCCTGCACTTATTATAGTACGGAACAACCCTGCATAATGCCTTGATTGCATCATTCTTCTTTTTTTTTCTTTTTTTCTTTTCTACAAGAACATTCTTGGAGACAAATGAAAAGATCAAGGCAAATAGCTCTTATAGTACGAACATGAATACATATAAGAAAATGACTACAAAATAAAAAATTTAACTCAAAGATGAATACTTATCTTAAGTTTCAAATATTTCTTTCTTTAAAGTGAGTCCATAGTCACTTGATATCCTTGATTTTCTAATAAGGTGATCATGCATCTGTAACAAGGTGTCACTGAAATCTGCTATCTATCTCCGTATATATTTATATTTATCGACCATCTTATATCTATTGCTGAATCGATCTCTAATTTTATTTATGATCTTGTTGCGTCATTTTAGAAGACAATACGATGACCTCTTATGTTCGAATGAAGTCAAGAGGTGCATCCATTAACATTAACTTATAGCCCTGTCGTGGGTTCCCATTTATATGTTAAGAAGAGGCGGCTAAGGTATGAGTTTGACGCTTAATAGGGATCGGTAACTAACCCCGATTATGCCCTACAACTCTTGGAGTATATATTGTTGACATAACAATGGTTTGCGATCAATATGAAGGTGATAAACGGTGAAATCAATAGGTACAGTGAGGTCTTATTTGACAATGGTTGATCTTTGCGATATATATCATTATTGACATTTGACATTAATGATGCTTAGTTTCCTGCATCGTATTTGGAGACTTCAATCATTCCACACATGTTCTGATCATTCAGGCTGTTCCCGTCTACTCACAAATGCACAACTGATAACAGTTTATTTAATAATCTCAACACTTGAATAACTATTTGTGTCAACGCTGACTTCTATGTTCGATGTCTATGTCTTTATTTATACTTTCCTATCAAGCTCATTATATTTAATATCAATTAAATTATAGTTACGAAGGTCTCATAATCGTGATCACAGATTATGTGATATTCACCGTACACCAACATTTCTTTTCCTTTTATCATTCATTTGTCAATCAACAAATCTTCTTCTTTTATCGCTGCAGTATAAGGATCTGAATTTGCTTGATACCTGCGATCAACATGCATCAACCATTCAAGCGGCCATAGAATATTTGGCTACTGTGCATGGCTTGTCTCAGAATCACTTTTGCTGGTCCAGGTTAACATCAATTGTTCTATTGAACATGTCCACCCTGGAAAGAAGTTCCAATCTGTTTATGATTACGTATGTATGCCTATGATAGCCATGAGTATATTGATAAATTGCGGTGGATATTAGTTGCAAGTGCACGCAGAGCTTTTGAACATTTATCTTGGATATTAACTTATTCATTGCCTTCTTTTCTTGTGACCCGACTTAAAATATTTATTATCCTCTAATCCTCTTGAATGAGAGGGATCGACTCCCTCCTTATACTTTGCATGTTTGAAGTGATGCCACTTAAAGGACACATCCTTTACTCTTCAACACAACCTTTCCCCTCACTCGTACCTTTCCATAATGCTAACCGATCAACTTCTCTTCATCGTAGAAGTAATCGCCAACTCTAAATGCCACTTAATAACATATTTGATCTGCTATTGCATGGTAACGTCGATCATTCTTGTTGCCATATTATTGATGACAAACTCCTTAATTTCTCATGATACTAGTCTCTGACTTGATTGAGTGTTGAATGGATTTTTTTAATG
This sequence comes from Chamaecyparis obtusa, assembly GCA_027943335.1. Classification (NCBI taxonomy): domain Eukaryota; kingdom Viridiplantae; phylum Streptophyta; class Pinopsida; order Cupressales; family Cupressaceae; genus Chamaecyparis; species Chamaecyparis obtusa. The sequence continues at coordinate 3,111,028 of BSBK01000606.1, forward strand.
TCTTCCCCTTGTTCGATACTTGCTGTTCAATCACTGAGTAGGTGCCTCTTCCCATAAATGGTTTGGTTGTCAGTATCGCTGCTGACTGTAATAAACTGCTGATTGGGTTTTATCATTTTTCTTTCCTCTAATTCGATGGTATTTCTTCCTATTTGAATCCCAATGATTCTCAAAGGCGGACATATATGGTCTTTTCATCAATGTGATTATCGTCTTGTGATCAACCGTCTATTCTGATTGGATTCTCCTTTCCGTTTCTTCCTTCCTATTCATACGTCTATTGCTCCGCACAATTTCTTCACGACAATCATGAACTCCATAAATATTGAGTCATATGTCATAACATCAATTCCTTCACAATTGTTGTATCTGCAATATGTATAGACTGAGATCACCTATCCTCTCCGATATATGTATCCCTATGATACAATATCCTTTGATGCAATATATACATGTGTGAACTGCTCACAATATAATTTTTAATGTTATTGTATACCTGTGATACAATATCCTTTGATGCAATATATACATGTGTGAACTGCTCACAATATAATTTTTAATGTTATTGATCTCTCCGGTAGCCTACTCCATCACACCCTGCCTATATAATTTGATCGGATCTTCCTTCAAGCTGTTAGGCTTCATAGAAGGAACCTGGCTCTGATACCATGTTAAAAAATCTGAATCGTCAATAGAGATAATATATACTAGTGTGATATTGTAGAATACAATTGCCTTCGTTATTGATTGATTCTACAATAACAATAGGGTATATGTATATATTGAATAGTTATGTAATGAATAGACATGACCGTATATACTTATGGTCATGTCACTTCATTACATAACTATTAGTTAACATGTCTTAACCAATAGTTTATTCATACTATATATATATATATATATATATATATATATATATATATATATATATATATATATATAAGTACACACATATGCATATTAATATATACTTACTTTTCAATTATATTATATAGTATATATATATAAATATATCTATATTTATATGCATATCATGATTGTCTCGTCATTTATTAAACACGAACGAACAATACTTTAACAGAACTAACCATCATAGAAGTGCTCACCAAGCACCAGATAGATGCTTTGGTTTATAAGCTGGAAGAATCCAAGAAGAGGGGTCTTGAGTTACTCCAAAGAGGTGAAGAATACCAACATTTGTGGTATGACAGAGAGTAATTTGGAAGGAAACTATTAAAATTATTCATGTCAAACAATAAAAACCATGATAGTTGAAGGGTCTAATTTAATTGGTACAAATTCAAAATGTTTTGTTTAGCATAGCTGAGCATCATGTTTTGACTCGAAATGTGATTAAAAGATACTTGTTGACCTTCTTACAAGTATTTAGTCGACTTTCAATTCATTTTTGGGAACTAGTCTATATTTTAAACAATTAAAAACCAATAGAGATAGAAAATTATATAATGCATTTTGAACAAAAAAAAATCTAGAGCGAAATTATAAATCCGGAATTAAACCATTAACTAACCTTCATCCTCTTGCAAATTTGAAGTCCACAAAGTAAGCTTGTCTCTCAATAATTGCACTATCAGTATACTTCCCTTATTGGACTCCTCACTAAGTGTATCAAGCTTGAAAATGGCTTCATTGAAAGCTCGTTTTGCTAAGTGACAAGCTCTGTAGCAACCACCAAGTAATTATGAAACAACAATTAAGATTTCATGAAATTCATTGAAATTACTCAAATTAGACAAAATAAAGAAAACACAACACTTGGCAAATTGAACCATCTTAGAAACACTTTTTGACACTCTTAGTAATATTCTTTTGTATTATGTAAAGATAACAATATATTTTAAATTTTTAATAAACAACTTACACTCAAACTCACTTAAACTCACCTTTCAGGTGAATACAGAATTTCATAATAGAAAACTGAAAAGTTCAGTGCTAAGCCAAGCCTTATAGAATGAGTGGTATAGGTAGATCTGTAGCTGTAGTATTTGAATCAACCTACAATACCAAAGCAGTAGTCTTGTTAACCCCATCCACAAATTGAATGTCTTTTGACAAATAAATTAACATGATTTTTACTTATACATTATCCAAAAAGAAAATATGCTTATAGGATTAAACTACCTGGTAAGCCTTCAAAGACTGGTCAGGAGCCTCTTTCCTTTCATTTCCACTTTTAAACTCAGCAAGATATCAGTAGTAATCTCCTTTCCTAATACAATAATTGAAAAACATAAACAGTTTTAAATGTTCAAGCTTTTAAAAACCTATCCATAGAATTCAATAATCATTTATGGAAGGTTGTGCAAATTTATCTTTATTTCTATCATCTGCATAATGATCATGCACAACTCCAACAATTCATTCTTACCAATGAAAAGAAGATAAAATAACCAAAAAAAAAAATCTCATGAGGAGTAAGAAATAATGATGTAAGTAATCCTCCACTAAAGTAAAATGATACAATAATATTGTGCAAGGCACTTTCAATATATTTTGCACAGAAATTTTATGATAAAGATTGGAGATAAATGGGAATAAACATAGCAACAAATTTCCAACGTAGCATCCAATGAGAAAGGCGGAATAAAATTGAACCATGTGGAATACCTATTTACAATAGATGACAAAAGAAAAACTTACATCTTGTAATAAAAGACAGTAGATTCTCCTCAAGTGAAAGAAGGAAGTAAATGTTCGTCAATTATAGATAGAATATCATTGCTTATTTTAGTGAGCTCATCCTCCACTTTCTTTTGGTACTCTTTGATCCATTTGACATACTTCTCATTCCCCTTGGCTTCTATCATAGAAGCATTCCTATCAATCTTAGAGTTGAGAATATTTCCCTCCTCTCCAACAACTAACATAATCAAAGGGTCAACATCATTTAGTTTGGTCAATTTCTCAGGAATATAGTTAGAAATAGTATCATTATACCTCAACTTGGAATATTATCCGTTCGTAGCAAGGACCAAAGCCTTAGGAGTGTCTGAACTAATAAAATATTCATTATCATTATCAATACAGGCAACAGAGGTATAGTTAAATATGCTGATTTTCTCAGGAATACAATCACTGTACTTTAGACCAGAGAGTTGAACCTTTCTACAAGGGGCCAGATCCTTAAGAAGGATAGAAATAGTAAAATCATTTTTCTCATTTTTAGAAATATCAATCTCAGCAGGAGAGGCCGTAACATCTCTGACATTAATAGCATCATGAGGAAATTTGGGAAATAAAGTCACAGTATGATGGTTATTAGAAGATAAGATATTCAGTGGGGGAATTGTTTTACACATAGTGACAGTGTCAGAGGATGGCCCTCCAATCAAAGTTGAGCCTGGTAAATCATTTATCACAAGTCGATGTGGGGTAGAATTCTTATCTAAAACCCAATCAAGTTTAAAAAAATGAGACAAATCATTCTCTATAGACTTCACCCCAACCGAGGATCTAGTTAAAGATTTATCGCCAGAAGGGGCATTTCATTTAGGAACAAAAAATAAAAATTAAACTAGAATAAAATTAGAAAGAGTTTGAGAGGATCGCAAATGGGATTTCCAAGGATAAACAAGAAATAAAGTATTTACAATCCAGCAAAAAGATTTCTTTAAGCAATAACAAAACAGAGTGAAGAAATAACCTGACAATGGACAGTTCCATACCATTTATAATGGATCCACTTATGAAGATGAGAAAGAGAAGGGTATCTCCCAAACGTAGATGAAAATTTCATGAGTGTAAAATGCTTTCCCTTGTTGTTAAGAGGGAAACCACATTTTCCGTTGGAACAGGGGAGACAATCTTTCCACCTCTATCCTCCTACAATCCATTTTCCCCAGTCGCCCCCTAGTCTTGTCCTCAAGACCTGGCCCAGCCGTAGTCTTACCCTCAAGCTCCCCATTATTTCAAAGCATATCCACTTCTTATTAGAGCCCAATGGGATCAAATGCAGATCCAGAGCCAGTTTCTTACCAGATCGACTATAGTTCCTCATGTTATTGTCTGAAACGCATGGGATCCCAATCATCTATCTAACCCTAGATCTGTTGCCTCCTCCATTTTTCCTCTAAACAAAACCCAGGAAAAACGCTGACGAATGGGCGAGGGAAAAACACAGAAGAATGGGCAAGGGTTTCATATTTGGTCCAAGCAGGCGTGACTGGTGCCATTTTCGTAAAGCCATTGAGAAACACATTTGGCTTCCTATCAAATGTAGAATTCATCAATCCTTGAAGCATGCATAATATGCCCTAGCTAACTTGCACATACACACCTTTCACGGTCTGCTACCGCCATTGTGCTCATCAAATTGATTTCCCACTCCAACTTTTCTTTTCAAACATTTAATTTTGTCACTTAGAGATGAAAAACAAAATTGAAAATTAATAAGATAAATAAAAGATAAAATTAAGACAATAATAAATTTTCGTCTCAAACAATCGTCTTAAAACACCATACTTTGTAGTAGTGCTACTTTCGTTTATAAAATTTAGTCCCACTTTAATAGCGAAGGAAGTGTTAGAGTAATTCTATTGTTGGAAACATTCTAGAGTTACTCTCATTAAAAACTTAGAAAAGAATCCTGAAGTAGAAGAACTCCAGTCATTGATTTTGCAAGATTTGACTGGAACCAAACATGATGTAAGAGACTATCAAAGTGGATGTCAGATTCTGAGAGATATTATAGAAAAAGAATCTATTTTCTTATATGTTGATAATGCTTTGTATTTAGAACCATTGAGAAAGCTTTTACCAAAGGATGTTACAAATGCAAAGAAACTTCGATTGCTTTTAACAGCTAGAGAAACAAGTGTCTTAGGAATAATTGAATCTTGTGGATTTGAAAATTGTAAGCTCTATGATGTGGGATCTCTTCCTATTGATGCAGTCATTCAAGTTTTGGAGAAAAGATCCCAGCTTAGGAAAATAGCAGAGAAATGCAATTGCTGTCCATTGTTTTTGGAGGTAATCGGGGCTTTTCTTCATACTCTAAAGAACATAGCTGAATCTTATGATCAAGTACTTCAGTGGCTAGAACCCGGAGATGAGTTTGGTGGCACTAAGAAGTACAATTTTGATGAGTCAAGGGTTTTTTTTCTCTACAATGAGCTTGAGCCAAGTGCTAAGGAAGCATTCCTTGACATTTGCTCATTCTTCTCTGGATGGAGTTGGGAGGAAGTTTCATGCATTGTGGGAGAGGAAGAAATGTTATGCCTACAAGAAGGAGCTCTAATCAAGAAAGAAAGTGAGAAGATAAAGATTCATGATCTTATTCTATCAACTGGTCAGAATTTATCAAAAGACAGTTGATTCAAAAATATAAAAGATTTTTCTTTGATTTTAAAAAATAAAAAGGTATGTATAAATTTTCATAAAATGTATTTTAAAAACAAATTAGAAAAGTTTTTATATTCATTTTCTCACTCTATTTAATTAATTTTAGCAAAAACTTTCTTAAATTCAACTACTGTGTTTGAATTTCTATAAACTTTTTTTTATACAACCACTTTGTTTGAATTCCTATAAACTTTCTTTTTTAATAAATTAGTTTTAGTGTGCCTCAATTTTAGCAGCTTGATTCCCAAGTAAGAGGAGTATGGATAGAAGACATACAGAGCCTCTTACGTATATCAGCAGAAGAGTTGGATCATATGAGCCAGTCATTGCGAGTGTTTTATTTGGGTTATACAGCGCAGCGTTTGACAATAATGAAACGGAAATGCAGCAAACAATTTGATAAGCTAAGGTTTCTTCACGTGGAAAGCGGAGTATCCAATTTGCCGATGAATATATTCAACCTCAACCATTTGAGATACCTATCAATAGGTAATTTGGAAAATGTCGTTTTGAGTCCATACATGGTAAGTGGATTTCTTCTTTCTCAATTGTGATATTTTACTTTTTCCTCGAAGTTTTCTAGTTTTACTTTTCAATGTTTAGCATTTGGAGATATGGAAAAAGTGTGGTATGAATTGTTAATTAACCCTCCTCATTGTTGTTGCAGAATCTTCCAAAGTTGAATGGCAGGCGAATACATGGAATCGCTGAAATTGCGCATCTTCGCTCATTGAAGCAGCTGGGTTTGGTTGGATGCAATGCTGATGAAATTTCGGAGTGTTTTCCAAATTTACATCATCTGCAAAGGCTGAATCTGTCCGAATGTGGAGAGCTAGAAGAATTGCCCAAATCTCTTGTCAGGCTCCGATCTTTACAGAAGTTGGATTTGAGTAGGTGCAGTAAACTGAAGCGGTTGCCAGCTGCATTCGGGGAGTTGGTCAACCTTACTGAGCTTGACCTCTCAGGTTGCCAGAGTTTGCAAGAGCTCCCGTGCGAGTTGGAAAAGCTTACCTCATTACATGATCTGCAAAGGCTGAAACTGTCCCAATGTGGAGAGCTAGAAGAATTGCCCGAATCTCTTGCCAGGCTCAGATCTTTACAGAAGTTGGATTTGAATGAGTGGAGGAAAATAAAGGAGTTGCCAGCTGGATTTGGGGAGTTTGTCAACCTAACTGAGCTTAACCTATCACATTGCTCGAGTTTGCAAGAGCTTCCGTGTGATTTGGAAAAGCTTACCTCATTGCATTCATTGAATATAAGACATTGTTCCCGTCTGCTTTGCCTCCCGACTGGATTGGGAAACTTGAAATCTTTAACTTCGTTAAGAATATCTGGATGTACAAGTCTGACATGTCTTCCCCTTGACTTACAAGAGCTGTCTGGTTCGGTGAGCTTGTTTGCCTACTTTTTTAATGATTAAGAGGACGTGAAAGTTTACAAGAGCCGTGTAACGATTTACATGCCTCTGGGAGGAGTGCGAGAATTATAAATACCTGCCCCGTCGCATATCCTGATAAATATCTGAAAGTGCTCACGGCAGCAGCCGTGAAAAAAATGTATCTGATGATGTCAGACAACCATAATTATGTGGTCGATCAAGAATGTTCCATAGTTTTATCACACAAATAAAACTAGCAATCACACTTATGTGTGCAATGGGTACGCTGAAGAGGTGTGGAAGTTTAATTAAGAAAAATGTTGCTTCTTCTTTTTTCATACTTAATTAAGTACATGAGGTCAAATGGTGGGCTGTAAAATACTCCCTCTCTCTCTCTCAGCTAATGTACTATGATGGCCCCCAATTGCAAAATAATAGTAAAATGCTTTCTTAGTCCAAAAATCTCAACACCTTGAATTTCTGGTCAAACAAATAAAAATGCAAAAATATAGATGAAAGTTAGGTTTGTTTGTATTCTCCAATTAAGCCTTTTGTTTATGTATATTGAGCTCTCTCTCTCTCTCTCTCTCTCTCTCTCTCTCTCTACTTACATATCACTTCTATCTCTATCTTCACCTTTCTATCTCTCCCTCTCTCATTCTTTCCTTATGTCCCTTCTGTATATATTTATCTCTCCTCTATATCTACCTATTGCTCCCCTCTTTTTATCTATTCCCTTGATGTCACAAATTAATGGTCCACAATCTTTGAGAGCTATGAACGACTATTGAGACTTCTACGGCCATTGATTGTTTCTCGTCCATTTTTATGCAATCTTTCATGCTCCCCAAATAAATATGCAATACTATTCAATATCTTATTAAATTTAGATCTCGTTCTAAGAAAGAGGCACCCATTTTGAAAGTCATGCCACTTGTCTTAAACCACCCCTTACATAACCCTACTCTCAAGAGAAAGTAATCCATAACTAAAAAGACAATGGTGAATGAGGAAGGATCGATCTCACACTCATTACCAATGATGTGGTAGAAATATTATTGTCCTTCCTTTCTATCTCAGGTCTTCCCAAAGCTTCTTTAATCTGCAAGCAATGACATTCCTTAATCACAACCAGTGCCAATATAAGAGCGCTCGCACATTCCCTTCACAAACACAAACCCTTGCTATTTATTTTGAAAAAGAAATTGTAATGCACTTTTTTCCTTTTTCTGACTCATGCTTTGTACCTATGCTAGTGGTTTTTTAAATTTCCCATTAGAGATTGAAGGAAATCATTCTATTCAATGAGTATTTGTGTATTTGTAAGATTTTGTAGATCTGGAATTTTCTAGAGCACGTGGGTCTCTTCTATCATATTTTGGGTACCAAGAAGAGCTGCACAAAATGGCTTTCCTTCACCAACCCATGTGTCTTGACTACGCTTCCACATTTGGCTATAAGTGGCGATCAAATTATTCATGCAGAGATTGCCTTAGTAGTTTGCCCATTGACTCTTACATTTGTCCTTTTTTAACTATCCATAAATGGTTTTGGAATGCAGTTGAAATGTCCATTGCGAGGTGGATCCTAAAGTAGAATAATCTTCTCATTCCTCACCAAGTAGAAATGTTGTCCATGTTACAAAGATGGTACTAGTGAACTCATCTCTTTCATTGTATTCAACACTGTAAAATATGATGTGGATGCAGAACAAGGAACAAAACGAGGACCACTTCTTCTGGGCACAACATATTTTGTAATGGTTGTACATATAAATTCATTATTTGTTGGATAGTATAAAGAGGGGCGGCCCCTAAAATGATGATGGGAAAGAAATGAAAAAGAGAGAGAGCATAATTGACTTGTTCATCCTCCCCTTCTTTTGCAGTTACCTACCATTAATGGCGGACAGGTTACCCACCCCATTATTATCTAATATCTTCAATATATTATACGCCCTTCTTTTACAAAACAAGGGGAGAAATGACAGAAAATCAGCCAATCCTTTTAATCTGCAAAGCCTAACTTCGCAGATGAAGAAATGTTGGTTGAACGTCAATTCAAACCCTTGAGGGTGACCTCAATTCGATGGAAATCACTAGATACTATGTAAATTCATGTCAACTGACGCAAATTCAGGCTAGATTGTTCTTCCCTATTAAAATTTGGGACAATCATGGCACAAAATTTGATGCAGAGAGAATAAATCTAACAATTTCCAATAAAGCAAAGTACAAAGAAGTCATCTTAGACCAGGCTGACGTGTTACCAAGTGGAGCAGGGTTTTTCACCAATGCACCACAGTTTTTCCCCTTTGGAATTCTCAAGTTCAACTTGCAAAGGTTAAATGCCCAAGAAGCCCTCATCAGTTTGTACAACTCAACCCGCAATCACACAATTGTGGCATTCTCTGATGATGGCATGAAATTGATCTAAAAGCAAGAGGAAACCATTTCTAGCGAATGCAGACAAGAAATCGACGGGAATTCGAATGGATTCTCCATTACCATCTCGTCGAATTTTAAAGATGCTAAGGTGGTGCATGAGTTGGAAGATTATCTGAAAAGTAAATCTTTGAAGCAAAATTTTAACTTTCCAATGTGATTGTGAAGATTGAAAGTGTCGATTCAATACCAAATATTTATTCAATTCTTTATGCATCAGGTGGGGTAAGTTTAGTCCCCCTAGATTAGAGGTTTTAGTTGGATAAGTTGTTTCTTTATGATTGGTGAGATTACTTTGAATGGGGTTAATAAATTATGTGAAGTCATGCTTGTAAAGCATAGAATAGAAAGTTAAATACACATGCTACTTGTGTACTATTTAGTCAGGCATTTTTTTGTTTGGATGTTAGTGTTTTTCCATCGTTGGTTTTTGTACAGCTTTGACGTAAAATTACAAGAAAAAAAGATAATGTTGTAAATATGGTATAATCATCTTTGACATGTTGCCAAGGACTATGAGCTTCGGTAAAGATGTTTTTTAATAAAGTTCTTGGATTGTCTATCTTTCATTGAAGTTGACTCGAACTGTGACTATCACTTAGCTGTCTGATTGATTTTTAGCTATTGAATTTTTACGTTGTAGTTCCCTTGTAGAGCTCATGATGGTTCTGTCAAGAAACAAGACAACAAACTTTAAACATGGAAACTAATATCTATATCAACACTTTGAAAGGAGGGATAGATTATTTTCACATTAAATCAATTAATGTGAACATTATATTTCACTGTGTAAGTAAAATCTGTGAGGTCAAACAGCCTTTGGATATTTTCCTAAATGCAACATACATTGGTGAGAATGACATCCAACACTCAACAACTGTAAAAATCTTGACATCTTCCTCATTCTGAGACTATTTGTTTCTGATGGTAATTTTCATGTCATCACAACTTCTCATAATTGATTTTACTAGGTACTTTCCCATGCAAGACTCGTTGGTATCTTCTTCTTGTACCCGTGTTTGTTTTTTTAATCCGCATGAAGATTAACAATAATTTTGTCACTCCAGCAACCTATTACAATTAATGCTCTTTCTTTTATGCCTTTTTATTTATTTATCTGCACACCTTATCTCTTTCCATATAACAAATGATATTAGAAGCAGATTTGATTGTAGGAATTTATTTTGTGTGAAACAACAATAGTTGCAATGTGAAGGAGAAGGTACAACAAAGTGAAAAAGACTTGTGTAGAATTTTGGATTCTGAAAGCAACATTTATTATGAAAGAACAATTATCTAAACATTAGGAAATTCGAACAATTGTAAAGGAGACCTGAGTACAATATTTTGGATTTGTGTATGACAACTATTAGCAATAGTTTGAATTCTTATGATTTTTTAAACACTAAAATGAGAATATTGTTCATCTCTCAAAATCTATGGGATCTACTTCAAAATTACTATTTAAAATTGGTGTACTAAGATAAGTATCTTCAGAGGGTTAGTTTCATCAAATAACTTGAAATAATAATTAAATTATCACAACTAGCAATCTAAATAAGCAAGATAAATGACAAATGAGCACTCTATGACTCTCTAATTAGGGACACTAATGAGCAAGCTTCCATTAGTGATAGTTTTAGATAATATGAGAAAATACAATAAACAAAGCTAAAACAATTCATTCCAAAAGAAATTAATCTAATTAGCTCCTAGATTTGTCTTTCTAGCTTAAAATTGCAAGAGGTGTGATGCTATTCAAATAATTGTGGATTGATTTGTGCTTCAATCATGCTTTTCTTTTATAGATTTTGGCAAGGGTAGGGGGTGGAGTTGATTTGATAATGGTTGGGTTAGGCTTAGGTCCATGGTTCCACCTTTGGAGACCATTTAAATACTTTGTCCTTAAAGCTTGGGACGAGAGGACAAAATGGGTGGACAAGATTTTTTCTCCTTATGGGTGGTGAAGATTCGATGTGAGCTTGGTTTTCAAATCCTATTAGTTGATGCATTTTCCTCTCATTTGGTGGTTGAAGAAAAAATAGAATTTATTAAAATGAATTTATTTAATATGTTTAGCCATGTGTACCCCTTAAATGGGTTGGTTTGATCTGAACAAACTATGCAATTAATTAGATTAATTGCACAATTAATTGATTTATCAGGATTTATTTAAATTGATTTTATGGCTTTTGATTTTCAATTAAATTTGATTATTGGCTTGATTGCAATTTTGCTTTGATTTTAGCTTGATTTGATTTAATTGCCTTGATTTTGCCTTGGTTGCTCACATAAATTAATCTTGTCCATTTTCAGGTGATTACAAATGCCCCTCTTTGAATCGATGTGTGAAGCGTATCGGTTTGAAGAATGCCCTAATCATTTTGATGCGAAGTCCTAATTAGCTTTATGTTTGATTTGATGTTGATGGAAGATGTTGATATTGATGATATGATTGATGAAGTCCTGATTTGATTTGAAGTCCTCGATGGTTGTTCTGATGATAGGTCGCCGCTATGATGCTTGATTCAATTTGATTTGATGTTTTGATACCCTACTTGATTATTAGCAAAATTTTCGTGGATGAAAGATTAAGCTTTGATTTGATGTTATGCCCCTGATTTGATGATTACGATGATGATGTGATTTGAATCATTGATTTAGATTGATATGATGGCATGCCCCCTCGAAAATGAATCGAAATGATTTTGGATGATTTGGTTGAGATTAGGAAATTTTGATTTGTTTCTCAATATAGAAATTTGGATATGCCCTGATCATGAGAGAATTTGATGAGAAGAGATTTTGATTGATAAAATGTTGTTGATGGTCCAGATAAGTTGATGATGTTTTTATATCGTTTGATGTCAGTCAGAATCACTTGGTTGATGTTGATGTCAATCTCATAGGATAAAGTTGATGGGTTGATATTTCACTCTCAAGATCTAGAGAGACAAAACAATGATTTTCCTTCCTCAAGATCTAAAGTTAGGAGATTTGATGCCCCCAAGATGAGCAAATGGATGATAAGATAATCTGATTGACGTTAGATGATGAATTAGATGATTTAATTGATTGATATTTGATATTCTTAGTTAGATGTTTTGATGATGGGGTGGATTGGATGTTCTCATGATGCAAAATTAAGTATTGGTAGAAGAGAAGGGTCGTCTATTGGTACATGTGCAAATATAGATATAGGCAATGGATAGAGTCACGTTGCCTCTAGTTGATCAACATGATTGATTATTGATGATGTCCTTGATGTAGCACAGATCATTTGAGGGGTCATGATTTACATGTACATGTATGTTGATCTACCTTTGATGATCAAATTGAGAAAGATTTTTTATGATGGACATTTCAGACATTGATGATGTTGATCAAGACTTTGATTATATATTGATGGACATTTGTTGATGAATATTTCTTTGATTTATTTTGATATAGATATTGATGTATCTTGATATGGTCCTTTGATGATAAAAACTCCACCCCCTTTAGCTTTTATGATAAATTTTGAGAAAATGATCCATGCAATCTAAATGCATTTAATCTAATATGGATGCAGCTAGTTGTCACTATTCAGAATTTGGATGCTTATTTTCATCATCAAGCTTTTGGAACATGAAATTGGTACAACCCTCACTAGTTTAACCATGATGATATGAATACCGCTTTCTTCGGATTTTAATATTGCAAGTAAACAATCAAAGAATTGACCCCTTTCATATACAGATGCCCTCAATGATTCTATGATGATCATGTCATTAGACAGATTCGCATACTGTTATGAATCAACCTAACAAACACTCAAGAAGAAATCAAGAAAATATCATATCTTCATCGTCGCTCATCTAGTCAAACATCATCGATTTGCTAAAAAGACACGATTCCAAAAATAAAGTAACACTTTGAACATTTTTACTTTTGTTTGTAGATCCATATTTCATAAACTTCATCCACTTCGATCCTTAGTTATGTTTAAGTCTTTTTAGATTTTGGTCTGATTTGTTGTTTGAAATTTTTTTATTTGATTAAGCTTTTTAGATTTTGATTTGATTTGTCAAACATTGTTGCTTAGATCAAATATTTAGATGTTTGAAATGTAATATGTATCAATAAGTTCAAGTGTAGCAATTTTTCAATTTTGATGCGATGATTTGTAGCCAACTGATGTCTTCTTTACAAAAGCTCGTTGAGTTTGGATTGGTGCCCCCTAGTTTGATTTGGAAAAGATAATGCTTTGTTGGGTAATGCAACTTTTGAGAGTTTATTTAAGATTTTACAATTTTACAATTTTTAAAAGATTTTTGACTTTTTTGGATTTTCAAAGATTTATGATTTTTTTAGATTTTATATATTTTTATTTTTTTGGATTTTTAGAGATTTTTAATTCTTTTTTTTTAGAGATTTTTAATGTTTTTGGATTTTTATATATTTTTTTATGTTTTTGGATTTTTAGAGATTTTTTATGTTTTTGAATTTTTAAGATTTTTTATGTTTTTGGATTTTTTAGAGATGATTGATTTTTTTAGATTTTTAGAGATTTTTTTTTATGTTTTTAGATTATTTGAGGAACATTTTCACTTTTTTAGATTTTTAGAGATCACTAGTTCTCAAACAAGATCACATCGAATTTCCCCCATGTCTAGCAAGGTATAGGACATGAAAGATGGATTTGCAAAATGATGATTCAATAATGAATAGGTGATGATGGATGAAGTGTGTTACCCATATGACTATCCCCTCAAGATTATCCAAGCTAGGGAAAAATAATATCTTAATATAAGCCAATGACGTGGTGTTGGATAGCATATGGAATAATGACCTGGTGTCATGACAATTGTCCAAAGGAGTGGACATATCAAGAGACTTTCTATAACATATTTTTCATTATTTTATTTTTCGTTTGGATCAAGATTAAGGGATCAATGTGTATAAGATCACACAATCATGATAAAGGGCTGATGGAGGCTATGATTGGATGGTTTTGGGATTATGACAATGATGCTTAGGAATAATGAAGGTGGATTTAGGATTAAGCAAGATCACGATAGGATAGCATGAATACAACAAGTGAATAGGATGATGGATAGGGTAATGCATGTCAAGATACTTAATGCTCATGGATATGTTCAATCTTGCCAAGATCAAAGGTGAAAGATGTAATATAGTTGAAAGTGAGATAAATGGTAGAAAAATAGAGGATATGGTGGATGGAACTTGCCCCCAAGTGTAGAGTGCAAGAGAAAGGAATTATGCATGATGCCTGTTTGCCATATTTTCATCATGGTATTTGTCTAAGATGCCACAAGAAGTGGTTTTCACCATATGATGGATTTATTAATCTTTTCTTTTCTTTTATTTCTCTTTTTTTTCATTTTTTATTTATTTTTAACTTTTGGAGGGACTCAAGCCTTATGCTCTTTGGATACTCCTTGAAAAGGTATGATATGACAAGCCAAGGCCACTGAAAGGTATGCTCAAAGGTGTTGATAGGGTGATGGAAAGGTGATATGGTGGATAAGGTAGAGGGTGGCTAAAGATTTATGTAATGGATTGGATAAGGGAAATGGAAGGATAATGAATGAGAGGATAACAAGTCTTTCTATGGGTGGATGTGAAAAATGAAATGGAAGAATAATGAATAGGAGGATAAGAAGTATTGTCAAGATCAACATCGACACACACCTTGAAGGGTAGTAGGATAATGGAGGAAAAATGGGTGAGATAGCTTGAGTCTTTGATGTAAGAGAGGATATGGATCTTGAGACACAAGGACTCAAAATGGATGGATAGGATGGAATGTGTTTGGGAGAATATGGAGTGGAAGCCTTTCGAAGCTTGAATGTCAACTTTGATTTCTCTTTCATGTGTAAGTCCTTCAAAAGTGACTTGGGAATCCACATTTTCTTTGATTTTTCTTTCCTTTTGGATGCTTTAGAATGTATTTCTTCAATTAGGGATTTAGGAACCCACATTTTCTTTTATTTTTCTTTCTTCTTGATGGATTCTTTAGAATGTATTTCTTTAATGAGGGATTTAGGAACCCACATTTTCTTTGATTTTTCTTTTTGCTTGAGGGACCTTTGTGGTCTCTTGAATATTTCTTTTTTTCTTGCATTCACATGTCGATTAGATGGGACATAGTGATCTTCATACGTAAGGGGATTCTTAATATTTTGATACTTATGTTGCACATGCAAATTGCTTCCAAAAGACTTGGTATTGGTGGATGAATAAGGTTGATATGGATGGTCTGATATGGAGGGTTCACATGGATGGTTGTTTGGTTTCTCAAGTATGTATGTCTTTGTTGATCTTGATAGGATATAGGGTAAGTGGATTGTGGGATAGGGATGGTAGGAAAGGTTGATGGAGGGATATAGGGACCCAATATGGATTTGGAGGATGTATAAGGTTTCAAATTTGAGATATAGGGACCAAGGATGGATTTGGAGGATGTAGAAGGAATATGCTTATGCGCAAGTGGAGGTAAATGAGATGTGGGAGAGATATCTACATCTTTATTTTGGGTTTCATGGCCAAGGCTTTCGTCTTTCGGATTTATCTTTATACCAATAGGCTTATGAGTAGCGTTCATAGGATTGACTTTGATATGAGCAGTTGAAGCTTGAGGGTATTTATTCTTATGCAATGGATTAGGAAGAATGAGAGAATTTTGAGGTAGATATGGAGGCTTATGAAAACTGGATGTTGGGGTACTTTGATCTTGACAAGGATCTTTTGATAGCCTAGGAAGAATACAAGTTTCTTTTCATTTTCAATAATTTCATTACAGATGGAAGGAATACCTTGATCTTGCTTAGGAGATGGATATGATATACGAAGTGAAGGAATATAGGGTGCTTGAGATGGAAGGGTATCTTCTTGAAAGAAATGAAAGGGTATGAAAGGATCATCATGGGATTCTTGGGGTATGGGACTTTGGTCAACTATAGGATAAGAAGGGATATTATCTTGATCTTGGTCCTTAATAAGACTTGTTTCTTTGCACTTTTGATTAGTCTCTTGACATGGAGCCACTTCTAAGGACAATGTAGAAGTTTGGATCCGCACAAGGGATTCTTGAAGGGATGATGGATGTTCATTTGAAATATGAATGCTAGGCATTGTATCACATGAAGGCTTGGGGTATATAACCTTTGAAGCATGGAAGAAGTTTGTAGCAAGATGTAGGTTAGCTTGGATCTCTTTTAGAGGTAGCCCTTGAGGGTATGCATAGTTATCATAAAAAGCATTCTTTATTTGATGGAGGAACATTGGATAGCTTTGCTTCTTTATGAGATGGAGGAATGTTGGAAGAGGTGGAAGCTATAAGACGACCATTGATATACATAGGTTCATAAGTTTGATCTTGCTTGAGAGTAGTATCTTTATTAGATGATTCATTACCTGATCTTCAATTTCAATTAAGTTATCATCAATAAGATTTTGGATTTATGCTTCAACTCTATATAATCTAAAGTTTCATGTTTATTATGTCTATGATATGCACAATAGTTACTCAAAAATATAAAACCACATGAAGTGATTTTAGGCATTGTGATGAAATCATTTTCAAGGAGTTTTTCCAAAGCTAATTCATAAGATTGTCCCAAAGTAGTAAATGATCTATCCCATGGAAATTTAGATTACTTTTGTTTGTCCAAGAGATGTGATATTCAAAATCTTGATGATCCAATTTTTCGTTGTCATGTGATGAAGATCGTTGAGATAAGACTAATTCCTCTTGACTTCCTTGATCAAAGATAAGATTCTCTTGATATTCATCAAATATTGGATTACCATTATGATGGTTTTGATCAAATATAGGGTATTCATGATTTTCTTTTTTATCAAAAGTTGAATTGATGTGAGCTTTTGGAATAGCCCTTTTATCTAGAGAATATGTAGACATGGATGTAATATTAGGATCATAGAGGTAAGAAAACATTGTTCTTAATGAGGATTTGTTGGATGATGTCTCAATTTCTTTATCCATATCTTGAATTCTTGTGAATAAACTATTCTTTTGAATCTTTGTTGTTAATTCATTTTTTGATCTTAATGGATGTTTTATTTTTGTAATCAAAGACCTTCAAGCACAACACAATGATTTTATCAATTATCACAAGAAATTCTTCCAAGCAATCTACCTAAGGTCAAATTTGGTTTTTAAATGGCTCTAATACCGATTGCTAATTTATCAAAGATTTAGTATGGATTCCATTCAAAAGAGATATCAAGTTTCATCCCCCAAAAATAAGGGGCTTCCCACCACCGGTATGTCGGAGTTTTGCGCAATCTCAAAAGATTACTAGAGGACATTTGAGACTTAATATCCTTTTGTCATACACCCCATTAAGGATAAATGTATTTCTATTTATGGTGGGTCGGATTATTGTGGTAAATAAAATTGTGTCCCACTTTAGGTTGTCCCTCTCACCGGCCTCGTTAAGATAAATATCGGGAGGCGAGCTCACTAAAGATCCAGCATGTTCATATGTAAAGCAATAAAATAGATTTAAGATATAGGTTTTGGGAATTCGATTCACCAAAAGGTGAAGAGCATATCCCTATCTATTCTTATCTCTCAAACACTATTAACAATGTTCAATTTTCCAAACCCACTAACTAATGGGAATTGAGTATTTCTACTCTTTTCTAGAAACAAGGGGTTATTGATTAAATGCTTGATTTATCCTTTAAGGTGGTTTAATTACTAGATTTTAGCAAAAATCACAAGGCCACAATTTAAGCAAAAATTGACCAAGTTTAGGCTTACCTTAATTTGTAGCTAGCAAAGGGTCGAGGCATTTTTAATATATTTTGTCATCATTTTGACTCACCTAGTGGCGATCATTCTTTCCTTTTTGCCTCTCCTCCAGCAAGCTAGTCGACACAAACAAGCAAAATGAAGAAAAACAAGAATAAAAGTGAAATGTAAGCCTTATTTATCAAATTTAAAGCAAATTGATTAAGGCAAATAAATCCAATTTAATGAGGCAAATTTTGATTTGTAGGCTTCTACAATTTTCAAATATTTTTCATATACCTTAATTTCTTGCTGCGAGTTCTCCAAAATTAGCTTGATATGTGCTATGTTTTCCTCTTTGATCTTTTTAGCCAATGTTTTTGCTTCATTATTGAATCTGGTCTCTGACTTTTTGATTTTTTATAGCCAGTCATCCTACAAACACAGACAAATCATTTTCTGAATGTTAGATTCTGGAAATTTGCAATTTAATCAAAAGTGCAATAGAACTAATTGAAAGCGTTGCTAAACTATTTAAAAGCGTTGTTATAATTTTTAAATGTGTTGCAAGAAAAATTTAAAAGCGTAGAAATAGAAATTGGATGCACTCTTTTAATAAGCAAAGGCGCATAGAGAAATGATCAAACGCGCTGCAAAACAAATCAAACGCGCTCCAGAGTCAGGGCACTTGCGTTGAAAGAAGGATAGATAAGAAGATAGAAGGTTTAAATGTGTTGAAATCCTATGCAAAGGTGCACAACTTTATCGTAGAAGCGTTGATTCAAACCTTGTACGCGCTACAGAAACTGGTAAAAGCGCTAAAAAACCTGCAAAATAGAGGACAATAGAAGGATTTCCTAGAAAAATTCAATTTCTCCGAAATTAAAATTAATGAGGCCTATTGCTCCACGGTGGGTGCCATTTTGGTGTACTAAGACAAGTACCTTCATAGGGTTAGTTTCATCAAATAACTCGAAATAACAATTAAATTACCACAACTAGCAATCTAAATAAGCAAGATAAATGACAAATGAGCACTCTATGACTCTCTAATTAGGGATGCTAATGAAGAACTCTCAGCAAGCTTCCATTATTGACAGTCCTAATATGAGAAAATATGATAAACAAAGCTAAAATTATTAATTCCAAAATAAATTAGTCTAATTAGATCTTAGATTTGTCTTTCTAGTTTAAAATTGCAAGAGGTTTGATGCTATTCAAATAATTCTGGATTGATTTGTTCTTCAATTATGCCTTGCTTTTATAGATTTTGACAAGGGTAGGGGGTGGAGTTGATTTGATAATGGTTGGGTTAGGCTTAGATCCATGGTTCCACCTTTGGAGACCATTTAAATATTTTATCCTCAAAGCTTGGGACAAGAGGACAAAATGGGTGGACAAGATTCTTTCTCCTTATGGGTGGTGGAGATTTGATGTGAGTTTGATCCATGTGAGCTTCGTTCTCAAATCCTATTGGTTGATACATTTTCCTCCCATTTGGTGGTTGAAAGAAAATTAAGATTTATTAATTTAATTAATTTAATATGTTTAGCAATGTGTACTCCTTAATTGGGTTGATTTGATTTAAATGAACTATACAATTCATTAGATTAATTGCACAATTAATTGATTTATCGAGATTTATTTGATTTAAATTAATTTTATGGCTTTTGGTAAATTTGATTATTGGATTGATTGCAATTTTTCTTTGATTTTAGTTTGATTTGATTTAATTGCCTTGATTTTGCCTTGGTTGCTCACATAAATTAATCTTGTCCATTTTCAGAAGATTACAAAAATTTTAACTGCACAACTTCTTGTCTGTTGGCCACAATCACAATGAGATCAACTTAATGAAAGCATAAAAAAATGAAAAAACTCTTCATCATTCAACAAGCAATACTGATACAATGTTTTCAAGAATGCCTGCTACAACAAAATCGAAGCAAGTTTGGGGTCTTTTGCAAAATGCATTCCAAGGATCAACTAAGATAAAAACTATCAACAAATGCTTCAAACACATGAGAATATGATAGAATTGATATGCTAAAAGTCTATTAAACAGGCAATTTCGACAAAAGCTAAATCTTTTTAAAAAAAGGATTATTTTTTTGTGATCTATCACAAAAATTCAAAAGAAGATACCATGAAAGTAAAAAAAGCAATCTAGTGCACAAGATAGAGGCTCTAAAAGAAGAAGATACTTCAACAATAATGAAAGAGGCCATTAAAATTATTACAAATCACAAATGTAGTGTAATTATTGTAAAAAGTTTGGTCATTTTCAATGTGATTGCTGGAAAGTAAATGAGCCACTTGCTAACTAATTTTTTTTTATAAAGAAAAACGAAGGCCAATAATTTTATTTTTTTTGCATATGATATTACAAAAGAAATTTTTGAAAAATGTTAGGCTTCTAGATAGTGATTGGAATAATAATACTTTGTGAAATTGGAAGAATATTCTAAAACAAATGTTGGATTGGGAGATGATAAAGAAGTTATGGGAAAAAGGAACTATTGCAACCATATCATGGTATGAAAAATATAAATAAGATGTGCTAGCACACACTTTATTTAGTTTATTGAGTGTTAGACAACATAATTTTTTTATCCCTAAAAGGTCTGTAGACCTGAATTTTATATTAAATTTAAGTATACAAGTATAGCAATGAGAGAATAGCTCTTTGGCAACATAATAAATGTTCAATGCCCCAATTGAACAAAACCATACACCGAATGAGCTCAACAGAAAGACCCCCATTGGTCACATCTTAGACAATTACAGTTGCTGATGAAGATAAGACAAAATAACGAGATATATTTTCCTCAAAACTATCTGCTAAACCGGAAAACTAGTAGCCCGAATATACAACCCTAAAATTATACATTGGAAAAGTTAAACACCGTTGACTGTAAAACAACTTACATACATCATATCAACAAAACTTGACACATTAGGCTATGCTTATTCATCATTACTTCTTGCACATTTTGAAGACTCCGCTTCATCCTCAATCACAGTAGTTTTGCCCTTGTCTTGATTGCACGTAGCAGTCACATTCCCCATGGATGTATTTGGAAGTCTCGGAGGTTGCTCCAAATGCTTGAAAAAAATGAGTCCTTATACAAGGTAGGTCATCTTGCAAATAGGTCTCTAAATGTATTTGGTAGTGCCCCACACTATCTAAGCTTATTAAGCCTCCATGTCCACACTTGTTGTGTGTATGGTCAAGATACAAACAAGTGATCCACATATTCCTTCTCACCCCCACACAAATGAAAACACACTTGAAATCCCCCACTAAACCTGGTGCAACTTAGCTAATCTTCCACTTGTTAAGATCCTGTTTTCCAAAGCCAACCAAGTAAAAGCTCCAGCTTTAGGTAGAATTACGTCATGCCAGCAAAAGGAGTATTGTCTTCCTAGAATGAATCCTTTTTGAGACCTTTCAAAACTTGGTAGCCTTGTTTAACATTGTATCTACCATTCTTACTTATCGCCCATATAAGTTGATCCAGGGAATCCAAAGGAGGAATGCATCTCTGATTTAGAATCTTTTAGAATCTTTTAGAGCTACACCCTTTGATCCTATGGGATATTTATTGTACATAGAGTATCTTTTCTATCTGTAGTTCAAAATCCCATCTATCTCAACTACCTGAAAATAATCTCTAAATCTTACACCCCATTCTTGTTGAAGAATCTCTCTCGCTTGCCTGGGACTAGTAATTGTGCATAATGGTGAGTGCTCATTTCATGAGTCCTCCCAAAACATAACTTTGTCCCTTGCTTTCACAATCCAAGATAAGTGAGGCAGGATTAATTTCCTACACCTGATGATAAAATTCCACATCAGAGACCCTTTGGGGGGGTTTGATATTGTAAAAATTCTCTTGTGGGTTCTGTCATCCAAGTATTTAGCTTTAATAATCTGAGCCCTCAATGAATTTGGTTTTTCAAATACTTTCCAAGCGAATTTTGCTCCCAAGCTCAGGTTCCTCTCTTCCAGGCTATGGATGCCTACCCCCAACACTCATTTTGGGAGTACAAATGTTTTCCCACGACATAAGAGAAATCTTTTTCTTCTCATCCATATTACCTTTCCATAAAAAGTCTCTCATATACATCCTAAGGGTCTCAATTACTATCCTCGAAGCTTGGAGAACTGACATGACGTACTTTGGAATGGAACTAAGGACTACTTTGATTAATAAAATTGTGCCTGCTAGGGATAACCACCTGACCTTCCATGAAGATATTCTTTCCTTAATTGCTGCAATAATACTATTCCAATAAGAACCCTTATTAGCCCCATTAAATAAAGAAACTCCCAAATATTTTCATGGAATTGATGCTGTAGTAAAACCCAAATTCTTTTGAAGTGCCAAGGTAATCAATATTGTAGAGTTAAAGAAAAAGACCTTTGATTTTTTTGCATTCAATTTTTGTCCTGAAGCAGAGCAATAAACTTCAATTGTCTTTAATTACTATTGCCTCTTCCATGTTTTCTTGTCCAAATAGCAATGTGTCATCCGAGAATAAGTTGTGTGTCATGTGGACATTGCATTTCCATAGCCCCATAGATTGCTTTTAAATGATTAATCTGCTCAAACCCTCTATTAATATGATGAAAAAAAATGGAGATAATGAATCTTCTTGTCTCACCCCTTGTGTAGATGGGAAAAAACTACAGGGGCTCCCACTGACTAGAACTGAAAATTTAGCACCCGCAATGCGTGAAAGAATCCACCTACACCACTTACCACTTTATGCAAAAAGCTTTAGCTAACCCTGTCGTAAGTCTTCATCATATCCAGTTTGAGTATCACTGCTGGAGTATGTTTCGTTTTGATAGAATGAAGGGCTTTGTGGATTACCAAAGCTGCTCCTTTTGTATCTCTGTCAGGGACAAAAACCATTTGCTGAGGGGAAATGATCTTAGCCAAACATAATGAGATGCATCTAGTAAAAATCTTATATATGATATTACACAAAGAAATCGGTCTATATTCTGCAAATGTAGTTGGTACTTGGTTGTGAACATTTTGGAATAAGAGTAATAAATGTTGTGTTAAATTGCTTGAGTATGGAAGAATTCCTTCTCAATTCTTCTAAGGCTTGTAAAATGTCCTTACCAACAAACTCCCAACATTTTTGAAAAAATAATGGGGTAAAAACATCAGGTCCTGGCGCTTTATCCAGGGCCATTGAAAATACTGCACTCGTAATCTCTTCTAGAGTAAACGGGCTCATGAGAAGCTGATTATTAAAGTCTGACACCATAGTAGGAATACCATCTAATACCTCCAAACATTCCTCATCAGCCTCCTCATTGTTATTTGTAAGGAAATTTGAGAAAAAGGATATTGCTTCTTTCTGTATCTCTTTTTCTTCTCTTAGCACTATGCCCTCTGAATTTTTGATTCAGAAGATTACACTCCAATGCCTCTTAATTTTAGAAGATGCATAAAAGATCTTCGTGTTGCCCCCCTCTTTTAGCCACAATTATCTTTACCTTTGACACCAATACAATTCCTCTTTTGCTAAAACTTCATCCAACTGTAATCCAAGATTCTTTTGGCATTCATATACATCTGGTGTGAGACCATTCATCATAATATTTTGTTTATGTCTTTTAGCTATTGTTGGAGTTCTACCTTTTGCAAAAAAAAATAAAAATTCTTAAAAACCACTACTTTTCATTGCTTAATATTCCTCTTCATGAAATATAATCTTTTAGCCAACTAAAACATTCTTGATCCTTTCACGAATGGGGCCTCTATCCACTACTATTTGAGGAGCAACATAAACCTATGATCCACGAACCACATTATTTCCAATTTAAAATATGATCTGCGCTTTAACCCTGAGACTACCATTGGAAAATCCAACTCCACTACGTAATGATCAGACCCAGCCCAAGGAAGAATTTGAGTATTTTCCGTGCCCTTATCTAACACCCAGCTTGGATTCAAGAAGAATCTATCTAATCTAAACCCTATGTGTAAGAAATCCTTTCGTCTATTGGCCAATGTCACCTTACCATTAATAGGGATGCAGTCAACCATCTCATTCTCTTGTACCAAATTTCAAAACTCCTGCATAACTTTCTGAGGTGGAGAAATTCCTCCAATTTTGTCCTTTAAACCCAAGATGGCATTGAATTCTCCACCCATAATGATCTTTTGATTCTCACATTTCCGAATCATTTCGGTTATTGTTTCCCAGTCTTTGTTGCTGATTGTAGCATTTGGTGCGTACACATTAACCAAGATAAAGGACAATTTGAATTTGCTGATCTCTGCAAGGATCCAATTAGCAGTTGAAACAATTTGACTAACTTGGACTTTTGACCTGTCCTATAACATTAGAAGTCCCCCTGACGCCCCAATTGATGGGGACTGAATTATTGACCATTTGTCCCATGATTTGAAGGTTTTATCTGCTTTCTCTGTTGAAAGTTTTGTTTCTTGTAGCATAATTATCTCAGCCTCACTTTTGTAGATCTGACTTTTAATAAGGTGAGCTTTGTTAGGGGCGTTGATGCCCCTAACGTTCCAGGTTATTATTTTCATTGTGACCTCAGAGAGCTACTGGCTCTCCTTCGAACAATCATTTGTTTAAGGATTAGTGCAGATGTTGCTTCCTTAGATTTTCTATGTCCAATGTCAAATTTTAAAATAGTTTAAATGCCTGCCTCAATTTCTTCCTTTGTCTTTTTTCTCTTTCGGGGTATGCCTCTATCCTTATTTACTCCTGATCCTAACGGTGTTGATGGAAGCTTGGCCTCCGTTTGGAAGATTGCACCCTTAGTATCCTCCAACATATTAGCTTCATATACCTCCAGAATCTTCACCCCATTGTCTGTTTCCAACTCATTTTCAATGGAGTCCTCCTTCAACGTCTCCTCTACTAATTTATTAATCTTTTATTCATCCAATTGAAGAAGGATCTCTTCAACCACTTGTTCCATTTCTTCTTCATTTAAAATCTTTTGATTGTTACTCTCCACTACCACCTCTCTATTTTTTCCCTGTGGTTTAGGACTTGCAGATCCCCTAGACTTGGTATCTGGTATCTTCTCTTGAGACACCAATAAGCATCTTTCCTGATTATCTTGTGTCTTGTTTCCATCTGTCCAAACTAGACTAATATCCTTGGTTTTCCCAGGGTCAAATTCTTATTTAAATCTGAAACTTTAGTGGCCATACTACAAGTCTTATGAGCCCGACAATCCTTTGGATCCATATCCTCATCACCAGTAATCTTTCCATCCAAGGTCTCTACGTCAAAAGGTTGATCTTATACCAAGCTCTACCATTACTTCTCTGCTTACATCATATCAATGTTGATACTTGTGATCCCAATTACATTTAAGACTTTTGGGAGAATAACTGCTACCTCTATACCAAGCACTACCACCAGATTAGCAACCACACTTATAGGCGGCTTCTCATTATAGACCTATACACCTATATAGCCATGTTTCTCCAAACCTACCTTATGTAGATCCATTATATTTTCTTCATCCCGAATCAAGCTATCCTTTGAATTGAACATTTCACATCCTTCATTATTTGGTTCTTTGGAAAGCCCCTCTCCTCTTAATGCGCATTGAAGGAAACATGAGCAATGATCCTTGTAGACCTGATCAAAGTCACCCACTTGACTCTGGCACTTCGAAGTAAAATGTCCCAGCTTTTCCTATAGATATGCCACTTTATTCTCATCATCTCTCACAATCTTTTGAGATATTGTACCATATTTGGATATAAACTCTATAGATTTAATCCACGGTTTATTCGGATCCTTCAAAAAGTAAACCTTGACTGTGTTTTTGCCCTCATCAAAGGAGACTAGAGATCATGCTTAATGAATATACCCGATTTGTTTCCCATAATTTCTGTCACATCCAAGTCTCTAAATTCCAACGGAAATGCTGGTAAAGAAACCTAAACCAAGAAATAGATATTTACATGACAACACCACAAAGCTTTGTGACCAATTCTCAGTATAAAGGCCATGACCATCCATAAACCATGATTTGGTTTTACCTACTGAATCTCTTTTTGATTTCCCCACAAAAATTGCTATGAAAAATCCTCCCCAAAATCTATGAGGAATACCTTCACTATACCTACCCAGATCTTATGTACCCACTGTTTAAAATCAACATTCGAGGGTTTCCAGGTCTAGAACTTACCTACCAGAGCATTGTTCTGAAGATCGTTCACTTGGGTTTCGATCATCTCCTTTGGGAACACAATCTTAGTCTTCTTGACATCGTAAGCTGGATCTTCCCCTTTCCTTCGATCTTGGAACTTTCTCTCTACTGCCTCAAATTGCCTAGTTTTCTAGTTTATATTCTCTGCTCTCCATTTACCCATGTCATGATCTCATTTGAATGTCACCCCCTTCTTGAAACCCTTTCAATTAAATCCCTCATTTGGAATGAAGGGAGCTCTCTGAAGTGTTATGTTACTCGGAAAAGTAGTCGTGAACCTTTCAAACACTAGGGCCTCTTTGTAAGTTTTGAACTGGATTTGTCTCGATCTTCTCTCTCGTTGTCCATTGTTAAACCTATTGATCTCATGATGATCAAAGTTGCTAAACTGTTGGCTCTGCCTCCAATCTTGCCTGAATCTTGTTTCGAACGCCCTGATCGCCATTGTCACCAATTCTCTGTTCTATTCACCATCTAAACTAATTTTTTAGACAACATATTGAAAAAGGGTATTTTGTTAATTTTCAAAATCATGAATGTGTTATTTATGATAAAAATGATAGCAATCAAATTGTAGCAAAAGTGGGTGTGCCACAAAATAGAATTTTTCCTTGGACTTGTAGATGGAGAAACTTAACCTTTGAGTATAGTCTTAGATAATAAATCATGGCTATTGAATATGAGGTATGAACACCTCCACCTTTGAGAGTTAAAATGTTCTATTTTACCAAAAGCATGGTAAAAGGGCTATCCCTTATCAAACAAAATGATCCAGTTTGTGAAAGTTGTATTAGGGGTAATGTTGTGGTCCCACAACCACGCCCCCTTTACAACCCTTATGGCTTAAAGAGGGGCCCCCCTTTTGCTTTTTGTTTGTTGTTTTAGTGATTTTTGGGAGTTAGTTTCTTTTCTTTAGCTGGTTTTCGGCCTTTCGACCTTGTGTGTCATTCGGACTTTCGGAGGTTTGAAAGTGCAAGAAGCGAAGTGACCAATTCTTTTTTCAAACCTTTCGGACATCTCGATGTCCAAAGATCATCCAGTCGACCAAGTCGGTCTATCGCCAAGTCAAACTTTTCGGAGTTGTCGGCCTTTTGGAGGTCTGCAACACCGAAAAGTTTGAATGGCCGACGTGTAGGGTCACTGATGTCAACAACCCCGTGAGCCTATAAAAGCAAGTGAAAGCGCTTTAAACCTCACTTCGACTTCTCACTCTCCAGTGTTTTTTTGCACCTGTTGCTCACCGCTTTCGTTATTCATCGTGTTTCTATGCTTTGCTCCCATTTACTTTGCCGGTCTTCGCCCTCGCCCTACTCTTTGTGGTAGGTGTCATTTTATGCCTATTTCCCTTGTTTTCCTTTCTTTTCTTTCGCCGTTTTTGCTTTCATAGTTTTCTTTAGGTTTAGGGTTTGTTTTTTGGTCTTCTAGGTTTGGTTTGTAGTTAGTCAGTCTGTCTGGTTGGCCTTTTTAGCCTGAGGGATCAGCAAGGCAGTCTCCTTGCCTCCCTTAGTAGATTCGTGGTCGAATCTTGTCGTCAGACCCATTTTCGGGTTTCAGTTCAAAACCCTAGTTTCAGACCTTTGAGGTCCAAAAAAGCTTCCAAAGCGCCACTTGAAGGAAAATCTGCTAAGTATGGAAGCTCGTTGGCATTTTGGCATTTTCACACACTGAAAGAACTTGCACCCCTAGAATACTGACACCGGTGCAAAACTTGAGTCAAGGATCCTTTGGGTGTTTCGGCCCTTTCGCACCCCAAAACATTTGTCTTTGCCGAAATGTCGAAACACCGCATAGAAATGTTTCAGCCATGTCGGCCCCTTCGTTTGCCGAAAGCTCCGTGAACCTTGCCTTTAACCTTTGATTTTCGGCCTTGTGGCCCTTTTGGCCTTTCGGGGGTCCAATAACCTCGAAAGTCCGAAAAGGTCGATTTCCCCTTGTAGCCTTTTGTAACTTAGTCTTAGCATTTAATTCTTTTTTCTTGGTCTTTCTTTCTGAAATGTTACTGATCCCAAGCTTGTGTCCCTTGTAGGAATGGCTGAGAAGTTGCTAGCATCTCCCGCTATGAGGTACTAGTTCAAAGGCTACCATCCACCGTCTAAGGTGACAGATCTACATGCAGAGATCATAGACATTGATATTGGGAATGTTGACTGGAACAAGTACTTGAACAAGTGTGCCCAACCAGTGGGTCATTCGGAGGATTGTACTTCTTTGGTAAATTGCTCCTTGGTGAATGTTGCGGCGCACCTGGTTTCCATCCAATCAGTAGACTTGATCAACACATTGGCAAGCTACTATGTGCCAGATGAGCAGATGGTAAAGAATAGTCTCGGGGAGGTAGTTTTGGATTTGAGGCCGGACAATACTGAAGATGTTTTCCACCTCCCCAAAGGAGTTGACAAGTTCTTTAATTTCACTGTCAACAAGGGCCAAGAGTTCTACAACAAGGATGTGCAAAGAGCCCACAATATTGTTAACAACGAATACTTAAAGCAACCAATGCCCAAAAATAGGTTGGACGCGATATACATGCGAAGTGGCTACATGAAGGAGGACATCCAAGTTGTCATCACAATGATAAGAAAAGTATATGGGCTGCCTAAGTCCCACCAATTGGAGCACTAGATGATCTTCTTGATCCAGAAGATCGAAGAAAGGCAAGTTAGGTTTGACTGGGCCAGCATTCTGAGTGATCAGCTGGATGAACAATTGATTCAAGTGAAGATAGACCCACACTTTTACATGACCTCTTATGTAGTATACCTTCTAGCTACCAAAGCTGTGTACCCCAGGTTAACCAAGGTACGGAACATCAGTGAATCGAACACTTGGCCTTTCACCTTGTACCCTCAATTGGTGAGAAAGGAGTTCTTCACCCATGAGAATCCAGAGTACAGGATCATCAACAATGCTTTTGTTTTTGCAATCATTCGCCCCATTGAGGGTGATTATGCTAAGAGGCTGTCAACAAAAGCAGCAGCCATGGTGAAAGCGATTGGGGCCTTCTACGTCCAATTCAGAACTTTCACTTATATTCGGGTGTCCAGTAGCACTTTGGCACCCAAGAAGCTCCCACGATACCCAACTGATTGGGTAGTCCTCCTAGAAATTGCAAGGCAATTATCAGATGCGCATGAACACATCAAGCATAAGAAGAAACACTGTTGGGACTTTCCCATATCTATCGATGCTCATTGTGTGCTACATATGAAAGTATGTAAGTCACTAGCCGGAGAGTGGGATGAATTCCCTTTATCAACCTACATCTTGGTTAGGCCACACTTTGACCCAATTGGAACTTATAGCCACATCATGGGGAGGCATTATGTCCATGAGCCACATGTTGAAGATCACTGGGCAAACTGTGTGGATGATTATGAAGTAAGAATCTGTGATTATTACTAGATGAGTTTGGAGCTAGCACAGGGTGCTTTGTCACTAAAGATCCCACAAAGGGCAATGGATGCAGATTCAGGCAAAGTGCTGGATTCAATTTATAATGTAGATAAAATACACAATGGGGCTATCTTAAATGCAGAGGTGGATCAGGATGAAAATGATAGCATGGACTTCCAAGCTTGAAATGTTGTGAAACTAACGAAGTCACGGATAGCCCATCCTTTCTCAATGCATTCACTCCCCATGAAGCAAATTCTGGAAAAATCATCACAAGGGGGCAAAGGGGAAAAAAGGCTAAAACCACAATTTAAAGAGGCTGCCCCTTTGAAGCCTGAAACAGTATACAAGCATGAAAGGCCTACAGCCTATGGGTCAGCCACGCATTCAAAAGGTGTGAAAACCAAGATGAGAGGGAGACATGGCATCCCCAAATGCGCCTATTCCCAATAACTCTTACTCTCCGAGCATGGCGCGAAGAATGAAATTCAAGATAGTGGGGCCCAAGCCAGCTGGAATTGTGTGTGTGAAAATGTGTATCTGTAGCTGCAACACAACACTTCAGTAGAACATTAGAGATTAGCAAAAATTGAAATAAAAAGATGGACACAAAAGGAAATCTATGCTAATTAGGCGATCTACTGCCTTCTAGAAGATACGAGTGTGATTCTCAGATTAGACCGAGATCAGTGACAATGCAATACCTAAATGAATGATTTAATCTAGAATGCATGGAAACTGTATGAATATGTAAATTTAATCTATATTTTTGGATTTTCTATGCAATTATGAATGAAAAACTGTATGGAATCTAACAAACTGATATGAATCTATATAAGATAATTGAAAAACAAGTATGAATCTAAATAAACAAATTGATATGAAACTATGAATGAAAATAATGAATTCTCAGAAAAATGCCTTTGAATGCAAAAGTGGATGCCTTTGATTCGCCAAATCGCCAGAGTAAGAATGCTCAAATCGTGGATCCTTTGAAAGGTTGAATAAGCCTGTTTATATAGATTTCCAGGGCTTTGGAGTGCATGGGAAAAGCCATAATTAACTCTAGATGAACTCAACTTTGATTTTGAGTTACCAAAGAATCAAATTCAATTAGCTGATGAAAAACATGCAAATCATGCAAGAACAACTCTTCAACTGCAAATCAGAAATTAGAACTCAGAATTGAATGTTGAGTTAAAAAAAAAGTGAATTTTGAAATAGATTTCTTAATTCAAAGTTGAACTGTTGTTGATTGTGCACATAATAATTTAAGAATTAATTAAATAATTAAATTGATTTATTCTCAACTTAACTAATTTTTGAATTGAAAATAACTGATTTATGGGTTAATCAATTATTTAATCAAACTTTTTTCTAATCAATTATTAAATTTTGACAACTTTAGTTTAAACTGATTAAATATGCACTTAATCAATTCATAGTAGAATTCAAATATTTTGTCAAAAATAGAATAATTAAAATAAGAAAAATTAGCAATTCAATTTAATTTAATTTAATTATTAAGTGGCAGAATTAAATATAATTAATCAAATATAAGAAATATTTAATCAATTAGACTTAGGATAAATATAGATTTATCGCCAAATAATAATAAAATTAAATAAAATAAAGATTATTAGGAATATTCTAGGAATATTCCCTGATGTAGAATTTAAGATAATCAATTAGATTTTAGATGTTTAGAGGTGCCTTAGGTCAGGATTTTGATGTCGATTTCGATCAAATTTGTCAATATAGAAGGTTAATGAACTTATAGCCCATTTTTGGGGTATTACAGGAATAAGTAAAGGCCATGTATATAAAAGGAAAGTAGGTTCCACTCCTACCCAGTTGGAGACTCTCACAAAAGAGGATGAGGAGGATTTGGATGAAGTTCCCCTCATTAGGAGGACCAGATCTATGGGTTTCTTGAAGAAGAGAAGGATATCAAAGGATGAACCCAAGGATGATGAAGGGGCCACCCAGGTAGAGCCCATGAACCTAGACGCCCTCGGGGATGATGAATTTCACATATCATATTTTGTAGGGTTGCACAGGTTTCATGAGACAGAGCAACAGGCTCCAATGCAGTTCACAAGTCTCTTTGGTGACTTAAGAGGGGATCCTATACAGGAGACCCAAGTACAAAAAGATGAACTGTTAGCCCACGAACAGGGGGAAAGTATGGAACCTGAAAAAGATTCATCATCTAGAGCTACAACAACAGAGGGGCCAGATGCCCAAGTACCATCGGCTATAGCAATCCCACCTCTGCCTTCACCTCATTCTTCCCCATTACCCATCGTTCCACCACAAGGCATCTCATCCACTCCTCGAAGTGTCTTGCTACCCTAGCAACCTCCTACACCTCATATTCCATTTCCAACTCCCACTCTGCCCGTCTTCTCGACTGTTCCACTAGTGTCCCCTATGCCTCCTTCAATTAACATTCCCCCTCAAGTCCATGTGGAGATGGTGCCTCAAGGATTGCGAGAAGTAGAGAAAGAGATCGAGGACACAAGTAAAGACATGGTGGAGGAGACTCATCTTGAAGAGTCACAAACAGAGGAAGAGCCCCCAATAGAGGATAGAACCCACACTGATATAGATGAGAAGACAACAAGTGAACAATAAACTGCTGATGAGAAAATGGTGGATGAAGGGGAGCACGAGCAAGAAATGGAAGAACTAGAATAGGAAGCAGAGCCTGAGCATGGCATAGAAACAGAGCAAGATATAGAACAAGGGTCAAAAATGGGCCAAGAAGAGGGAGATACAAAATAGGAGTTAACGGGTCATGTGACATCTTTGTCCACTTTAACCACCCTCTATGAGCCCTTGATCACATCCACCAAACCCACATGGCTCACAAAGGAGGTACAATCGAGGGTAAGAACATACATGAATGAAGATTTAGATGTGACTACTCTCGGGCACGCCTTTCACCAAATGCCACTGATTCCCTAGGCCAGAAGAATGTCTTATGTAACACAAGATCATGGAGGGAGGTGGAAAGCACAGGTGGCGGTTCCTACCCTAGGTTTTGGAAAAGATGAGATCACTCAGGATGACTATGTCCTAGAGGAAGTGGATTTGGGAGAACTAACCCGTGAAGGCAGAAAGACTCTGTCTACCTTAGGTTTGAAGCATGCTCTGAGCTTCATGAATAAGGATGAGGAAAGAATAAAAGCCTTGGAGCTATAGAATGAGGCCATGAAGAAATTCATTTTGAAAACAGCGGGTCCCATTGACCTAGATAACCCTGAAGCCTCATTACAGGCAATTTTGGAGAAGGGGGAAATTAATACAGACATACCACATTCTTTTGTATAGGCCTATGTCGACTGGAAGCTGGACTTTGAGTACTTTTCCAAAATGTCCTTCAAGAAGATTCTGAGGCTGCTAAGGGGCATTTTGATAGGGGTCACTTCATTAGTAGACATTTTGAGCAAAGAAGATGGTGTCGAGGAAATGATTCTAAAATGGCACAATGTACTTGAAGATTTGAAAGTAATAAGGAAGCAACGCTTCCAAATTTTGGTTAAGATATACGAGGGGGCTGAGTTGGACAATTTTGAAGAACGGATCCAAGAGATCACGACAACACTGTCAGTATATGAGAAAGTTTTGGAGAAGTTGAATAAAAGAAGAGATGACAACATGATCTTCATCACTCAGCTACACGAGTTTTTTAAGGGTTTGGACCTAGATCTGTATGAGGAAGATGATGACAAAATGATGTATTCTATAAAAACCATAGTAGGGAAATATATAGATATCTTCCAGAGAGTAAAAACAAAGGAGGACCTCTAACAAATGTTCTATCAGAAGGAGGAGATCCATAAAATGGTACTACGGGAAGAAGAACTCAAGGCCTTCGCAAAAGAACTATTTGTCTTCTGGGATCAACAACAAGAAGTCCTCCAAGGTATCCAGATGTCCAATTTTGAAGAAGTGTCAGAGGTGGTGGACAGATTTAGAAAGGCGCATCCAAAAGTCCTCCCAAAGCAGTGAACTTTTGGCCTGAAAATTGTCTAAGTATGAATGAAGCTCACTTGACACTTGGTAAATTTTGCTGTTTAGGAATTTTGGCCCTTTCGGCCATATGGAGATTTTGGCCTTCGACAAGTGTGACAAGTCTAAAAATGGAGGATAGGGAGACTTGGCACTTAGTCAATTTTGAATCATGTAAATTTCAGATCAAGTGACAAGTTTTGGGCATTTTTTGGCTCGTTCGAAAATTGACTTCAATCATCTTAGAGATCTTTCTTTCAATCATCTAGGCTTCTTTCTTTGGGTCATTCATGCATGATTAGGGGATATCCTTCAATTAGAAACACATGGAGCAGTCGAGGACAAATATAAAGGGGGTTAACAGGAAGTTCAACATCTACATGCAGTTGTTTTGTGCTCATTTTTGAGAGAGATTTTTGTAATACACAAGGATCAATTCCATGCTAGGATAGTTTAGCTAAGCTTTAGGTGTAGTTTCTTTAATGCAAGTTGTAGTTTAGACTTCTTTTCAAGTTTTAGTTGTAGTCAAAACCCTAGCTATGAAAATAAGAGCCCTGCTCTATAAATTGTAATAAAACAATGTAATTTGGGTCGGCTTGATCATTAATATAGCGAATACAGTTGGTGCTTCATTCACAGTGTGATTTATCTACTATCTATGCAAAATTTTGAATATGTGATTTGCTTGTTCATCTTTTCAAAGAGCCAATTGGTTATTTAATGGTTTTAAGCCTGCGATCTTTTCATTTGGTGTTGCTGGTGTTGCATTGTTGTGTTGTAATGAATTTCTGAGAAGATTGTTCCTTTGTGCTGAAGATTAACTTGTCTCATGTGTGTGCACATTCATGATGGCTTCATGATTTGATCAATTTTGGCTCATCATACATCTGTTCTTATCTGTATTCCTTGACGATTGCATCTATTTAGCTGAAGATTGTGACATCGTCTGATCTCTATTGTGTGGGTTTTCTTATCTTCTTGGTTGTTTAACTCATATGGTGATGCAATGCTAGCATATGTCCATTAGATTTCTTTCAATAATTTCTTCTCTTGTTACCTATCTTTTCTAACCTTCCTGGTAGTTTGTTTTCAAATAGATTAATTAGTTTAGTTTGGCTTTCATTATTGATAAATCTAAAAATTATTCCAAAAAAGAGAGATATTTTGAGGGATCCTAAGATTTGTTTTACAGTTTTCCTCGAAAGAACCAGCACATGCCTCCTTGATCAACATATCTACATTTGTCTTCTATTGAGGTATCCGAGTGGTTGAGACCCAGCCTTCAAGAACCTTGAGATTGATTCCATCAATCTTCCAAGAGAGGAGTTTGTTCTTACAAATTCCTAGTTGTTGTCGTTGTGCAAAACGATGCTCAATAGGTAGCAACACCCAAACTCTTTTCCCATCATAAAAGAATTGAGAGCAAAAACACCTCTTGAATTGGTGCATGTTGATATTTGTGGTCGAATGGAAACCCTATCTCTCAACAAAAATATATGCTTTCTTACTTTTGTTAATGAAGTTATAGAAGAATAATTTGGGTATACTTTATTAATCAAAAGTCAAACATTTACTACATTTCAACATTTTAAAGCTAATGTACAAAGATAAAGTGGTTCCTTCTAAAAGAATCTATGTATAGATAAAGGGTGAGAATTCATTTCAAATTAATTTCAAGACTTTTACAAAAGAAATGGTATTCAAAGCCAATTGACTACAAGTCATACTCCTCAACAAAATGGAGTAGCTGAATAAAATAATTGTACAATAGTAGAGATGGCTAAAAGCATGCTCAAGGCTAAGGATCTTCCAAGTACCTTCTAGGGTGAAGTTGTAGCTACATATTTTTACTTGCTAAATAGATGCTCAACAAATGTGTAAGATAACAACTCGTTATGAAGAATGGAGTGGAAGAAAACATGATGTGGCTCATCTCAATGTATTTTTGGCATTGCCTGTGCTCATATTGTAGAGCAATAAAGATTAAAAATTGACAAAAAAAGTAAACAATATATTTTTATTAGGTATACAAAGGAAACAAAGGGTTACATATTATATAATATAGTAACATAAATCTTAATAGTTAGACAAGATGTAATTTTTGCTAAAAAGAACACATGCCAATGGTTCAAAGAAAAAAAAAGGGTCAATAATTGTTGAAACTGAACAAGATGTTTCCTCTTAGTCTCCTAGCTCAAGTAGTAGCTCAATTTCTACTCAAACAACTCCAACATCAAGACATCCTTTGAGTTCAAGTCCTACTCCAAGGAAGGTAAAAACTCTCAAAGAAATTTGTGAAAGAACTACTAGTCTTGATTTAGTTACAATTTTTTTTGTAATGCCCCAAGCGAGGAACATTCGACCTGAGGACAAATACTCAACTATCATATAGTTTCTTTTTGAAATAATCAACAACTAATATCATCTAATAATTCTAATAACATCTAATGCATCCTAAGTACAATCATTATTAGGCACAAGCGGAAAATAACATAGGTTAATGAGCTAAGCCTTCTGTCACTATAATGCACAAATCTAAAACAACAATAAATCATGTATAGCAACTATATCTTCATGATCATTTACTACCAAGTTTATTTTAAAACACCATACCAAATGTTCCTATGATGACCCTTCAACATGAGATAATATATAACACACTTTCACATAAAAGGAAACAATTATTATGACATACCTAAGTTGTGGATTCTTGTTTCCTCTCCATGTCTAATACTTATATTTGCACACATAACTTTAGAACTTGAAACATGCCATCAGTATCATTAAACATAAGATATATGATCACATATATAACCTTCATTAATATATTTTCAAAGTGAATTGTCATAGAGAAGGAGTAAATTAATATCATTAAAAAATTTAAAGACAATCCTAAGGGGCCAGACCTAAAGTCTCGGGGGCTCATCTCTTATGGCCTTGCCTACATCACACATAAAGACTTTGTAGTTCAACTTTATAACCTTGAACCATATCATATTGGTTCACCAAAACAAAGGTACAAAAATATATCATAAGTTTATTATTATAAATATATAAGCAAGTACACAACCAGGGAAAACTTTAAGAAACCCCCTCCCTAGAAAAAGTGTAAAATCCTGGTGAATCCTACATTATTTTGGGTTGAAAAAAATAATATTGTTGGTGAATTTTTTTAATTTGAAAGGAAAAA
Organism: Chamaecyparis obtusa; assembly: GCA_027943335.1. NCBI lineage: Eukaryota > Viridiplantae > Streptophyta > Pinopsida > Cupressales > Cupressaceae > Chamaecyparis > Chamaecyparis obtusa. The sequence goes on from BSBK01000606.1 coordinate 3,147,802, forward strand.
ATATTATTTGTACTGGCATTTTTTTTTCAATTATATGAAAATTCTATAAAATATTGGTGAATCTTTCATTATTGAAGAAATCACGATGACAGGAACACATACCTAGAAATCATCATTATTTGACAGGGGTTTGGGGGCTACACCCCCAAGACAAGATCTATTATTTTATTAAGGTACTGTGAGTTAATTTTCTATCTCCTGATAGGAGATAACCCTACTTTTTGTAACCGTTTGATGATCCGATATCAATGGCAGGAATTATATTTTGGGCCAAGGTTTTAAAGGACACAAAGATTCCCCCAAAAGTCTCTGGAATAGAGACGTGTCAAATCTATTTCAGGCCAAAGTTTTAAAAGACAAAGTTTCATTGAAAGTCTTCAGAATAGAGACACATGTCAAATCTATATATGTAAAACATACCCTAACGTTAAATTTTGACCACATATTGGTAGGGCTAGAGGATCAAATTAAGGATAGTCCAAACAAGCAGCCAAACACCACAATGTGGAATTACACAACAAGAGTATGTTTTCAACTGAATTTTCATTAACATGCCCAGGTGTAAGGCCTTTCAAGTTAGGGCCAATTACAATCAAAAGTAATTTTGCAAGATCACAAGATCCAATCCAACTCTAGCTAGTCCAGTTCTAAAACAAATTAGAAATTGATGGAAACACTAAAGCAGATCTAAACTTGAGCTCGCAAGCCTCCAAGCAATCTCCTTGTCTCCAAGTTTGGAACCACTAGCTCTGCTATTACAATTATTAGATAACAACCTGATCTTCAAGATCTCACAGGATCCAAATATGATTCGATTCTACTCTTATTTACTACTCTTCCATCATCTCTAAGCTACCTTCTACAACAATCCAAGCTCCAAATATATAGCCAGCAAAGCCACAAGTCGGCCAGTCAGGCATTTAATTACATTATATGTCCAACCCAATAAGAGAAATCAAAACTAAATAAAGAAACAAGGAAACATGATGCTCCTTTATATTTAGGTCCACACATGACCCAATAACATGTCCCTAACTTTGCAAGGCTCCATCTCATCACATGGAACTGCGCAAGAAGAAACACTCCACGTTTCACGTCTAAACTGGCTGAAAATAGGTCCCGAAGGAAAACGGCCATAAATTTTGACTCATAATGAATTAGGACTTACGGTCTTGGGAATAGATATTAATTTAGGTCATCTTTAAGCTCCTAAGAGAGCAGGTTTGATTCCATAAGGATCAACATCGCCAAACCGCGCAATCAACACAAAAACTATAGGAAAATACAGCTTCGACGATAAGTAAAACAACTCTAACTTTGAAACGGTCCATCCAATCTTCATGTGACCATAGGAGAAGGTTCCCAAATAGGTCCTCAACACCATGTAAGCTTTGTACAACATGAAACCAATAAATGCAACAATTATTATGTAAACAACTAAAAATAGGAAATATTTCTGGTTGATGCAAGATTTCTCAAAGACCCAAGATGCTCCTACATCAATTACAATAAGCTTTGGAAATTGTAGGCCAAATTTTTTAATTTATATTGTCTAATAATTAGATTGGATTGGTGATATTGTGAAAGAAAAGGGGAAAAATACATAAACCAATGGGTGATGGACTTGGGCATTACACCCAATATTTATAAAGTTCGGGCAACACGGTCAACCTGATATACACATTATATTTGCCAAATCTCAGGTTGCTGACATGTGACATTTTCCAAATGGTGAATATTCACCACTAAAGTTTTCCCTATACACAACCCTTTCTAGGGAAGAGTCTCCAGACAATTTTCCTTGTTGGTTGCTACCCACTGAAAATAAGAGACAAAAGCTACGTCAAGGTTATACTATACAATTACATTTGCAATTAATATTTTGGACATTAATTGAGAAAGGAAAAATCCTTATCCACCTATAACCTAAGTCATTAATTTTCAAGACTCATCTTGGTGTGGGATAAACACTAGTTTTCATAGAAAATGACTTGGAGAAATGTTTATGAGAACATGGTTAAGGAGTAACAAAGAGATCTCTTAATGTGTCCTCCATCACTCTGATTCCAATGTGCTTTTCTCTCTCTTTGTTAAGCTTTCTATAGAGGCTAAAGGGGACTTGGTGAACAACATTGATATTTTTAAGGCTCATGGTCTAATCTACCATTTTCAGGGATTTTGGCCTAGCCTTCCTCAACTGCATGATTAGGTGTCTAGAAGATGGGAACCAATATTATTAAATAATATCCATATCTTTTCCAAGGAAAAAAGGTTTTTCATAGAAAAGTTTTATAATGATAAGGATAGATCTAAGATCCCATGTGATAATTTATTTAGTTGGGAGGAGGACAAATTTATGCTTATGGTAAAGCCCTAGCACCCTGGTTTCAATCCTTCATCTGATGTCTTTGGCAAGACCCCTATTTGGGTTAGGTTTCGTAATCTCCCCCTTCATCTATGGAATGATTCCATCATTGAGGAAGTGGGTGAGGCTTTGGGGGACTTTTTGATGTTGGATCATGATTTTTTTAATAATTATCATTCCACTTTTGTCTGCATCTTGGTAGAGCTTGACACCTTGAAGGATCTCCCAACTAAAATCAAAATTGAATCATCCTTGGGATCTTGGATCCAACAACTTAACTACGAAGGTATTCCTTTTAGGTGTCTTTTTTTTTAAAGATTGGTCACATTTCTTCTCAATGTTGCATGGCTTGGATATCAAGAAGAATGAATCCTCTCCTTCTTGGTGGAAGGGTGCCTCCACCCAGCATTACACAGTCCTAAAAAGATCCTCTTAGCTTGGGAAGGAGACTGTTCCTGGTTTAGGCACTCAAGTGTCTAACATGGTGGTGGATGGCTCGTGCCCTAATCTACCTCATGTTGTTCTTTTTGGGTCTATTGTGGTAGTAGGTTTTGGTCCTATGTGCCCTTTTTTTGGCTCTAGACCTACTCTTTCTTTGATGGATGGTGCTAGGCTCTCTAATGGTGGTTTTGTGGGTGTTGGTTCTGCTAGCCCTGTTGGTGTTTCGTCTGGTATTGTTGATCCTTCAATGGAAGGGTCTTTAGTTGGCCATGTGTTGGCTGCTTCGTTGGTATATTTAACACCATTGTTGGGTGTTGGATCTTCAGTTTTGGACTTGTGCTGGTAGGATGAGGCTACTAGAGTTAAAGAAGGTCAGGTAACTGTTAAAGGAAAATATTTTGTTGGCTTATGATTCCACAGACTTGAATAACCAAGAGACAACAAAAAAAATACACCTAGGGATCAACTATTTCCCATATTCAGAGTACCTTATATGACCTTGGGCCAACTAACAAGGACAACAACTCCTTCTACACTTTTGGCTCTTCATAACCAAGGTGGGTACACATGGGATTTGACACTTTTCCTTACAATTTCTTATTTACAAATCCCTTTTAAGAATATTTAGTCATATAACACTTCTTTTATTGAATGACACAAAGTAGATCATAGAGTAGCTAGCAATGAATCTATTTGATCACTGTTTTAAGAGATGACCATTCTTTAAGCCTTTCTTTCTTTCAATGATTTAAATTTGATTTTGATTTTAACCATGAACAGTAATAGAACATTGGCTTGATTTGCTTAAATACTAACTAGTGCCTTATCCATTAGTTATATTATATAGTCACATAGATATAATGGGGATTATGGCAGGTATCTTCTCACTTTGTAAGTAAATAGATCAGTTGTTGTCAGAATACCTTATACTTATTAATATCCTTTACTATATTTTGTGATACTATCAAATCAAATAAGCATTTTACTTAGTTCCTTGAACCAATAGCAACAATGAAGTGACATACAACCTGAAAGAGTTGCAAATAAAACTTAAGACTTGCTCAAATGTTCATAAAATTAACAAAATAGTAATAAAAGGAGACAAGATTTTTTTACATAAATATTCTTGTAATGTTCTTTGTACTAATTTGTTTGAGAAAGATAAATTCACTTGTTAATCCTAAATCGATTAGATGTTATCATTAGCATTCAGTTGTATAGTTGGTAAACACTACAAGACCACTTTAGTTGGTTATCAATACATAGTAGTCACCGAGCAGAAAGATCACCGAATGTAATAGTTACCGAGTACACAGGATTACTGAGCACTAGTAATAACCGAGAGTGAGAGACAGTATTTATCGAGTAACCCAGAGTTCACATAAAAGTTTGGAATGCCACATTCTTCAAGGTGAACAACTTTTTGTTGAGTAAGAAAATAGTTTGCCAAGATTGAGGTGAATATTTGTTATGGATGTAATCATTTAATGAATGGTGATTCTTATGTAATGATGATCTAGGTTATTTTTGTGAACTATTGATCTTAGGTTTTTAAAGATATTGTAAAACCCTAATTAGGTCAGGTCAGTTTGATATAAAATTTTAAGGATGTCATTTTGACAAGTATCTTCATGAAGTAGCCGCACTCACGCACATCTGAAGTTTAGATAGGGTTTTGACAGAAGGTTTTCAAAGGAAATATTCATTTCAATAGAACAGTTATAAGGCTACCGAGCAGTTCAGAAGGATATAATCATCACAACAAGGTGATATCTTTATTGTATTTAAAGGATCTGATATCAAAAATTTGAGTTTTATTACATACAGGTCATATATCACTGTTACTCTATAACAATTATAGCAGATTCAAAATCTCCTAATAGAGTGGACTTAACCATTCTTAGTTAAATCTCTTAACCGAGTGAACACATATATTGTATTGCTAAAATCCTTTAATAGGGTAGATCTAACTATTCTTTTTGTTACTCCTAACAGGGTAAGATCACTAGAAGTGATCATTCTTGTAAGCCTTAACCGAAAACTTTATTTCTGTAGAAGTGAATCTTTGTGGGTTACATCACCACCATAGTTTTTACCTTCTAACAAGGGTTTTCGTGATACCAAAGACATGTGTTAATGTGTATTGAAGTTTTATGAATGTTTTATTCATTTACTTTCATGCATTTACATTTCAGTTATACTATTGAATGTATGTTGAATGGAATTTACACGGTCTATTATTGAAGTTGATATTTACAAGGATTACTTTGAAATTTTTTAAGGATATCAATTCACCCCTCCCCTCTCAATAGACAACTTTCCATAATTCTAACAATTGGTATCAAAGCTAGTTCTCTTGTTAAGGAAGTTTAACCAATGGAGAGAAAAAGATCTTAAGGATGGAAAGGTATAAGCTTGAAAAAACTATTGAGAATCATAATATATAGATGTAGATCTACATTGAACAATTCAAGGAAGCCAAAGAAGAACTGATAAAGTTACTAATCAAGAGGAAGGATGTGGCACTTCAGTAGAAAGAGATTGATTATCATGAAGAAGAGATAGATTATCCATTTGAAGGATCTGGATCTAGATCTGGTAGCATATCTAATGCATCTGAAGAAACCATATTAGATCTATCTGAAAAGAATCAACATCTTACTAAACAAGTGAAAGCACTACAGATTGGTCAGGAATCACAAATGGTTAGAATGATTGATGTCATGAACAATGCAAGGCAGACAGAACAAGAAAGGAATCTGTCTATTGATGACAGAAGACAAATGACTAAAAAGCTAGAATAAAAAGAATCTAAGATAATGAGACTCACCAAGCATCATTTTGAAATCTCCAATTAGATGGTTGTCATGAGTTAGGAAGTCAACCAATTTAATAGTCAACTTACTAGAAGATTGGAAGACATTGGTAAATTGATAGAAGAAAATGAAAGGTTAAAGAATGAGGTAAAGATTCAACAACAACACAATGAGATGATTAAGAAAGCTAAAGAAAGTACAAAAAGGATAGATGAGTTTCTATGCAGTAAAAAAGGACTTGACAACACCACTGGTTTAGGATACATTGAGCATGGAGAGTCTTCATGAAAAACTGATCAAAAGAATGCCTATGCAAAACCAAGGCCAAAGAAGTTATCATGTTATCATTTTAGAAAACCAGGCCACACATCAAATGTTTACAGAAGCAAAGAAAAAGGTATTCCTAAATCTACTCCTAAATTTAATGGTTACTATTATAATTGTAATAAGTATGGACATCAAGCACATGAGTGCAGATCAAAGCTGAATAAGACACCTAAGAAACCTTATATGTAAAAAAATTATTGTACTTGCAACATGCATGGACACATATCACAGGAATGTAGGACAAAAATGAAACAAATCTGGAGACCGAAAGAACAAAATGAGACATATCAACCAAGAAGGAAAGGTAATGCATAAACTTGGGATTAAAACACTTGGGTTAATTGCACAACATGTGGTAGGTATGAATATATTGAAGATAATTGTATGAAAAGGTATTGGAAAGGAAAATCTCAAAATTGGTCAAATTCTGGAATGACATGTTTGCACTATCGTAAGGTCGGTCACCTAAGTAAAGATTGTAGAGACCGAGCACTAGAATCGAGTACTAGTGAAAGTGGAAACATAATTGAATAAATCACGAGGATAAGGAATCAAATGTGGAGAAAAACATCAAATGACATTGATGGACCAAGCACAACAGTCAATGACACCTCATCCATAAGACTAGGTGATTTCACCACCTCCACCTAGGCTATCCAAGTAAGTATGGAACTGAATTTCAAAAGGTTATATCTTACAATAGTTCCTTATATCTATTTTATGAATGCCAAATCAACATGAACTAAGATGCACTAGGGTATTTATTGTTGCTAACTTGAAACAAGTTTAGTTAGTTAAACTGGACCAAGTAAGAAATTCTAGTCGATTAAAATGTAAAAGACAACTGAGTTGCTTAGTCAACTGAGTATTGATAGTACTTACTGAGTTGTGGTATCTATAATATTAACCGAATTATTTGAATGTCAACCAAGTGGTAGATGGAAAAGCATTTATTACACCGATCAAGATTTTTATCTATATATTAGCAGGAAATGAACTCATTTATTTACACAGTGATCAAGAGCGAAGCAAAGCAATTTGAGAAAAACTTGAGAAGAACAAATCCAAGCATTTCACAGAGATCTAAGTTCATTGCAGACAATTGAAGTCTGAATCAAGTAAGTTTGGAACTAACTGAGTTCTTTGTATCCAGTTCATTAAAAGCCCTAAGTTATAAATCAAAACGACTTCATCCTCATGAACCATGCAAACCAAGGATGACAAGGGCAAGAAAATTTATTCGATCAAGAACATGTCCTGCACCGAGCCTCCTTTTAATCTACATCTGAAAGTTGTAGCTCAACCCAACGACAAGGGCACATTTTCTCTAATACCGCCTAGGGTTCTTCTCATAAAGGATGTTAGGTCATACATCCATTGTAAGTCAATGAAATCGAAGACTTTGAGATTCAATCCACATATAAAGAGCTTTGCACTGATGACAAGATGAAAGATGATCACAAACATTTATAGGTAAAAGGGTTAACCAATGCCCTATATTCCTAAAGGAATTTAAAACAGAATGGATACACATTGTACTAAGCCAAGTACATGAAGGAAAGTTATGGCTAGATGAACCTATGAAGATCACAAAGGATGTGATACATACAGTGATAGGGTATTCGACAAACGAAAAAGCCAAATCCCTAAGGCACCCGACATGTACCAAAACTAAGAAGCTAATCGACCCAGAATGGGACAGTAGAGGCCTAAGAATAAACATCATCAACCATCTCAAAATGAGATTTGGTACATATGTCATTGCATATAAATTTTCCAATCAAGCAGACCGAATAGTATTAGATGTGGAGTGGTCGAGATTGCATACAAGATTGTGAAAAGGGTTTGCAACTTGACCTAGCTGAGATAATGCTGAGGCAATTAGAGGAGAACATGAGAATAATTAGGGCAACAAGATCCAATACTTGCAAATTTGGCTCATTATTGTTATGTACATTCTTTTACTTGGAGAACTTTTTTCCATTAATTGGTAATGTAGAATGGGATGTCAACTGACCTATTATTGTTCAGATTAGTGAATCTATTTAGAACTTAGGAAATAACTTTGAGCCTGTTATGGAAGAATATTTTGGTGAATTCAAGGAGAGAATGGAGAAAAGAACAAGGATACCAACAAAGTTGGTAGAGAAATTTAAAGAAGATATCTATTTTTTGGTGGATATCGACACCACCCTTATTAAAGTTGTAGAGCCAAGAATAGCTTGGCTGCCACCCATGGACTATGAGATTGACATTGATGTAGCTAGGAAAGCTATAAAGGCTTTACTTGCCGAGATCAAACACAAGAATGCTTCAAGGTTTGGAACATTTGAGGAAGCCAAGTCCAAAATCAAGATGGGGCTTGTAGTTGAGAAGATGGATATGAAAAATGATAAAATGGTTAAGAACCTTAAGAAAACATTTGGTGTCATAGATGAAGACACTGAGGAATTAGTTGGAGAAGAAGTTGAGGACCAGACACCAGTCGGTGAAGACATAAATGAGGAGGCCACCGAGTCAGAAGAACATGAACAAGAAGAGCCACCTAAAGTTGATAAAGGGAAAGGTAAATAGGTTAGGTCTAGGACTAGATCAGAAACTACTAGTTCACCACCTTTAAAGAAAGGTGTTGCAAAATAACTAGTCCTACATCGACTTGTACATGTCAAAAAAGGAAAGAAAAGGCCACCACTGAGCTCTCTCAACCAAAGAGAAGAAGAAAACTGATAAGAGTAAAGGATGAAAAAGATTCAGACGAGGAAGACATAGATAAATTCAAAGTTTTGGTGAATACAGGAACTCAGACTATTGATGAGGTAGCAAAAAGGATAAAGTCTATTGGAAATCTTTGTTCATAGAAACTTAAAAGGTATCCTCAATTGAGCACCAAGGAGAAGGACAAGCTTGAAGAAGCAGTAATAACTATGATGATAAGATTTAAAATAGTTCTAGTTGAATTTTATATCAACATACCCTAAGAGCTATACAAAAACATTTCTATTAGATGGACTTATGCACTCACAATTAAGAAGAGAATGAGAGAGAGGTTATTAATTTTGGCAAAATCTAACTATTCTATTAATCAAATAGATGCAGCATTAAAACAACACACAAATAAATTCTTTATGAAGGCTCAAGCATTCAAAATCCTACAAGGAAAATTGAAAGAGGTAGATAATGAGAGTAGGAACATTTTGACAAAAATCCTCAACCCAACCGAGCACATTATTACCAAGGATCATCAATCGAGCATACAAGTAGGAAAGCCTATTAATGTTGACTATGAGACTATTCATATCTCAGATATTGAGTAGCTCGAGAAAGAAACCAATGAAGAAGAATCTATAGCTATTGCTGACATTGTAATGGAAGGAATTCAATAAATGCTGACTACTCCAGGGGATGAACACATAATAATAGAAGACATATTTGAAGGAGACCACGATGATGAGGCTAAAGAAGATGAAATCATCACCAGAGCTACCAAGAACCTTGGTGAAGTAGAAGCAACCAAGGTAGCCTAAGCAATGGTACTAGGTAATCTATCTATAATGGTACAATCTATTGAGATAGCTACTGAAGCATAAAATAATAACACTCCACCCAAGAATATAACAAATACAAATGAATACAAGGGTGAGGAAGCATGCAAGGAGACCACTAAAATGGCAGAAAATGAACAAGCACAAACAAAGTCATCAGTAGACACTTCTACCATCGACACAAGGACACAAGCCCCTGCACCATAGATTGCAAAATAAATTACCAAGAAAACTAAGGAGGAAATCAAACCCACTGAGTCACCAAAGGTAGATCTTGAGCACAAGCTTCAACTCTCTATTGCAGCATCTCCTCAATCTAGTGTGAGAGAGAAGAAGAAGAAGAGGAAGTGAGGAACTAAGGGTCCGGTTACACTTGAGGAAATCATTGAAATTCTAGCATGTGACCTAAGGACACTTGATCTTGAAGCTCTCAGGAAATATGGAGAGCTATGCACCCAAAAGGTAGCATAGGAAAAGTTGAGGAAAGAAACTAAAAACATAAAGGTGCTAGAGGATGTCAAGGAGATCCTAATGCAAGTTGCTTCTAATGTAACTATTGATAAAACTACCCCCATTTTTTATCAACTTGCATTGCTAAACAAAATAATAAATGGCCCCACTATAGACATTGAGAAAATGATTGAAGAGAGAGTCGAACAAAAGATTTGAGTACTAGTTGACTGAAAATATCAGCCAAGCAGTGGTTGTAAACAAGGTAAAGCTTTTAGAAGTTGTAACTTATTTAGAAAGTATCATTGATAAAGTTCTTACAATTCTGAAATAATTATGCACTTTAGATCACTTCACTATTAAGGTTAGTGAAAAGATAAGAAAGTTAGATGAAGATCTTAAAAATAGTGCTACTCGTCTTACAACTAAGCATTATGCATTATTCCAAATTGAAACACATACAATGGTTAAGACTTGAGTTGAGAAAAGAAGAGGATTGAATCAGAGAAGAGGTAATCGAGCTACAAGATGAGTTACTACCGCATCTGGCAGTGATGCAAAATCATGTGACTAGGCAAAGAAATTGGTTTCCACCCTTGAGATTTTTGTCACCGAGAATATTTTTGACATGCATGCTCAAGTAAGCTTAGAGCAGTTGGCTCTAGAAAACCTAAAGGAAGAATGGGAGAAGCTTATGAATAATCTTAAGAAATCCCATCCTTAGTTTTTTGACAAATTGTAAGTATAATCTTTGTCATTGTTTTCAAAAAAGGGGGAAACATATGTATAGCTACGGAGAGCATGTTCATAGGGGGAGTCACTTAGTTACACTTACACAATTTTGGTTTTGTGAAATTTTTGAGAGTTCAAACTTTTATAGTCGACATACATATAAAATTTTAATACTAATGCCAAAGGGGGAGAATGTTACTCATAAATGGAAAAGATGTTGTCATTAGTATTTAGTTGTACTGTCGATAAATACTATAAGACCAATTTAGTTGGTTATTAATACATAGTAGTCATCGAGTAAAAAGATCACCAAATGTAATAGTTACCGAGTACACAGGACTACCAAGAATCAATTATAACTGAGACTGAGAGACATTATTACCGAGTAATCTAGAGCTCAAATAAAAGTTTGGAATGTCACATTCTTCAAGGTGAATAACTTTTTCCAAGTAAGAAAATGGTTTACCAAGATTGAGGTGAATATTTATTATGGATGTAATCATTTAATGAATGATGACTCATATGTAATGATGATCTAGGTTATTTTTATGAACCATAGATCTTAGGTTTTCTAAGATATTGTAAAACCCTAATTAGGTCAAGGTTAGTGTAGACACGAAAAATTGGCAAAAGGCTTAAATCAATCAAAAGGTGCATCAAATCATCAAAATAGCACGAAAAATCAATAAATGGAACAAAGACAATTCAAATCAAAGGAAAATTCAATTAAATGATTATTTGATTAAATAAAGCTTGAAAAGGGGAAAAACACTACGAAATTGATTAAATTCAATTAATGACATAGTTGTTGAAAGCAAAAATCAAAATGAACATCTTACCCTTCATGGCTAAATTTAATTACTTTAATTAATTAATAAATACTAATTTCCCTCAACAAAGCAAAAAGGAGACAAAATGGACACAAATCACTCACTTTTGTTGAAATGGTCCAGCTTTTTGAAACCATTTAAATAATTGTCCCCTCCTTGTCCCCCCATTTATGGACAAAGCAAAGCCAATTGACCTTACCCAAGCATAACCATGATCAACTCACTCTACCCCCTACCCTTCAGAAAATCTTATATATTGAAGGCATTTAGAAGCATAAATCATCCACTCCATATCTTTGAATTGCAGCAAAGCTCTGTCAATTTGCATCCACATCACTCACTTATCATTTGTCATTGCTAATTAGCTTAAATTGCATTGATCATAGTAGATTATTCATCAAATAGAGCTAGAATTTGATAGAATAGATCTAAATTTGCATATCATATAGCTTAATTCTCATCTTTAGAGTGTCACTAGTGAGGATCATAGCTGAGAGCCTCATTTACCACTTTATTTTAGAGATCCATGAGATATTTAAATTAATTGTGCATTATTTAGATTAGTTTGCTTTGAATAGTGTAATTGTCTTTTAAATCTTGTTATTTCATGAAGGTGTAAATCACTCACACACAAATGGCGCCCACCGTGGGGCCCTAGGCCTCAAATTCATCATTATTTCCACGTTATTTGCAAAATTTAGGCTAGAATTGCATGAATTTGCTTACTGTTTGCAGGTTACAGAAAAGAAATCATGCCTGTCAGTAAAGAAGTCACGCCTAAAGAAAAGAAATGTCGCGGACGGCAATTAAAATATCACCTACAGTCTGAACTCTTATGCTTTTTAGCCTACAGAATCACACTTTTGGTGAAAGAAATCACGCCGTGAAAAATTAAACTCTCGTGTTTTGGACAAATTGTTGATGCCTTTGGTCATTTAAATGTCGCGTGATCAGAATTAAAAAGCCGCAGCCGAGGAATCATTTTACGTCTGGTGTGAAGGGAGTACTCTGCCTTATCCATTTAATTTCTCGCTTCCTTCATCTTAAATGTCACCTTTGATTAATGAAATATCGCTTTTCTAGCATTAGTTTGTCGCGTATAATAAAGTTTTCACGTGTAGATACAATTTGATATCGCACCTGGTTATTTTAATCTCACTTGAGCCCCTTATGGTGATGCTCACGATTAAAGTAATCACGTCTTTGCCAAATTAGATCTCGCGTTCAGTATAGACAATGTCGCCTGACTGCGCCTTTATATTTTATCAAAACAATCACTGTTGTCACGTCTGGTAAAGAGTTCATGCATTGATAAAATTTGATATTGCACCTGGTTATTTTAATCTCACTTGAGCCCCTTAAGGTGATGCTCATGGTTAAAGTAATCACGTCTTTGTTAAATTGGATCTCACGTACAATCTGGACAATGTCGCGTGGCTGTACTTTCTATATTTTATCAAATTGTGTTAAAATAATGACTGTATTCTAACTTCACGTGCATTTTTTTTGTCTCAGGAGTATGGTCTGTCATAAGAAAGTTCAAAAACTAGAGAGAAGACATAACTTAGAGGAGAAATTGATCGCTAAGAGGATAAGAAAGGAAAATCGGGTACACACCACCTTTGTTCTCAACAATGACTTAGAAAAGGATGTAGAGTTATATGCTAAATACATTGCTATTGTAGATGCTTACAAATAGAAATACGTATCATTAAATTGGGAGTTTAGTCCCTAAGTTTGTAAGAATTGTGCAAGTATTTTGGTAAAAAGAATCAAAAGCATAATCAAATATATCATTTCAAGCTTTGATTTTGGTTTCCCCTCACTTTGTTTGTATTGTGCCGACTAACTTGTTGGTGGAGGGAACGTTTTGATAAGGTAAGGGAAGGATTTGGAGAGGAAATGAGAAAAACTACTACTTAAAAATGCGCCTAGCCTTTGCTAGCATTGTTTGAGGTATTTCTCTAATCAAGCTTACAAACTTCCCTTAAATTGTGGCATTTTCAAAGTTCAAAACATAGTTTAATCATAAAAGGAAAAGAACAAACATTTCAATTCTAAGAACCCCTTTGTCACGGGGTTGAAAAAGAACCAAATTGATTGTGAGTGTTTGGGATAAGGGAAAAGCAATAGGGATATGCTCTTCACTCTTTGAGTGAATCAAATTCCCAAACTTGCTCTACCAAATCCACTTTTTCATGCTTTCAAATGAACATGTTTAAAACTTAGTGGGCTCGCCTCCCAAGATTACCTTAAAAGGGCTGGTGAGAGGGATAGCCCAAAGTGGGATACACTTGCTTTTGCCGTGAGAATCTGACCCACTATAAAATGAAACACGTGTATCCTTAATGGGGTGCACGACAAAAGGATTTTAGCTCTTTCGAACTTTCTCTAGTAGTCTTAACAGATTGCGCAAAATCGTGCTTCGGTGCTTATGGAAAGCCCCGTAACATACTTGGGGGATGAAAGGCTAAGATCTATTTTGAACGGAAAACTTACTACATAACGGTAAAATAGAAAAACTACCTATTAGAACCATGTTTACGAACCAATTATGTGTTAGGTAGATTGCGTGGAAGCTATTCTTGTGTTTCAACCTATGAAAACATTCAAAAATACACACATTAGAGCATTCTAGGGATATGGTACCAAATTGATGTGTGTGTTGAGATTGTTTTTATATTTTCAAACAAGATATTCCAAAGTTATTGATCAAAACATCATTAAGATTTTAAACCATTTAAAATTGATCAAAAACCTTTACCTTATTCCAAAAAACCAGTTTATCAAAAGAAGAAGTCAACATACCCTTAAAGTTTGTTCATGCCTGTTATTACAAGATCACTCTCTATAAAGAAAACATTACAAACAGACGGGACCTACAAACGAGAAGAGCTCCCATTTCCGGAGGGCACTTTCATTACTTCACGAGTGATTGAAAAACCCGCTAAGGCAAAGGACACCAACAAGATGTTTAGCGGCACCCTAGGAAATACCGATCCTAACAACCAAGGGAACAACATGAATGGGGGTATGGATCCTAACAACAATCAAGGAAATTCTAATAATGGAGGAAGAGATCCTAATTCCCAAGAAGCAAATTCACAAGGCAACAACTTACCTCCTCCTCATAATACAAACCTACCCCCAACTGCGGAAGAAGCCACGTATGAAAGAGCGTTAGAGGCAAGACAATGTCCTTATTTCATAGAACTAATGAAAAAGACCATGCTTATGGATAAAGAAAAACACTTCATGGACTTGATACAAATGGGGGTAAAGCTACCTAAAGATTTTGACATAGAACAACTAAAGCCCAAGGAAATAGAAGACACTATGGAAGCAATAAGGGAACAATTCAAGGCATTACATATGGAAATCGACAGTTTGAAACAAAACGGGGCTCCTAAGCCTTTCTCTATTGAAACATTATGTCCTTTTCCATTCGATAAGAGTTTGGTCATGGTGCCTTTTCCCATTAATGTAACATTTCCTAAATATGATAGGTATGAAGGAACATCTGACCCACATGATCATCTTCGGGCATTTTGTGCATTGAGTCTTGAATTCATGCATGATACAACCTATTTAATGAGACTATTCCCAAGAAGCTTGGGAGGAACGGCCATGGATTGGTTTTCAAAACTACCATCCGGCATCAAAACCTTTGAAGAATTAGCTTCTAAATTTGTGACTCATTACTCCTATAACATCAAACATGAGGTCACAATGATAACGTTATGTAACACGAAGCAACAAGATGGAGAAGCCTTCCTCACATTCTTGCAAAGATGGAGGACTACATTTGCTAGATATCCAAGAAGTGTACCGGAAAAAGAAAAAATGGATATCTTTATTAACGGTTTAAGAAGCGAATTAAATTATAGACTAAGGATGCAATGTCCTAAAACCTTCCAAGATTTGATTGATAATGGAATTACAACGGAAGAAGTGTTGATTAAGAGTGGAGAGTTGAAATTGTACAAGGAAAATAAGAACAACTCTAACTCCAACAACAACAATACCAACAATAACAACAATCAAAATAAAAGTTGGTACAATAACAATAGCCGTTATGCTGCAAAAAATAACAACAAAGGCATTGTTAATGATGGTGTAGTGGAATCCAGCAACTTGAAGGTCATTCCATTTGCCCTTACAAAGACACCAAATCAAGTGAATAATACTAATCAAGCATATAATGCACCTTCCAACAATAAAAACAATGCCAACAAGAATGATCAAGGAAACAAGGATCAAAACAACAAATATGATAAGTATTTGAAGCCCACTCCTTCAAGACACTTTACACCCTTGGGAGAATCACTTGAAACTGCATTAAAGGCTCTCATGGCTAACAATGTTATTACATTACCCGCTATTAAGCCTTATGAACCAGACCACAAGCCGGGCTGGTGGGATGCTAAGAATCATTGTGAATATCATAGGATTCGGGGGCACACTACAAATGAATGTCTACAATTAAATAATGTGGTGCAAGACTTGATAGATAATAACATAATCACCGTTGATGGACCCCAAAATAATGAAGATCATACGGCCTTCAAACAACCTTTTTAGAAACATGATAAAGGTGAGTCATCAAATGGCAAGAAACAAAGTGCCAATAATCTCAACTTTGCGCCATCATATGATCATATTGTTAATGCTATAATAATTAATGAACAATCTCAAAAGGAAGCAACAAATGTCATTACAAGAGGGCAAAATTCTAGAATGACTTTACAAGGGATAGTCCCTCAAAACACCAATATCCCACAATCCAACATTGTGGTCAAACAACCTCCTACAGCAGCAAGGCCTTATAGTTTGGTGGATCAATTGCAACGTACTCCAGCACAAATCTCAATCTTAGATTTATTGAAGTTGTCACCGAATCATAAAGAGATTTTAGAAAAAGCTTTAGAAGAGACACATGTTTCTACTATGTTAGGGGAAGAAAAGTTTCAAAATATGGTAGGACATCTCGTGGCTCCTCATTGTCTTTCATTTTCCGATCAAGACGACATGTCTATAACTCATCCTCAAAATTTGCCATTACATATAGAGGTTTTGATTGAAAGGCATAGAGTCAAAAGAGCCCTTATTGATGGAGGGGCTGGTCTTAACATCTGCACATTAAGTCTTGTAAAATCCTTAGGTCTATCTAAGTCTTGCATTGACCCTACAAAGAAAATCACCATAAAAGCTTACGATGAAGCTGAAAGAGCTTCTAAAGGCATGATTGTATTGCCTATCCAAGTGGGACCAGTCAAGAAGGAAACCAAGTGTCAAGTGTTGGACATGAAATTAACCTATAACATCTTATTGGGAAGACCATGGATTCATGAGATGCAAGCCATCCCATCCACATACCACCAATGCATCAAGTTCCTATACATGGGTGAAGAAATCATGGTTGGAGGAGACTCAAATCCATTCCAATATTGTAATGCACTCAAACCCTTGCATGAATTATACATTCCACATAATCATGAAGGAGTTATTCCAAGAATCACCAATGAAGATACACAAAATCCTCTTCAAGCTAGCTCAACTACATCAACTAAGGGCAAGGAAAAAGTGAGCTACGAGGGTCCAAATGTAATGGAAAGTCCATATTTAGCACCTAAATTGGAGACGGTGATATACAAACCTACGAAAGAAGAAAAGGAACAAGCTAAAGAAGATCATTACCAATACATGAGTGAGATGATGAACAAATTTGACAAACAATGCAAGATTAGTTCAAAAGGAGTAGGAGAATATTTAGTTTCTCTATTTGACATGCCCATATCTCCCAAATCACATGGTAAACCCTCAAAAGAACATCTTCCACATAAGTATAATTCTTATTTTGTGAGGGAAGATAGCAAAGCAACATGGGATAAGGAAGAAGATGAAGTCCTTCAATGGCTTTATCATGATGAAGATGATACCTTAGACATTCCCATGGAAAGAATTTAGCATGTTAATATACAAACCGAACAATATGGGAAAGGATTTGATATTATGAAAAAGATGGGATACAAAGGAAGAGGACCCTTAGGCCAAAGAAATAGAGGGTTATTAGAACCTATTGAACCTATTTGGAGGGCAAGTCATGAAAAATCCGGAGTAGGTTTTCATCCTCAAATAAATGCATTAGAATCCGAAGGAGATAGTGATGGCTCTCGGGATTATGAATGGGATACTTTATCAGAGGAGTCATGTCAAGATAAAGAAGTCATTACGATACATACTTATGCAAAAATCCCAAAACAAGATGCTCCAATTAATGAAGAACTTCCTATGCAAAGGCCTAATATAGAACAAGCATCTAATAATGGAGCATGGATAGAAACATTTTGGACACCTTCAGAGGAGGGAAATTCAAATGTTAGTTTTAACCCGCTTGTGGCTTTTCCCACATTGTTTCCCGTAGAGGTTGACGAGGATTCAAGCGAAGGGGACTTTGACCCTGCTTCCATGGATCATCTTGAGGAAGCGCACATCATGGATCTAAACGATACAATGTATGAACCCTCAAATGAAGTCATGTCCATTAATCCTATTGATGATACCTTACCCAATAATTCCTTAATTTTGATGCACCCGGACCTCATTGATTGGGATCAAACTGAACCACATGACTTACTTTACTTCCCAAATGACCAAGCAACAAACCAATATCTCAATGCAGTTGAACCCTCTTTCACCAAGAACTCAATACGGACATAATGACAACAACAAGGGTCCAATCTCTTAGTCAAAAAATGAAAAAAATGAAAAAAAATAAAAAAATGAGAAGTTCTATTGGTGAAAACCCAAATGTGGCACCATTAGAACCAAAAACAATGAAAATAAAAGACGTTTCTTTTGGTGAAAACCCAACTGTGGCACCATTAGAAGAGAGATTGGACACTTTGCCTGAACATGAAGAAGAACGATCATCTATTCTTATAGAACCAACAGAAAAAGTTAACATTGGTACAAAAGTAGATCCAAAGGTCATACACTTGGCTACATCACTTACATCTCTTGAAAGAGAGTGACTTTATCAAATTCTTCCAAGAACAACAAGTAAATTTTGCATGGTCATATGCTGATATGCCCAGACTGGATCCTGATTTCATAATGCATCATCTGAATGTTAGACCCGGAGTTAAACCTGTGAAGCAAAAACTAAGGAAAATGCACCCACATGTGGCTCTCCTAGTCAAGGCAGAACTGGAAAAATTGTTAAAGGTGGGGTTCATAAGAACAATAGCATATGCTGATTGGATTTCTAACATTGTGCCGGTTACTAAGCATGTTAAATCTATCCGTGTGTGTACGGATTTCAAAGATTTAAACCTTGCATGTCCCAAAGATGACTTCCCATTGCCAAGTATAGACACCATAGTGGATCTGACAGCAGGTCACGCAATGTACTCATTAATGGATGGATTTAGTGGCTATAATCAAATAAAGATTGCTCCCGAAGACCAAGAAAAGACAGCATTTACTTGCCCTTGGGGTACTTTTTGTTTGAATGTCATGCCCTTCGGTCTTAAAAATGTTGGAGCTACATATCAAAGGGCCATGACAACTATTTTCCACGACATGATGCACACTTTTTTAGAAGATTATGTGGACGACATTCTAGCAAAGTCCCACAATAGAGAAGAACATTTACAAATCCTAAGAAAAATATTCATTTGGTTAGAACAATTCAAAGTTAGATTAAACCCAAAGAAGTGTGCATTTGGTGTCCAATCCGGCAAGTTATTGGGTTATATAGTGTCAGCAAAAGGAATTGAAGTTGATCCTAAAAAAGTACAAGCCATTCTAGAGATGGAGATTCCAAGAAATATTAGCCAAATGAGATCACTACAAGGAAAGATTCAATCAATAAGGAGATTTATATCTCAATTAGCAGAAAAGTGTCACTCCTTCACCAGATTGCTACACAAGGACACTACATTTATGTGGGATGAAGAATGTGATAAGGCCTTCGCTATTTTGAAGAATTATTTGATAAACCCACCTATTCTTATGTCACCTATCAAAGGCAAAGAACTGTTGTTATACATATCAGCCACAGAAAGGTCTCTAGGCATATTGCTGGCACAAGAAGATGAGCAAGGAAAAGAAAGGGCAATCTACTATCTTAGTAGAACCTTAATAAAATATGAACTAAATTATTCATTCATGGAAAGAGCATGTCTAGCAGTGGTCTTTGCATCTCAAAAACTAAGACATTATATGTTGATGCATAAGATCAAATTAATTGCCAAGATTGATCCTCTCAAATACTTGCTAACTAAAACTGCCTTAACAGGTAGAATAGCAAAATGGGTCATGATCCTAAGTGAATTTGACATTGAATATGTTGATAGAAGAGGAATTAAAGGACAAGTGATAGCAGATCACTTAGCAGATAACCCAATGGAGTCTACACAAACCATTCAAATTGAATTTCCAGATGCAGCAATTGTCAACATAGAAGCAAAGACATGGAAATTATATTTTGACGGATCTTATACACAAGGAGGTTCTGGAGCAAGTATATTATTGGTTACCCCTCAAGGGTACACCATTCCAAAGTCCTATAAACTCTTATTTCCGTGCACCAATAACATAGCGGAATATGAGGCATTAGTCATTGGCATCAAAATGGCTTTGGAATGGAATATTGCAGAATTACAAGTGTATGGGGATTCCCAACTCATAATCAATCAGGTTAATAATGAATACAATACCAAAGATATAACATTGATGAAATATAAAACCTTGATTAATGGATGGAAGAAGTACTTTGCTTTGATCACATTTGAACAGATTCCAAGAGAAAAGAATAAAGCAGCAGATGCCATGGCTACCTTGGCTTCCTTATTACAAAAACCAGATCAAAATGAGAAGTATGAGTTCTTGGTGGAAGAGTTGGTAAAATTGGCATTCAACCTTCCTGATACCCAAATTGTTTCTCTTTTACATGGACATGACTCTCCTTGCTATGGACCCATCTATACTTACCTTAAAGACCAAGTACTCCCCATAGACCAAACTCATGCCCAAAAATGTAACTTCATACGCCAAGCTGCCCGTTACCTAATCCTTTCAGACACATTGTATCATAAGGGTCTTGATGGGACGTTACTTAGATGTCTAGAGGAAGAAGAGTCTAAGTTAGCTTTACGCGAGGTCCATGAAGGCATTTGCGGGTCACACTCAAGCGGTCTTAATCTAGCTAAGAAAATCCTTCGTTTAGGGTACTTTTGGACAACATTAGAAAAGGATGCTTGTCAATTTGTGAAGACATGCAGCAAATGTCAATATCACGGTAACATGATACATGCACCGGCTCAAGAATTACACCCATTCATTACACCATGGCCTTTTTATCAATGGGGTTTTGACTTGATTGGAATCATACATCCTCCATCTTCAAACGGACACAAGTATATCATCACAGCAACAGAATACTTCACCAAATGGGTGGAAGCAGTTCCATTAACAACAACAACCGGCAAACAAATTTCAATGTTCATATTGAACCACTTAATTTGCCGCTATGGTATTCCACATGCCATTATCACGGATAATGGGAAACAATTCAAAAATTAGGATATTGATGAACTTTGCATGACATTCCACATTACACATCATTCGTCATCCATTTATTATCCACAAGGCAATGGACAAGCTGAAGCAACAAACAAAAATATCCTCAAAATATTAAAAAGATTAGTTAACAAATCAGGAAGAGATTGGCACGTGCAAATAAATCCTGCACTATGGGCTTACAGAACTAGTATCAGAACACCTACATGAGCCACCCCATTCTCTTTAGTTTATGGAA
Source organism: Chamaecyparis obtusa (assembly GCA_027943335.1). NCBI lineage: Eukaryota > Viridiplantae > Streptophyta > Pinopsida > Cupressales > Cupressaceae > Chamaecyparis > Chamaecyparis obtusa. The sequence goes on from BSBK01000606.1 coordinate 3,169,128, forward strand.
CCGAAGCAGTTCTACCATTAGAAGTTGAAATCCCATCTCTACGGGTTTCATTAAGAGGATTGATCACTGATGAGGATTATAGGATTGCCAGACTACAACAATTGGAATTGTTAGAGGAACACCAGACTCAAGCTTATGAGCATTTAAGAGTTTATCAAAATAGGATTTCACACAATTACAACAAACACATCAAACCAAGAACTTTTCAAGTAGGAGACTTGGTATTAAGAGAAAATCCCAAAAATCAAGCTGAAAGGGAAAAGAAAGGAAAGTGGGAAGCTAATTGGATAGGCCCATTTGTGATAGTGTCATCCTTTGGAACTGGAACATATAAGTTATCAAATTGTAATGGTGAAGAGTTACAAGAACCCATAAATAGCATTCATTTGAAGAGGTTCTACACTTAAAGCAGATGAAAGAGTATAAAGAGTATCAGATGAGAGAACATCATAATTATTGTACATAGTTGAAAAGAGATCTTGAAAATACAAAAAACATTTGAAAATAGAAAATCCAAAAACATTGGAAATAAGGAAAGATCAAAAACAGTGGAAAATTGAGCATGAAGAAAGCAAAAACATTTGAAAAACTATCTCTTGGTGAAAACCTAGCAATAGGCACCAAGGTGATAAGGAAAAATACAAAAAAAGAAAACAAAAAATACAAAAAAATCAAAAAAATGAAAAATACAAAAAAAGAAAAAGAAAAATAAAAAAGCACCCAAAGGTGAAAACTTGGCAACAAGCACTTTTGGTTTCCTTAAGTCATTTCTTTCCTAGTCACATGTGTACATAATGCATCTCATCATCCCATTTGTCCAAACCTTCATTGCATCTGTCATTTGTACATAGTCATAATAACATTTTTAGCATCATCCTTTGCATTGCCCAAAGTTGTCAAAACTAATACATCAAACACTTGGGGGCAGCATAAAACAGATCGGAAAGTGGGTACCTCAAAAAGGATTCAAACAAGCAACATTCAGTCACAAGCAGAAAGGGATCAACATTTTCAGAAAAGAGATCAGATCTTTGTAAACCTTTGATGGATATCATTGTTTACTAACCAAGAAGTTGACTACCACAACAAATCCTTGAGCCTAAATTGACTTATTATTTAGGATTAAAAATCAAACATCATTCCATGATCACAACACTTGGAAATATTATTTGAAGATCAGAAAACAATGCAAAACACCTAGATAGATTTCTTTTGAAAAGTTGGTTAAAAATCTGTTTACTTACATTAATTCAATTTGTATCAAGTCTTTTTAGCTAATCAATGATATTTCAACTAGATTGGCAATGATGGAGACATGATATTTTTCTTGATTATGAAGTGAATGTTTGGAGGAAGATTCATTGCCTTATGAGAATTCATCTAAAGACATGGTCATCAAAGAACCATCGAGGATTATCTTATAAAACAATGAGTTAACTTTTGTTTGTTTACACAACCGGATACCTTGGATATTTAGATTCTTCATATCTAAATGCCAAAATCCACTTGCAACATAGAATCTGACAAAATCGGTATTCGTACTCTCATGATTATTTGTAATCAGTGATAGTCGTATCGACGAGACCGATGGGAAAGCAAAACGGAGGTTACCATATGAGAAATAAAAAGCGATATTCATATCATCATGTCAGTGGGCAGTGGTGATTGTATCGACTTTCCGGTCCCAAGTGCTCAATGATGAAAATATATCCTCAAGGCATTTCTGTGCTAAAAGCTAGTGACACTTAGCTGCATTGCATTGCATTTATAGAAAGGTTAAAATGCATTCTCATGTTAGAATAATTGCACATGCATTTTTTTTCCCAAGGGCTTCATTTCACATCAAAAAGGGGGTACATAACATCATCAACAAAGTCAAATCAGCAAGGACAACATCATCTCAATATCATCTTTCTACAATCAAAACATGAGATTATACTTTTTGCATTCATTCCATATCATTAATCATTACATAGATATACCATCAGGGAAAAGAAGAAAATAACCATTTACATGTGCATACATCTAGATGGCAATACAGATTGCATACATGAGAAAATAACATATCAAAAACAAAAAAATTGTACCCATACATGAAGAAAGAAATGCATCCATCTATCTATATCATACATACGATACATTGCATCCATAGACACATCCATTCAAAACAAATGCATTAGATAAACACATATAGCAGCATCTAAAGGTAATCTCATATATCATCAAGTAAAAAATAGGAAAGATCATAAATGTCCTCATATCACACGTCTACTCAAAACTCAACGCATCAAGTATAACAATGATATCATAAATCAACTCTATAATCGCCCATCAACAGGGGCATCAATGTCAAACAAGTATCAAAGTACAACTGGAAGGATAACAACAAGGTCACAAGAATATGATACAATATCAAGTATCTCAACATCAATACACAACTAATCAACAAGAGCACTCATAGCTCAACTCTCGTCACCACTGGGAGGAGGTCCTGGAGGAGGCTGTGGAGGAGGCTGTGATGGAGGCTGCTGAGGTGGCTGAAGAGGTGTCTGACAAACCATAGCAACAAGGAGAGGAACCAATGGAGCCAAACCTGATACTAACTACTGAATCATTGAAGACATCTATGATACCTCTATCTGTAATGCTCCCACATCTGCTTGCAGCTGGCTAGTACTAGAACTCTCACCAACCTCATAGGTACTCTGAGGATCACCTGTATCTATAGGAGCTTTTCCCCAATCACGGGAAAAAGCTGCTAGCATCTGTTGTGCACCTGTATCCTGACCATCCACGGTAGCCTGCGGTAATCCCACTCCCGTATCCTGTCCTGACACTAAATCCTGCCTAGCAGCCCTCACATGGTCCTAACGATCTATCCTCTGTCTCTGTGCTACTGCAGGATGAGAAGGAGGAGGTGGTGCCTGTATCTGTATATCCCTCGCTCATCCTCTGAGTCTAATCACCGCCCTACCTCGTGGTCTACCTCTGCATCTCCTCCCACCACTGATACCATCACCATCATCATCTCTCCTAGGCACTGGCTCTACAGGGTCTGTAAATCGAGGCATAGGATGCTCCATCAACCAATCCAGATACTCCTGAGTAACCCCAGCATCTCTAATATGTAATCTCATATCCCAGTCCATAAAACCAAGCCGCGATATCTGCTCAATAGCATCATCATATGAAGGCATGTGTCCCCAAGTAGCCCTCTCTGCACTAGAACGAGCATAAACTGCAGATCCCTGAGGCATAGGCTGAATCTGCCCAAACTGCCGTAGCACTCTACCTACCAAAAATCTCTCAAGGACAAAGTTAATCCTGCCGATCATCCATCAAGGAGAAAACATGTACGGTAACTCCAAGCCATCCTCTCTCCAATCCTCAACATCGACATATGGTCTCCAATAGACCTCATCCATATCATCAATCTGACGCCGCCAATACTCCAAATGTCCCAAGTGATGCTGTGTCACCATCCCAATGTACTACCATGCAAAAGGATACCCTAAAGGTCAGTCTCACTCTGATATAGGATGACTAACTGGTAAGTGCTCCCATATACAAAGCTGCAAAATATGAATCCCAACAGATAAAGCAGCTGACCTCCTATACACCACCTCATGAAGATCATGGTATAGCTGTGCAAGCACACAAGATCCCCAATCAAATCATCGAGGCTGATGCAGCAAGTCCTCGATAATCCTGCCCCAACCCACTGAAAACCGGCAACCCCGATGATCACGTAGTAACACGCCACCAATGATAGCACCTAACATCGCTAGTAAAATAGGAAATGAAGCAAACTGAGGCCATAGGACACAATCATCACCAATAGAAGGATCTCTGAATACTCACCGACAATAAGTCCCATCATATACTGCATCATAATATGCTATCTCCCCATGTGTCGGGATCCGCAGCAATCTATATACATCCTCAGGAGTGATAGTCATCTCTCCCTGTGGCAGCCAAAAAGTGTTTGTCTCAGAGTGCCAACACTCTGCGACAACGGTAATCAAACCTCAGTTCATCTGGAACCGAGGAAGCTCTAATACACATAACAAACCACAGTGCCTAATCACTCATCTCTCGGCGTCAGTCAACTGCTCTCTCAGCTCCATCACCCAATGTGGTATAGTCTGGAGGTACAGAATAGGGACATCCTCCTGTTTAATCAAAACAAGGGAATCACATGAGTAACCTAATGTCAGGAAATCAAACAATCAATCACAGTCATCAATTTAAATATACCTATCAGACCTACCAATCCTAACTATAAGCATTGAGGAAGGATGATCCTAGTTTTATGTCTCTAAGCATTTGAGAATAAAATGAATGGACGATTAGACCCATGCCCTATCATTCGTGATGAAGATTGATTTACCTTATTCTTCGATATCATAGTTACCAATGTCCTAATTCATTGTTGAAATCAAACAAGGGGAACACCCTAACTGAACATTCGATCAAATTCATTGAAGTGATCCATATCAATCAAGTTGACGCAATCGAGCAATCAGACGTCATAGAAAAGTCTCAAGCAACGTAAGAATATTTTTTACTTACGCGACTTTTCTTTCAAGCGTAATTTCTTTTACCAGAGGCGACATCTAATTTGTCATACGTGTGATTTTAATCATCCGTGTGATTTCATTTTAAAAATGTGATATAATATTTACCTCAGGCGACATTTTATTATCTAGGGTTTTTACGTGATAAACAATTAAAAGGCTTAAACCCTAAGCGATATTAAATTGTCCGTAGGCGATAAAATATTTTCTATAGGCGTAAACAAAACTACGGAAGGTGATACTAAATTTTCCAAAGGTGACATTTAATTTTTTCAGGCGTAATTAAATTGCACAGAGGCGACATTTCTTTTTTCAAACACAATCAAAATTTTAAAATACATTAAATGAAGTCATAAATGCAATTTTAGAAACACGAGGAAAATTTGAATGACATACCAGAGGACCATCATTCGCTCTCCGACCGAACCGGCGCGCTCTCTCAAATCGATGCTTGCGATGTGGGACCACCATCGTGTAAAAAGGGCTAAAATCAAAGCTAAAAATCTCAAAAGGAAAAGGTGAAAATGAATAGTAAAATGAGGGGTTTTACCCTATTTAAGGTGAAATTGGCCCTAATAAAAACTTAAAAATGCACTTTGGACCTATTATATGACATCTCCATTAGCCGGGGCATAAATCAAACTTGCTTATTTCTTTAAAACGGTATCAGAAATCAAAACATATTCCAACTAATCAAAATTTATCAAATCAAGGAATCAATATGTTTTATTTCTGAGGGGGCATCAGAGTATCAAATTGGCATTACATCAAAAATATTTATCAGTGGGGCATATCATATCATATCAAGGTATCATATCATATCAACTTCATATCAGGAGGCAAATCAGTATCATATCAGGAGAAAAATCAATATCAAATCTGCTATCATATCAAACCTATCAACATATCAGCAATCAATAAACCCAAGACCTTTATCAGTGAACCCAGGACCTATCATCAAACCAGGACCCATATCATATCAGAGGCATCAGAATCATATCAGCATCATCATCAGAGGCACGTCATCATCATCAGGAAGTACATCAATCAGAACTATCAGAGGTATCAAAGAATCACAGAACCGGGACCTGAATCAGATCATCATACCAAGGGAATCTTTGAATCGGTGTTCTTCACACATCAATTCAAAGAGGGGCATTTGTAGACACAGAAAATTGGCAAAAGGCTTAAATCAATCAAAAGGTGCATCAAATCATCAAAATAGCACGAAAAATCAATAAATGGAACAAAGACAATTCAAATCAAAGGAAAATTCAATTAAATGATTAAATGATTAAATAAAGCTTGAAAAGGGGAAAAACACTACGAAATTGATTAAATTCAATTAATGACATAGTTGTTGAAAGCAAAAATCAAAATGAACATCTTACCCTTCATGGCTAAATTTAATTACTTTAATTAATAAATAAATACTAATTTCCCTCAACAAAGCAAAAAGGAGACAAAATGGACACAAATCACTCACTTTTGTTGAAATGGTCCAGCTTTTTGAAACCATTTAAATAATTGTCCCCTCCTTGTCCCCCCATTTATGGACAAAGAAAAGCCAATTGACCTTACCCAAGCATAACCATGATCAACTCACTCTACCCCCTACCCTTCGGAAAATCTTATATATTGAAGGCATTTAGAAGCATAAATCATCCACTCCATATCTTTGAATTGCAGCAAAGCTCTGTCAATTTGCATCCACATCACTCACTTATCATTTGTCATTGCTAATTAGCTTAAATTGCATTGATCATAGTAGATTATTCATCAAATAGAGCTAGAATTTGATAGAATAGATCTAAATTTGCATATCATATAGCTTAATTCTCATCTTTAGAGTGTCACTAGTGAGGATCATAGTTGAGAGCCTCATTTACCACTTTATTTTAGAGATCCATGAGATATTTAGATTAATTGTGCATTATTTAGATTAGTTTTCTTTGAATAGTGTAATTGTCTTTTAAATATTGTTATTTCATGAAGGTGTAAATCACTCACACACAGTTAGTTTGATATAAAATTGTAAAGATGTCATTTTGACAAGTATCTTCATGAAGTAGCTGCACTCAAGGAAATCTCAAGTTTAGATAGGGTTATGACAAAAGGATTTCAAAGGAAGTATTTAGTTTAACAAAACAATTATAAGGCTACCAAGTAGTTCAGAAGGATATACTCATCACAAAAAGGTGATATCTTTATTGTATTTAAAGGATCTCATATCAACAATTTGAGTTGCATTACATACAGGTCATATATCACTGTTACTCTCTAACAATTGTAGTAGATTCAAAATATCCTAACAAAGTGGACTTAACCGTTCTTAGTTAAATATCTTAACCAAGTGCACACATATATTATGTTACTAAAATCCTTTAATAGTGTAGATCTAGCAGATCTTTTTGTTACTCCTAACAGGGTAAGATTACCAAAAGTGATCATTCTTGTATGTCTTAACCGACAACTTTATTTCTACAGAAGTGAATCTTTGTGGGTTCCCCCCCCATTGCATCTTTTACCTTCTAACAAGGGTTTGTGTGATACCAAATACATGTTTCAATGTGTATTGAAGTTTCATGAATGTTTTATTCATTTACTTTCATGCATTTACATTTCAATTATACTATTGAATGTATGTTGAATGGAATTTACACAATCAATTATTGAAGTTGATATTTATAAGGATTACTTTAAAAAGTTTTAAGGATATTGATTCACCCCTCCCCTCTAAGTATACACCTTTCCATAATTCCAACATTTCTATGATTCTCTGTAAAAAATTTCAAAATAACTCAAAAATAAAGACTATTAACATTCTTCATTAAAGCTTGGAATCAAAATATACAAACATCAATACCTATCATTGTACACTGTATGGACCAACCTACTAAGATACAAAAGTGTTTTCAAAATTGAAAATTTAGACCCTTCTTCCCATTCTTGGAAACCATTTATAGAATAGGTTTGCAACAAGTTTTAAAACATGGGAAGGTACACATGTCATATTTTAATAGGTCAAACTTTACTTTTCCACAAAATGAAAAAAGGTCACTTTCAAAAATTCTTTCCTAATAGAAAAGCAGGTAATCACAGAAATAGGAGCATCACTCTTGAGTTGATTCTGGTCCCACCTGGACACCTCTTGCCTCTTGACTGAGGTTTGAAACCCACTCACTAAAGATAACATCATCTAGCCACCCAAACTCCAAAGCCTTCTATTCTTCCTCAATTAGGTTCTTACACCTAGCTCTAAGTTGTTTGGCTCTCTTCTCTAAAGAATCAAAATACATCTTTTCATTCACAATCTCCTCAATCACTTTACCTAACAAATAATTATCATAATTGACAACAATATTATTTATCTTTGATGTGAGGTTTGCATCCAACTCCTCCATCCATTCTTCCCAGTCTTTAATCTTTTTGAGGCTATTCAAAATGCTAGGAAATAGATCAAAACTCTTACTAGAATATTCCAAGAGAAGGAATCTAGACTCAATTTGCACTAACTCCCTAGCAATAGCTAGCTCCAATAGACCTGTAGTGTGATCATAGGTCTACTCCATTGTAGTGTCTACCTATGCTTGATCCTTAGCTATTGCATTGATTTCTTCAACTTTACTCTCTTTGCTAGTCCACTTATTAAGAATCTCCAATTTATTCTTATCTTGATCAAAATAATTTAAAACATCAAATATCTTTGAGATCCTATAATAAACAAACCTACTATCAATACTATCGGGTGTTGATATTGTGGCGACTGATCATGTAGTGGGTGTTGATATTGTAAAACCCTAAAATGGTTGATTTTAGAGGTTGCCCTAAAATGCATGTTATAAGTGGTTGTGATGCATATGCATTGTAATGTTAGTGTATTATTTTTATAGATAATAAGAAAGGTTGCCTATGTAGGTGAATGTAGCTGAGGATTTGGGTGAACCACGTTAAATCTATGTGTTATCTGTGTTCTGATTATTTTTCTTCTTTTGTTTTTGCATATAACTACTTATTTTTTATTGTTCCAGATTTGTCAAACCCTAACACTAAGAAGGTGCAAAATTGATGTAGGAGCATCTCGGGTTCTTAGCAATCCTCTGTCACCAAAAATAAGTTAGAAGTGTCAGGTTTTCTTGGTAGCTTCTTTTGGGTCTCGGTGACGTTTTCCTATTTTCATTGAAGGTCTCGATAGTTGCTAAGTTCCTTCATTGACCAAGTTGGCTCAGTTCCTTCATTGACTGAGTTGGCTTGGTTCCTTCACTTGTTGAGTTATTTCCTCATGCTCGGTAACCTTGCCCACTGAGTGGTTTATTTTGATTTCCTATTGAGGCCACCTTGTGCATTGAATTTTGGTCGTAGAGCTAATGTTGGTATCAATAATTAGGAATCATGTGGACCTATATCTGGTCGTTCTTCTCTCCAATTATGAATCTGAAGGCCGACTTGTTTTGGTAGCCTCTTGTATAAATGTAGTGGTTGTAGTTTTAGAGGTAGTGCTATATGGTAGATGAGTAGCAGATCAGTTGGTAGAAGGTAGTTTTTGAATCCTTGCATATTTGAGGACTATTGTAATTGAATCTAAATGTAATTGGTGTATGGTTTAAAAGTGACCACACTTCTATGAATCATTATATTCAAGGTAACTCAAGAATGAGGCCTCAAATAGAGATCCATAGCTCTCTATGCATGGAGTTGCAAGAAAATTATGAATTTGCTCTCAACTAGAGCTATTAAGCTAATGACCTTGCTAGTCAACCACACAATGAGAGATTCAAGTTGAAGACAAGGGCAAGAATGCCAATATCCCCAAATATAATCAAAATGTATGCAATGCAATGCAAATATATATGAAAATGCAAATTATGAAATGAGAATGCAAATTATGCTATGAAAGGAAATAACAAAGGATTACAGCCTTCCTAATTAGACTATGTGAAGTTAATCTATTGCATAAAAGGAATCTAAGCTAGGATGCCATGATAATGCAACTAAGAAAGGAAATATGCAACTAGAATGAAATACAATGATAAGTCTTCAAAGCTTGGATGCAAAGATGTCTTCAAAGAGCTCCAAAGTGACCTAGAAAACCTGCAGCATAACATTAGCATAAAACACAAAGATTGCAAATGAAGAAGAAAGCTCTTCTTTTATAGAAAATGAGAATCAATGGATGATCGAGATTAAGAGGCAAAAGACTTAATCAACGATGGAGAAAAATAGAAGCTTGATCCTTGTGCACAAATATCCTCTAATAAGAAAATTAGAGTTGACTTTATGCCCACATAAGACAAAAAGTACTTTTCCTTTGTTTATAAAATAATAATAAATGCTTTATTTGTGCAACATAGGATAAGAAGAAAAGTGGGGATTTTTTATTTAAATAAAAGGGGGACGAAATTCCTTTTAATTAAATAAAGGCTTAGGATAAATGGTTAAACCATAGGATAAAAATCCAATATATGATCGAATCAGGATTTGATCAAGAAATTGATAATGTTGAAAATTGTTGATTATTGATAAAACTGATTCAAGGATTGATAAATGAAATAAGTAGGGCCCAAAGTCTAGGCGACTATTTTTGGGTGCATACATTTGCCCCTCTTTGACTAATGTGTGATCGATCTGGGAACACATGTAGTCAAAGAATGAAGTTGAAATGTGAGATCGATTTGGGATCACAAAACAACTTAGATGTGAGATTGATTTGGGATCACATCTGGACAAAACATAAGCAAAGGCCTTTGAACATGAGGTCGATTCAGGATCACATTCAAAGTAAGAGATAAGAATCTCAAATTTGAGCAAAAGCTCACAAAAGATGTCCAAATCAAGAGAATCAATGAATCAAGGATGAGAATCCCATAGATACTACCCCCTCGGAATCGAAATCAAAATCAAAATCAGAGAGAGGAGAACAACAAATTGATAAAGATTTGATCAAATCGTACTGAATCACAATTGAGAAATAAAGGTCAATAGATTAACCATTAGGTAGTGAAAATATGCCCCAGTGATGAAATAGAAGAACAAAAGTAGGGTGAATGAAAGACTAGAAAATGTGAGAGACATGAAAGGAAGAAATACCATCGAAAATCAAATAGTTATGCCTCAAAAGGTCTACCAATTATGCAGAAAGAAGGAGAAATTTTAAAACACAATTTTGACAAGGAAGATGACCTCAGATTTTGATTTCAAGTCTAAAAATGGATCTAGGACGTCAAAATTAGCTAGGGGTGCAATTTTCACATAATTATGAGGAGTTTTGAAAATCAGCCAAAATTGGTCGGAAAGCTATATAAGGGGTCAAAAGTGTCATTTTCACAATCATTTGTCATTTAGTCTTTTGAGAGAATCAGAGCTCTGAGAGATAGTGATGGCTAAAGTAGCAAGCATTCTGACCCACAAACATTGATTCGAGTGTGCTTGGTTGCATAATCAGCGTCCACACTATGGTGCCCCAGTACGTAAATCAAAAAACCAACTGTTTAAGTCAAATTTCACACTTTATAGGTCATTTTTAGCACATTTTTTGAGAAAATTTTAAATTTTCAAATTTTAAGAACTAAGTGATAGTTTGCGCAATACTTTAAAATATCATGCCCCTTGGGGAAAAAGATCACACGATACTTCACGGGTCACAAGTCTATCGCCCGATAGTGGACACCAGTATCATACGATACTTGGCAGACTGTCACGTGAAGCTTGGCGAAGTATTGCATGAGGTGACATGTATCGCCGCACTATAGAGAGAAGTATCACATGATACTTCTCCAAATAGTAATATCGCTCAAGTAAAAAACTTAGAAAAATTAACTGTTTTGAGCAAATTAAGACATGGGTCTAGAAAATGTTTGTACTTTAGATGTTTTTATACTAATTTCCTTGATGAAGGGTGCTCCCCTTAATATCACAAACACATAACAGAAATAGAGAAACAACAACAATATGCAAGAACAGAAAATTGGCTTCTTATTATCTCCACAAATGTGGAATTACAAACTTTCAAAATTACAATATGCAAAGCCACATGGGCATTCCCTTACAATATTCTGTAGGACAAAGCCTCGAACTATTACCCAGATCTACTACCCCAGAACTATTCTGAACTGCCTAAGACAATAATACAGCCTTCCTTATATAAGCAATTTTCCACCGCCTGGGAAGGTTCCAGAATTTTAGCCAATAAGGCCGACCAAACTTAGCATTATTTTATTTTACATTTTATTACATCATAGTCGGCTCAAGATAACCTTTGAAACCCGAATAGAAATTTTGAAGAAAATTATTTTCTGCCATTTCAGGTGGTCCAACTTCCGAAGACCATAAGTCATCACCAGTTGACCCGATCGGCTATTATAACCCCATTTCAGAAATGCCACGAAGCGCTCTACAGGCTTGACTGGCGCAAGCGCCTGTCACCCAAATTTTTGACCTCATCCAGGGCCTCTAAAGCCTTCAAAACTGAGTTCAAAGTTTTTGTACCCTGCTGCCAATACCGAAAATCTTTAATATCTTCCAATATACACTTGATCTGGCAATGAAACTTTACTGGCAGACTTATATGACCAAAATGAACCTCCAAGAAAGAAATCAGATCATTCTGAGCACATACGAAAATTACCAAAAATAGTAACTTTCCATAAATAGCAGCTCTGCACAAAATAGCCCTTATTGAATATAAAAATAGAAATATTTTTGGGTGATGCAAGATTGCTCTTACACCCAGGATGCTCCTGCATCAGACACCCAGGGTAATTTGAGAAGTGACCCTGTCACGACTTAGGTGTGCAGAGGAAAACCAAGACGGTTAACCTCCTCCTTTGTTAGCCATGAGGAATCTTCAATAGGTCATCCTTTCCATTTGACCAAATACTCTTCATATGTCATGTTCCTTGTGCTTCTGCCAACACGACTGTCCAGTATGTCTTCAATCTCCTTGATATCTGAACTGGTTACTGGAATACTCCACTGTGCTGCTGCAACCTCATCCTCAACACCTCCTTCGTGATACTCTGTCAAATCTAAAATGTTAAACACTGGTGAAATATTCATCTCACTAGGCAATTCTACCTCATATGCATTTCCTGAATCATGCTTCTTCAGTATCTTACATGGTCCAAACTTCTTCATTTTCAACTTGTTATATGTACCAACCGGAAACCACTCCTTCCGCAAATGAACCATGACTTCATCGCCAACCTGAAATTCCTTATGCCTTCTTTTCTCATCTGCCTTAGCCTTATACTGCGCATTCATCTTGTTAATATGTTTCCTCACCTCCTCATGGATGTTCTTCAAGTGTTCTGCAAAATCTTCAGCTTCAGCACTACTTATTTCTCCTTTATCTATCTTTCTCAATTCAGATGCATTTCTTGGACTACTTCCATATACAATTTGGAATGGTGATTTACCAGTGCTCCTATTGACAGAATTATTGTATGCAAATTCTGCCTGTGGTAAAATCAAATCCCATCCTCTTGGCTTATCTCCAACCAAACATCTCAGCAAATTTCCCAAACTCCTATTCACCACCTCTGTCTGTCCATCAGTTTGTGGATGATGCGATGAACTGAATTTCAAATCTGTCTTCAACTTCTTCCACAATGTACGCCAGAAATATCCAACAAACTTAGTGTCCCGATCTGAAACTATGGTCTTTGGCAAACCATGAAGTCTCACTACTTCTCTGAAAAACAATTCGGCTACATGAATAGCATCATTAGTCTTCTTGCAGGGAATGAAATGTGTCATCTTTGAAAATCTATCAACCACCACAAAAATTGAATCATGTCCCCGCTGAGTCCTCGGTAAACCTAGAACAAAGTCCATGCTGATATCCTCCCAAGGCTTCTCTGGTACAGGTAATGGCTGATACAACCCTGTATTCTGCTTCACTCCTTTCGCCATCTGACATACTCTGCAACTCTGTACAAACTTCTTCACATCTTGCTGCAACTATGGCCAATAGTAATTCTCACTAACCAAAGAAAGGGTTTTGTCACGACCAAAATGTCCAGCCAATCCTCCGCTATGCTTCTCCTTGATGAGATTCTCCCTCATAGAACTTCGTGGAATGCACAATTGACTCCCTTTGAATAACATATCGTCTTGGATGATGAAATCCAGCCATTTCGTCCTGTCTAGAGTAACAGGTTCTGTACAAGCTTTCCAAGCTTCACCAAAATCAGGATCCTCTGGATACAAATTCTTGAGTTCCTTGAACCCAACCACTTCAATCTGCATTTCTGTCAGCAATAGTTGCCTTCTGCTAAGAGCATCTGCAACCCTATTAGACTTTCCACTCCTGTGTTTCAAAACAAATGTATAACTCTGCAAAAACTCAACCCATTTCAAATGCCTTTGATTCAATTTTCCTTGACTATTCAAATATTGCAAAGCTTGATGATCAGTATACAAAACAAACTCCTTAGGAAGCAGATAATGTCTCCACTTCTTTAATGCCTGAACTATAGCATAAAATTCTTGATCATAAACAGAATATTTCCTCTTGGCGTTATTTAACTTCTCGCTGAAATAAGCAACAGGTTTACCTTCTTGGCTCATAACAGCTCCTATTGCAGTACCACTAGCATCACAATCTACTTGAAACACCTTATTAAAATCTGGAAGTGCTAAAATAGGTTGTTCTGTAACTTTTCGTTTCAACAATTGAAAACTCTTTTCTACCCCATTAGTCCACTTAAACTCTTTTCTATCCCCTCTCATTGTTTCAGTCAAGGGTCCACAAATACTGCTAAAATTTCTGATAAACTTTCTATAAAAGCTAGCTAGACCATGAAAAGATCTTACCTCAGTAGCACTCCTTGGCGTAGGCCATTCAAGGATAGCCTGTACCTTCTCTAGGTCCATTTTTAGACCTTCTCCTGAAACTACAAACCCCAAATACACCAACTCTTTCTTCACAAAACTGCACTTCTTCAAATTAATCAGCAATTTTTCTTCTTTCAACTTCTCAAATACCATACGAATATGCATCATATGCTCATCCAATGTCTTACTAAAGATCAAAATATCATCTAGGTAAACAATGATAAACTTACCCAAAAATTCTTTCAGAACCTCGTTCATGAGCCGCATGAAAGTGCTCGGTGCATTGGTTAGCCCAAAAGGCATGACTAACCACTCATACAGTCCTTCCTTTGTCTTGAAGGTAGTCTTCCATTCATCTCCTTCTCTGATCCGAATCTAATGATATCCACTCTTCAGATCTATCTTTGAGAAATACACAGCTCCACTCAAACAGTCCATAATATCATCTATTTGTGGCAATGGAAACTTGTACTTGATTGTGATCTTGTTTATTGCCCTAGAATCTGTACACATCCTCCATTCTCCATTCTTCTTTGGTGCTAATACCACTGGTATAGCACAGGGACTCAGACTCTCATGGATCAATCCTTTCTGTAACAGTTCATGTACTTGTCTGTTCAACTCCTCACTTTCTGCAGGTGTCATTCTGTGTGCTGCTTTATTCGGCAAACTCACTCCTGGGATCAAGTCCATCTTATGACTGATCTTTCTGACTGGTGGTAATCCATTAGGCACGTTATCGGATACAATATCCTAAAACTCATTCAACAAATCTACAACTTCTACAGGAACATCTTCTACTTCCTCTTTACCAGCTTTTGGAATTAAAGCAAAACATACATGCTCATGCCTCATACCATCTAGGAAATTTTTTCCATCAACAAAAGTTATCCTTGCATTACCACATACCTTTTCTTCGGTCTCCTTCAATGGCTTTAGCTTATGCCGCACTCCATCCTTTGTCAGGGAATAGGTATTCGCACGGCCATCGTGTACAGCACATCTGTCAAACTGCCATGGTCTACCCAACAACATATGACATGCATCCATAGATGTGATATCACACAATACCTCATCTTGGTATCCGCCAATCTTGAACTTCACCAGGCATTGTTCATTGACCATGACCCTGTGGTCATCCTGTACCCAGGCAATCTGATATGGATGTGGGTGTTTCTGTCTCTTGAGCTTCAACTTTGTCACCATCTCTTCTGACACCAAATTGTCAGTGCTTCCACTATCAATAATCACATCACAACATTTACCTTCACACTTGCACCTGGTGCGAAACCGGCTCCTCCTTTGCTCAGGTTCATTCTCACCACTCAACAGGACTCTTCTGTTAATCAATGTTTCTCCTCTTTCAGCATCTTCAGAATTTGATGATCTGGCATCTTCATCTACATGTGCAACTCTGGCCTGGCCTTCATTTCTCCTGTCTGTTCTACCTTGGCGCTGAGGACATTCAAATGCCCTATGACCTTCTTCTCCACAATGAAAACATGTTCCACGAAAGCCACCTCTTCCAAATCCTTGTCCTCTTCCTCTTCCTCTCTGATCTCTATTATTCTGAACCTGGAAGCGATTGGAATTATTTCCTCGCTGATTCTGACTGCTACTGGCCTCATCCTTCTTTTTTGGATCTTCATTTCGGCCACCACCAGATCGTCCACCGCGACCTCTTCCGTTTTGTCTGCTCTCAAACTTCTTGTTCAGGTTTTCCTCTACTTTTAGGGAAAACTGGTATGCCTCTTCAATACTGTTCATTCGAACCAGATTCAGCTCCTCCTGGATGCTTGGCCTTAACCCATTAAGGTATCGGGCAACTTTCTCCTTATCATCTTCTGCATGGCCTGTTCTGATGAGAAGTCGATAGAACTCTTCTGTATACTCCTGAACAGATCTTCCTGCTTGCTTCAAACTTTGCATTTTCTTTAGTAGGTCAAGCTCATAATCAACAGGAATGAACTGTCGCTTCAATTTATCCACCATCTAATCCCATCTTGTGATTTTATCTTTCCCTCTTCTATTTCGCTCCAATTGAATTTCTTGCCACCAGATCTTCGCATGACCTTTCAATCTGGTCTTCGCAAATTTGACCCTATCAGGATCTTCAACATTTTCATACTCAAAATATTCCTCACATTCATTGATCCAGTCGATCAATTCCTCTGGGTTAAGATTTCCAGAAAATGTAGGAACCTCAATCTTAGGTCTTTTCCCAATCTTGGAAATCGCCCGAAAAAGTCTTTCTTCCTCCTGGCTCACAATTTCAACTTCTCCTTCTTGATATTCTTCTTCGGCTTCATCCTCACTTTCGTCTCTGACATTAAGATTCATTCCTCTACGAATCTCTTCTTTCAATGCTCGCACTTGTCTCTGCAACTCTCTAACCTCAGGTGTCACAACACCAGGTCTTCCGCCACGTTCTCTTCGTGGAGGCATTTTCGCGATGCGCACTGAAACCCTAACCACGGTCCTGGTGCAAACTACCTCACAGTCGGTGATCTATTTACACACTCAAGAACCCCTGCTCTGATACCACTTGATGAAGGGTGCTCCCCTTAATATCACAAACACATAACAGAAATAGAGAAACAACAACAATATGCAAGAACAGAAAATTGGCTTCTTATTATCTCCACAAATGTGGAATTACAAACTTTCAGAATTACAATATGCAAAGCCACATGGGCATTCCCTTACAATATTCTGTAGGATAAAGCCTCAAACTATTACCCATATCTACTACCCCAGAACTATTCTGAACTGCCTAAGACAATAATACAGCCTTCCTTATATAGGCAATTTTCCACCGCCTGGGAAGGTTCCAGAATTTTAGCCAATAAGGCCGACCAAACTTAGCATTTTTTTATTTTACATTTTATTACATCATAGTCGGCTCAAGATAACCTTTGAAACCCGAACAAAAATTTTGAAGAAAATTATTTTCTGCCATTTCAGGTGGTCCAACTTTCGAAGACCATAAGTCATCACCAGTTGACGCGATCGGCTATTATAACCCCATTTCAGAAATGCCATGAAGTGCTCTACAGGCTTGATTGGTGCAAGCGCTCATCACCCAAATTTTTGACCTCATCCGGGGCCTCTAAAGCCTTCAAAACTGAGTTCAAAGTTTCTGTACCCTGCTGCCAATACCAAAAATCTTCAATATCTTCCAATATACACTTGATTTGGCAATGAAACTTTACTGGCAGACTTATATGACCAAAATGAACCTCCAAGAAAGAAATCAGATCATTCTGAGCACATAAAAAAATAACCAAAAATAGTAACTTTCCATAAATAGCAGCTCTGCACAAAATAGCCCTTATTGAATATAAAAATAGAAATATTTTTGGGTGATGCAAGATTGCTCTTACACCCAGGATGCTCCTGCATCATTCCTTCATGATATACTGATGATTGAATTGATTGGATATGCAGGAGGTATTTCTAGCTCTCATTGTATGAGCACTGAAGGTGGTAGGGTTATAGTTCATCTGTGATTTGGATGATCTAGGCTGGGATGACTTGAGAGCGATGGGGTTTAGGTACTTATTATAGTACCCCTACATCAGAGTAGATCATGGGCTACTGACAGCCCTAGCAAAGAGATGGCACAATGAGCATAACACCTTTCACTTGCCAACCAAAGAGGCATCCATCACTTTGGAGGATGTCTATAGGATTCTACGAGTGCCATGTCATGGCGAGCCTGTAAGTATAATCATGTTTTGTGATATAATTGTTTAAGTATAAAGTTTCCATATGAATGAAAACTAACATGATTATTTGCTGACACAGGTCTTCTATGATCAGGATGCCATAGAGGGGAGGCATGCCATCTAGGACATGTTCCAGGATGTTACTATTTTGGATAGGCATGTCTCCTAGGACCAGTTGATGGATGGGTTTGGTAGAGACTTTCTAGTACCCTATATCGCAACATCTATAATTTTGTAGGCCCTGATGACTAACTGCAGTTAGAAGGGATTCCCTCTTGGCTGGGGGAGGTTGTTGGTAGACTTGATTACAAGGCCTCGATGCATGGCATGGGGTCAAATGATCCTTGCAAAGATGTATCATGAGTTACATGAGATTGTTTATCATGACGGGAGGACATGGGCATGTGGTGCCATTCTGACATAGGTTTGGGCATGGGAGCACATCGCTATGGTGCACCCTAGATTTCAGCCAAGGGAGAGGATATATCCCTTTATATACAAGTATACAGGTTTTATATCACATGCCCATACTAGGGATGTGACATAATACAAGAGGGTGTTGGATGAGATGACCTCTTTTAGATGGAGGCCATACAGGACTGTCGAGAGTTGAAGTGACATAGAGGACAAGCTCAATTACATGCTATGTACCTAACCATTAGTAGGCCATCATTCTGAGATTGTTGACTGGTTCTGCATCACTCAAGTTTGGAGATAGTTCGAGCGACAACAACAGGTCTCGATAGAGACCACCACATATGCCTGGGCTAGGGACGAGGAGGGACAGGGATGGCTACCCATGCTTGATTATGGTATAGCAGTTGAGGAGATAGACATGATCTATTGGGAACCCTAGAAGTACCTACCAGAGATCACAAATGTAAGTTCAGATCTAGCGTATAGGACAGAGAGACAGAGGGCTCCATTCCCTAGATTCACCATACCAGATGTAGCACAAGTGAGAGTTCTTGATCTGGTAGCCAAAAATGGCCACGAGGTCAAAGCTTGGGTAGTGAGGAGGCAGCTAGGGCCTCACAAAGAAGGTACAGGGGAAGGCCCTAGCATAGATATAGGTAGACCCTACTACTGGTGATGATCTTATTGCTAGGATACAACAGTTAGAGTTAGAGATTCAATAGCTCAAGATCACCATCGCAGTATGGGAGTAGTAGCTACTGGACCTAAGGGTAGAGAGAGATCAGCAGATAGATGATCTTAAGGTAGAGATAGCCTGGAGAGAGTAGATGGAACAAGCTAATGCTGTAGAGATCCAGAGGGAGTTGGCATGGGCAACATACTATCATAGTTTATATCTTTAGGCCATGCTGGCTGGACAAAGAGCCCCTAGTTTTATCGAGGTGGCACCTGGTGCACCACCTCAGCCTCCCCCCAGTGGACCACAAGATGGATCTAGCTCTTAGGGATATCTAGGTTTAGGTGTAGGATATCTTTGTATATCATTGAGACATTGATCCAGTATG
This sequence comes from Chamaecyparis obtusa, assembly GCA_027943335.1. Classification (NCBI taxonomy): domain Eukaryota; kingdom Viridiplantae; phylum Streptophyta; class Pinopsida; order Cupressales; family Cupressaceae; genus Chamaecyparis; species Chamaecyparis obtusa. The sequence continues at coordinate 3,188,748 of BSBK01000606.1, forward strand.
GATCCCGTTTTGTATGATTCATATCATGACATTTGTATCACGATATTATGTTTATATGAGATATATTGGATAATTGATTATATCATGCATTGTTGTCTCACTTGGATGGATGTATCAGTCTACATGTATATTATCTTGTCATATTTTCTCAAAATGTTTATGTATGTGCTCATGTGTGTTAGCTCTCATAAATGTATGATTTGATCTCATGTTTATGATATAGACTCATGTTTATGAAAATGACAATTTGAATTGATATAGATATGATGATATGATTAACCCCTTGTGATGAAACAGGAATAGGTTTGAGATGACAAAGACAATGAGTGAAGATATGAAGAAAGATAGAATATGAGTGCAGTTGACTGATGAGTCCATGAATGATTAAAAGAAGAGCTCCTTCTACATGCAAAGTGCAAAGAACTAATCTAATCCAACCATGAAGCTAAAATTCAAGCTCTAATGAAAGTGGTTGACTTGCAAGGTCACAATGCTTATAGACATCTAATTATCATCATCGAGCGTTAGGTAGCGCCATAAGATCATACAATGCACACTAGCATAACTATGTGGATATGAATATGATCTTTATCAAATAGAAATGTGGAAATCTCACCTAGGCATCAAAGACATGTAGGTTAAGATGACTAATGCAGTGAGATCACCTAAATTTGATATGGCGAGATTATGCTTGTATCAAGACACATGAAAGTTAGGATAGCTAGAAGCATGCACTCACATAAAAACAGTCAAGGATAATACCTTGTCAATCCATAGTGTCAAGTAAGACCAACATAAATGCTGATGATAGTTAGGATCAAAAAAATATACCCACAGGGAGATAAAGAAATAAAACATGTTCTTGTACCCTTAGTCTTCTAGCTATGCATCATCGAAAACTTCTTAGGGAGAGACCACTCATCAAATAAATTCTCATAGATAGCACACAAATAAAAATAAAGTCAACATATCTCAATGAGTTGATTGTGTAAGTGTGTGTGTGTTGGTCATAGAGTCAAACTCTGAACATCACATCTACAAATAAGAAATACTATATCATAATAGACTATTGGATAAGACATCTGATAAGTGTTGAGAAATACTCAACGCAAGGGTAGTGTTAAGAAATACTATTTGGAATGGTGTTGAAAAACACCTATTGTGAAATGCCCCAAGAGACAAATGCACCTAAAGGACCTATGGTAATAGTTATGCCCCCTGGACAAAGACAAAGACCAATTCTAGACCAAGTCAAATAAGGTCAAGACATGACGGAGAAAGGTTCAATGTCGAGGACGCATGCTAATAAATAAGAGTGCAAAGGCCTCATGTAGTGCCTATTTCCAGGTTTTCACCACTTGGAATCTTTTTTCATTTTTTGTATTTTTGCTACCAAGGCGCTTGTTTCCAAGTTTTCACCAAGGTTTTTTTTCTATTTTTTTTTGTATTTTTTCAGGACTTTATATAATTTTTAGGATTTTTTTCAGCATCATATATCAATTTTTTTGGGTATTTTTTCAGGATCATAAATATGTACAAAGGATGCCCCTAGACAGAATGGGCATCAAGGATAGAACTTCTTAAGGTGCACAATGTTGATGGGCTCAGGGAGCTATTCTCCATCTTCATCTGACAGTAAATATGCACCTGTACCAAAAGTAGCTATAATAACATATGGTCCAAGAAAATTAGGTTCAAATTTGCCCTTTTGTTCTCTATTCTATTGATTCTTAGGATTCACTCTTAAGGTGAGATCTCCTATCTGAAATTCTCTAGGGAGAACATTCTTATTGAATGCCTTGGATATATGCTTCTGATATACTCTCATGTGATCAAAGGAAGCCTGATGCTTCTCATCTAGAAGTTCTAACTCCTATAACCTCATGGCACGGTAATCTTCATTTGTAATCAAACCTTTGAGAGAGACTCTAAGTGAAGGGATCTCTACTTCTAAAGGTAACACTACGTCAGCACCATAGGTAAGAGTAAAAGGAGTAGCTCCTGTAGGTGTGCGAATGCTAGTTCTGTAGGCCCATAGTGCTGGATTGATTTGCAAGTGCCAATCCCTACCATTCTTTTGAACTGTCCTATGTAGGATCTTGAGAATGGTTTTATTAGAGGCTTCTTCTTGTCCATTCCCTTGTGGAAAATATATGGAGGACCAATGTTGTTTTATTTTAAATTTCTTGCATAAATGTTTCAGGTCCTTGTTCTTGAATTGACCTCCATTATCAGTAATGATCTCAGAAGGCACTCCAAATCAAAAAATGATGTGATTCAATATGAATAGTGACATTATTTTTCCTGAGGCAATAGAAAGAGGTACTACCTCTACCCATTTTGTGAAGTAATCAGTAGCTGTGATAATGAACTTATGCCCACCTAATGAATTGGGGTGAATTTTCCCAACAAGATCAAAAGGCCTAGCAATAAAATGGCCAATGAGAAATAGACAGAATTAGCTTCCTACCTGGAGCATGAATTAGGTTTCCATGTTTTTGACATTTCTCACAAGATTTGGAAAAAGCTGTTGTATCTGTTTGCATTGTGGGCCAGTAATACCCCACCCTAAGCAACCTTCGAGCCATGGTAAAACCATTAGAATGTCCACCACAAATGCCCTCATGGATGTCAACTAATGCTTGGTTGGATTCCTCCTTTTCCAAGCACCTAAGAAGTGTCCCATCTAAACCCCTCCTATATAAATCACCAGAGATAAGGGTGTGGTGAGAGGCGTTATGGATGATATTTCTGCATTCTAATCAATTGAAAGATTCAGGAATGATGCCATCATGGAGATATGAATAGATAGCACCATAATTGGAAGACTCACGTGTGACAAGTGTGCAAATGACATGGATTTTGGGTGAGTCAAATATGAGGTGACATAGTTCTTCCACCAGGAATTCAAATCTGGACTCGTGTTGTTCGAATTGCAAGAGTGAAGCTAATGTAGCCATAGCATCCACAGCTTTGTTGTCTGCTCTAGGGATCTGTTGAAATGTCACAAATGTGAAGTAATGTCTTAATGAATCAACCATTTTCTTGTAAGGTATCAATTTTTCATCCTTGGTTTGATACTCTTCATTAACTTGATTGATGATTGACTGTGAGTCCCCAAAGACATGCAACTCTATTATGTTCCATTCTGTAGCCATTTTTAGTCCATTGGTTAATGCTTCATATTCTGCAATAATGTTCGTACATGGAAAAAGAATTTTGTAGGATTTTGGTATAGTGTATCCATGTGGAGAAATAAATAATACTCCCACACCTAACCCATTTTGCATATTAGAACCGTCAAAGAACATTTTCCAAGTGCGAGTAGTGACATACATTATGTGTTCATCTAGGATTTCCACTTATTTAGGCATGCTATCCTGAACTAGAAAATTAGCTAATTGATCAGCAATAGCTTGCCCTTTTATGACCTTTCTTTCAATGTACTCTATATCAAATTTTGATAAAACCATCATCCACTTGGCAAGTCTACCTGTGAGAGTAGCCTTACTAAGCAAGTACTTAAGAGGATCAATTTTGGCAATCAAATGTGTAGTATGAGCTAGCAGATAGTGTTGCAACTTTTGGGAAGCAAACACCACTGCAAGACAAGACTTTTTAATACTATTGTAATTGATCTCGTAAGATACTAGAGTATGACTAATGTAGTATATGGCCCTTTCTTTCCCAATGTCGTCTAATTGAGCTAATAATACCCCCAAGGAAGTATCTGTCGTTGAAATGTATAAGATCAATGGTTTCCCTAGAATAGGAGGCATCAAAATTGGAGGATTAGCCAAATACTATTTTATTTGATCGAGACTCTTTTGGCAATCCTCATTCCACACACATGTGACTCCTTTATGCAAAGTTTTATTAAAGGGTTGTGCTCTATCTGCAAGTTGTGAAATAAACCTCCTTATAGATTGGAGTCATCCTTGAAGACTTCTCATTTGACTAATGTTTTTGGGAGGTGGCATATCTAAAATGGCTTGGACCTTCTTGGGATCAACTTCTATTCCTTTTGCTAAAATTATGAATCCTAGAAGTTTACCTGAGGTAACCCAAAATGCACACTTTTTTGGATTCAATCTGAGTTGAAATTGCTCCATACGATCTAGAATTACTTCCAAATCATTAAGGTACGTATCCATTTTTCTTGATTTAGCTAAGGTGTCATCCACATAATCTTCCATATTTTTATGCATCATATCATGAAAAATAGTAGTCATAGCTCTTTGATATGTAGCTCCTACATTTTTTAGTCCAAATGGCGTGACTTTCTAACAATAGATTCCCCATGCACATGGGAAAGTTATTTTCTCTTGATCTCCAGGAGCTATTTTTATCTAATTGTATCTGGAAAAACCATCCATTAGGGAATATATCTCATAGTCTACTGTCATATCCACTATTATATCAATGTTTGGGAGTGGAAAGTCATCCTTTGGGCATGCTTTGTTAAGGTCTCTGAAGTCTGTACATACTCGAATGGATCCATCATGTTTTGAAACTAGAACAATGTTTGAGATCCATTCAGCATAATCAATGGCTCTAATAAATCCAGCTCTTAAGAGCTTCTCTAACTCTACTTTGACAAGGAGAGCTACATGAGGATGTATTTTTCTCAACCTTTGTTTGACTGGTTTTACTCTTAGAGCTATAGATAAATGATGCATTATGAGATTTGTGTCAATCCTTGGCATGTCTGAATATGTCCATGCAAAGTTGATCTTCTTCTTTTGCAAAAATTGTATGTATGCCTTTGTTTCCTCTTCTGATAAAGACTGAGCTAGATACACTATCTGTGGAGCCTCTTCTGTGTTCAGATTCACTGGTTTTGTGGGCTCAATTAGAACTAATGATCTATCTTCAAAGTAACTTGGCAAGTTATTAAGTACCCCATCCTTAGGTGCCTCGAAGAGGTTTTCACCCTCGGATATGTCTTTTGTTTTTACTATTTTTGGTTCTGACACTACCACAAAGTGGTTTTCGCCATCATAACATCTTTTCTTTTTCTTTTTTTCTTTTATTTTGAGACTGAGGTACTTAATATCAGGTTTTGTCATACTTGTTGTTGGTTTACTAGTGGAAGAAACTATAGGCTCAAGAGCATCAAGGTAGCAAGCAATTTCATAGTCATTGTGGAATGTAAGTAATTGTGGCTCTTGAGAAAGTTGAGACCAATCAATCAAATGGAGATTAACAAGAGGTAGGTCCACGACTGGTTCAATGTTATGTATGTAAAGGGGATTATCTATGGTGATCATACAATTGGTGTTCATCAAGTTTCCCTCTAAGGTACCCAAATCGGGATTCGTCCTATCAAACGAAGCATCATCCGCTAAGGCAATTTGAGGAGTCCAATCCTCTAGTCCTACACTAGGCTCATCAGCTACATTGGGTTGAGTACTATAGGCTTGAACAACATCCATGTCCAAGTCAATTGTTGTGTCTAAAAGAAAGTCCCACTCAAACTCATGTGAATCAGTTTCTAAATTAATTTTTGGGCCTCGTGATGTGGAAGCCTCATGGTTTGGAAGGGCTTCTCCTTCCCTAATTTGTTCAATCACAAAATTATCTGAATTGTTACCACCCATTGTAGTTGGGGTAGAAACACTATCCATAGTCAAACCAGTATTCATAAAGCCACTATCCATCGTAGCTAGGATAGGAGGACTTTCAATTGTCAAATCAGTAAATAAATCATCATCACCATCCATTGCAGCTAGGATGGGAATATCTTTTGAATCATTTGAATCTCCCCAAAGAAGATTAGTTGATGGAACCCAATCACCTGTCATATCCTTTTGATTGGGGAGATCAGGTGTGTAATCTGAATCAGTATCACTATCTATTGTAGCTAGGATAGGGACACTTTTTGGTTTCTCATTCTCAAAGCCTAAACCAACTATTGATTTGTTCCTTCATGCAAAGAGAGCATGATTTAAAGGTTCGGCTTTAGCATCCAATCTATGGTTAAGAGGACCATGTCCTGGATATCCCATGTTTTTAACTAGTGTGTATCCTCTCCCATAGGCTTTAGGGGAAGGAGAAAAGTTCTCATTATGTTGATACTTCTCTTCATGGTAAATCCAGTCTCTAATAGCAACTTCTTCTTTTTCCTCATGGATAGGAACCGAGGACTCAACAAATTTGCTAAATAAAGTCATAGCTGAAGAAGAAGGTTTCATGTCTAATGAAGGCTTCCCATAAGACCTGGGGGATATTGTTAACTTTGTGAAAGAATCAAGCTTGTAATCCCCCATGCCAAGGTCTATGGTTTAGAATTTGTCTTTACATTGTTCAAATGAGGTATCAAAATTGTCGGCCTCCCTGTTCAAAGGAACATGTGACCCTATAGAAATGGTGTTCACTAATAAGGTGCTATCCCCATGTATACAAATCTCTATGCCATTGTGGGGGAACTTTAAACATTGATGATAAGTTGATGGGACAGCTTGCATCTCATGAATCCATGGCCTACCCAAAAACATGTTATAGGCTAAAGGGCCAACATCAACAATCTGAAATATGATATCTTTCTCTATAGGACCAATGCGAATAGGTAGAACTGCCAACCCTTTAGAACTTTGTTCTGCTTTGTCATATGCTTTAATGGTTATCTTCTTTCTTTTGTCAATGACCTCTTCTAAATATCCCAAAGCCTTCAATAAGCTTAAAGAACAAGTGTTTAGCCCTATACCCCCATCTATCAACACACATCTGACATGGGTTTTGTGAATCATTTATATGGAGGGCCAAATTATACGGGTGACTTACAAATTTATCATCTTCTTCTAAAAAGGTAAGGTAATGGGGGCTAGCCAAGTGGTTGACCATGTTCTAGAATTGGTCCACATCTATGTGTTGGGAACATTAGTTGCTCACAAGGCATCCTCAAGGACACGCTTATGTCTAGGAGACAATGCCAAGAGCTCAATGATTGAAATTTGTGTTGGCGTGCATTGTAATTGATCAACAAGATTATAGTTTAATTTAGGGCCAACAACATACTTAGGAGGAACCTATTTTGACATAGGCTGCTAAGACTTATTGGAGTTAGGACCTCTAATAACAATGGGAGCTTGACTCCTAGTGACAACATGGAGAGGTTGGGACTCCCTACGTGAATTAGGACCTCTTAACATCACAACAGGTCCTTCATGAGGCACTTGAATCCATGTCATATCCATAGGGATCTTTCCTTCTCACCATATTAACATTATCTTCAACCATTTCAAGCATGTTAATGACATTTTCAGCATTGGTGTAGGTATAGTTAATAGCAGCCTTGCCATTTTTGTTATTAGAGTTATCTCATTTCTCATACTTGGGCAAGGGTTCTTTAAACACTTTGTGATCTGCATTAGAGGTTAAACCATCAACTTGCAACCTCCCATTTTCAATAAGTTCATGGACAACATGCTTAATATTGAAACAACTCTCAGTGCCATGTACAATTCTATTATGATAAACACAATAAGCCTTCTCATTCCACCAATAAGGCTTAGGATTTGGAATGTGGAATTTTGAAGGATCTTGGGGTTGCACAAGATTGTGAGAAATAAGTGTCTTAAATATATCTGCATAGTGTGTCACACTTCTATGGATCATTACATGCAAGGAAACTCAAGAATGAGCCCTCACAAATTGATCCATAGCTCCCTAGGCATGGAGTGCAAGGGTTTTAAGAATGCTCTCAGCTAGAGCTATTAAGCCAATAACCTTGCTAGTAAACCATGCAATGGGAGATTCAATGAAGACAAGGGCAAGAATGCCAATATCTCCAATGAAGCCAAATGTATGCAATGCAAAGCAAATCTATATGACAATGCAAGTTAATCTATTGCATAAAAGGAAATCTAAGCTAAGAATGCCATGAAAATGAAACTACTATGCAAGAAATGAAATCTAAATATGAAGCAAGAAAGCCATGATGATGCAAGAATGAAGACAAGAAGATAGAGTGTTGATGAAGATCCAAGATGAATGCCAACAATGCTCCAAATCTTCAAACCCTAGATGCAAGAATATCTCCAAAAGCTCCAAGATGACCTAGAAAACCTGTAGCATAACAATAGCATAAAAAGTTGGGGATCTAGAATGAAGAAGAGAGCTCTTCTTTTATAGGAAATGAGAAAGAATGGACCATGGAGATTAAGAGGCAAAAGATTTAATCAATGGTGGAGCTGAAAAGAGGAGCAATCCATGTGCACAAGTATCCTCCAATAGGAAAATAAGAGTTGACTTTTGTGTCCATATGAGACAAAAAGTGTTTTTTCCCTTTTTATAAAATAAGAATAATGCTTTATTTGTGCAACTTAGGATAAGAGGAAAAGTGGAGGCTTTTTATTTATTAAAAGGGGAGGAAATATTCCTTTTAAATAAATAAAAACTTAGGATAAGATGGTTAGCCCATAGAAAATAATCGAATAAATGATAGAGCTAGGATTTGATCAAGAACAAGCAATTGATGATTTAGCAAATGGGGGCTAATAGTCTAGGTGACTATTTTTAGGTGTATACATTTGCCCCTCTTTGACTAATGTGTGATCGATCTGGGAACACATGTAGTCAAAGAATGATGTTGAAATGTGAGATCAATTTGGGATCACAAAGCAACTCAGATCAGCCAAGAAAGCAAGAGATAGCCAAGAAGGCAAGCAAATAGTGTTCTGACTCCAAAGAATGAAGTGCAGAAAAATAGAAAATCCTGCATGATCAGCCTGGTAGCGATAATACTGAACACTTAGGAAAGAGATAGCCAATAAGATATGATGTGTCTGCCCCCTCGGGATTGAAAGCGAAATCCTAGTAGAGGGAAAGCAGAAGCAAGAGCAACATGATCAAATCACTAGAAATCATAATCAAAGAAATAGAACAGAATAACCATCAAGCAGTGAAGATATGCCCCACACATGGGACATGAGGCATGAACCTATCGGTCCCTCAACCCAGAAACACCACGGAGGGGGATTTGAACTTGGGATTTGAAAGTGAATGAAAGACTAGAAGTTTGAAAGAGATGGAGATGAAGAGGTGAGGAATGCCCCAGCGAAGATTGAAGGATTAGGCCTCAAAAGGTCAGCCAACTGCGTGAAAGAGGGGGAAAAGGTGATTCGGATGATCAAGGTGATCTTGGATTTCGATTTCGATCCCGAAATGAAAGGAAAATGATGTGATATGAAAGACAAGAAGTGAAAGACATGATCAGGAAGAAGCGAAAGGTGAGCGCAGTTGATTAACAAGTCCACGAAAGATAAAGGAGAGCTCTCTCCATATGCAAGATGCAAAACTAACTAACATGAACTTAAGAATGCAAGCTACATGAAAAGTGGTTTACTTGCAAGGTCACAAAGCCAATAGACATCTAATATTCATCATTGAGCGTTATTGGTAGTGTCGCAAGATCATACAATACACACTAGCATAACTATGTGGATCTGAATATGATCTATATCAGATAGAAATGTGGAAATCCCACCTAGGCATCAAAGACATGCATGTCAAGATGACTAGTGCAGTGAGATCACCTAAGTTTGATATAGCAAGATTATGTTCGCATCGAGACACAAGAAAGCCAAGATGACTATAAGCATGCACTTGCGAAACAGTCAAGGATAATACCTTGTAGGTCCATAGTGTCAAGTAAGACTAGCATAAAAGCTCATGACAGTGAGGACCAACAAAATATACCCACAAGCAGAAAAAGAAATAAAACATGTTCTCATTCCCTCAGTCTTCTAGCTATGCATCATCGAAAACAATCATAGGGGGAGAACACTCAACAAAGAAATCATAGACAGCACACAAAGAAAATAAAGCTAAGCAAGTCTCAGTGAGTCAAGTGCATGTGTGTAGGTCATAGAGTCAAACTTTGAGTATCGCATCTGCCAATGAGAAATACTGCATCATCTAGACTGCGGGTAGGACATCTGATAAGTGTTAAGAAACACTCGATGCTAGGGTAGTGTTGAAAAACACAGTTGGGATGGTGTTGAAAAACACCATTTGTGAGGTGCCTAAGAAACCTAGATGCACAAAGAGACCCAAGATAAGCTTAAAACAACGTATGCCCCCTAGACTAAGACAAGAATCAATTCCAGGCTAGGAGAGGCAAAGTGAGAAGTGGAGCGAATGAGCACCATGCAAGACTGATAGACATAGGTGCAGAGGGTCTCAAGCAGTGCTTATTTCTAGGTTTTCACCACTTGATAGATTTATTGCAATTTTTTCAGGACTTTTTATTAAAAAAAATTTGTATTTTTGCTACCAAGGCACCTGTTTCCAAGTTTTCACCAAGGCACTTTTTCAAATTTTTTTTATTTTTTGAATATTTTGATTTTTTTGTATTTTTTCAGGACTTTATATGCTTTTTAGGATTTTTTCAGCATCATATATGAATTTTTTTGGTATTTTTTCAGGATCATAAAATATGTACAAAGAATGCCCCAGACAGAAACGGGCATCAAGAATCTTCTTCCTCTGATGTAGAGAACTGATAGGCCCCAGGCCCAAATGCTGCAACTGTGACAATAGGAGGTCTCAACTAGTTTGACCAATAATAACCAACCCTAAGCAATGTCTGAGCTAGCGAAGGATCGTTAGAATGTGATCCACATATGCCATCGTGGATTTCAGCTAGCACTTTTTCTAACTCCTCTATTTCTAGATGCTTAAGGAGAGTTTCGTCTAGACCCTTCCTATACAAGTCACCAAAGACAAAGGCAAAGTGTAAGGGATGGCAGAAGGAATGGCGTGGTGGATTTGCAAGAGGAATATGAGGTGGAAGATATGAAAAGATGGTAGGATTGTAAGATTTGTGAGCAGGATAGCGTAATTCATCCACCAGGAACTTGAAGCAAAATTTATGCTTTTTCATTTGTAAGATGGATGTCGAAGCAACCAAGGCATTAGCAACTTTGTTCTCAGCTCTAGGAATGGGCTGAAGTATAACAGATATGAGATCATGCTTGAAGTAGTGCACCATTTTTCTGTAGAGAATCAGCTTGTCATCTTTTATTTGAGACTCATTATTTTTTAGCAGATTTTTATTTTTACTTTTCTTAGGTGTGGATACCACCACAATGTGGTTTTCGCCATCTAACCATTGCTCTTTTCTTTTGACTTGATGACTATGATGTTTGATTGCTGATTCAATCTTTTTTGTTGCTAGTTCGCTGGTGGAAGAAGTAACAGGTGTTGATGTGAGATGAAATGAAGTGACTGGTTCAATAGTATTTATGCGAGGGGTGTCATCTCTGGTAACAAGAGAGGTTGAGCCTATAGAGTAAGCTCCAAAAGTAGCTAGATCTAGACTTGTCATAGAAGAACCAGCGTGGTCCACTAAGGCAATATGAGGAACAAACTCATCAGACCCCATACAAGACCCATCAACCACGTCGGGATGGTTACTACAAGAATGAACCATATCAACATCCATATCATCAGTAGATATACATTTTTCTCCCCAAAGAAGTGAAGTAGAAGGAAGATCATCTCCCATTTGAACCATAGTGTGTAGCGGTGACTCATCTGTATCTGTGCCTGAATTACTGAGCATGGGAGTATTTCTAGAATCCTCTCTATAGATCCACTCTTGAATAGCTTGTTCTTCTCTTTCTACTTCTAAAGGAATAGATGAAGGAACAAAAGTATCAAAGATCACCATAGCAGAAGTGGAAGGCTTCATGTGATCAGAAGGTCTCCCATATGACCTAGGAGAAATAGGTATAGAAGCAAAGGAACCCAGTTTATATTCACCCATACCAAGGCTCATCATCTTAAGTGATTTCTCAGTAGCAGCTAGAGACATACTAGGATCAATAGAAGGTTCATTGTGAGGAACAAATTTTTCAGTAGCAGCAAGAGCATTGATAGCAATAGTATGGTCTCCAGGAATCACAACCTCAGTGCCATTGTACGAAAATTTGACGCACTGATGATAATTGGAAGGAATAGCCTGCATGTCATGGATCCAAGGATGACCCAAAAGAATGTTATATGCGAGGGGGATGTCCAATACTTGGAAGCTAATATCTTTCATGATAGGGCCCACTCGGACAGGCAACGTGACAAGACCTTTGGAAGATCTTTCCACTTCATCATAAGCTTTTATAGTAATCTTCTTTTTAGAATCCACAGCCAATTCTGACAAACCCAATTGTTGTATGACATTGAAAGAAACAATATTTAACCCTGCACCATTGTCTATCAGGACTCGGCGGACTCGGGTATTGTAGACTAGAACTTCAATGTGTAAAGCTAGATTATGTGGGTGAGCAATAGATATGTCATCTTCTGCAGAAAAGGAGAGAGATAGCGGAGATGAAATGTGGTTGACCATAGCCTGAAATTGATCTGGATCAATGTCATTTGGAACATGTGTTGTACGTAGGGCCTCATCAAGAATCTCTCAATGCGAAGAGGATAACCGAAGCAACTCAAGGATAGATATCTGTGCTGGTGTCTTTTGCAAATGTTGGACAAGATCATAGCTAGGGGTGGCTAAAGGAGCCACTTGTTTGGAAGGCAAAGCTTGCTTGGGATCTTGCACAGTTTTAAGGACAATCTTGGCTTGCCCCCTAGTAACAGCATTCAGTGTCTCACTTCGGGAAGATGAACTACCACGTGTTTGCAAGACTAACTTTGGCTTACCATGATTGGTGTTATTATCATCTTGAGACCTCATCATTAGAATGCTCTCAATGGGCTCTACCATGTTGATCACAAGCGTATTAGAAGGATACATGTAATTGATCTTTGCATCATGATTCTTCTTATGTGTTTGAGAGGTTTCCCCCTTATCATGCTTAGGTAGAGGATCTTTGAAAGCTGTGTGATCAGAATTTTTAGTTAAGCCATCAGTGGAGATTGTGTCATTCTTAATAAGATCCTGAATATCATCCTTAAGCCTAAAACAATTATCTGTTGGATGTCCCTTGTTTCTATGATAATGGCAGTAATGATCCTCTCTCCACCAATCAGGCTTATTTATCGGATCCCAGTTACCAGGTTTATCAGGAAGTGTAAGATATCCATTGTCAACCAAAGTCTTAAGGATCACATGGTAAGGTTCTGCCAACTTGGTATAGACTCGCTTTCGAAATGACTTCTTAGGCTTATCTACATATTGAGGTTTAGGAGCATTGTGAGTGTTGCTAGCTTCTTGTTGTTTTGCTGCATAGATAGCATTGGAGAGATTGAAAGCGGGATCTTTAACTTTAGGAGCATCAACAACCCCATCATTAACACCATACTTGTTCTTATTCCAAGGTTTGTTCTTGTCTTTACCATTGCCTTTAGCATCTTTATTAATAACAATATCCCCTTTTCTTATAGCTACATCCTCAATCCGATATGCACTTTCAACCATGTCATGGAAGGAGGAGAACAGTTGCTTCCTTAGATCATAAAATAGCTCAAGCACAAGTGTGTTGATGAAAATGTCAATCTTTTCTCTTTCGGGTAGCTGACGAGGATATCAAGAATACAATGACCTCCAACGTTGTAAGTAAGTTGAAAATGGCTCACCTTGATGTTGTCTTAGATTACCGAGATCTATCACAGTGACAGGTTGTTGGATGTTGTAAGAGTACTGCTGGGTAAATCGCTGAGCTAACTCATCAAAAGTCTTAAGCGGTGGTGTCAATTTCACAAACCATTCCAAAGCTTGGCCTCTTAAGCTTTGAGGGAATAAGCGTAGAAGATATGTGTCTTCATGAAGAAAGTCCATACTAAGAGCATAAAAATGACGCACATGGTCATGAGGGTCACCATTTCCATCATACTTGTCATATTTAGGAACCTCAATATCCTTAGGAAATGGGACCATGTATAGATCTTTATCAAAAGGAAGAGCACAAATTGATTGTACAAAAGAGACCTTTGGAGGCTCTCTTTCTAATGCCATTTGGGTAAGGTGTTGATTTGTCCGATGTAATTCTTCTTGAAGGACTTCCAATTCAGTTGGTACTCTTTGTTGGACAATTTGTCTGACATCATACCCGAGAGGAAGCTTGTATCCTCTAGAAGTCATATATTGAAAATATTGATCGCCATTACGCTCTAAAAGCTTATGCATCATTCGTTGGAAATCCACATCTTGTTCACATCTCATAAGATCCTCACTAGAAATCTCATCATTAGCCTCTGCCTCATGTTGAGAGGGAGGAGGTCTAGGAGGTGAAGAAGGCATAGCAAAAGTTGGCCTTGGAGGAGATCTTGGTGGCGTGTTGTTGTCATTGTTAAAAAGAAGTCTATGCTCATGATTACTAGTCTCAGTTTGCTCATGAAATGTCCCTCTATAAGCCATGCACCTAGTACCATCCATCCTTTGTTGATTGTGTTCTTTGTCTAAGCATGCTTGATTATCCTTACGCTCAAAGTGTTCTTGCAAGAGTTGAAACTTTTCTTGTTCAGTCAAAGTGAGTGAGACACTGTCTGTGTTTTTGGGGGTCTTGAATGCGGAAAAGAGGAAACCTCCTTTGTACCACGGTGTAGCCTTAGATTTCTCAGATTGATCAGAACTAGAACTGTCTTTGCTAATGGGTGCTTTGGAACGTCTAGTTGGAGAAGGTAACTGTGTATAATTGAACGGAGGATGACTCTCCTGCTCAAATTGAGACCGAGTTGTAACCGGCATGAAAAGAGATGTTGGTTGACTAATAAAATGAGACAAAGTTTCTTAGATTTGAGATAAGAAAAGATAATAAAGATCACTTTTCAAAGTAGAACAAATAGAGAGATGGCTCGTCAAAAGTGCTCAAGCACTTACAACAATCAATTGACTAAAGCCGAGCAGCGAGCAAGAAGCTCAATAAGCAAGTAGCTAGAGAGGTAACTGTGATGCGACAAGTGACTGTGATGCACACACATACAGAGGTATATCGTGTGATACTTCTGGAAAGTATCGCACGATAGTCTGAGAAAAAAAATAGAGACTAAAAATTAAGCTAAAAACTTGCCGAAAAATTGACGGAAATTGACAAAAATGCAGAATTTAAAGGACAAAGTCTATCTACTCTGCCCCACGGTGGGTGCCAAAAATGTGTGCTATAAATGTGTCACACTTATATGGATCATTACATGCAAGGAAACTCAAGAATGAGCCCTCACAAATCGATCCATAGCTCCCTAGGCATGGAGTGCAAGGGTTTTAAGAATGCTCTCAGCTAGAGCTATTAAGCCAATAACCTTGCTAGTAAACCATGCAATGGGAGATTCAATGAAGACAAGGGAAAGAATGCCAATATCTCCAATGAAGCCAAATGTATGCAATGCAAAGCAAATCTATATGACAATGCAAGTTAATCTATTGCATAAAAGGAAATCTAAGCTAAGAATGCCATGAAAATGAAACTACTATGCAAGAAATGAAATCTAACTATGAAGCAAGAAAGCCATGATGATGCAAGAATGAAGACAAGAAGATAGAGTGTTGATGAAGATCCAAGATGAATGCAAACAATGCTCCAAATCTTCAAACCATAGATGCAAGAATATCTCCAAAAGCTCCAAGATGACCTAGAAAACCTGTAGCATAACAATATCATAAAAAGTTGGGGATCTAGAATGAAGAAGAGAGCTCTTCTTTTATAGGAAATGAGAAGGAATGGACCATGGAGATTAAGAGGCAAAATATTTAATCAACGGTGGAGCTTAAAAGAGGAGCAATCCATGTGCACAAGTATCCTCCAATAGGAAAATAAGAGTTGACTTTTGTGTCCATATGAGACAAAAAGTGCTTTTTCCCTTTTTATAAAATAAGAATAATGCTTTATTTGTGCAACTTAGGATAAGAGGAAAAGTGGAGGCTTTTTATTTATTAAAAGGGGAGGAAATATTCCTTTTAAATAAATAAGAACTTAGGATAAGATGGTTAGCCCATAGAAAATAATCGAATAAATGATAGAGCTAGGATTTGATCAAGAACAAGCAATTGATGATTTAGCAAATGGGGGCTAATAGTCTAGGTGACCATTTTTAGGTGTATACACATAGGAATCCCCAAGCTTAGTAAACTCTCTTTTCTACTTTGGGCTTTGCTTGATACTTGGGTTTGTTATCTTGTTATTCTGAGGACATCTGCAATTTCATAGCTTGAACCGCATTAGAGAGGTTAGGGACACCTTCATTCTTTGGTTGAGATGAGTCAACAACTCTGTCATTGACTACTTGTTTTTTCTTATTCCAATAGGCATTTTTCTTGTCCTTATTACCATTTTTATTGTTGTAACTTTGGCTATTATTGTTATTTGTTGATTTAGCCAAAACACCTTGCTCTTTTAGAACATCCTCTATGCAACATGCCACTTCAACCATAGTATCAAAAGAATTAAATGGGATCTTCCTCACTTCATATCTCAATTTTGGTACCAAATTACTCACAATAATGTCAATTCTCTCCTCTTCGGGGATTGTCCTTGGATATTTTGAACGCAAATGTCTCCATCTTTGTAGGAAGGTAAAAAATGATTCCCCTTGATTTTGTTTAAGCTTGTACAAATCAAGCATGGTGACTGACCTTGTCAAGTTATAAGCAAAATGTTGAAAAAATCTTTCCACAAGTTCTCTAAATGTTTTAACTAGTGGAGTAAGGTTAGTAATCCACTCCATAGCTTGTCCCTTAAGACTCCTTGGAAACAATCTTATCAAATAGGAATCTTCATGGTGGAAAGAAAAACTCATTATATAAAACTATCTAACATGGTCATGTGGATCACCAATACCATCATATTTGTCATATGTTGGAAATTCAACTTTCTTGGGGAACTCAACCATTACTACGCTCGTGTCTTTTAGATTAGGACAAATTGAGTCCAAATTAAATGTGCTCTTAGGAGCCCTCATATTTTCCATATCTTGTTGTAATTGCTTGATCACCTCATTAGTTGAAGGGTCTTGTTTCTTCACCTTTCGGTCCATGTCAAAATCAAATGGGGCCTTAGCACCTTTGTTAATGAGACTTTCTAAAAATTGATCTTTATTTTGCTCAACATACCTTTCAACATATGCTTGAAAAGATGGCTCTTGTTGTATAGCCATAAAGTCTATGGTATTCATATTGGCATGTCTTCCTCCATGTTGTGAGCTATGATGACCTCGTTTGGAGGGTTTCTTTGAAAGTCTAGGAGATGAATGTCTCCTATGGTGATCATGTCTTGAAATTATCCTACCCCTAGGACTTGGGGATCTTGAGGGCATCCTAGACCTTCTCCTAGTCCTTGGACTTTGTGAGGGGGTTGATGGGGGTGAGTTGGTCCAACTATTGGTACCCTTTCCATTAAACTAATTTTGGAGTTGTTGTGCATAGAGCCTATCTTCTTCTTCTTGGGTGGCTCTTTTATTCATTTCCAATAATGCATATTCTTCCTCTTCTAACTGCCTAAGTTTCTCTTTCCTAGCAACTTCTTCATCTCTATAGGCTTTCTTGGCCCTCTCAATTGCTCTTAACCTTGCATTAGTGTGCTTAAAAGTATCCTTGATAGGAGATGATGGTTCTGATGTACTAAACAAAATTATTGCATTAACATAATATTTAGATTTGTTGTTTTGGTCATCATGTTGTGACCCTGATTCTGAATAACTATGCCTATGATGTCTTTCTGCTCTTTGTTGAGGGTCTATATATCTTGTGTTGATGAGAGGAGACCCTGGTGGACTGTTAGCACATTTGAATCCATCGGGTAAATCACTATTTCTAATTTTTGAAACATTTCATCAAGATTTTGGTTGATAAATTCTCTTGAACTCTTGATATTAGAAAAACTTATATTTGTGCCTAATGAAAAGTGTGTTAAAGGTGGTCCTTCTTCCCAAGGAGAAATCTCAACCCCTAGTTGACTCCTAGGTGATTGATCAAAAAGGGTTTCCTTTCCCTTTTGTTGTTGTCAAGTTTTCACTGGTGGTAACTGGTTAAAGATAACCGAGGGTCATTTCCCTTGATTAACTTGGTATCTTGTTGTAACTGACATGAAAGAAAGAAACTCTAGGTGATAAGACAATCTCTCAAAGTGTCAATGGCAATATAGGATAATTAAAGTTCTCTATTGTCCAAAGAGAAATGAAAAGATAGAAAATAAAAGGGCTTTACCAACACTGTCAAAGATGTGCTTCAAATCAAAGGATGAATATCCTTGCACTTTTGAATCAGGAGGTTGGACTAGGCCAAAATTCAATGGAAATTGACATAGATGAAAATGATTTGGACAATAAGAGGACCAAAATGCTCCAAGGGTGTAATCAATAATTTTAAAGATAAACTTTTCACTAAGAATGACTTTCTAACTTGGCAAATTATTTCCAAGACAACCTTGTAAACCAATTGAAATTGTCCCTAGAAGGAAAAAACTAGCAATTTACAACTAAAACAAGTCTCTGACGGTAGAGTCAAACAACCTACTCAAAGATTAGATCTTACTATCAGCAACTAAATGACTAAAACTGGAAATGCTATTGGAAAATCCCAGGCAATAGACTCCAGGCAAACCAGGTGATAGACCTATGACTAAGCGATACTTCTCCTGTTGACAGGCGATAGACCATATAACAGCCAAGTGATAGACACTACGTGCGGAAGGCGATATAGTCTAGAATGATGTATCACATGATATTCCTCTCAAGTGCAGGTGATACTGATGTTGATTTTGACCAATCTATGCAATTTTTTGAGTTTTTAATGTCTGATTTTCAAGTTTTTTGGGATCAAACATATCTTCAAGAACTTGAAACAAGGGCAAAAGCAACCTTGCCAAGACAAACACTTCTGATATCATAAATAAAATTGCACCCTATGAATGCTAACAATTGTTTGTATGTGAGAACATTTACATGGGTATAGCACAATTGAAAACAATTCAAGCATTGCTACCTAGAAAGTCATGGCTCATTACTTACCAACTTAGCCCACAACTTGATGTCCCCTCACCTCACACCAAGTGGTTGCCCACAAGAGATATTGGCTTTGTCGTGGAAGTGTCAAATAACACAACCAAAGGAACACATATGGTGAGTGTCTTGGGGTGATCCAGGTTAGTACACTTGGATCAATCCTTGCACCAAGAAGGTAAGTGGCTAAAATAAGGTGGCTTCTATCCTAAGGTTCATAGTAAGGGCTTCCATTCACAACACCCCTCTTGCTCCCCATTAGGGATTCCTTACCTTGCGGCCTCAAGAGTACCTTAAGCATTCTTGTTCAATGCTTTCCCCATGGTCGCAATCCCATGAGTTGCTAACATCAAATGAAGACAAGTGTTGCATCTACCAAGGTTTTGTGTCCTCGATAGCCTTGAGTTTATAGTAGGTTGGAAGAGCCAGCAAAAAGCTTGTCCCCACTTGGGTCGTTCCTCTTGATTGCTCAAGAGCAGGCCCTCTAAAGGATCCTATACTAAACACAAAGTGGATGGTTTTTGAGGTTCAAGGTTTTTGATTCACCTCAAGGGTGAAGAGCATACTCCCCTATCTCAAAAATTTCTCCCAAACATGCCAAGCAAAGATTCAATTATTCCCTTGCTTCCAAAATCCCAAGATGGCTTAAGATTTTCTGATTCACCAAAAAGGTGAAGATCATACTTCTCCTACCACCTCAAAATCCCTTCCACAAGGTATTATGATTCCTAAAACAACTAGTAGATGCCACACTTGAAATGAAGTAAATCACAAACACTTGAAAAACTTTTCTTTTTTGCTTTTGTTTATGCTTTGGGCAGCCCTACAAAAACCGTTAGTAGCCCCTTTTAGCATGCAAATATGGCAATCTCCTTCAAGCAATAGCACCTACAAAAATAACTTGTTAGACAACGAGGGTTAGGAAAAGAAAAATATAAATGAAATAATGCAAAATCTAACTAAGAAACATCAATTAACTTTGTCTAGATACAGTAAATAAAAACAACAAGCTATCTATGATCAAACTTGGTCAATAAAGCTCAAATCCAAGCTCTCTACTGGTACAAGTGATACACTGTAGACATCACCAGAATTGCACGATACAATACTGTATACTCGAGTGATACTTTTCATCTGAGTGATATACTATACAGTAGCAGGGTGATATTTCGCTTGATACAAGATGATAAACCAAACAATAGACATGTGATACTTTGACTGGGTGAAATATCACAGCCATATAGAAAGGTTTATCACATGATATACCTGGAAAGTATTGCACAATACTCTGAGATAGAAAAATAGAGACTGCAAAATAATTTGAAATTAATCTTAAAAATGCCAAAAATGTAGAAAATTAAAGGACAAAGTGTGTCTACTCTGCCCCACGGTGGGTGTCAGAAATGTATGGTGTAAAAGTGACCACACTTCTATGAATCATTACATTAAAGGTAACTCAAGAATGAAGCCTCAAATAGCGATCCATAGCTCTCTATGCATGTAGTTGCAAAATAATTGTGAATTTTCTCTTAGCTAGAGCTATTAAGCTAATGACCTTGCTAGTCAACCACACAATGAGAGATTCAAGTTGAAGACAAGGGAAAAAATGCCAATATACCCAAATAGAATCAAAATGTATGCAATGCAATGCAAATCTATATGAAAATGCAAGATAATCTATGAAATGAGAATGCAAATTATGCTATGAAAGGAAATAACAAAGGATTACACCCTTCCTAATTAGAATATGTGAAGTTAATCTATTGCATAAAAGGAATCTAAGCTAGGATGCCATGATAATGCAACTAATAAAGGAAATATGCAACTAGACTGAAATGCAATGACAAGTCTTCAAAGCTTGGATGAAAAGATGTCTTCAAAGAGCTCCAAAGTGACCTAGAAAACTTGTAGCATAACATTAGCATAAAACACAAAGATTGCAAATGAAGAAGAAAGCTCTTCTTTTATAGAAAATGAGAATCAATGGACGATCGAGATTAAGAGGCAAAAGACTTAATCAATGATGGAGAAAAATAGAAGCTTGATCCTTGTGCACAAATATCCTCTAATAAGAAAATTAGAGTTGACTTTATGCCCACATAAGACAAAAAGTACTTTTCCTTTGTTTATAAAATAAGAATAAATGCTTTATTTGTGCAACATAGGATAAGAAGAAAAGTGGGGATTTTTTATTTAAATAAAAGGGGGAGGAAATTCCTTTTAATTAAATAAAGGCTTAGGATGAATGGTTAAACCATAGGATAAAAATCCAATATATGATCGAATCAAGATTTGATCAAGAAATTTATAGTGTTGAAAATTGTTGATTATTGATAAAAATTGATTTAGGGATTGATAAATCAAATAAATCAGGCCCAGAGTCTAGGTGACTATTTTTGGGTGCATACAATTGGTCGTAACTAGGAAGGGCTTACAATCTGACATGTATGAGGTTATTTGATGAAATACAAATATTTTTTTGACATTCTCTCTCTTTCTCTATTGTGTTTAGTTACTTCTGTGTGTTGTTCTGCAAGGAGGTTGGTTATTAGGGTGTGCCTTTGGACCCTTTTCTTACCATTCCTTGTGTTAGGTGGTATCAGAGCAAAGTTTGAGATCTAGATCTAGATTTATGAATCTAGGTTGTGTATGCACGAAAAAATGGTTGCCTAGACTTTGGGCCCCATTTATTTGATTTATTTATCTCTGACTCAGTTTTATCAAAAATCAACATTTTCAACATTATCAATTTGCTTGATCAAGTCCTAAATCGATCATCTATTCAATTTTTATCCTGGTTTAACCATTTATCCTAAGCCTTTATTTAATTAAAAGGAATTTTCTCCCTTTTTATTTAAATAAAAAATCTCCACTTTTCTTCTTATCCTATATTGTACAAATAAATCACTATTCTTATTTTATAAACAAAGAAAATGTACCTTTTTGTCTTATGTGGGCATAAAGTCAACTCTGATTTTCTCATTGGAGGATATTTGTGCACAAGGATCAAGCTTCTATTTTTATCCATTGTTGATTAAGTCTTTTTGCCTCTTAATCTCCATCATCCATTGATCCCCATTTTCTATAAAAGAAGAACTTTCTTCTTCATTTACATTAGATTCTTGTTTATGCTAATATTATGCTGCAGGTTTTCTAGGTCACTTTGGAGCTCTTTGAAGACACTTTTGCATCCAAGCTTTGAAGACTTGTCATTGCATTCATTTAGTTGCATATTTACTTTCTTAGTTGCATAATCATGTCATTTATAGATTAGATTTCCTTTTATGCAATAGCTTAATCTCACCTAGCCTAATTAGGAAGTTTGTAATCTTTTGTTATTTTCCTTTTCATGGCTTAATAGCATAGTTTGTACTTGCATTTTCACAGATTACTTTACATTATCATATAGATTTTCATTGCATTTCATACATGTTGATTCTATTTGGGGATATTGGCATTGTTTCCCTTGTCTTCAACTTGAATCTCTCATTGTATGGTTGACTAGCAAGGTCATTAGCTTAATAGCTCTAGCTGAGAGTAATTTTACAATCTTGCAACTCTATGCATAGAGAGCTATGGATCGCTATTTGAGGCCTCATTCTTGAGTGTTCTTAGATGTAATGATTCATAGAAGTGTGGTCACTTTTACACCATACATTTTTGGTGCCCACCGTGGGGCAAAGTAGACACACTTTGTCCTTTAATTTTCTGTATTTTTGACATTTTTCAGATTAATTTCAGGTTATTTTTCACTCTTTGTTTTTCTATCTTAGAGTATCGTGTGATACTTTCTAGGTATATTGTGCGATAGACCTTTATATATGGCTATGATATTTCACCTGATTGAAGTATTGCCTATCTGTTATTGGGTTTATCAACTGGTATCAAGTGGAATATCGCCTTGCTATTATACAGTGTATCGCTCAGACAAAAAGTATCACTTGGGTATACAAAACTGTATCACGTGATTCTGGTGATGTCTACAGTGTATCACCTGTACCAACAGAGAGCTTGAATTTGAGCTTTATTGACTGAATTTGATCATAGATAGCTTGCTATTTTTATTTACTGCATTTAGATAGAGTTAATTTATGCTTCTTAATTAGATTTTGAATTGTTTCATTTGGATTTTTCCTAACCCTTGTTGCTCTAACAAGTTATTTTGTAGGTACTATTGCTTGAAGGAAATTTCCATATTTGCATACTAAAAGGGGCTACTAACAGTTTTTGTAGGGCTTCCCAAAGCATAAACAAAAGCAAAAAGAAAGTTTTCAAAGTGCTTGTGATTTATTTCATTTCAAGTGTGGCATTTCCTAGTTGTTTTAGGAATTTTAATACCTTGTGGAAGGGATTTTGAGGTGGTAGGAGAAGTATGCTCTTCACCTTTTGGGGAATCAGAAAATCTTAACCCATCTTAGGATTTTGGAAGCAAGGGAGTAATTGAATCTTTTCTTGGCATGTTTGGGAGAATTTTTTGAGATAGGGGAGTATGCTCTTCACCCTTGAGGTGAATCAAAAACCTTGAACCTCAAAAACCATCCACTTTGTGTTTAGTATAGGATCCTTTAGAGGGCCTGCTCTTGAGCAATCAAGAGGAATGAACCAAGTGGGGACAAGCTTTTTGTCAGCTCTTACAACCCACTATAAACTCAAGGCTATCGAGGACACAAAACCTTGGTAGACACAACACTTGTCTTCGCTTGATATTAGTAGCTCATGGGATTGCAACCATGAGGAAAGCATTGAGCAAGAATGCTTAAGGTACTCTTGAGGCCGCGAGGTCTGTTACTCACTGCAAGGTAAGGAGTCCCTTATGGGGAGCAAGAGCGGTGTTGTGAATGGAAGCCCTTATTACAAACCTTAGAATAGAAGCCACCTTATTTTATCCACTTACCTTCTTGGTGCAAGGATTGATCCAAGTGGACTAACCCAGATCACCCCAAGACACTCACCATATGTGTTCCTTTGGTTGTGTTATTTGACACTTCCACGACAAAGCTAATATCTCTTGTGGGCAACCACTTGGTGTGAGGTGAGGGGACATCAAGTTGTGGGCTAAGTTGGTAAGTAATGAGCCATGACTTTCTAGGTAGCAATGCTTGAAGTATTTTGATTGTGTTATACCCATGTAAACATTCTTACATACAAAAAATTGTTAGCATTCATAAGATGCAATTTTATTTTTGATATCACTAGTGTTTGTCTTGGCAAGGTTGCTTTTGCCCTTGTTTCAAGTGTTTGAAGACATGTTTGATGCCATAATATTTGCAAACCTATCCAAATGCTATAACAATTATGATTGAAATCATAAATCTTCACCCTTAGATTTAGAAACTTGAAAATCAGACCTTAAAAACATGAAAATTTGCACAAATTGGTCAAAGTCAACATCAATATTGCCTACAGTTAAGAGGAATATCACGTGATACTTCATTTTGAATTGTATCACCTGTCTTGCCTAGCATTTACCACCTGGCTATTGTATGGTCTATCGCCTATCAATAGGAGGAGTATCACCCAGTTATAGGTGTATTGCCTAGTTTGCCTAGAGTCTATCACCTGGGAAATTTCTGTTGCATTTCCAGTTTCAGTCATTTAGTTGCTGTTAGTGAGATTCGATCTTTGAGTAGGTTATTTGACCCTGCCGTTAGAGACCTAATTTGGTTGTAAATTGTTGGTTTTTACCTTCTGGGGACAACTTCAATTGGTTCACAAGGTTGTCTTGGAAATGATTTTCCAAGTTAGAAAGTCATTTCTTAGTGAGAAAGTCTATCTTTAAATTTTTTTATTACACCCTTGGAGAATTTTGGTCCTCTTATTGTCCAAATCATTTTCATCTATGTCAATTTCAATTGAATTTTGGCCTATTCCAACCTCCTGATTCAAAAGTGCAAAGATATTCATCCTTTGATTTGAAGCACATCTTTGACAGTGTTGGTAAAGCCCTTTTATTTTCTATCTTTTCATTTTCTCTTTGGACAATCTAGAACTTTAATTATCCTAGGTTGATGTTGACACTTTGAGAGGTCATCTTATCACCTAGAGTTTCTTTCTTTCATGTCAGTTACAACAAGATACCAAGTTAATCAAGGGAAATGACCCCCAGTTATCTTTAACTAGTTACCACCAGTCAAAACTCATCAACAACAAAAGGGAAATGAACCTCTTTTTGATCAATCACCTAGGAGTCAACTAGAGGTTGAGATTGCTCCTTGTGAAGAAGGAACACCTCTAACACACTTTTCATCAAACACATATATGAGTCTGTCTAATATCAAGAGTTCAAGAGAAGTTATCAACCAAAATCTTGACGAAATGTTTCAGAAATTTAGAAACAGTGATTTAACTGATGGATTCAGATATGCTAACAGTCCACTAGGGTCTCCTCTCATCAACACAAGATATTTAGACCCTCAAAAAAGGGCAGAAAGACATCATAGGCATAGTTATTTAGAATGAGGGTCACAACATGACGACCAAAACAATGAATCTAAATACCATGTTAATGCAGCAAATTTATTTAGTACTTCAGGGCCATCATCTCCTATCACAAATACTTCTAGGCATACAAATGCAAGGTTAAGAGCAATCGAGAGGGCTAAGCAAGCCTATAGAGATGAACATGCTTCTAGGAAGGAGAAACTTAGGTGGTTAGAAGAAGAAGAATATGCATTATTGGAAATGAAGAAAAGAGCCGCCCAAGAAGAAGAAGATAGGTTCTATGCGCAACAACTCCAAAATTATTTTAATGGAAGGGGTACCAATAGTGGGACCAACTCACCCCCATCAACCCCCTCACAAAGTCCAAAGACTAGGAGAAGGTCTAGGATGCCCTCAAGATCCCCAAGTCCTAGGGGTAGAAGGATTTCAAGACATGATCACCATAGGAGACATTCACCTCCTAGACTTTCAAAGCAACCCTCCCAACGAGCACATCATGGCTCACAACATGGAGGAAGATATGCTAATGTGGATACTATAGACTTTATGGCTATGCAACAAGAGCCATCTTTTCAAGCATATGTTGAAAGATAGGTAGAGCAAAATAAAGATCAATTTTTAGAAAGTCTCATTAACAAAGGTGCTAAAGTCCCATTTGACTTTGATGTGGACCGAAAGGTGAAGAAACAAGACCCATCAACCAATGAGGTGATCAAGCAATTACAAAGAGATATGGAAAGTATGAGGGCTCCTAAGAGCACGTTTAATTTGGACTCAATTTGTCCTAATCCAATAGACAAGAGTGTAGTGATGGTTGAGTTCCCCAAGAAAATTGAATTTCCAACATATGACATATATGATGGTATTGGTGACCCACATGACCATGTTAGATAGTTCTATATAATGAGTTTTTCTTTCCATCATGAAGATTCCTATTTGATGAGGTTGTCTCCAAGGAGTCTTAAGGGACAAGCTATGGAGTGGTTTACTAACCTTACTCCTCCAGTTAAAACATTTAGAGAACTTGTGGAAAGATTTGTTCAACATTTTACTTATAACTTGACAAGGTTAGTCACCATGCTTGATTTGTGAAAGCTTAAATAGAATCAAGGGGAATCATTTGTTACCTTCCTACAAAGACCGAGATGTTTGTGTTTAAAATATCCAAGGACAATCCCTGAAGAGGAAAGAATTGACATTATTGTGAGTAATTTGGTACCAGAATTGAGGTATGAAGTAAGGAAGATCCCATTCTATTCTTTTGATACTATGGTAGAAGTGGTATGTCGCATAGAGGATGTCCTAAAAGAGCAAGGTGTCTTGGCTAAATCAACTAACAACAACAATATCCAAAGTAACAACAATAATAATAACAATAAGGACAAGAAGAATTCCTATTGGAATAAGAACAAGCAAGTAGTCAATGATGAATTTGTTGACTCATCTCAACCAAAGAATGAAGGTGTCCTTAACCTCTCTAATGCTGTTCAAGCCATGAAGCTATAGATGTCCTCAGAACAACAAGATAACAAACCCAAGTATCAAGCAAAGCCCAAAATAGAAAAGAGACAGTTTACTAAAATTGGGGATTCCTATGCTAATATCTTTAAGATGCTTATTGCTCACAATCTTGTGCAACCCCAAGATCCTTCAAAGTTCTACATTCTAGACCCTAAGCCTTATTAGTGGAATGAGAAGGCCTATTGTGTTTACCATAATGGAATTGGACATGACATTGAAAGTTGTTTTAAGATTAAGCATCTTGTCCATGACCTTATCAAAAATGGGAGGTTGCAAGTTGATGGCCTAACTTCTAATGTAGACTGCAAAGCTTTAAAGGTTCCCTTGCCCAAATATAAGAAAGGAGAGAATTCTAATAACAAGAATGGAAAGGCTACTATTAATTATACCTATACCAATGCTGAAAATCTCATTACCATGCTTGAGGTGGTTGAGGATAATGTTAACATGGTGAGAAGAAAAGATCCTTATGGATATGATGTGGATTCAAATCACGTGCCTCATGAAGGACCCGTTGTGATGTTAAGAGGTCCTAATTCATGTAGGGAGTCCCAACATCTCCATGCTATTACTAGGAGTCAAGCTCCCATTGTTATTAGAGGTCCTAACTCTGACAAGTCTAAGCAACCTACATCAAAATAGGTTCCTTCTAAGTCTACTATTGGCCCTGGGTTAAACTATAATCTTGTTGATCGATTGCAACATACCCCAGTGCAAATTTCAGTCTTTGAGCTCTTGGAGTCATCTCCTAGACATAAGCATGTCCTTGAGGATGCCTTGCGAGCAGCCAATGTTCCTAACAACATAGATGTGGACCAATTCTAGTTAATGGTCAACCACTTGGCTAGCCCCCATTACCTTACCTTTTCAGAAGAAGATGACAAATTCGTAAGTCACCCACACAATTTGGCCCTCTATATAGAGGTAATGATTCACAAAACCCATGTCAAACGTATGTTGATAGATGGGGGTACAGGGCTAAACATTTGTTCTATGAGCTTATTGAAGGCTTTGGGATATTTAGAAGAGGTCATTGACACAAGAAAGAAGATAACTATTAAAGCATATGATGAAGCAGAACATAGTTCTAAGGGGTTGGTTGTTCTTCCCATTCACATTGGTCCTGTAGAGAAGGATATCTTGTTTTAGATTATTGATGTTGGCCCTTTAGCCTATAACATTTTGTTGGGTAGGCCATGGATTCATGAGATGCAAGCTTTCCCATCAACTTATCATCAATGTGTAAAATTCCCCCACAATGGTGTAGAGATTTGCATACCTAGGGATATCACATTATCAGTGAACACTATTTCAGTAGGGTTGCATGTTCCTTTGAATAGGGAAGCTGACAATTCTGATACCTCATTTGAGAAATGTAAAGACAAATTCAAAACCATGGACCTTTGCATGGGGGATTAAAAGACTAATTCTTTCACAAAGTTGCCAATATCTCCTAGCTCTTATGGGAAGCCTTCTTCGGACATGAAACCTTCTTCTTCAGCTATGACTTTGTTTGGCAAATTTGTTGAATCCTCAGTGTCTATCCATGAGGAAAAAGAAGAAGTTGCTATTGTAATACCCCAAAAATGGGCTATAAGTTCATTAATCTCCTACATCTTCAATTCGAATGAAATCGACATCAAAGTCCTAATCTAAAGCACATCTAAACATCATCGAATCTTAATTGATTATCTTAAAATTCTGCATCGGGGAATATTCCTAGCAATATTCATAATCATCATAATTATCTTTAATTTTATAATTATTTGGCAATAAATCACATTTATCCTAAAGCTTGATTAATTGAATATTTTTTTATATTTAATTAATTAGATTTAATATTTGCCACTTAATTGTGTAATTAAATTTAATTCTATCTATTATTAATTATTTAATTTTGACAATAAATCTAATATCATATAAATAATTGATTAAATTCTTATTTAATTAATTAAAGCAAGTTGTCATTATTTAATAATATGATTTTTAATAAAAGTTTGATTAAATAATTGATTAACCCATAAATCAATTGTTTTATTTTTAAAAGCAGTTAAGTTGGAAATAAATCACTTTATTATTAAATTAATTCATAAATAAAACATGCACAATCATAAAAGCAAACAACTATCAATTATCAATTAAAGCTAAACTCTATTTTGAGTTAAAACTTAGCCTTTGCATGTTTTTGTGAGTTAATTATCTTTTATTTAAAAATAACTCAAAAATCAACCTGAGTTATTTGAGTGATTTATGACTTTTTTTCATGCACCTCCAAAGCCTTGGATTTCTATAAAAACAAGGCTCATCTCTTCATAATTGATCTCTCAATCATCTCACAAATTGCAAACTTACTCTACAGGAATCATAGTATATCAGATTTGGAGAATTTGCACAATTGGAGCTTGAAAGAATCAACTTGCGAATTCAAAGCTTTGTGAGATCAATTTCAATTGCATATTTTTCATATCATAGCATAGAATTTCATAGCTTTGCATATCATTGTTAGATAGATCAATTCATAGCATATCAATTTCATCTAGCATAGATTCGTATCGGTTTTTATCATTCTTATTGCATAGAAAAATACCAAAAAATAGATTAATTGCATTCAATTCATATCTAGATCAAATGCATTCAAATCCTTCATTTAGGTGTCGTCTAGGTCACTGATCTCAATTACAATCTGAGAACATCGATCTTGCACCTATTAGAAGGCAGTAAATCGCTTGGTTAGATTAGTTTTCAATTTTGCATGATTTGATTATAACTAACCTCTAATGTTTTACTGAGTGTTGTGTCTACAGATCAGGTACAAAATTCACACACACATTTCTGGCGCCCACCGTGGGGCAACCCACCTTTGCATGCTGATTTTGATTCTTGGAGCTAAAACCCTAAAGTTTCAAAGATTTAATTTTATCTCCCAAACGGCTTAGATTTTTGGTCTGAAATTGTTTTGACAGGTTGGAGACATATCAGGGAAGATTCAAAAAAAAATTCAGAATTTTTTGAATTATTTTGAATTTTTAATAAAAAATTTTCAATTTTTCATAAAAAAATTAATATATGATGCAAATCAGCATATTTTTCTAAAATTTTTACATTTTCAGAAAGATCTTCAAATTCTACAGGGGGTCTATTATTTGTGTTTTAAATTTGGATACAATTTAATGGCTCAAATGGTCAATTTGCAAAAACTAGTTTGTTTTGATAAAATGGGTCTCTAGGGCACAAATGAAGAGATTTTTCTAAAAATTATGCATTTTTGGAAAGCTCTCTATTTTTTAGTAGGGGTCTCTATTTTGAATTTCTATTTTTGTGGCCAAAATCATATCAAAAAAATCAAATCTTGTTGACTAGGTCAAATGTAGTGCAAAAAAATTAAAATTTTATGATGGGTATGCACTTATTTTTCATATGATTCAATGCATGATATGAGTTGTCATTTGGATTAATTTATGGTTATTATTTCTCCTAACAATTGATTTTTAGAGCTAACCCTATGGTTTTCATAAGTTGAATATATTTTGCATATCTTGTTTGCTTGTTTGCTTGTTGGAGAGTTCGTCACTTGCTTGCATGGAAAAGCTCAACAAAAATTGCTAAAAATCAGGTAGAATCTACTAAGCGCATTGCGAGGATCATGAGGTATTCTCCTTGTTCTGAAAACATTTCGATTTGGACTTAAAATAAATCTCTCACGTGTCAAGCTTGTGTGCATCTTTTCATGCTTTTGATCTATTTCTACACACTTGCATAATTTGATACTAGGCTGTGATCCCTTAACGATTCATTAAGTAGTCTTAGAATACTTGTGATTGATCTTGATTTCTATCTTGAGTTATTGGACTTGCTAATCCGCCGGCCCCTCATTTCCGCCCCGTGGTTGCAATCTCAGCGCCATAAAGGGGAGGGGTCAACAGGATAGAAGCGTTAAGTGTTCCACTTGGCAATCCTTTTGTGCTTTTAGGAACTCACTTGTTTTCTAAGTTGTGGACTCATTTTTAGCTTGTGTGAAGTGTTAAGTGTTCCACCTTGTGGACTCATCTCATATTTTCTTTAAGTGTTAAGTGTTCCTCTTTCTACTTTTTGGATGCTTTTGGTAGATTTGCTTTCGGGAATATATATCTGTGCTCACATAGTAATTAGGCCCTATGAACACTATTCATGATTCTTGAGAGATTGGATTCCTAGAGAAATCTTTCTTGATGACAGAATCCTTGTAGGTAGGGAGGATACTTAGTGCGTTTCACATTCAACTTGGTTAGTGCATCTTCTCTTATTGATCGACACATTCTCTCTCCGGAGAGGTTGATAGATCACGTAGGGTTGATATCATGAGCTTTGGTGAATCAAAATTGGTTAGTGCATCTTCTCTTATTGATTGATACATTCTCTCCCCGGAGAGGTTGATAGATCACATGGAGTTGATATCACAGACCTTGGTGGAACAAAACTTTGTCTTAGCGTGTCAGATTAATCTGCTTGCTTTGTTTGGGTTATAAGTGAAGAGGTGTCAAAACCTTGAATCTGGAGCCAAGTCCCCTTGTGGTATAAATCTGTGAGTCACCTTTAGAGAGGGTTAACCGTAGTGGAAAATCCCTTCACAGGGCAAATTGCATTGACAGAACCTCAAGCAGTAATAGCCATTTTTGCCATGGTAGTGACAGCCGCTATATAAATATCCTTGTGGAAGAAATCTCCATGGGTATGGTTCATTGTTGGGTTGTCAAATCTCCCTAGCAGCTCTTGAAGATTAAGTTCTCAGACTGTGTCAAAACCCTGGTGCGCCGAGATTGGAGTTCACCCCTTTGAATCATAAAATTTGCAGAGTCAAACCATTACTAAAAACCTTAGAGAGGCCAATTTTTCACTTTCAGGTATATGTGTGTTATTGCAAAACTTTTCAAAACATACACAATTAGTACTCTCAGGGATTAGCACAATTTGGTCACTTGATTGTTCATGGGCAAGGTTGCTTTTGCCCTTGTTCATTGTTTTCAAACGTGCTTGAAATCACTTGCTTGCTATTCTGCATGCTTGTTTATCTACTTGGCTATTAAAAATGATCAAATCTGGTATAACCTTCAAAATTTGGACAGTACAATTTGCAAACAATCCAGAACTGAAGACCTTAAATTTTGCAAAAATTGACGTAAATTCTTTCTGGAGTCAGAAGTCATTTCAGAAAGTCAAAAGTCGTATGAGTTTTGTCAAGTGTCATTTCAGTATTGCCCATCTGTCATACGATTGAGAACCCAATCTCGTACGAGTTTTCAAACCAGCAAATTCAAGAAAGTCAAAATCCTGTTAGCAACTGTTATTTCATTTCTACCCAACTGTCATATGAGTTTTACAACTGTCATTTCATTTCTACCCAACTGTCGTATGAGTTTAGCAACTGTCATTTCATAGACTACCCAGTGTCGTACGAGTCTGCAGAGTGTCGTTTGGAAAAATTTGAGAGAGTTGTCAGAAATTGTCAAATTGCAAGATATCCAATGTTTCTAGCCTAGTTCCAGAATCTGTCAAAAATATCATTGTGTCAGGAACAGAGCAGTAGCTATTGAGCATTCTACAATTTTCCGAGTTTGATCTTTTGAATCCGATCTAGTCTTCTGTTTGATCAATTTGAATCCTTTTTATCTCGTGTCAAAACCTTGTCATAACTATCAATCTTCAAAAATAGACTAAGTGTTGAGAACTCGTGTCCGCTATCTTTTGGGCGATCTATCCCATACATCCAGGGCACAGTTTCCTTCACCCACATCTCATCAGATCTTCAAAACTATCATAATCTTGACAAGGTTGCGTCATCTGATTTTCTCGAATCAAATTGTTCTTCAGTTGTCTTCATCCTTTTCTTCTATTTCATTCAAAGTTAATGGTGGAGACCAGAGCTTCTTCACACAAGAAATCAGAAGAAACATCTCAGAACTTACTTTTGACCAATACCCCAGGTCCAACTCTTGAACAACTCATCAAGTCAGGTATCTACGAAGACGATGGTCTCGGTAACTTTCGATTGAAAACTGGTTACATACCTCCTTTATCAACTCACAGAGGTAATCAGCAAACTCCTCCTCAATCTGTTCTAGGGAGCCCAAAAACTCCTATCATGTCTCAAGCAGGGACAAACCACGGTTCTCTAGGAGGAGGGTCCCAAGGACACCATTCTCAACATAATGCCGACCAAGAACCTACCCCCTCTGAAATCCATCGATGTCAGAATGACGATGAATTCCAGAGAATGATGAGGCATTTCTTGAAAGTGGATAGAGAGGCATACTTTTTGCAATTAGCCCAGGAAGGGGCTAAGCTTCCTCCCAACTTTAACGTTGATGATATAATCACACATGAGGAAGAAACTCCACTCACAGCTATGAAAAAATAGATGCATGCTATACAAGTCAAATTTAACAATCTTAAGAAGGAGAAGGAACCCAAGGAGTTCTCCATGGAGGCCCTATGTCCTTTCCCGTTTGACAAAAACTTGTATATGCCACCATTCCCAAAAAGAGTGGAGATACCAAAGTATGACAAATATGACAGACACTCTGATCCTCAAGATCATGTCAGAGAGTTCTATATGCAATCCATGGAATTCATGCATGAACCGACTTATCTAATGCATCTTTTTCCTAGATCCTTGGGAGGAGCATCCATTCAGTGGTTTTCAAGATTACCTTCTACGATCAAAACTTTTGAGGAATTGATTAAATTGTTTTATCAACAATATTCCTACAATATTCAACATCTGGTCACCATGATCGATATCTGTAACCTCAAGAAATATCCAGGGGAATCATTCCTAACTTTCCTCAAGAGGTGGAGAAAGAAGTTCTCTCTATATGCTAGACAAATTCTTGAAATGGAGAAACTTGAAATCTTTATCAATAACCTTGTTCCAGAGCTCAATTATCCATTACAAATGCAAGATCATGTATCTTTTGATAAAATGGTGGATAATGCAATCAAGATTGAGAAAGTACTTGTTAAGAAAGGAGAAATCACACTTCAAAAGGACAAGTCTGAATCTGGATCTAGCTCAAAAGATAAAAACAAGAGCTGGAATAGAAACAAAGGTATCATCTCTGATGGTGTTGTTGACACTATCCGCACCCCATCAAAGGCACCGGCCTACAATCTCACCCTTGCCACCAAAGCCATTGAAGCTTCAGAGCAAAAATCTACTGAACCATCTCCAAAGAAGCCATTCAAACGATGGGATAATAAATGAAAGTTTACTCCCTTGGGAGAATCTTTGGAATCTACCCTAAGAACCCTGATAGCTGATAACATGATCTCTTTACCACCAATCCGAAACCCTGATCCAGATCCAAAACCATATTGGTGGAAAGATAATGCATTCTGTGCTTTCCATCAGACTAAAGGCCACAGAACTAATGGATGCTTCCACTTGAAGCATACCATTCAAGACTTGATAGATCAAGGGGACATCACGATCGATAATCCTACCAGCAATAATGATCACACAACATTTACAGAACTGTTTCCACAACATGGCAAGGGAGTTTCCACTTCTTAGCCTAACATGGGGGCAAAATTCAACTATGCCTACCCTGGAAACAATGCTGTCATCAATATGGTTGAACCATATCTCTCTGAGAGCTGCAATGTCATCATGATTGTATGAAGAGACAGAAATCATTCCTCAGCTAATGCGGTTACCAAATCACAAGCTCAGGCTCATCTAAAAGGACAAACACCAAGTTCATCTAATGTCCCTAAGATACCTTTCAATCTCACATCTGCTTCTAAACAGAAGGTTGCCTCGAAATCTTCCAATCCAAAGGATACAAGACCTACATCTTACAGCATCATCCAACAACTCCAGCATACCAATGCCAAAATCTCTATGTTTGAGTTACTTCAAATATCTCCAGCTCACAAAGATATCCTAGACAAAGCTTTGCTCGGCTCTAATGTTCCTGATGATCTAGATCTAGATAGGTTCCAGACTATGGTTGGTCATCTAACGTCTCCGCAATATATCTCCTTTTTAGAGGAAGATGACAACTCCCTAAGTCACCCACATAATCAGCCCTTGCACATAGAAGTCTTGATCCAGAACCGTCGAGTCAAATGTGTGTTGATAGATGGGGGTGCAGGCCTCAACATTTGTTCTTACAACTTAATCACACAGTTGGGATTCTCAGAGATGGCTATTGATCCTCGAAAGAAGATCACCATAAAGGCCTATGATGAATAGGAAAGATCTTCTAAAGGCACCATTGTCTTACCCATCCGAGTGGGTCCAGTCATCAAAGATACCACATGTCAGGTGCTTGATCTGCCATTGGCTTACAATATCCTTCTAGGGAGACCTTGGATCCATGAAATGCAAGCCATTCCTTCTACATACCATCAATGCTTGAAATTTCCCTATGAAGGGGTAGAAGTTACTATCCCAGCAGATCTGAGTACAACTTGCAATACATTGAAGGAAAGTGTCGATAAGCTTGTACCTAATAACAGAGAATCTTCTATCAAGCAACAAAATGTGGCTTCCACATCCAAGATGGAAGACATTGCTAAAGAGATCAATATCAAAGAAAATGGGATGGGAGAATACACTATAGAGCTAGTCTTGTCTCACATCTCTCCCAATCTCACCTAAGTCGTATGGACAATCTTTGAAGCAATCTAAATCAGAACCTAAGGAACCTATGGAAGCATACAAAAGAAATTTTGTGGTGGAGCAAGTATCCAAACAAGAATTTGAAGAAGATGAAGCTGTGCTTGCATGGCTATACAAAGATGATTCTTAATCCAAAATTGTTCAACCTAGTGAATCTATAGCACCTACAATCCCTTCTAATTCATATGGTCTAGGAAACAAATTGATAGCCAAGATGGGATATTCTGGTCAAGGACCTCTAGGAATCAGTGGAAAGGGTCTTGTGACACCCATTTCACATATTGGTAGAGCCAACAAAGATACTGGTGGCTTAGGGTTTAAGAAGAAACCCTATCATCTCAAAGGTGGTTGTTCTCATGTCATAGAACAAATTGCATCAGGAGAACCCCTTCTTAAGAAAGAAGAAACAGAACCCTCTGATGATGATTCAGATAGCTCTGAGCTTATCCCCTATGAAAAATTGCCTAAAGAGATCAAAGATCTTCTTGATGATACAGATGATCCTATCAAAAGAATTAATGTAGTAGAAACACAAGAACCTATTATAGCGCAAGAGATGGTTGCACCACAAGAACCAGCCAATCTCGAAGGTGATCAAACTGATCAAGAAGAAGGGGGTAGTTATTCTGACACTGATTCCCATGAATATGAATTCAAGTCAAAAACTGAGGGTAATCCTTCTTGGGGTATTCATCCTGATTTCACACATTTTCTAAGATTTCCTAGAGATCCTGAATCAGAAGCTGAGTCAAATGACTATGAATGGGGTGCCATTCTAGAAGAAGATGAGCTTATAATAGAGAAATATATTGATGTTATTCACCAATATGTATCTCAACCCAACGTAGGTCTAGAGTGAAACAATGAACTTAATGTGTCTGATCCACCTATGGCTGAAGAGGACTCCCATGATGATGTTGAGCCTATTCACAAATTGAACATTTTGAGCTGTAATATCACCTTTGAACTTGAGTGTCGGGTTAGGACCAATGATGACATATCCATGACTGTGAACACCATATCCCAAGCCTTTCCCACTTTGACTATCCAATGCCCTGATCTTATCGACCAAACTTCCACAAACCCAAACCATGGTGTTTACACCTTTTCCAGTGACTATGCCCTTGCTTGTTACCTCAATGCAGTCGAGCCTATGAGGACTTCCATCAGTGAACTGAGCGTCAGCATGACCGAGTCGAACATCAAATATCTTAGTCAAAAAAATAAAAATAAAAAGAAAAAGAGTTCTGAGGGTGAAAACCACTTTGTGGCAGTCTTAGAACCTACAAAAGTAAAAAGAAAAGACGTATCTGAAGGTGAAAACCTCTCTGAGGCACCTAAGGATGAGATATTTGATGTCCTTCTAAGTCATTTATAGGATAGATCTCCAGTTCTGATTGAGCCCACTCAATCCATCAATTTGGGTACAACAAAGGAACCACAATTGGTACATGTAGCACAATCTCTATCAGAAGAAGAGAAACAGAAATTCACTACATTCTTATCAGACAAAAAGATCAACTTTGCATGGAAATATTCAGATATGCCAGGATTGGATCCCAATCTCATTATGCACCATCTATCCATTGCTCCTGGAGTAAAACCGGTCAAGCAAAAATTGAGAAAGATGCATCCTCATGTTGCACTCTTAGTCAAAGTAGAACTAGAAAAACTCCTAAAAGCTAGATTCATCCATGTCATAGACTATGTTGAGTGGATCTCTAACATTGTACCTGTTTCAAAACCAGATGGTTCAATCAGAGTGTGCACGGAATTTAGAGATGTGAACAAAGCATGCCCTAAGGATGACTTTCCACTACCTAACATTGATATGATAGTGGACATGACTGTGGGCTATGAAATGTATTCCCTTATGGATGGTTTTTCTGGATACAACCAAATCAAAATTGCTCCAGAAGACCAAGAGAAAACTGCATTCACATGTGCATGGGGAACCTTCTGTTGGAATGTTATGCCATTCGGACTCAAAAATGCTGGAGCTACATATCAAAGAGCAATGACATCTATTTTTCATGATATGATGCATAAAACAATGGAGGATTACGTGGATGATACCTTGGCAAAATCCATGATTAGAACTGAACATCTAATAGACTTGAGCATGATCCTAGACAGAATGGAACAGTTTAGTCTCCGACTAAATCCTAAGAAGTGTGCTTTTGGTGTCACTTCTGGAAAGCTCTTAGGATACATAGTTTCAAAGAAAGGCATTGAGGTCGATCCAGCTAAGGTGAAAGCTATCATAGAGATGCAACCTCCCAAGAATATCAGTCAAATGTGAACTTTGCAAGGGAGAGTACAGTCCATCAGAAGATTCATATCACAGTTAGCTGACATATCACAACCTTTCACAAAGACATTACATAAAGGTGTGACCTTTGCATGGAATGAAGACTGTGCAAAGAATTTTGATCATATCAAGAATTATCTCTCGAATCCTCCTATCTTAATGCCTCCTATTCATGGGAAGCCATTAATATTATATGTCTCTACAATAGATACATCACTGGGGGCATTGCTAGCATAGCATGATGAGAACAAAAAGGAAAGAGCCATCTACTATATAAGCAGAACATTGGTGGCGTATGAAAAGAACTATTCTATGATTGAGAAAGCTTGTCTCGCTGTGATCTTTGCATCATAGAAACTGAGACATTACATGTTAGCTCATACCACTCATTTGGTAGCTAAGATTGATCCACTAAAGTACCTACTAAGCAAAGCGGCCCTCACCGGTAGACTAGCTAAATGGGTCATGCTTCTAAGCGAATTTGAAATTGAATATGTTGAAAGAAAAGCTATAAAAGGTCAAGTTATTGCTGATCAACTAGCAGATGCACCCATGTTTGATGATACACCCATGCAAATGGAATTTCCTGATTCCTCTATCATGCACCTCTCTTCTAGAGCATGGCAGTTATTCTTTGATGGCTCCTACACATAGAATGGATCTGGAGCAGGCATATTGTTCATCACTCCTCAAGGATACTCGATACCCAAAGCATTTAGACTAAAGTTTCCTTGCACAAATAATATTGCTGAATATGAGGCACTTCTCAATGGTATGAAAATGACAATACAGTGGAGAGTTATAGAGATGCACATCCATGGAGACTCACAACTGGTTATCCACCAAGTCAATGATGTGTACCAAACCAAAGATGAAAAGCTCATTCCTTACAAGAGAATGGTAGATGATTTAAAGAAATACTTCATCTCTATCACATTTGAGCAAATACCCAGAATGGAGAATAAGGCTGCCGATGCAATGGCGACACTATCTGCTCTCTTACAGTAGCCAGAACATGAGCTTCACTACGAGTTCCTGGTGGAAGCCCTATCCTATCCTGCATATGACTCCCTTGAAACCCGCATGATCTGCACTGTTGTAGGTTATGACTCATCTCGCTACAAAAATCTATTCTCATATCTCCACAACCAAATCATCCCTGAGTCCTTTAACCATTTTGAGAAATGAAACCTTATCCGATCCGCATCCTGATATGTCATCATTGGTAATGATCTGTACAAACAAGGTCTAGATGGTACACTGTTTAGATGTTTAGAACAGGAAGAGTCTCAACGTGCATTAGAGGAAGTCCACGAGGGTATATGTGGGTCACACTCGAACGGTTTAACGTTAGCTCAAAAACTTATTAGGGCTGGGTACTATTGGCCTGAAATGGAGAAAGAGGCTATTAAATTCGCTAAAAATTGTCAACAGTGTCAAGTACATGGCAACTTGATTCATGCTCCAGGGAGAGATCTGATTCCCTTTACTACACAATGGCCTTTTCAACAATGGGCATTTGATCTCATAGGTGCTATCCATCCGCACTCTTCTAATGGACATACCCATATAATCACAGCTACAGATTATTTTACAAAATGGGTAGAAGCAGTTCCTCTAACACAAGCAACGGGGAAACAGATCTCTATGTTCATCTTGAACTACATCATTTACAGATATGGGATCCCTCATTCCATAGTCATAGACAATGGGGGACAATTCAAAAACAAGGACCTAGATGACTTATGTGCCAAATTCAAGATTACTCAACATTGGTCATCTATCTACTATCCTCAAGGGAATGGACAAGCTGAAGCTTCAAACAAAAATCTCTTAAAAATCTTGCACAGAATAGTGAATAAAATAGGAAGAGACTGGCATCTCATGATCAATCCAGCTCTCTGGGCCTATAGAACTAGTATCAGAATGCCTACTGGGGCTACACCATTCGCTTTAGTTTATGGGTCTGAAGCAGTACTACCTATTGAGGTTGAAATCCCATCACTCAGAATCAGAATGCATGGACTTGTCACCGACGATGACTACAGAGTGTCTAGGTTACAAGAATTGGAACGACTAGATGAGTGCAGACAAGTAGCGTATGATCATCTCAGAGTATATCAGAAGAGAATGTCTAGAGGCTACAACAAGAAAGTCCGACACAGAGAATTCCAGATTGGTGATCTAGTCTTGAGAGAAAATCCTAAAAATCAATCCCATCGAGAACGCAAGGGGAAGTTCGAACCCAACTGGCTGGGTCCCTTTGTCATCACTGCTACTTTTAGCTCTGGTGCCTATCAACTCTCAATGACTGAAGGAGAACAACTCTGAGAACCAATCAACGTTCTCCATCTGAAGAAATTCTACGCCTAAGGCATTCAATGCTTGGTAAATGTCCTGAAAAAATCTTTAAAATCGGAAAAAGTCCTAAAAAATGAACATCTTGGTGAAAACCTAGCAATAGGCGCCTTGATGATTCACAAAAAAAAATAAAAATGAAAAATACAAAAAAAAATGAAAAAAAAGGAAAAGTGCCTTGGTGAAAACCTGGAAACAGGCGCCTTGGTAGCAAAAATAGAATCTCTACCAATATGGTGAAAACCCGGCAAACAGGTGCCACTTGTTCAAAATGCTCCATCTATCAGCACAATCTTGGTCTTTCCCAACTTTCAGTCTTGCTTTAGTTTGTACATATCTCCCGGTTTGTTTCAACATTTCCAGTTTTCACTAAGTCAGTCTGTACACCAATCAGCTTGCGCGTCTGTATCCTATCAATGTTCAAACTTGGGGGCAATCAATGTCATATCTTATAGTCTCCAATGTATCTTAGACGTGTCATATCCACTCAGAGTCCTTTGAAGCTTCATTTGAGTCAGTCAGTTAGTCTTGTCTCCAGAAAGGATTTTGCATCTACAACAACGCAATCAAACATCAAACTCAAACTGAAAACAATCTGTGCTTCATGCTTTTATCTCCTTGTATGCTTACTGATTCACATTGAGATTTTTGCATATTGTGTCCCTTCGAGCTCTTCGATGATGTCCTTTATAGGATTTAGAGAGTGATGACTGGGGGCATAATCTTTTCTTTGTTTTCTGCTCATATGTGAAATCTAATAACTTTGGAAATTCTGGATTGAAATGGTGTCCGACTGTAAGAGCCTCTATCTCAAATTGGATGGTCATGCGTACCTCGATCATTGATACCCAGAAAATTCAAGGACGTTTGATGTAACTATTATCTTTTTGAAGGAAATTTTTTCTCCTATTGTGAAACGTGATCTTGCCTAAGGAGGTGAACGATAAAGGGTCACCACGGGTAATTCACATTCGATTTAGAATGATCTCTTGACTGTTTGATGTGTTTTCCACGCAAGGCTTACTCAGGTCATCATGACATTTATGTTTTGATGCTTGTACAAATTGCTATATCAAAATGGACATGATATTCAGGTCATCCTGGCATTTATGCCTTGGTACTTATATCTAATCCGACATTCCAAAAATAAAATCAATATTCATATGTCCATGGTTGTTTGACCAGTGGGTGTTGTATTGATTCTTGCGCATACAAATTGATATTCATATGTCTATGGTTTCATGGCTAGTGGGCATTGTATTAATTTATCCAGTTACCTAAAAGTTTAATGATGATAACAAATCGACACATGATCAGTGAGTAGGTCCTAGGTCTTACGTTGCATTTCATTTTGTATGTCTCTTTGCATTTTGCATGTTTGCATGATCTCACAATGGCTAAACAAACTTCAATGCTTAAACGATTCTTCAAATCACCTCTTCCACTCTAACAAGAGCTGAATCTCACATGAAGGTTCCTCCAACGAAACAACAAGTAGAATCCTTTTTCGGGATCAAAATTGAAATCTGAGATCATTTATCTTATTCACTACTTACATAATCAACCTTCAATTATCACAAAAATCTAAAATTCAACTTAACTGATTATCTTACATCAAACTATCAAAAATTCAACTTGGTCAACCATGGTCAACTCATGGTCAAACCTAGTCAACCTTGGTCTCTAGGACCTCTAAACGATGCAGAATGCGCTCTTGAACGTGTATAACCACTTTTCCAATCAATTAACATGCTTCTAAACTATCAACGCTGACTTTTCTTATCAGATTTCAATTTTAATCCCAAAGGGGGCATGGTATTGCACATCAATTCAAAGTTTGTAAATCAAAATTCTATCGATCAAGTCTATCAATATCTTTCATCAGTGATCAAGACAAACAATCACGTCTAGTTACTGATTCATCAAAAAAGTCCTCATCGCTCGGGGCAAATCTATCATCACTTGGGGCATATCAGATTTGTCGATCCATGTCAATCTTGTATTCTCCTAATCTTGTAAACTATATCAGTTTTTTCAACCATCGGATCATAGTGTTCTTTCCTTGGTTCTTCGGCAACTGAAGGGTTCGGATGTGATACCTGCTAGTTCTGCTAAGACAATCGAGTCTAGAATGGGTCACTCACTTCTTATCAATCCTAAGGTTCAGAATCAGGCTTTTTGACACTTTTTCACAATCATAGGTTCATCGCTGCTACAGTGAACATTATCTCTGGTCATTCAGGACCTCCTATCTCAATATCTCTCAATCGGTTTCTATCTTGAGATCGGTTTATCTTTCGAATCAGTTTCATATCTCTATC
This sequence comes from Chamaecyparis obtusa, assembly GCA_027943335.1. NCBI lineage: Eukaryota > Viridiplantae > Streptophyta > Pinopsida > Cupressales > Cupressaceae > Chamaecyparis > Chamaecyparis obtusa. Next base: position 3,231,253 of record BSBK01000606.1, read on the forward strand.
AAACATAGACTTTCTTTGAACCACTGCGCTTCGCACAGTAATTCAAAGAGGGGCAAAATGTAATACCCCAAAAATGGGCTATAAGTTCATTAATCTCCTACATCTTCAATTCGAACGAAATCGACATCAAAGTCCTAATCTAAGGCACATCTAAACATCATCGAATCCTAATTGATTATCTTAAAATTCTGCATCGGGGAATATTCCTAGCAATATTCCTAATCATCATAATTATCTTTAATTTTATAATTATTTGGCAATAAATCACATTTATCCTAAAGCTTGATTAATTGAATATTTTTTATATTTAATTAATTAGATTTAATATTTGCCACTTAATTGTGTAATTAAATTTAATTCTATCTATTATTAATTATTTAATTTTGACAATAAATCTAATATCATATGAATAATTGATTAAATTCTTATTTAATTAATTAAAGCAAGTTGTCATTATTTAATAATATAGTTTTTAATAAAAGTTTGATTAAATAATTGATTAACCCATAAATCAATTGTTTTATTTTTAAAAGCAGTTAAGTTGGAAATAAATCACTTTATTATTAAATTAATTCATAAATAAAACATGCACAATCATAAAAGCAAACAACTATCAATTATCAATTAAAGCTAAACTCTATTTTGAGTTAAAACTTAGCCTTTGCATGTTTTTGTGAGTTAATTATCTTTTATTTAAAAATAACTCAAAAATCAACTTGAGTTATTTGAGTGATTTATGGCTTTTTTTCATGCACCTCCAAAGCTTTGGATTTCTATAAAAACAAGGCTCATCTCTTCATAATTGATCTCTCAATCATCTCACAAATTGCAAACTTACTCTACAGGAATCATAGCATATCAGATTTGGAGAATTTGCACAATTGGAGCTTGAAAGAATCAACTTGCGAATTCAAAGCTTTGTGAGATCAATTTCAATTGCATATTTTTCATATCATAGCATAGAATTTCATAGCTTTGCATATCATTGTTAGATAGATCAATTCATAGCATATCAATTTCATCTAGCATAGATTCATATCGGTTTTTATCATTCTTATTGCATAGAAAAATACCAAAAAATAGATTAATTGCATTCAATTCATATCTAGATCAAATGCATTCAAATCCTTCATTTAGGTGTCGTTTAGGTCACTGATCTCGATTACAATCTGAGAACATCAATCTCGCACCTATTAGAAGGCAGTAAATCTCTTGGTTAGATTAGTTTTCAATTTTGCATGATTTGATTATAACTAACCTCTAATGTTTTACTGAGTGTTGTGTCTATAGATCAGGTACAAAATTCACACACACAACTATTAGAGATTGGATTTACCATGAAGAGAAGTACCAGCACAATGAGAACTTTGCTCCTTCCCCTAAAGCTTATGGGAGAGGATACACACTAGTTAAAAACATGGGATATCTAGGACACGGTCCTCTTAGTCATAGACTAGATGTTAAAGCTGAACCTTTAAATCATGCCCTCTTTGCATGGAGGAATAAATCAACAATTGGTTTAGGGTTTGAGAATGAGAAACAAAAAAGTGCTCCTGTCCTAGCTACGATGGACAAAGATAATGATTTAGATTACACACATGATCTTTCTAATCAACAGGATATGATAGATGATTTGGTTCCCTCAACTAATCTCCTTTGGGGAGATTCAAATGATTCAAAAGATATTCCCATCCTAGCTGTGATGGGTGGTGATGATGTAACTACTAATTTAACAATTGAAAGTCCTCATATCCTAGCTGTGATGGATAGTGACTACATGAATGCTAGTTTGACTATGGAAAATGTTTCTAACCCAGCTACGATGGGTGGAAATGATTCAGATAATTTTGTGATTGAACAAATTGTTAGAGAAGGGGAAAATCTTCCAAACCTTGAGGTTTCTACATCACAAGGCCCAAATAATAATTTAGAAACTGATTCACATGATTTTGAATGGGACTCACTTTCAGACACAATAGTTGACTTGGACATGGATGTCGTTCAAGCCTATAGTACTCAACCCAACGTAGCTGATGAGCCTAGTGTAAGACGAGAGGATTGGACTCCTCAAACTACCTTAGTGGATGATGCTTCATTTGGTAGGATGAATCCTGATTTGGGTATCTTAGAGGAAGACTTGATGAACCCCAATTGTATGGTCACCAGAGATAATCCCCTTTACATACATAACATTGAACTAGTCATGGACTTACCCCTTGTCAATCGTCATTTGATTGATTGGTCTCAACTTTCTCAAGAGCTACAATTGCTTACATTCCACAATGATTATGAAATTTCTTTCTACCTTAATGCTCTTGAGCCCATAGTTTCTTCCACTAGTGAACCAACAACAAGCATGATGGAGCTTGAGATTAAGTACCTCAGTCTCAAAATAAAAGAATAAAAGAAAAAGAAAAGATGTTCTGATGGCGAAAACCACTTTGTGGTAGTGTCAGATCCAAAAATAGTAAAAATAAAGGACGTATCCAAGGGTGAAAACCTCTTCAAGGTACCTAAGGATGGGGTACTTAATAACTTGCTGAGTTACTTTCAAGATAGATCGTCAATTCTAATTGAGCCTACAAAACTAGAGAATCTGAATACATAAGAGGCTCCATAGATAGTGCATCTAGCTTAGTCTCTATCAGAAAAAGAAATAGAGGCATATATATAATTTTTACAAAAGAAGAAGATCAACTTTGCATGGACATATTCAGATATGCTAGGGCTTTACACTAATCTCATAATGCATCATTTATCTATAACTCCAAGAATAAAACTAGTTAAACAAAGGTTGACGAAAATGCATCCTCATGTAGCTCTCCTTGTCAAAGAAAAATTAGAGAAGCTCTTAAGAGCTGGATTTATTAGAGCCATTGATTATGCTGAATGGATCTCAAACATTGTTCCAATCTCAAAACATGATGGATCTATCCGAGTATGTACAAACTTTAGATATCTTAACGAAGCATGCCCAAAGGATGACTTCCACTCCCAAACATTGATATGATAGTGGATATGATAGCAGGCTATGAGATATATTCCCTAATGGATGGTTTTTATGGATACAAGCAGATAAAAATGGCTCTTGAAGATCAAGAGAAAACAAATTTCACATGTGCATGGGGAACCTATTGTTGGAACGTCATGCCATTTGGACTAAAAAATGTAGGAGCTACATATCAACGAGCTATGACTACCATCTTTCATGATATGATGCATAAAAATATGGAAGATTATGTGGATGACACCTTGGCTAAATCAAGAAAAAGGGATACACACCTCAAAGATTTGGAAGTGATTCTAGATCGGATGGAATAATTTCAACTTAGACTGTATCCAAAAAAGTGTGCATTTGGGGTTACCTCAGGTAAACTTCTAAGATTCATAATTTCAGCAAAAGGAATAGAGGTTGATCCTGGAAAGGTCCAAGCAATCTTAAATATGCCACCTCCCAAAAATATTAGTCAAATGAGAAGTCTTCAAGGATGACGCCAATCTATAAGGAGGTTTATTTCACAACTTGCAGATAGAGCACAACCTTTTAATAAAACATTGCATAAAGGAGTCACATGTGTGTGGAACAAGGATTGCCAAAAGAGCCTTGATCAGATAAAATAATATTTCGCTAATCCTCCAATTTTGATGCCTCCTATTCTAGGGAAACCATTGATTTTGTATATTTCAGCGATAGATACTTCCTTGGGGGCATTATTGGCTCAATTAGATGACACTGGGAAAGAAAGGGCCATATACTACATTAGTCGTACTCTAGTATCTTACGAGATCAATTATAATAGTATTGAAAAGTCTTGTCTGGTAGTGGTGTTTGCATCCCAAAAGTTATGACACTATATGCTTGCTCACACTACACATTTGATTGCCAAAATTGATCCTCTTAAGTACTTGCTTAGTAAGGCTTCTCTCATGGGTAGACTTGCTAAGTCGATGATTGTTTTATCTGAATTTGATATAGATTACATTGAGAGAAAGGCCATAAAAGGGCAAGATATTGTTGATCAATTAGCTGATTTTCTAGTTAAGGATAGCGTGCCTATACAAGTGGAATTCCTAGATGAACACATAATGTATGTGACTACTTGCACTTGGAAAATGTTCTTTGATGGTTCCAATATGCAAAATGGGTCAGGTGTGGGAGTATTGTTTGTTTCTCCACATGGATACACCACACCAAAATCCTACAAGCTTCTCTTTCCATGTACAAACAATATTGCAGAGTATGAAGCATTAACAAATGGATTAAAAATGGTTATAGAGTGGAACATAACAGAGTTACATGTCTTTGGGGATTCACAGTTAATCATCAATCAAGTCACTGAAGAGTATCAAACCAAGGATGACAAATTGATACCTTACAAAAATATGGTTGATTCATTGAGACGTTACTTCACATTTGTGACATTTCAACAAATCCCTAGAGCAGACAACAAAGTTGCAGATGCTATGGCTACATTAGCTTCACTCTTACAATTAGAACAACATGAGTCCAAATTTGAATTCCTGGTGGAAGAACTAAATCAACCCATATTTGACTCACCCAAAAGCCATGTCATTTGCACACTTGTCACACACGAGTCTTCCAGATATGGTGCTATCTACTCATATCTCTATGATGCCATCATTCCCAAATCTTTCAATCAATCAGAATGTAGAAATCTCATTCGTAATGCCTCTTGCCACACCCTTATCTCTGGTGATTTATATAGGAGGGGTCTAAATGGGAAAATTCTTAGGTGCTTAGAAAAGGAGGAATTTGACCAAGCGTCAGTTGACATCCATGAGGGAATTTGTGGTGGACATTCTAATGGTCTTGCCATGGCCCGAGGGTTTCTTAGGGTAGGGTATTACTGGCCCACAATGCAAACAGATGCAATAGTTGTCTCTAAATCTTGTGAAAAATGTTTAAAACATGGAAACCTGATTCATGCTCTAGGTAGGGAGCTAATTCTGTCTATTTCTCATTGGCCATTTCAATGTTGGGCCTTTGATCTCATTGGGAAAATTCATCCCAACTCATTAGGTGGACATAAGTTTATTATCACAGCTACTGATTACTTCACAAAATGGGTAGAGGTAGTACCTCATTTTGTTGCCTCAGGAAAAATAGTGTCACTCTTTATATTGAATCACATTATCTGCCAATTTGGAGTGCCCTCTATTATAGATAATGGAGATCAATTCAAGAACAAGGACCTAAAACATCTATGCAAGAAGTTTAAAATCAAACAACATTGATCCTCCATATATTTTCCATAGGGAAATGGACAAGCAAAAGCCTCTAATAAAACCATTCTTAAGATTCTTCATAGAATAGTACATAAGAATGGTAGAGATTGGCACTTGCAAATCAATCCGGTACTAGGGTCCTATAGAACTAGCATTCGCACACCTACAGGAGCTACTCCTTTTACTCTTACCTATGGCATTGACATAGTGTTTCCTTTAGAAGTAGAGATCCCCTCACTTAGAGTCTCTCTCAAAGGTTTGATTACAGATGAGGATTATCATGCCATGAGGTTATAGGAGTTAGAACTTCTAGATTAAAAGTGTCAAGATTCCTTTGATCACATGAGAGTATACCAAAAGTGTATATCCAAAGCATTCAACAAGAAGGTTCACCCTAGAGAATTTCGAATAGGAGATCTTGTTTTGAGAGTGAATCCTAAGAATCAATAGAATAGAGAATAAAAGGGCAAGTTTGAACCTAATTGGCTTGGACCATATGTTATTACAACTACTTTTGGTACAGGTGCATATTTATTGTCAGATGAAGATGGAGAACAGCTCCCTGAGCCCATCAACATTGTGCACCTTAAGAAGTTCTATCCTTGATGCCCATTTCTGTCTAGGGGCATCCTTTGTACATATTTATGATCTTGAAAAATACCAAAAAAATTGATATATGATGCTAAAAAAATCCTAAAAAGCATAAAAAGTCCTGAAAAAATTTTAAAAAATTTAAAAATTGAAAAAATACAAAAAAAATTGAAAAAGTGCCTTGGTGAAAACCTAGAAATAGGTGCCTTGGTAGCAAAAATACAAAAAAAGAAAAAATGGAAAATGAAAAAATATTCCAAGTGGTGAAAACCTAGAAACAGGCACTACTTGAGGCCTTTGCATCCCTATTTATTAGTATGCATCCTCAACACTGAACCTACTTGAGGCCTTTGCATCCCTATTTATTAGCATGCGTCCTCGACACTAAACCTTTCTCCATCATGTCTTAACCTTATTTGGCGTACTCTGGAATTGGCCTTTGTCTTTGTTTAGGGGGCATAACTGTTGGTGTAGGTGCATTTTTCTCTTGGGGCATTTCACAATAGGTTTTTTTCAACACCATCCCAAATAGTGTTTCTCAACACTACCTTTGCGTTGAGTGTTTCTCAACACTTATCAGATGTCTTATCCAACAGTCTAGTTTGATATAGTATTTCTCATTTGCAGATGCGATGATCAGAGTTTGACTCTATGACCAACACACATGCACTTAAACAACCAACATGATTGAGATATGTTGACTTTATTTTTCTTTGTGTGTTGTCTATGAGGATTTCTTTGATGAGTGGTCTCTCCCTAAGAAGTTTTCGATGATGCATAGCTAGAAGACTGAGGGTATGAGAACATGTTTTATTTCTTTATCTACTTGTGGGTATATATTGTTGGTTCTAACTATCATGAGCATTTATGCTGGTCTTACTTGACACTAGGGATTGACAAGGTATTATCCTTGATTGTTTTGCAAGTGTATGCTTCTAGTTATCCTGACTTTCATGTGTCTCGATACAAGCATAATCTTGCCACATTAAAATTAGGTAATCTCACTGCACTAGTCATCTTGACCTACATGTCTTTGATGCCTAGGTGGGATTTCCATATTTCCATCTAATAAAGATCATATTCATATCCACATAGTTATGCTAGTGTGCATTGTATGATCTTACAACACTACCAAATGCTCGATGATGATAATTAGATGTCTATAAGCATTGTGACCTTGCAAGTCAACCACTTCATAGTAGCTTGCATTCTTAGGTTCATGATTAGATTAGTTTTTTACAACTTGCATATGGAGAGAGCTCTCATTTTTATCATTTACTGACTAGTCGGTCAACTGCACTCATCTTTCACTTCTTCTTGATCATATCTTTTGCTCCTTGTCTTTCATACCACATCATTTTCTATTCATTTTGGGATCAAAAATGAAATTCGCGTTCACCTTGATCATCAAAATCACATTTCTCCTTCTTCTGTGCAGTTGACTGACCATTTGAGGCATAATTCTTCAATCTTCGATGAAATTTCTTCTTTTTCATGTCTTTTAAAACTTCTAGTCTTTGATTCACCCTACTTCTTTTCTTCTAATTCATCACTGGGGCATGCTTTCATTGCTTGATGGACAATCTATCGACCTTATTCTTGATTATGATCTCATTATGGTTTGATCAAATCTTTATTGATTTTCTATTCTCCTCCACCTGATTTTAATTTTGACTCTAAGGGGGCAGTAACTATGGGCTTCTCATCCCTAATTTTCTTGATTTCCTTGATTCAGACATCTTTCGTGAGCTTTCGCTTAAATTTGAGATTCTTATCTCTTACTTTGAATGTGATCCCGAATTGACCTCATGTTCAAAGGCCTTTGTTTGTGTTTTGTCTGGATATGATCCCGAATCGACCTCATATCTAAGTTGTTTTGTGATCCCAGATCGATCTCACATTTCAACTTCATTCTTTGACTACATGTGTTTCCAGATTGATCACACATTAGTCAAAGAGGGGCAAATGTATGCACCCAAAAATGGTCACCTAGACTTTGGGCCCCATATATTTGATTTATTTATCTCTGAATCAGTTTTATCAAAAATCAACATTTTCAACATTATCAATTTCCTTGATCAAGTCCTAAATCGATCATTTATTCAATTTTTTTCCTTTGGTTTAACCATTTATCCTAAGCCTTTATTTAATTAAAAGGAATTTCCTCCCCTTTTATTTAAATAAAAAATCCCCACTTTTCTTCTTATCCTATGTTGTACAAATAAATCACTATTTTTATTGTATAAACAAGGGAAAGGTACCTTTTTGTCTTATGTCGGCATAAAGTCAACTCTGATTTTCTCATTAGAGGATATTTGTGCACAAGGATCAAGCTTCTATTTTTCTCCATCGTTGATTAAGTCTTTTTGCCTCTTAATCTTGTTCGTCCATTGATCCTCATTTTCTATAAAAGAAGAGCTTTCTTCTTCATTTGCATTAGATTCTTGTTTATGCTAATGTTATGCTGCAGGTTTTCTAGGTCACTTTGGAGCTCTTTGAAGACACTTTTGCATCCAAGCTTTGAAGACTCATCATTGCACTCATTTAGTTGCATATTTACTTTCTTAGTTGCATAATCATGTCATTTCTAGCTTAGATTTCCTTTTATGCAATAGCTTAATCTCACCTAGCCTAATTAGGAAGTTTGTAATCTTTTGTTATTTTCCTTTTCATGGCTTAATAGCATAGTTTGTACTTGCATTTTCATAGATTAATTTGCATTATCATATAGATTTACATTGTATTGCATACATTTTGATTCTATTTTGGGATATTGGCATTGTTCCCCTTGTCTTCAACTTGAATCTCTCATTGTATGGTTGACTAGCAAGGTCATTAACTTAATAGCTCTAGCTGAGAGCAATTTTACAATATTGCAACTCCATGCATAGAGAGCTATGGATTGCTATTTGAGGCCTCATTCTTGAGTGTTCTTGGATGTAATGATTCATAGAAGTGTGGTCACTTTTACACTATACAAGTTGAGGGTTCCTTCTTGCAAACCCTATTTGATATTTGTTGTGGGGTGGAAGATTGTGATTTGGCTTGCAATTACAGAGGGTTTCAAGATGGTTCATGGGAGATGAGATGTAGATCCAAGATTGGAAGACATGTTAAGGCAAATTTATACTAGGTTAGAAGCTGTCGAGACAACCCAGCACCAAGGAAGACATCTTGAGGATGTTAGTGATGAAGAAATTGAAGAGGAACAAGGTGAAGTTGAACTTGTAGCTATGATGGATTAGGGTGTGGAAAGATTATTGAAGGCTTTGACAAATCTAAAATCTACACCATATTTCAATCCTCCTAAGTATAGTGGAAAGCTGGATTCAGATGAATTTTTGGATTGGATCACTGAGATGGAGAAGTATTTTGAGTATGAAAATGTTCCTGAGGAGAGGTAGGTGAAGATTGCAAGCACAAAATTAAAAAGTAACGAATCCTTGTAGTGGGAGCACCTGTAGCTAGATAGAAAGAGGAAAGGAAAAGATAAGATCAAGGTATGGAACAAGATGGTGAATAAATTGAAAGTCAAGTTTTTACCATGTGATTATCAGATTAACTTAGTTAGGAAAATGCAAAATTTGAGGTAGAAAGATAGCTCAGTAAAGGATTATACTGAGGAATTATATAGATTAGATATCATGTCTGAACATGATGAAGATGAGGTGGAAAGAATTGCTAGGTGCTTGAATGGGTTAAGATTTTATATCCAAGAAGAAATCAATTTGGTTAAGTTAGAAAGCATTGAAGAAGCCTATTAGTTTGCCTTGAAAGTTGAGGAGAAATTGAAGAAAAGACATGAGCAAAGAAAAAGAGGAAGAGGTGGAAGATTCCCTAGAGGAAGAGGTATATCTTATGGAAAAAATAATAGATCTAATCAAGACAAAATAAATCAGGACAAAGGTAAGACCAAGTGGAAAGTTGAAAGTTCTTCTAGAGGAAAAGGTAGTAATCATTGAGGTGGTTATAATAGAGGTAGATTCTGAGGAACTTGTTACAATTATGGAGAAGGACATAGATCATTTGAGTGTACGCATGCAAATAAGAAGGCTGGTAGCAGTATAAATGCCTTGGTGCAAGAAGACTCACTGAATGAACCAGAGAAGGAAAATAACTCGATGGTTAGAAGAGCACTTTGGAGTGAAAGTAAAAAGGAAGATCCAATAAGGAAAGTTTTGTTTAAGACAAAATGCAGAGTTTTTGATGAAGTGTGGAAGGTAATTATTGATAGTGGAAGCTTAAAAAATTTGGCATCTGAGGAAATGGTTACAAATTTGTAGTTGGAAAAGTTGAAACACCCAAAGCCCTATCAGATTTCAAGGGTCAAGGATGAGCATACATTATTGGTAAGTGAACAATGTTATGTGAATTTGAAAATTGGAAAGTACTATGATAAGATGTTGTGTGATATCATGCCTATGGATTGTTGTCGTATTTTGTTGGGTAGACCTTGGCAATATGATAGACATGCTATATATGATAGGAAATTTCACAAATATACTATTTGGGTTGATAAGAGAAAGAAAATATTGTTTCCTTTGATTGAAGAACCTATTAGTAGTTTTTGTACATCTATGAAAGTTTTTTTGATGGAAGGAAGAAATTTTGTTAAGGATTTGAAGAAGAATGATGTGTGTTTTTCTATGATTCCTAACAAATCGAGTGAGAAAATAGTGGATAGCATACCTAAAGAGATTGATAAGATACTCACTGAGTATAGAGAGATCATTTATTATAATGTACCTGATGGTTTTTTGTTGAAGAGAAGCATTGATCATTGTATGTTTCTGATCCATGGAGCTAGTTTACCGAATAAGAGACCACATTGGTTAACACCTATTGAGAATCAAGAATTGAATTGACAAATCCAAGAATTGTTGTAGAAAGGTTTGATCCAAGAAAGTTTGAGTCCTCATGTAGTACCAGTTGTATTGGAACCTAAGAATAATGGAGAATGGAGAATGTGGACTGATTCCAGAGCAAACAAGAAGATAAAAGTGAAATATAGGTTTCCTATATCGAGAATGGATGACATAATGGATAGTTTGACTGGAGCAAAATATTTTACCAAAATTGATTTGAAAAGCAAACATCATTAGATTAGAATCAGAGAAGGTGATGAATGCAAGACTACTTTTAAGACAAGAGAATGTTTGTATGAGTGGTTGGTTATGCCTTTTGGTTTAACTAATGCACCGAGTACTTTTATGAGATTGATGAATGAAGTTTTGAAGAAATTTTTGGGTAAATTTGTGATTGTATACATAGATGACATTTTGATATTCAGTAAGACTAGAGAAGAACATTCATTACATGTTAGACAAGTATTACAGAGATTGAAAGAAGAAAAGTTGTTGATTAATCCGAAAAAGTGTTCCTTCATGAAAGAAGAGATTGTGTATTTGGGAATTGTAATTTCAGCTGATGGTTTGAATTGGTCTACACCTAAGAATTCTAGTGAGGTAAGATCATTTCATGGTTTAGCAAGTTTTTACTGAAAGAACATCATAAATTTCAATTGAATTTGTAATGTTATGACTGAGACTATGAGAGGAGATAAAAGAGAATTTAAGTGGACACATGGAGCTAATAAAATTTTTGAGACTTTAAAGCAGAAGGTTGCTGAATTGCCTATGTTATCTTTACTTTATTTTAATAAGGTATTCCAAGTTGAATGTGATGCAAGTGGTAATGCAATAGGAGTCATTTTGAGTCAAGAAGGTAAACCTGTTGCTTTCTTTAGTGAGAAGTTGAATGACGCAAAAAGGAAATATTATGTGTATGATCAAGAGTTCTATGCTATTGTTCAAGCCTTGAAGAAATGGAGACAATATTTGATACCAAGTGAATTTGTGTTGTATATTGATCATTGTAGACACTTAAAAATGGACAAGTGCTTTTAAATCATAAAAATTGCAAATAATCATAAAAAATGCACTAAATCAATCGAAAAGGGATCAAATCAATTAAAAATGGACATAATTAAATAAAGTTAGGAAAAATTGATTAAAGTAAAGGAAAATTCAAATAATGATGTTAAATAATTAAATCAAAGCTTAAAAAGGTGAAAAACACTACATAATTGATTTTAATCAATTAATTATATAGTTATTTAAATCAAAAATCAAAATGAACCTGTATCATCTTAAAATGGAAGCACTTCCATGTTAAGAGCATTTAGCCCTCTGAGTAAGTGGTTTGGGGTCATGTCAAGCACCTTGAATGGTTCCTAGGCTTTGATTTTGCTTTCTCCCTGCTTTCCACTTCATTTCTACACTTGATTCCTTCATTCTAAGTGAAATTAGGGTTATGATCTTAAGGATTCTCCTTAATTTCCCTCCTCTATGGCTCTATTTTATAGGTAGGATTTATAAATAAGTCCTCCTAGCTTTCATCATGGTTATCATAGGATTTTATGTCTATCCCTAGCATTCTATCCTGTTCTGATATCATTTCTAGGTTTCTAGGCATCCCTGGGACCTCCTGACCTGGTTCTGACTGAATTTGGGTCTAGTAGTAGGATCAACCTCAAACTTGACCAAGTCAAGATTGACCTTGAACCTTACCAAGTTAGGATTGACCTCAAACCTGACTAGGTTAGGTCCAACCTCGATTTTGACCCCTTTCTGCAAAAGTTCAAAATCCTTAATTTCTGGGCATCGGGCTTTCAGGATATTTGTTTGCCCACCTCCGGGTCAGCCATTTTAGGTTTCAGAATGGTAAATCCTCCAATTTCATTTAATCTAGGTATATATTCTAAAGGTTAGGACCTAATTGGGATTTAATTCTCCAAGGTGGCCCTTCTAGAGGAGTGTGTCCTAGTTTACTATAAAAGGAGGCTTTCCTCTCTCATTTTCACATCACATTCTCAAGAAATCAAGCAATCTCTCAAGATCTCAAGGTGTTTAAGCAAGCATTCATTCAAGCATTTAAGTCTTCTTCTCCATCCAAGTTCTCCATTGAAGATCAAGGATTTAAGCATTCAAGCCATTAAAGGGATTTGGTTCAAGCATTCAAGATTCATCATTCAAACCCTAGATCTAGCCATCATGGTGGGATCTTCCTTCAAGATCCTTTGTTCATCTTCAAGATCCATTTCATTCTTACCTCAAATTGGATTCCAAGCATACAATCATGGAGGTTTGATTTACATATGTTAATGTTATGTCCAAGCTTTCATATTAACATACTTGATTACATTTCAAATACAATTGCATATCTATTGAATGTCATAGCTTCATTGTTAGATGTACTTCTACTACTTGCTAGCATTCTCCATTTTGATTTCAATATTAAGGTTGATTCCAAACTAGGGTTTGACCAAGGAAAACCCCCCAAACAAGCACACAAAACTATTTTTCTTGTAGGTACAGGTGCGAGATTTTGGATCTGAGAGCGGATTTGGATACCCTTTTCAGAAAACTTTTGGGATCTACAAACAAAGTCAAAGTCAAGCTTCATTTTCATGAGGTCAATTTTGACTTTTTATGAGGATCAAACTCAACTTGAACACATCTTGGAAAAAGATTTTTGGGTTTTGTAGATCTCGCAGTTCCAATCAGATTTGCAAAAATCAACAATTTTTGAGATCGTTTGATAGGGTTTTTAGCCAATTTATTTTCGGAGGTGAGTACCTTTACTTCTTAATTTCAATATTCATCATCGACATTTACTTTTTATATCAATACAATTCAAATGTAAGTATAAAATATTAGTTTTGGGGTCTCTTTTATGTGCAAGCCATTGTTCTAGGACCCCATCCATATTTTTTCCTTTACATTTTGGTGAACCCGCGATAGACAACTCTTTCTTTTTGGTGTTAGATCATTTTTTTTCTTGCCTTAAGATTAGATTTATTTTATGCCCTTGCATTTATATTTCAAAAATCCAAAAAATTGCAAAATTTCTTTAAAAATACAAAAACATTTACATTTTCATGCTTTTAGTATTCAACATGTATGATTCTTGTTTTGAGTACTTTGATGAGGATTTTATTGTACAAGATGATAGATACATTAATGAGGTACATGGAAGTGAGAATGAAAATTGTTTGAATGAGATCTTCATTGACCCTATTCCTATTTTACCCTCCTCCACAACCTCTTCAATTGAACTTTACAAAGATGAGTTAGGGATTGATGTTAATTCTTCTCCTAATCTATGTCTTTTCTATGAGTCTACTTTAGAATACAATTTACCTTCTTTCCCATTTAGGGATCAAGCTTTAATGAGTTTTGATGATCCTACAATACACTTTATGGATAGGGATGATAATCCTCCTATTATATGGGATGAACCTTTGGATTTGGATGTTGATTACTCTCTTCCTCATGAAACTATTATGGATAATCCTCCTATTTGGGATGAACCTTTGAATTTAGATGTTGATTACTCCCTTCCTCATGAAACTATTGTGGATAATTCTACTTTTTGGGATGAACCCTTGGATAAATACATTGATTTATCCCCTTCTTGTGAAGAATTTTTCATACAAAAGGATGACATATTCTCTAAAACATACTTCCCTTATGTGAAAGAAGATGACATTATAGATCCTTCACCTTAATTTAGGATTCCTTCTAGTGATGAAGCATTATTGGAGAACGATATGCATTCCCTTAACACTCTTACTCTTAGTGGTGATCTTCTAGGAAATCAAGATCTTACCTCACAACCTTCTTACCATAGTATTATTTATATCTATTCCATCCCTTTTCCAACTATGGTTCTAAGCATTCCTTTGGTGGTGTCGTCCATTCATATCACTTCCTAAACTTTTACTAGTGTTCCTTATCTTCCTAATCCTAATCCTATCTTTCCTAATCTGATTCCTAATTCTCCATCTACTATTCCTAGTTCTTCCCACACTTATGTTGAGGTACAAACTATGGTTCATGATGTAGATGTGCAAAGATTCTTCAAAGTACCTTCTCCATATTATCCGATCCATAAAGATAAAAGAAAATAAATTTCTCCTTTGAGATTTCTTCATAATTTTACCCTGCATTTTGATATAACATAGATTTATTTATTTTCCCCTCTAGACTGGGGGGCAAGAAGTATATTTCTTCCTGTCTTCTAGAATCCATTATATTCCTACTTTGAGCTTAATTGGTTATGTTTTCATGATGTGTATTATGATAGCTTTTCATCCATTATTATCTTCTATTATTCAAGAGATCTTTTCTAGGATGTGTTTTGCAAAGGTATCCCTTGCCTTTCATCCCTGGGGGGAAAGGTACCTCTTTCCTTCTCTTTATCTAGGGAACCACTTTCCTTAGCTTAGTGGTATTTGTTTATATTTCAATATTATTTCATCATATTGACAGATGTTTTGACTATGGAAAACCTTCTTATATGAGAAGTTGTTGTCCTAAGTCAACACTTCTTCTCTATGTTGCAAATTATGTTCTTTATAAACTCTTACCCTTGCTTTGATGTTAGAGTTGTTTCCCTCATTCCAAAGATTCCTCTTCCTCTTCTTCACAGGGGGCTTGATGATTGACTCTTTGTTCTCGCTCTTGAAAGATGATATTTTATCTAAAGCACTCCTCTTTGGTGGGGGTCTTGTTGATAAGATCTCTTTCTTTGAGGATCCTTTTCCATGAGTGACATATCCTTTCCATGATTATCTATACTCTTGGATGTAGGGGTTAATATCCCTTGCTAATAATATGGTATACATTATTGCTAGACATGATATCTCCTTGAATTTTGAAGTAGGTATCCTCTTCCATCTTTGTTCCTACACTTGGGGGGCAAGGATGTCATCTCCTTCTTTTTTGTCTTTCTGAGATTCACCTCTTTCCTTGGTTAAGCAGTATCTATCTATTATGTGATATCCAATCATACATGAAAATTTTGGTTTGCATTGAGGACCTATGTCCTTGATATATGTAACCTCATTTGTTGTTTGACATTGGGTTTCCATGGTTGATATATCTCTCTCCTTGGAAACTGAATAGTGTGCTATCCCTCATAAGGGTTACTTTCTTTTCACTTCTGGCATGATATCGCTTTACATTCATCCCTTCCATGGCCTCATAGGAGCTATGACCTTCTTAGCTTAGACTGGATGTTGACTGAGTATATTGTCTTGATGATGAAGAAGGCTTTATCCTTGTTCTTTTCTTTCCTTAACATGACAAAATAGTATGTTTTTGCCATCTTAAGGAGGGGGCATATATAGGGTCTCCCTTGTACTATAGTTGTTTATTTTTATATGCTAAATCCTTTGAAGGTAATGCACATAAGTTGCTAAATCATGAAGGGATATGCATTTCCAGTATGATAGATCTTCTGATGGTAACACACATAAGTTGCTAAATCTTGAGGAGACACACATTTTTCAAATTTTTCAAATATGCTAAATCCTATGAAGGTAATGCACATAAGTTGCTAAATCCTGAAGGGAAATGCATTTCCAATTTCTAATATGCTAAATCCTGGAAGGTAACACACATAAGTTGCTAAATCCTGAAAAGACACACACCTATATGCTAAATCTTCTGAGGGTAATGCACATACGTCACTAAATCTTGAGGAGACATGCATTTCATAGTCATAGTGATACAAGAAGGTGGATCTATGGGTATTCCAGAAGCCGTCAGAAGATGCATTACAATTACAAGCATAGTTTATGGGTGAACCTATTGGGCTCTCCCTCCGGGGTGATTCATGGTAAGGTGGGCATCTTAATTGGTGAGGTAATCACTCTTTTCCCTTTCTCTCTTTTCGCTTTCATGCTAGTAGGACTAGATCATGAAGCTATGTTGTCTATAGTGATGCTTTTTTCTTCCTTATGTAATCATTTATGCTTTTATGATAGCTTTCCAAATATGATATTTGTTGAGCGTCATTTTTGCACGAAGACAATGGCTAGGAATTTGTAAGAACAAATCCCCCTCTTGGAAGATTCACAAAATCAATCTGAAGGTTCTAGATGGTTGGGTCTCAACTGCTCAGGTAGCTCAATGGAAGACAGATGTGAGTCTATTAATCAAGGAGGCCTTTGCTGGTTCTTTTCAAGGAAAAATACATAGCAAACTTTAGGATTCCACAATATTTTGCTTCTTTCTTTTTTATACGATTTCAAAATTTATTAGAAATGAAAGCAAAACTAAACTAATTAATCTATTGAAAGTAAATTGCTAGAAGGGTTAGAAGAGGTAGGGTAGCAAGAGAATGAAAGCAATTACCTGAAGAGAAACCTAATGGACATATGCCAACATCACACCACCATGCGAATTAAATATCCAAGAAGATGAGAAAACCCACACAACAGAGATTAGACCATTCCACAATCTTCAGCTAAATAGATGCAATCATCAATGAATTTGAATAAAATAGATGTATGATAAGTCAAAACTGATCAAATCACGAAGCCACCATAGATGTGTGTGCACATGAGACAAGTTAATCTTTAAGCACATAGGAATAATCTTCTTAGAAATTCATCAAAACACAGTAAGGAAACACCAACAAACACCAAATTAAAAGATTGTAGACTTTAAACCATTAAAGAATCAATTGGCTTTTTGAAACAAAGAATGAGAAAAGTTACACATTCACAAATTTCACATAGATGGAAGAAATATCACACCATGAATGAAGAACCAACTGTATGTATTGTATTAATGATCAAATCAACCCTCATTACATCATTTTATTACAATTTATAGAGCCATGCTCTTATTTTCACAGTTAGGGCTTTGGCTACATGAAACTAGGAAATAAAACCTAAACTAGAGATTACATAAAGGAAACTATCTCTAAAACTAATTAGAACTACCCTAGCACAGAATTGAACCTCGTGCATTAAAAAACTTTGATGAAATCATGCATTAAATGTCTCAGAAATGGAATCGAGAACTTTTGCATGCACCTGGTGATCTTCATGTTTGCACCCTTGATCCTTGGTCTCGGCTACTCCACGTGGTTATGACTAAAAGAGATCTCGCAATCATGCATAAATGATCCAAAGAGAGAAGCCCAGATGAATGAAAGAGTTATCTCTGAGATAATTGGAGTAAACTTTCAGACGTGCCAAAAAATTCCCAAAACCTAACATTTGGTCTGAAAACCCCAAAACCCAAAATTGACTAAGTGCAAGGTCCTTTATTTCCACTATTTCTAACTTGACAAACTTGTTAGTGGCTATAAAACTTACTATGGCTAAGTGTCAAACTGCACTTCTATACATGACATTGGGGCAGTCTTGAACTAAATGCTCACTCCATGGGAAGAACTTCTGGATGCGCCTTCTTGAACCTATCCACTACCTCTAATACCTCATCAAAACTTGACATCTTAATCCCTTGGATCACTCCCTGTTGACGGTCTCAGAAGGAAAATAACTCTTCTATAAAAGCCTTTATCTCTTCTTCTCGAGACAACATTTTTTGGATCTCTTCCTTCTGATAGAACATTTATTGTAGATCTTCCTTTGTCTTAACCCCCTGGAAGATGTCTAGGTACTGGCTGATGATGGTATTTATGGAATACATTGTTTTATCATCATCCTCTTCATACAGATCTAGGTCCAAACCATCAAAAAACTCACACAATTACTTCATGAAGACCATACTATCATCCCTTCTCTTGTTTATTCTCTTAAGAACCTTTTCAAAATTTGTTATAGCCGCCATGATCTCTTGGATCCATTGCTCGAAGTTGTCGAGCTCTGACCCCTCATGTATTTTGACCAAAACCTAGATGTGTTGCTTCCTTATTACTTTCAAGTCCTCCAATATCTTTTGCCACTTGGATATCATTTCCTCTATGCCATCCTCCTTACTCATGATTTCAACCAATGAAGTCACCCCTATCAGAATGCCTCGCAGTGACCTCAAAATCCTCTTCAGAGACATCATAGAAAAGTATTCAAAATCTAACCTCTAGTTTGCACAAGCCTATGCAAAATAATGTGGAACATCTATGTTTATATTCCCCTTCCTTTCCAAAATTGCTTGTAATGAGGCTTCGAGGTTATTAGGGTCAATTGGACCCATTGTCTTTAGAATGAATCTCCTTATCGCCTCATTCTGCTCTTCTAGGGCTTTTATCTTTTCTTCATCCTTATTCATGAAGCCCAGAGCATTCTTCAAGCCCAAGGTAGCCAAAGTTTTGCTACCTTCCCTGGTTGGTTCTCCCAAATCTACCTCTTCCAACACGTAATCATCGAGAGTGATCTCATTCTTATCAATGCCCATTGTGGGAACAATCACCTATTCTCTCCACCTCCCTGCCTGGTCTTGTGTTACATAGGACATCCTTCTTGCCTGGGGAATAGGTGCTATTTGGTGGAAAGCATGCCCTAATGTGGTTACATTGAACTCCTCATCAATATATATTCTAACTCTCAATTGCACTTCCTTGGTAAACCATATGGGCTTCTAAGATGCATTCAATGGTTCATAAAGGGTAGTTAAAGTAGAAGAGGCTGCGAAGTGATCTGTCCTTATTTCTTCTTGATCTTCCTATTCTTCCCCCATTTCCTACTCATGCTTTTCATCCAACTCAGGTTCCCCCTCATCAGCTATTCATTCATCAACAATTTTTTGCTCATCGGCGGATTGCTCATCAATGTCTGTGTGGGGCCTATCTTCCTCCATAGGTGGCTCTTCTTCTATCTGTGTCTCTTCCTTGTTATCTAGCCTCTCAGTTCCAATATGAATTTTTTCCATCTTCTCTTCACCAAGGGCTTCAACTTCTTTCTCTAGCTCCTATGAGGTCTAGGGCACTAACTCCACATGAACTTGGGGAGGAATACTAAGTGGGGGAGGCATAGGAGACACAAGGGGAATGGTTAAATAGGTTGGCAGAGTTGGAGTAAGAAAGGGAATGTGGGACAAAGAGGGTTGCTGAGACAATGGAATATTCTATGAAGTGGTGGGAAGCTCTTGAGGTGGGTTGGTAGGAAGCATGGAAGGATAAGATGGAAGTGGGGGCGGAATGGATGTAGCCAATGGTTCCCGTGTACTTACTCCTTCCTCTAATGTGACCCCAACTGAAGAGTTCCTTTCTAGTTTTGTATCTCCTCCTTGGTCTTTGGTCATCTCAACATCATGTTGCACTTTGGGTGCCTATTGTAGATCCTCTCCCACGCTACTAAAAATACTAGTGAACTCCATGGGAGCCTGTTGCTCTGACTCGCTAAACACATGCAACCTGACAAAATTTGAGATATAGAACTCATCATCGCCAAGGGCATCCAAGTTCATTGGCTCTACCTGAGTAGCCCCTTCATCATCCTTGGGATCATCTTCCATTATCCTTCTTTTCTTCAAAAATCCCATTGATCAGGTCCTCCTAATGAGGGGAACATCATCCAACACATCCTCATCTTCTTCTACTAGAGTGTCTATCTATGTGGGAGTTGAACTTTCTTTTCTTTTGTAAAGATGGCCCTTGATCACTCTAGCCAGCTTAGTTCCTATTATTTTAAACTTCATTTTTCTTGCCAAGCCTGGAGAATCTTGATCACTAGGGGGAGGTGCTTTCAAGGACGCCACACTTCCTCTCATCTTGGTTTTCACATTCTTGGAGTGTGTGGGTCACTCATGTCAGTACACAGTGCCTGGCTTCAAAGGGGTAGCCTCCTTGAACTATGGTTTGAGTCTTTTCTCCCCCTTCTTTCCTTCAGATGGCCTCTCAAGGAGTTGCTTTATAGGGAGTGGCTACATTGGAAATGGATGAGCCACCCATGACTTTGTCAGTTTCACCACATGTCGGGCTCTAAAATCCATGTTTTCATTATCATCCCAATCTACTTCCACATTTAGGATGGCCCTATTGTATACCTTGTCCACATTATATATAGAATCCAAAATCTTATCTGAGTCAGCATCTATTGCCCTCTATGGAATCTTTAAGGAAAGGGCACCCAGTGCCAGCTCTAGACAATTCTAGCAATAATCATGAATTCTCACCTCATAATCATCAATGCACTTGGCCCAATGGTCCTCCACATGTGGCTCATGGATGTAGTGCCTTCCCATTATATGGCTCTAAGTACCAGTGGGGTCAAAATGCAGCCTTACTAGGCTCTAAGTTGCCAATGGCAATTCATCCCATTCTCTAGCTAATGACTTGCATACCTTCATGTTAGGTACACAGTGAGCATTGATGGAAATAGGAAAGTCCCAAAAATGTTTCTTCTTGTGCTTAATATGTCTGTGAGCATCAAACAATTGCCTTGCAATCTCTAGTAGAACTACCCAGTCAGATGGATACATTGGGAGTTTCTTAGGTGCCAAAGTGCTTCCAGCCACCCAAATGTATGTGAACATTCAAAACTAGATATAGAATGCCCCAATAGCTTTTACTTTGGCTGTTGCTTCTGTTGATAACCTTTTAGCATAATCACCCTTAATGGAGTGAATGATTGCAAAAATGAAGGCATCATTGACTACCCTATACTACGGGCTATCATGCATAAAGAACTCCTTTCTCACCAACTGAGGGTACAAGGTGAATGACCATGTATTTTGTTCCCCAATATTTCCCACTTTGGTTAACCCTAGATATACTACCCTAGCGGCTAGGAGGTACACTTTATAAGAAGTCATGTAGAAGTGAGGGTTTATTTTCACCTAAACCAGTTGCTCATCTAGCTGATTACTTAGATTAGTTGACCAGTCAAACCTTGCTTGCCTTTCCTTTATTTTCTAAATTAGGAAGATCATCCAGTGTTCCGACTGGTGAGACCTAGGTAGCCTGTATACCATGGTTATCATTGTTATAGAAGCCTGCATATCTTCTTTCATATAGTCCCTCCTCATGTCTATCCTGTCCAATCTATTATTTGGTAGTGGTTGCTTTAGGTACTCATTGTTAATGATGTTGTGAGCCCTCTGCACATCTTTATTGTACAACTCCATCCCCTTCTTGATGCTGAAATTGAAGAATTTATCTACCCCCTTGGGAAGATGGAAGACATCTTCAATATTGTTAGGTCTTAGGTCCAAGACCACTTTTTTGATGCTATTCTTAACCATGCACTTGTCTGGCATGTAGTTACTGGCTAGTGTGTTGAATAGGTTTGCCGACTAGATAGAGACTGGTTGTGTTGCCAAATTCCCCAAAGAGTAGTGGACTAGAGAAGTGTAATCCTCTGAATGACCCATAGGCTAAGCACACTTAGTGGGGTACTCATTCCAATCAATGTTCCCAATGTCCATGTTAGTTATCCCAATGTGCAGATCGGTCACCTTGGATAGTGGATGGTACCCTTTGAATTGATATTTCATTGTTGGAGATGCCAGTACTTTTTTCTACCATATCTGTAAAGAGTACAAGGCCATAATTAGTAACATAACAAGAGGAAAAACAAGTAGGAAATCAAAACATGTTACATGAAACCAAGCCCACAATGTTGCACAAGAGAATTTCAGCCCTTTCTACCTTCTAGTGTCATCAAACATTTGAAAGGCTGAAAAAACTGACAAGGGTGCATGATCCTAGGCAAAACTTGACTATTCAAAAAAATAGACTATTTGGAGGAACAAAACCGCCAAAGTTTGATAGGTCTGAAACATGCGTGAAGTCGAAAAGGCTGAAGAGAGGCTTCTTACAAGGCAAAGAACTTTCAGCACGCGAGAATGCTGAAAACACTGACAATTCCAAAATCTTTGAAAAAAGGACTGGAATGCCTACTTCAACATTTTTGGAGGTTATGAATTCTTCGGTGTGTGAAAACACTAAAATGTCGAACAAGAGTTTGGGCTTAGAAACTCTTAGCTGGTGACTGGGCCAAAAGTTTCAAACCTTCGGGGTCCAAAACTAGGGTTTGTGGCCAGACCTAAAAATGAGTCTGATGGCAAGTTTGACCACAAAACTCACCAAGGGATGTAAGGAGACTGCCTTTCCAATCCCTTAGGCCAAAAAGGCTAACTCACAACAACCTAAACCTAAGAGCTAGGCCGAAAAGGCCAAAAATGCAAATCCCTAAACCTAGGATGGAAGAAGCAAGCTAAACAAAATAAAAACACTAAACAAAACTAGGAAAGGAGAAAAAGACACCTACCACTAAGACGAAGGACTCAAAGATGACCAACAAGAAGATGAGAGAAACGGGATGGAAAACCCACAAAAATGCGAAGGTGAGAATCGATGAAAAATAGGTGAAAGGTAGAGGAGTGAAAGGCAAAGTGAGGGTGAGAAAAGATTGTCATGCTTTTTATAGGCTTTTGCGAGGCTACTGATGTAAATGACCCCTGAATTAGCCTTTCGACCTTTTCGGGGATCTTGGACCTCCGAAAGGCCGACAAACCTGAAAGGCTGACTCCCGCAAGAGCTAGACTTTTAGACGTGAGATCCCTCAAAAGGTCTAAAAAATAGTCAGTCACTTGTTTGCGCGCTCCACTGGGCCTTTCGCACTTTTGGACCTCTGAAAGGATAAAAAGACTGACAAGGCCGAAAAGGTTGAAAACTTAAAAAAAAAGACACCCCTAAAGACAACAAAACAAGACAATTGGAAAGCAAAAAAGGGGGGCCCCCTGATATTTCAAGGGGAAAAAGGGGAGTGTGATTGTGGGACCACAATAAATAGCCAAAAAAAAAAAGGAAACACCCAAGTTTTCATAGTCTTATTACTCTCAAAGTAACCCTATCCCACGACAAGCCAAATGCCAGATCTTAAGTTGAAGTGAATCCTTCTGTGTCACCTTGATTAAGAACATCATAACCTCTGCATCTAGTGTGTGATTGAGTGTATCTATTTCCCAAGGATCCTTTGTCCTAAATTCCCATTGATCATCAGCTAGTCATAGCTAGATCATTGCCCCTTAATCTGAAGTCAATCGTGAGTCACTTTAACCTTGCTTTACTACCTGATGAGCATTTATAGCCCTGATAAAGGTTGCTAAAATCACCCCTTCCCAACTATAGACAAGCTGTGATGGAAGTTTTAAACTTCTCTAGAGGGCTCTTAGACTTGTTCATTTTTTTTAGCCTTTTAAAATTGATTATCAAGACCATTGCTTCTAATTTGTTCATCCAGGTCTTGATACTTCATGTGATGTAATCAGAAATCATTCCTTTGCTCATTTTACTTTTTTTTTTCTTTTGAAACCAGGGCAGTACTTAGACTGTGCTACCCTAGTCTTGAGCGTTCTTTGGCCTTGTATTTATGTGTTCCTCTTTTGTCTATTTGCTCTTTTCTTTTAGCCTGTGTTCTAGTCAGAAAAGGGTTTTGACCCCCCAACTTCCTTCGCAACCATGGGCCTTCCTTGATTGTGACCGGCGTATTATTGTGAGGAGCTCATGACTTGGGATTCCTTCCTTAATATGTGTTGGTGTTTGAGGATGATTGGCTCTAATGAACTCTTTTGAAGGATCTGGAAAAGAAAATGTTCCACTTCAAAATGTGGCACTTGGCTCATCGCAAGACAAAGTTACATCAAAAGGTCTTGTCAACTGAAAACTATCATCTCTTACCTGGACCCTCTGGTACAGACTAACAATCTTGAAAAGTAGCTACTACCCCCCCTCCCCCCCCCCCCCCCCCCCCCAAAAAAAAAAAAAAAAAAAAAAAGAGCCAAAGGAAAAGACACCAAGGACAAGACACAAAGAAAGAAAAGACCCTAGAATATAAAAATTTACATTATTTTATAGAAGGTCAGTCAAGACCCAAAATAATGCTTCAAAAACTAGCCATTGATTGGTAATGGGACTAGCTCTCCATCAAGAGAACTGATCTGAAAGGTATTTTCTCCCAAGATCTCGATGATCTGGAAAGGGCCTATCCACAAACATTGAAATTTAGTGTGGTTGCTTAGTTTTTCTTTAGCTTTGTCCCACATTAGAACCAAATCAGAAATCCTGAAGGCTTTTATAGTTGCTCTTTTGTCAAACCAACGTTTGACAACAACTTAACGTTTAGCTACGTGCTCCAAGGCCATGGTCATCTTCTCTTCTAGGTCTAGCAAGCTCATAAGATGAATCTGGACCTGATCCTCACCCTCATCGTATTAATCCATGAACCTTAGAATTGGTATTTTCAAGTTCATTGGAAAAATGGGCTGCAGACCATAGACTAGCTAGTAAGGGGATGCTCCTAAAGCATTTTTTATTCTCATACGGTTAGTCCATAAGGCATACTTTAACTAGGTGTGCCAGTCTTTGCGGTTGTCACCCAAGAGGCATTTGATTACCATTTGTAAGAATTTGTAAATAGCAAAGATTGAACCAAGGATCTAAAGGTTAAAGAAAAGAACAATAGAGATGATATGAATGCAAAGATGGATTGAATAGATCCAATGAATTCACCTTGAATGATTGATTGAATGAATCATGAATGAATGATTATTACATAATAGGCCTCCTTATATAGGAAAGGCGATAAGAGAGAATGATAAGGAGCTGATAAGCTATCACCTATGCTAGGTGTAATCACATGTCCATAAAATGTGGATCATCCTTGATTAAGCAATAAAGTATGTGCATTGGATTAGGATGATAATGTGATAATAGCACTAAAGGTGGATCTCACACACAATGAGGTATGTGATGACAACTATCACACCAAAAGTGGAATTTCTCCTACACCATGTGCTTAATAGATGTGCACACTCCTAGGTGTCTCAATCACAAACTACTATGCAATGCATTAACCTAAGTAAGATTAAGTGTAATTAGGAATATTTAATTACACCAACACCCCCCCTTAAGTGAAACTTAGGGGAATGAACTTAAACTCACAATGAAAGATGGGTCCCAACAACTAGGCCATGTTAGGTACCCATGTACAAAATGCAATACATGAAATGCAATAACTCTCATAAAGTGGAGAAAGAGGGAAAACCTCATGGGAAAAACCCTCCCCCAAAAAGAGAGAAGAAAACAAAATGCATGGATGGATGGAGTACTCAAGATCCCCCAAGAACTACATACATCATGTATATACAAATAAGTATCCCCCCATAAGAAGGATAGTTGGAGACATGATATCCCCCCCATAATGTAGAAGCTCCCATGTTGATGAAGAGTGCCTGAAAATAATAGATCAACCAATGCTTACAAGAAACATGTCTCCCCTTAGGAAGAAATAGATACATCAAATGATGAAGAAGCCAATCCATGTGTAAATGGAATGAGGAAGAAGATGTAGGTCTCCATGTATGAATCTCTAATGACTGAGTAGGAATCTCCAAACCCAAAGAATCTATCACTTCATGTGACAAATCAAGTGAAGAAGGAGAAGAATCAAGTACAGTAATCTCCAAAGAAGGTGAAGAAGTATCCCCAACTATGATGAAACTATCATCAAGGGAAAGAGAAACCCCCTCATGTATGTCTTCCAAATCTGCATCATGAGAATCAAAAAATGTTGAAGATGCATCCAAGTAGTCATCACATTCTGCAAGATCTAAAAAACTATGATCATCTTGCTAAATAGTAGAGCCCATGTCTGAAGAAGCGGGAGGTGGAGGAGTAGGAAGATCAACACTTGTCTGACCAAGTTGCAAAATTTTGAATTTTTTTAATGTTTAAGATCAGTTTTTTTGAAAATTTCTATTCTAAAAATAAAAAACAATCACGACACACACATCAATATTTTATCGTGTCCCTAAAACACGCTAGTGTGTATATTCTTGAATGTTTTCACAAGTATAACACAAGAATAGATTCCAATCAAGCTACCTAGCACAAGATTTGACTTGTAAATATGGCTCTAAAAGGTGGCCTTGCTATTTTATTCAGGATTTAGTAGGTATTCCATTAAAATTAGACTTCAATCTCTCATCCCCCAAGTATGTTAAGGGGTTTCCCACACGCACCAAGGTACGATTTTGCATAATTCGTAAGGACTACTAGAGGAAGTTTGAGAAATTTAATCCTTTTGTCATGCACCCCATTAAGGATACATGCATTTCTTTTTATAGTGGGTTGGATTCTCGTGGTAAAAGCAAGTGTATCCCACTTTGGGTTGTCCCTCTCACCGGTCTTACTAAGGCAAACTCAGGAGGCGAGCCCACTATTGCTCTAGCATGTATATAAAAAGCAAGAAATCAAACTTAGGCCAACAAGTTTAGGATTTTGATTCACTCAAAAAGTGAAGAGCATATCCCTATTGTTTTTCTTTGTTCCAAATACTCAAACACAAATTTGTTCTTTCCCAGTCTCTTGACAATGAGATTCCTAAAATTGAAGTGTTTGGTTCATTTCTTATTTTACTTAAGCTATATTTAAAAGAATGACACAATTTAATCAAATGCAAGCTTGAATAGATGAATACCTTTCCTTTTGTAGCTAGCATAGGCTAGGGGCATTTTTGAAATATTTTTGTCATTTTTACATTACCTTAGCAATAACTCCTTTCAAATGTGCTTGTCGACTAGCAAGTTAGTCAACACTAAAAAACACTATGAGGGGAAACCAAAATTGAAATTTGATGAAGCAAGCACTATGCATTAATTTTAGAGATCTTATTTGCAAATTCTCAAAAGAAAACTTGATCTAAGGACTAAAAATATAATTTAAAGAGACAAATTTCTTTATATATGCTTCAATAATAGCGAGATAATTTTGAAATACCTAATTCTCCTCTTCTTTGGATTCTTCAAGAATCAAATCAATATGAGCAAAATTCTCTTTGCTAATGACTTCTCTTTGATGTTGTATCTTCTTTTCAGCTTTTGTACCTTTCTATGATTGCTCATTTACTGTCAAATCATATGAACAACAAGTTAGAGAAATGATTTAATCAATTTACTAGTAAATATAGATAACAGGTAGTAGGTGACATTTTCCAACTAATAAGTGTAAAGTAATTATCAGAAAGCATAATTTTAGTGACAGAAAGTGACACTGTAAATTATGCAAGTGAGAACAATTTATTATCATGCGTGCAAACAACTTTAAATTGTAGAAAATTATTTATGCTAAGTGACAAGTTAATAACAGTAAGTGTGAATTGATAGATTATAAGCATGATTTTTATTTAAAAGTGTGAAGCAAAGCATGGCAACAGGCAACAACAGATTGTAGCTACACGACACTTGTTAAGTCGTAAGCATGACTTCATGCACAAAGGATGAACACTTTGTCTCAAAAGCATGAACGTCTAATTTCCAGGTGACTATAAAGAAATCATGACATGATGAAAGTGATATGCCAGGTGTGAGTTGTCAGTTAAAAGGTGTCAGATCAGAGATCATAAGCGGTAGTAAAATGACTGCAGGCATGATTAGATCTTCTGTAGGTGACACTTCACCTTTTTCCTACCAAATATTCATGAAAAATAGATGAAACAAGCATGCAAATTATGATGAAATGAGGCCTAGGGCCCCACGGTGGGTGCCATTTGTATGTGTATGATTAACACCTTCATGAAATTAAGATCTAATAGCAACAATTGAAATGAAATACAATGCTAATCTAATTAAAATTGAAACTATGATCCATAGCATCTCATGGTTCTCTAGAAAGATGTGGTAAGTGAAGCTCTCAGCTCAAATTCTCACTAGTGACACTTCTAAAATGAGAATGTATGCTTCTACAATGCCTCTACAATTGTTCTATGATGATAATTCTAGCTCAAATTGACAAAAGATATGATAATTGCTCTAAAATGCTCTTAGAATGCTCTTCAATTGCCTATAGTAACAATGCTTTACAAATGAATTTCTAAGATCCTCATTATGCTTCAAAATGCCTCATACTTATAGTAAATTCCCAAGGGTAGGGGGTTGAGTGAAGTAATCATGATTAACCCTTGGTTGAGTCAAATACTTTGCTTTGTTCATAAATGGGGGGACAACGAGGGGACAATCATTTAAATGGTCTCAAAGCTTGGACACTTTTGAAGTTTGAGTGATTTGTGTCTTTTTGTCCTCAATTCTTATTGGTTGCTCAACTTTGTTGAAAGATATTAAGAATTATTAAATTTAATTAATTAATTAAATTTAGCCATGTAAGGGTAATAGGTTTTGTATAGGATAAAATATGGATGGGGTCCTAGAACAATGGTTTGTACATAAAAGAGACCCCAAAACTAATTTTGTATACTTACATTTGAATTGTATTGATATAAAAAGTAAATGTCGATGATGAATATTGAAATTAAGAAGTAAAGGTACTCACTGCCAAAAAAGAATCAACTAAAAACCCTATCAAACAATCTCAAAAATTGTTGATTTTCATAATTATGAGCCAAAATTGTGAGATCTACAAAACCCAGAAATATTTTTCTAAGATGTGTTCAGGTCAAGTTTAACCCTCATAAAAGGTCAAAATTGACCTCAGGAAAATGAAGCTCGACTTTGATTTTGTTCACAGATCTCAGAAGTTTTCCAAAAAGGGTATCCAAATCTGCTCTCAGATCCAAAATCCCACACCTGTACCTACAAGAAAATGGTTTGTTTGTTTGTTTTTTTTTTTTTTTTGTTTTTGTTTTTTTTGGGGGGGGGGGTTTGGCTTGGTCAAACCCCAGTTTGGAATCAACCTTAATATTGAAATTGAAATGGATAATGCTAGCAAGTAGTAGAAGTAGATCTAACAATGAAGCTATGACATTCAATAGATCAATTATATTTGAAATGTAATCAAGTATGTTAATATGAAAGCTTGGATATAATGTTAACAAATTTAAATCAAACCTCCATGATTGTATGCTTGGAATCCACTTTGAGGGAAGAATGAAATGGATCTTGACGATGAACAAAGGATCTTGAAGGAAGATCCCACTGTGATGGCTAGATTTAGGGTTTGAATGATGAATCTTGAATGCTTGAACCAAATCTCTTCAATGGCTTGAATGCTTGAATCCTTGATCTTCAATGGAGAACATGGATGGAGAAGAAGACTTGAATTCTTGAATGAATTCTTTCTTGAACACCTTGAGATCTTGAGAGATTGCTTGATTTCTTAAGAATGTGATGTGAAAATGAGAGAGGAAAGCCTCCTTTTATAGTGAACTAGGACACACTCCTCTAGAAGGGCCACCTTGGAGAATTAAATCCCAATTAGGTCATAACCTTTATAAAATATACCTAGATTAAATGCAATTGGAGGATTTACCATTTTGAAACTCGAAATGGCTGACCTAGAGGCAAGAAAATAAATATCTCGAAAGCTCGATGCCCAAAAATTAAGGATTTTGAAGTTTTGTAGAAAGGGGTCAAAATTGAGGTTAGACTCAACCTAGTCAGGTTCGAGGTTGATCTTGACCTAGTCAGGTTTGAGGTTGATCCTGGCCCTGGACCTAGATTTAGTCAGTTTTAGGTCAGGAGGTCCCGGGGATGCCCAAAAACCTAGAAATGATATCAGAACATAACAGAATGCTAGGGATAGACATAAAATCCTATGATAATGGTGATGAAAGCCAGGAGGACCTATTTCTAAATCCTACCTAGAAAATATAGGCATAAAGGAGGGAAATTGAGGAGAATCCTTGAGATTGTAACCCTAATTTTACCTAGAATGAAGGAATAAAGTGCAGAAATGAACTGGAAAGTGGGACAAAGCCAGATCAAAGCCAGGGAACCATTCAAGGTGCTTGACATGAACCCAAACCACCTACTTGGAGGGATAAACACTCTAAACATGGAAGTTCTTCCATTTTAAGATGATACATTAAGCCCCCACTTTAGAAAGAGTATGCACTCGATGCAAACTCTTGATAAAGGAGAAGAAAGTGAAGTTCCAAGTGGATTCACAAAGAGATAAAATAACACTTAGCTAAGCACACAAGCCCCTAGGCTAAGGATCCTAACTCAACATTAACATACGAGGGTGCGAAAAGTACAAGGGTTAGCACTAAGTAACCCAAATCAATTAGCATAAGAAACCTTGCTAAGAAATATTTCTCATACTAATATTATTGTTTTTCCCACAACCACGCTCACCTTTGGCCCTTGTGGTCTCAAGGGGGGCCCCCTTTTTTCTTTCTACTGGTCTCATTTTGTTGTCTTTAGGGGTGTCTTTTTTTTTAGTTTTCAACCTTTTCAACCTTGCCGGTCTTTTTATCCTTTCAAAGGTCTAAAAGTGTGAAAGGCCCGGTGGAGTGTGCAAATGAGTGATTGACCCTTTTTCAGACCTTTCGGGGGATCTCATGTCTGAAAGTCCAGCTCTTGTGGGAGATAGCCTTTTGGGTTTATCAGCCTTTCGAAGGTCCAAGATCCCTAAAAGGCTGAAAGGCTGATTCACAAGCCACTTACATTAGTAGCCTTGCAAAAGCCTATAAAAAGTGTGACGGTCTTTTCACACCCTCACTTTGCCTTTCACTCCTTTGCCTTTTGCCTATCTTTTTGTTGGTTCTTGCCTTCACATTTTTGTGGGTTTTTGCCTCGTTTCTCTCATCTTCATGCTGGTCATCTTTGAACCCTTCATCTCAGTGGTAGGTGTCTTTTTCTCCTTTCCTAGTTTTGTTTAGTATTTTTGTTTTGCTTGCTTGTTCCATCCTAGGTTTAGGGTTTTGTATTTTCAGCCCTTTCAGCCTAGCTCTTAGGTTTAGGTTGTTGTGAGTCAGCCTTTTTGACCTAAGGGATCGGCAAGGCAGTCTCCTTATGTCCCTTGGTGAGTTTTGTGGTCAAACACACTATCAAACTCATTTTCAGGTCTAGCCACAAACCCTAGTTTTGGACCCCAAAGGTCTGAAACTTTTAGCACGGTCACCAACTAAAAGTTTCTAAGTCCAAACTCCTGTTTGGCATTTCAGTGTTTTCGCACACCAAAAAAATTCATAACCTTTGAAAATGTTGAAGTAAGCATTCCAGTCCTTTTTTTGGAGATTTTAGACTTGTCGACATTTTTGAAATTCTCACGCACTTAAAGTTCTTTCCCTTGTCAAAAGCCTCTCTTTGACCTTTTTGGCCTTCGTGCATGTCTCAGACCTGTCAGACTTTAGCGGTTCTATTCCTCTAAATAGTCTATTTTTCTGCCAAGTCCAGCTTTTCCTAAGATCATGCGCCCTTGTCAGTCTTTTCAGCCTTTCAGACGTTTGATGACATTGGAAGGCCGAAAGAGATGAAATTCTCTTGTGTAGCATTGTGGGATTGGTTTCATGTAACAAGTTTTAATTTCCTAGTTGTTTTTCCTACTGTTATGTTACTAATTCTAGCCTTGTACTCTTTACAAATATGGCCAAAAAAGTACTAGCATCTTCATTAATGAAATATCAATTCAAAGGGTACCATCCACCATCCAAGGTGACCGATTTGCATGCTAGGATAACTGACACAGACATTGGTAATGTTGATTGGAATGAGTACCTCACCAAGTGTCCTCAACCTATGTGCTATTCAAAGGATTGCACTTCTCTAGTCCATTGCTCTTTGGGGAATGTGGCAACACATCCAGTCTCTATCTAGTCAGTAGACCTAATCAACACATTGGCCAGTAACTACGTGCCAAATGAGCGCATGGTTAAGAATAGCATTAGAGAAGTGGTCCTAGACCTAAGACCTTACAATATTGAAGATGTCTTCCATCTTCCCAAGGGGGTAGACATATTCTTCAATTTCAGCATCAACAAGGGGATGGAGTTGTACAATAAAGATGTGCAAAGGGCTCACAACATCGTTAACAATGAGTACCTAAAGCAACCACTACCAAAGAATAGATTGGACATGATAGACATGAGGAGGGACTATATGAAAGAAGATATACAGGCTTCTATAACAATGATAACCATGGTATACAGGCTACCTAGGTCTCACCAGTCAGAACACTAGATGATCTTCCTAATTTAGAAAATAAAGGAAAGGCAAGCAAGGTTTGACTGGTTAACTACTCTAAGTAATCAGCTGGATGAGCAATTGGTTCAGGTGAAAATAGACCCTCACTTCTACATGACTTCTTATGTCGTGTACCTCCTAGCCACCAGGGTAGTATATCTAGGGTTAACCAAGGTGGGAAATATTGGGGAACAAAATACATGGTCGTTCACCTTGTACCCTCAGTTGGTGAGAAAGGAGTTCTTTACGCACGATAGCTCGGGGTATATGATAGTCAATGATGCTTTCATTTTTGCAATCATTTGCTCCATTGAGGGTGATTATTCTAAAAGGTTATCAATAGAAGCAATGACCAAAGTAAAAGCTATTGGGGCATTTTATATCTAGTTTTGAACATTCACATACATTCAGGTGACTGGAAGCACTTTGGCACCTAAGAAACTCCTAAGGTACCCATCTAACTAGGTAGTTCTACTAGAGATCACAAGGAAATTATTCGATGCTCATGAACATATCAAGCACAAGAAGAAACATTGTTGGGACTTTCCTATTTCCATCGATGCTCACTGTGTACCTAACATGAAGGTATGTAAGTCATTAGCTGGAAAATGGGATGAATTCCCATTGGCAACTTATAGCCTAGTAAGGAAGCATTTTGACCCCATTGGTACTTACAACCATATAATGGGAAGGCACTACATCCATGAGCCACATGTGGAAGACCATTGGGCCAACTGCATCGATGATTATGAGGTCAGAATCTGTGATTATTGTCGGATGAGTCTAGAGCTAGCGCAGGGTGCCCTTTCCTTAAAGATTCCATAGAGGGCAATAGATGCTGACTCAAATAAGATTTTGGATTCTATATATAATGCAGACAAGGTATACAAAAGGGCCATCCTAAATGTGGAAGTAGATTGAGATGAGAATGACACATGGATTTTAGAGCCTGACATGTGGTGAAACTGAAAAAGTCATGGGTGGCTCATCCATTTTCAATGCAACTACTCCCTATAAAGCAACTCCTTGAGAGGCCATCCCAAGGAAAGAAGGGGGAGAAAGGACTCAAACCACAGTTCAAGGAAGCTACCCCTTTGAAGCCAGGCACTATGTATTGACATGAGTGACCCACCACATATGGTCCAACTACAAACTCCAAGAATGTGAAAACTAAGATGAGAGGAAGTGTGGCATCCACAGAAGCATCTCCATCTAGTGATCAAGATTCTCTAGGCTCGGCAAGAAAAAAGAAGTTCAAAATAATAGGACCTAGGCCAGTTGTAGTGATCAAGGGCCATGTTTATAAAAGAAGAGCAGGTTCAACTCCCACACAGATAGAGACTCTAGCAGAAGAAGATGAGGATGTGTTGGATGATGTTCCCCTCATTAGGAGGACCCGATCAGTGGGATTTTTGAAGAAAAGAAGGATAATGGAAGATGATCCCAAGGATGATGAAGGGGCTACTTAGCTAGAGCCAATGAACTTGGATGCCCTTGGTGACGATGAGTTCCATATCTTAGATTTTTTAGGGTTGCATGGGTTCAGTGACTCAGAGCAACAAGCTCCCATGTAGTTCACCAGTCTTTTTAGCAGCATGGGAGAGGATCTACAACAGGCACCCCAAG
This sequence comes from Chamaecyparis obtusa, assembly GCA_027943335.1. Classification (NCBI taxonomy): domain Eukaryota; kingdom Viridiplantae; phylum Streptophyta; class Pinopsida; order Cupressales; family Cupressaceae; genus Chamaecyparis; species Chamaecyparis obtusa. The sequence continues at coordinate 3,265,398 of BSBK01000606.1, forward strand.
TGCAACATGATGTTGAGATTACCAAAGACCAAGGAGGAGATACAAAACCTAAAAGGAACTCTTCACTTGGGATCACATCTAAGGAAGGAGTAAGTACATGGGAACCATTGGCTACATCCATTCCACCTCCACCTCCATCTTATCCTTCCACGCTTCCTACCAACCCACCTCAAGAGCTTCCCACCACTTCACAGAATATTCCATTGTCTCAGCAACCCTCTTTGTCCCATGTTCCCTTTCTGACTCCAACTTTGCCAACCTATTTGGCCATTCCCCTCATGTCTCCTATGCCTCCCCCACTCTGTATTCCTCCCCAAGTTCACATGGAGTTAGTGCCCTAGAACTCATAGGAGCGAGAGAGAGAAGTTGAAGCCCTTGGTGAAGAGAAGATGGAATAAATTTATATTAGAACTGAGGGGCTGGATAACAAGGAAGAGCCACAGATAGAAGAAGAGCCACCTACGGAGGAAGATAGGCCCTACATAGACATTGATGAGAAAACCACCGATGAGCAACAAACTGCTAATGAACAAACCACTGATGAGGGGGAACCTGAGCTAGATGCAGAGCATGAACAAGAAATGGGGGAAGAATAGGAAGATCAAGAAGAAATAAGGATAGATTACTTGGCATCCTCTTCTACATTAACTACCCTTTATGAATAATTGAATGCATCTTCGAAGCCCACATGGTTTACCAAGGAAGTGCAATCAAGAGTTAGAATATATACTAATGAGGAGGTCAATGTAACCACATTAGGGCATGATTTCCACCAAATAGTGCCTATTCCCTAGGTAATAAGGTTTTTCTATGTAACACAAGACCAAGGGAGAAGGTGGAAAGCATAGGTGGTTGTTCCCACAATGGGCATTGATAAGAATGAGATCACTCCCGATGATTACGTGCTGGAAGAGGTAGATTTGGGAGAACCAACTAGGGAAGGTGGAAAAACTTTGGCTACCTTAGGCTTGAAGTACACTCTGGGCTTCATGAATAAGGCCGAAGAAAAGATAAAAGCCCTAGAAGAATAGAATGAGATGATGAGGAGATTCATTCTAAAGACAACGGGTTCAATTGACCTTGATAACTCTGAAGCCTCATTATAGGAAATTTTGGAAAGGAAGGGGATATAAACACAGATGTTCCACATTCTTTTGTATAGGCTTGTGTAGAATGGAAGTTAAATTTTGAATACTTTTCCATGATGTCTCTAAAGAGGATTTTGAGGCCACTGCGAGGCATTCTAATAGGGGTGACTTCATTGGTCAAAATTATGAGTAAGGAGGATGGCATAGAGGAAATAATATCCAAGTGGAAAAAGATGTTGGACTTAAAAGTAATAAGGAAGCAGCGCTTCCAGGTTTTGGTCAAAATATATGGGGGGTCAGAGCTTGACTACTTTGAGGAATGGATCCAAGAGATCATGATGACTATAAATTTTTTGGAAAAGGTTCTTAAGAGAATAAACAAGAGAAGGGATGATAGTATGGTCTTTGTGAAGTAATTGCATGAGTTTTTTGATGGTTTGAACCTAGATCTGTATGAAGAGGATGATGATAAAATAATGTATTCCATAAATACCATTGTCGGCCAATATCTAGACATCTACCTGGGGGTTAAGACAAAGGAAGATCTACAACAAATGTTCTATCAGAAGGAAGAGATCCAAAAAATGTTGTCTCAAGAAGAAGAGATAAAGGCTTTTATAGAAGAGTTATTTTCCTTCTGAGACTGTCAACATGGAGTGATCCAAGGGATTAAGATGCTAGGTTTTGATGAGGTATTAGAGGTAGTGGATAGGTTCAAGAGGTAGTGGATAGGTTCAAGAAGGTGCATCCAGAAGTTCTTCCCATGGAGTGAGCATTCAGTTCAAGATTGCCCCAATTTCATGTACAAAAGTGCAGTTTGACACTTAGCCAATTTTGCGATACAAGATTTTTGGCATTTCAGCCATAGTAAGTTTTTGGCCACCAACAAGTCCAAAATAGTAGAAATAAAGGACCTTGCACTTAGTCAATTTTGGGTTTTGGGGTTTTCGGACCAAGTGTTGGGTTTTGGGCATTTTTTGGCATGTTTGAAAGTTGACTCCAGTTATCTTAGAGATCACTTGTTCAGTCATTTGGCTTCTTTCTTTGGATCATTTTTGCATGATTATGGGATCTATTTCAGTCAGAACCATGTGGAGTAGCTGAGACCAAGGATCAAGGGTGAAAACATGAAGATCATCGGGTGCATGCACAAGTTCTTGGTTCCATTTCTGAGACATTTAATGCATGATTTCATCAAATTTTTGTAATGCATGAGGTTCAATTCCATGCTAGGGTAGTTCTAATTAGTTTTAGAGATATTCTCCTTTATGTAATCTCTAGTTTAGAGTTTATCTCCTAGTTTCATGCAACCGAAGCCCTAGCCACGAAAATAAGAGCATGGCTCTATAAATTGTAATAAAACAATGTAATGAGGGTCAATTTGATCATTAATACAATGCATATAGTTGGTGCTTCATTCGTGGCATGATATTTCTGCCATTTATGCAAAATTTGTGAATGTGTGACTTTGCTCATTCTTTATTTCAAAGAGCCAATTGATTGTTTGGTTTTAAGTCTGCGATCTTTTAATTCAATGTTTGCTGGTGTTTCCTTACTATGTTGTGAAGAATTTCTTAGAACATTTTTCCTTGGTGCTTAAAGATTAACTTGTCTCACATGTGCACACATTTGTGGTGGCTTCATGATTTGATCAGTTTTGACTTATCATACGTCTGTTTTATTCAAATTTGTTGATGATTGCATCTATCTAGCTGAAGATTGTAGCATGATCTGATCTCTATTGTGTGGGTTTTCTCATCTTCTTGGATATTTAATTCACATGGTGGTGTGTGTACACATTAAAATATGCACTTCTATGAACCATTACTTGCAAGGTTGCTCAAGAGTGAGGCCTCACAAAGCGGCTCATAGCTCTCTATGCATGGAGTTGCAAGGGACTATGAGTTTTGCTCTCAGCTAGAGCTACAAGAAGGTGACCTTGCTAGTCAACCACACAATGAGAGATTCAAGTGAAGACAAGGGCAACAATGCCAATATCCCCAAGAATCTAAATGGAAATGAAATGTAAATGCAACTAGTATGAATGTGCAAACTAAGCTAAATGATAACAATGCAATGCTTGAAAAGAAATCTAATCTATGAAAGGAAATAGCAATAGATTACAAATCCTTCCTATTTAGACTATGTGAGATTGCATAAAAGGAAATCTACACTAAGAATGCCATGAATGCAACTATGAAAGCAAACTAAATAAAATGCAACTAAGAATGTCAAGGCTTCAAAGCTTGAGTGTCTTCAAAGAGAGCTCCAAAACCTGCAGCATAACAATAGCATAAAATGTGGGTATGCAAAAGAAGGAGAGAGCTCTCCTTTTATAAGAAATGAGGTGAAATGGACCATGGAGATTAAGAGGCAAAAGGTCTTAATCAGCGGTGGAGGTTGAAAGAGGAGCAATCCATGTGCACAAACATCCTCCAATGAGAGTGAAGTGTTGACTTTTGAGCCTCATGTGAGACAAAAAGTGCTTTTTCCCTTTTTATAAAATAGGAATAATGTTTTATTTGTGCAACTTAGGATAAGAGGAAAGTGGGGGCTTTTTTTATTTAATTGAAAGGGGAGGAAATATTCCTTTTAATCAAATAAAGACTTAGGATGAATGGTTAGCCCAAGGATAAAAATCCAATATATGATCGAAATTAGGATTTGATCAAGAAATTGATAATGTTGAAAATATTGATTAATGATCAAAATGATTCAGGATTGATAAATCAAATAAATGGGGCCCAAAGTCTAGGCGACCATTTTAGGGTGCATACATTTGCCCCTCTTTGACTAATGTGTGATCGATTTGGGAACACATGCAGTCAAAGAAGAATTGAAATGTGAGATCGATCTGGGATCACAAAACAACTCAGATATGAGGTCGATTCGGGATCACATCTGGACAAACATAAACAAAATCTTAGACCGACACCATCGCTGCTAGGTGCAAATCAAGCTTTAGACAAAACTATCACCGTCGCTGCTAGGCAATAATCAATGTCTAAAAATGGGAGATAAGAATCTCAAATTTTGAGCAAAAGCTCAGAAAAGATGTCTGAATCAGGAAAATCAAGAAAATTAGGGATGAGAATCCCATAAATACTGCCCCCTCGGAATCGAAATCGAAATCTGTTAGAGGAGAGACAGTGAACTGATAAAGATTTGACCAAATCATAATGAAATCATAATCGAATGTAAATGATAACAGGATAACCATTAGGCAATGAAACATGCCCCAGCGATGAGCTAGAAGAAAAGAGACAGAAGACTAGAAATAGAGTGGATGAAAGACTAGAAAATTTGAGAGACATGGAAGGAAGAAATTCCACCGAAAATCAAATTATGCCTCAAAAGGTTAATCAACTGCGCAGAAGGGGGGGGAAAGAATTTTGAAATGCGATTTTGACTATGAAGATGACCTCGGATTTCGATTTCGAGTCCGAAAATGGATCCAGGACGTCGAAATTAGCTAGGGGTGCAATTTTCGCGCAATTCCGAGGTGTTTTGAAAAT